>CM046039.1:27844339-28354684 GCA_025215565.1 Flaveria ramosissima | reverse complement strand
AAACAGTCACGTATGAGGTGACAAAGTGTTTAAAAGGGTCACGTCTGAGGTGACTAAATTGGTTAAAAGGTCACGTCTGAGGTTATCAAAATGTTTTCAAGATAAAATGATCATGTCTGAGATGATCAAAAGCTCATAACGTTAATTCAAGAGAGTAAAAGGGTTTTTAAATGTAAATTGGTAAAAATTGGGAGAAAATTAACTAAGGGTGACCCATTCGCACGATTGGACCATGCTAAGGACCACCAACCATGCGAATGGCTTTCACTCGCACGAATGGACATAAGTATGAGCCATTCACACGAATGGCTTATCAGAATGGCCCATTCGACCGATTGGAAGGGGGCGAATGAGTCAGTCGGACCGATTGAGACTCATTCGGTCAACTGAACATGCGAATGAAAGGCACGACTGAGTCAGTCGACCGACTGAACTCAGTCGGGTCAACAGCATGCGACTGACTGGGCCAATCGCACGAGTGAGCCTGAGTCGCCCGAATGAAATGAACGACTGAGGCCGTCGCCGACTGAACTCAGCTTCAGTATTTAAAGGGGCACAGTCGATCGCATTTCATTCACCACACCCCAATCGGCTCTCAAATCGCATACCCTACCGTTACGCTGCCAAATTTTCATCGGACTTTGTTTTTGTCTTGATCTCATTCACTGACTCTTGCTATTGATTATCCAGGTAGTTTGAAGACTCATCTTTCCAGAACATGAAAGATTCAAACCCTAATTTTGAACTGAACTCGACTGTGAAAAACAGAACCGAGACTAAGACCTAATAACCTATCAAAACTAAGCAAAACGTTAAAGTTAAGTTTAATAGGTTATTAGTAACAAGAATGCGAGTCTATTGACGGTTATCTGAGTGTAAACAAGTTTGTTGAGATTCGAAATGAGTTGAGAAACAGAAGACAGAACACGAGACTTGCGGAACTACAGGACAGGCGACTGGTCGCCCGGATGAACTCCAATCGCACGATTTGAAACTTGCGATTAGGGCAAATCGCCCGAATGAAACATGCGATTGAGCTCAGCGGCCGACTGAACCATTCGCAGACTCAGTCAGCAGACTGAAACCAACACACATGTCATATGACCAGAATGAGTTAAGTCGCATGAAAGAACAGACGACTGAATTCAGTCGCATTCATTCGCACGAATGAAATCAGAATGAGTTTCAACATTACACTTAGAACAGAATTTTTCATGTCTTATGTACTAATGGTTCTATGTCATGTATGTTTCAGGAAAATGGCCAGAGAGATGGTCCATAAATCCAAAGCACAAACATCTGTGCTCATTTGGATCACACTACCAGGAACGGGGCCGAGTTTACCGACATTATAGCCTTTCTTAGACGGTCCAGGATTCATAAGGCTATCTCCACTCCTTGCACGCCATACAGATCACTGCATCAGGCATTCTGGGAGAATGCCTCTGTGGACCGCTCCCGTGAGCCCTACTGCATTAGGAGCTCTATACTGGGCCATGATATTGAGATCACTGCTGCCGATATCCAGAGGTCCTCGAGTTTGGGGATGATAATGATCATCCTACTAGATTACATCCACTGACAGTGCAGAGGATGCTTTCTGAGGATAAAGTACGCTGGGGACATCAACTAAGGTGTGCTCAACAAGAGCAACCTGAGTCCCCAGTACAAGTACTTTAGCACACGTGATCTCAAGTGGTGTTGCATCGAGGAGGGGTGGGTCGACGAGACCTCTCAGACCAGATCCAAAATGCCTACGTGGCACTGGTGCTGAACGACCCCTTCAGCTTTCTAGCATGATATTCTCCTACCTGGTGGAGAACTGGAGGCCAAGGGAAAGAGGGTTTTGTATGTACCCAGGTTCTTACAGCTCATCTCAACGAGAAGCTGCCACATCTGCCCAGAAGAGAGTCATGATGCAGTGGCTTTAGGATCATGATGATATGATACGACTCTGGGCCGGATGAGAGTTTATAGGGGAAGCAGGTGAAGCCCCAAGTTAGAGACTGATTGGCCACCTGGCCAACGAGAGGTATGTGGCGCCAGGCAGACGGCAAATGGCGTCATAAGGACAGTGACTCTGATGATGAGAGGCTGCTCCTCCCAGAGATTGATTCAGATGATGATGATAGCGGAGACGCGGGGATGATATGCCTGCTCCACCTAGAGGCACTGAGTCAGATGTTATTCCCCCGGGGTCTGCCCCTGCCGGAGAGGTTGCTGAGACGGCCGGTTTTCATCAGGAGTTTGTTGTTGTGATGCAGGAGGAGGAGGAGTCTGATGAGGAGCCCCTCACGAGAACTGTGGGAAGCAAGGTTGTTCCCACAGAACAGGGGCTAAGGGTGGTTGGTGAACACCCTCGAGACTCCAGAGAGACAGAGACTGACCCGAGCTATGCTCCGGGTTCAGCAGGCAGAGCTGCAGGGGGAGCATCCACTTCCACTGGGACTAGGAGAGGAAGAGGATGGCTCAGCCCCATGGACTGAAGAAGAAGAAGCGTCGAATGACCTTCGTTACCACTGTAGCCTCTACTTCCACCACCACCGCCACCACTACCACCTCCACTGATATACCACCACCACCACAGCCACCACATCCAACCACTGCTACCACAGCCACCACCTTACCTACCACCACTGTACATTTCCCATCCACCACCATACCAGTTACACCCACATCACCCTCCACCATTTACCGACCCATATTCACCACTGCCACTACCACCACCACCTCACATCATGCAGGACCATCAGCCAGTCCTCACACATGTATGGATCACCTCTACCTCCAATCTGGGGTAGAGGAACAGCTGTCGGCGCTAAACCGTATGGTGATGCGCTTACTAGCTACCGACGAGGAGAAAGCTGCACAAATACGCCAGCTGACCGACCTGACTGCTGCCTAGTCTTAACAGATGGCAGAGCAGGCTCGTGTGATAGAGCAGCAGACCCAGCTGATGGATGCACAGAGAGTAGAGATGTCCCAACTCCAGGAGCAGCATGCCGAATCAGCCAAACGTATAGAGGAGTTGGAGACTACCAACAAGACCATCATGCTGCGGTTAAAGGGATCAAAGGATGAGCCCTTAAAGATAAAGGAAGGGGATGGAGATGATGGAGATGGTGATGATAATGATGAAGATGATGATGAGGATGAGGAGGATGATGAGGATGAGGAGGAAACAACGATGATGAAGAAAGGACTGAGGGAAAGGATGATGATGACGAAGCAGAAGGAGGGGATGCGGCTGCATCGGCCTCTGCTTCAGGTCAAGAACGAAGATCGAAGAATCGACAGGACCAGTCAGCTACCACCTCTGCTCCTCCGAGCGATGATGAGACCATGATTCAAGACAAAAGTACAGACTAGATGTATGTTTTATGTATTTATTATTTTTGTGTTTGAATCATGTACTGAAAACAAATGTTTTGAATGTTTATATATTAAGTTAATGTAATTCTGTTTGATTACTTACTAAGATTTATGTGTTGAATGTTTAAATCAAACAGATCCAAATTTTCAAATAGATGAGTTTGATATGCTCTCCTTCAACAGGTCAAGACTCAACTAACCATGATTCTTGATCTGCAAGGGATTGTAAGAAGGTCTGTGAGTTATACCCCTGAAGAAGGGGGAATAATTCATGACCTATCTAACGAGCAACTCGCAGAGAGAGATGTCAGACTCAATCCGGATGAAATCGTCAAAGATGCTCCAAAAGTTGATTCGACTAGTGATGAAGAGCTAAATGATGTGGATGAGTCGAAGTCGAAGATATCACTGCAGAGAAGAGTACCCTCAGTATGCTGACAACGAGGGTAATGTGGTCCCCAATCTGGGTGAGTCCCTAGTCAGTGATACTTTTGAGGTACTGAACAAGATGGAGCAGGAAACGGAGAAGGCAGAAGGAACAGCCCAAGCCTCAAATGACGAAGTGACATTCGAAAGGCTGAGTAGGCTGCCTGTTTTGAAGAAGTGAAAGCCCACCGTGCTGCCCCAAAGAAAGATGCCTACACCAAGCTCTACAGAGTCAAGAAACACCACAAGGTGTCAGGCAGGGATTATAGCATGGGCTTATTTTGATGATCTTAACGCATATGCAGTAAGAGAGAACAGGGCATAGAGTACTTCAGATTCCCACATGATCTGAAGACTCTACCAGGTTTTGAGCTCAACCAGCTGGCTAAGCTAAAGCTGTTGTATGCTGACCCAAGGAAGATGTCAGGCTGGTTCGAGGCTGCCCTTAAGAAGGAGTACCACACCAGATGGGTTAACTTCAGACCCCAACAGCATACAAGGTACATAAGAAGGTCTGAGGTTGATGCCATTACTGGCAAGCCCAAGATTGTGTTGAAGTGGAGTCCTCCGCGCACTATGTCGAGAATCCCTCTCAGGGAAATGCCACAGGACTTCACTCCACACTTCAAATGGTGGTACTATGATTGTGGAGAAGCTGAAGCGGTCATAGTCCTAAATAAAGAGGACAAATGGATACAATCAGGGGTGTTCGACCCGATTGTGGCTAACTAACTTGTCTGCTAATGATGTCTATACATTATACAAGTGGCCACTGTTCTATGACACGCAAGATATTGTACAAGCCCTCCAGTTCCAAAATGTTATACGACTCTGCTTCGCGTTTGAGATTCACGCGGGAGTCACCAAAGAGGAGAAGTACAAGAAGTACAAGGAGGTTATGCAGAAGACAAGAGATTAGATAGATCTAGGTCCAAGGGGGAGTTTGTGATGATGTATGTCCCTAGATCATGATTGGAATGTAATAGATCTTGTCTGTCTGATTATGATGTAATTTGTATTGATTAATGAAATGATATGGATTGTTGTTATTTGTAATGTTTAATATTTCATTAATGAGTCGTGATTGAATTGATTGGGTTTATTATTGTTTGAATGGTTACACATAATGTTTATGATTAAAACATTCAAACTTAACTTATGAAGTTCTCATGCGAATGACCCATGCGAATGGCCCATGCGAATGGACCACACGCATGAATAACTTCATACGATTGACTCAATCGCACGACTGAACCAGGAGACTGGACCAGTCGTATGATTTACACATAAGATTGGCTCAGTCGCACTACTGAACACTCAGTCGTGCGGATGAATCAACCGCATGATTCAATCGCACGACTGAACCATACTTATGGCCCAGTCGCACGATTGAACAATACTAACCTATAAATAGACCCAATTCGTGGAAAAACGTAAGCATTCATACCATTACGATTCCAGACGTACCCTAGCCTCCAGAGACCTCCCAAATCGTTCTCCAAGTTCACAGAACACATTAGATCGATTCCTAATCGACTTCTAACGTTAGATTCAATTCTTGTTTGATTCTTCGTGTGTTCTCACTGATTAGATCGCCAATCAAATAGGATTCCGCACTATTTGAGTTGGTTTAACACGCTAATCACTAGGTATTTCGTTCAAATACCAGGTCCTATCAGTGTGGTTGTGGAAGTGGTAGTGGTGGTGGTAGCAGTAGTGGCTGTGGTGGTAACGAAGGTCAAACGTCTCTTCTTCTTCTTTTGCCCGTGGGGCTGAGCCATCCTTTTCTTCCTCGTTCCCGTCGAGGTGGATGCTCCCCCTACCACATGGCTAGCTGACTCCGGTGCATAACTAGGATCAGCAGATGTCTCTCCTGAATCTCTTGGGCGTTCACCAACCGCCCTTAGCCCATACTCTGTGGGAACTACCTTGCTTCCCACAGTTCGTGTCAAGGGCTCCTCGTCCGACTCCTCTTCCTCCACATCAAGAACAAAGTCCTGATGGAAACCAGCAGACTCGGCTATGTCTCCAGCTGGGGCGGACACTGGAGGTATAACATCAGAAACTGTGCCTCTCGGTGGAGTAGGCATATCATCCCCAGCGTCCCCACTGTCGTCATCGTCGGAATCATGCTCTGGGAGCAATAGCCTCTCGTCATCTAAATCACTATCATCATGACGCCATTTACGTCTCCCCGACGCCACGTATCTCTCATTGGCCAAATGGCCGATCAACCTCTTCACCTAGGGCTTTACCTGCTTGCCCCTGTAAACTCTCATACGACCCAAAGTCGTGTCATTCATAATCTCCAAAGCAACTGCATCATGACTCTCCTTGGGAAGAAGTGGCAGCTTCTCGTTGAAGATCAGCTGTAGAAACCTAGGGTACATACAAAAACCCTCCTTCCCCTTAGCCTCCAGGTTCTCCACCAGATAAGAAAAGATCATACTCGAAAAGCTGAAAGGGTGGTTCAGCACAAGTGCCACGTAGGCATTCTGAATCTGGTCTGATAGATCATCGAACCCACCCCTCCTCGAAGCAATACACTTTAGGATCACATGCGCCAAGTACTTGTACTGGGGGCACAGGTTGCTCTTGTTGAGCACACCTGAGTTTATGTCCCCAACATACTTGATCCTGAGAAAGCAGCCTCTCACAGTAAGTGGATGTAATCTGGTCAGGTGATCAGTATCGTCCGCAAACTCAAGAACTCTCTGGATATCAGCAGCTGTAACCTCAATGTCATGACCAAGAATGGAGCTCCGTATACTGTACGGCTCACGAGAGCGAACAATTGAGGCATTCTCCCAGAATGCCTGGTGTAATGACCTGTAGGGCGTGCAAGGTGTAGATATGGCCTTATGTATCCGAGACCGTCTAAGGAAAGCTATAATCTCTGTAAACTCGGCCCCGTTCCGAGTCGTATGATCCAAGTGAGCACATATGTTGTGCTTTGGATTAATGGACCATCTATCAGCCATTTTCCTGAAACACAAGACACAGAACCATTAGTACATAATACATCAAAATTCAGTTCTAAGTGTACTGTTTAATAACATTCTGATTCATTCGTGCAAATGAATCATGCGACTGAAGTCAGTCGGTTGTCCTTTCATGCAACTGAGCTCATTCGGGTGAATGAGACATGCGACTGAGTTCAATCTGCTGACTGAGTCTGCGATTGGTTCAGTCGGCCGACTGAGCTCATTCGCATGGTTCATTCGGCCGAATGACCCAATCGCAAGATTCAATCGTGCGATTGGAGTTCATCCGGACGACCAGTCGCCTGTCTCACTGTTTAGTCGCCTGTGATTCGAATCTTGATCAAAACAAGTGATTTAACATGGGTTACCGGTTCAATAAACTCGCCATCTCGTTACTAATAACCTATTAACTATAATTTTAACATTTTGCTTAGTTTAGGTTGGTTATTAGGTCATGTTTAGTCCGTTTCTTGTTTTCATTCGAAAATCACGAAATTAGGGTTCCATTCTTCCGTTTTCGGTGAGATTTAACTTCAATCTACCTGTATAAACAACAGCGAACGTCAAAGAATCAATATCAATGTAAAAGCACGGTCTAGCGAAATTTTGGCAGAGTAACGGGAAGAAGTGCGATTTAGGAGCGATTGAGGGTGATAGAGTTGAATGGACGACGACTATGGCCCTTTAAATACTAAGCTGAGTTCAATCGGCCGACTAGACTCATTCACTCAGTTCATTCGGGCGACTGAATATCAGTCGTGCGATTGGCCCAGTCAGTCGCATTCAGTTGTCCGACTGAGGTTCAGTCGGTCGACTGACTCATTCGCACCCTTTCATTCGCACCTTCAGTTAACCGACTGAGTCTCAGTCGGTCGACTAACTCATTCGCGTCCTTCCATTCGGTCGAATGGATCATTCTGACAAGCCATTCGGGTGAATGGCTCAATCTTATGTCCAGTCGTGCGAATGGGAGCCATTCACATGGTTGGTCCATACTCATGGTCCAATCGTGCGAATGGGTCATACTTAGTAAATTTTCTGCCATTTTGTACATTTTACATTTGAAATTAACATTATGAGCATTTGATCATCTCAGGCATGATCATTTTAACTTGAAAACTTTTTGATCACCTCAGACGTGATCCTTTTAAACAATTTACTCACCTCAGACGTGACCCTTGTAAACACTTGGTCACCTCAGACGTGACTTTTTTAAACTTTGAAAACTCATATGGTCATCTCAGACATGACCCATTTAGTGAATTTATCCCATACTGATTTTCATAATGTAGTCCGACTAACAAACAAACTAAAATGACTAAATAAATTAGAAGATTTAAACAAAAGTACAAAAATGAAACTTGTTTTTGGCTTTTTGTGAGAGATAAATCCTAAGATAGAATTCTACTGGATTTGGTTCCGGAATAGACAGCTTCAACTTAGATTGACCACATCTAGACCAATTTAATTTTGGAATCATACAGGCAAGTCAAATCATTTGGGACTTGTTATCAAAATCTTTTGATGCTCAATTCTTGGTTTTCATCCAGAGTCGTTAGCAAGTTTAGGAAATCATACTGGAACTATTAGATTCCCACATTGATTTGAACTTTCAAGAATTGCAGCCACAATGATTGTCAATATATTTGTCCTCTTAAATCCATACACAGACTTTTGACACAGACTGGTGATAGTTTTAGGTTTAATTATTTCAACTAACATTTGTGGATCCCACACTTATATGGTAATCAACATTCCTCAGGAGCTTTTGAGCGGTCTACGGGCATTTTACAAGAAGAGACTATTCTTAGAGCTTTCAAAGAGAAGCCAATCCTCAGGTCAGTGCCATCGCACAGCAGAGAGGCGGCAAACAACAATGAATTCTAGAATATCTAGGTTATGCTTATCCTCAGGTCAGTGCCATTGCACAGCAGAGAGGCACACAACCTATTTCCTTGTTAGAGCAGCTTAATTTTATTTTGCACAAAATGCACCAACAACATAAGTCATTTGTTTGATAGCATTTGTCTTTCATTTTTTTTTCGTGCTTTGCTCTATTTATGGTCATCCGCACACATTCGTGGCGTTTACATGCTCATTACCCCTTATTGGAATATTGTTGATTGTGTTAACCAGTGATAAGATGGAAGCCCACAGTCAGTTGAACCACTTAGTTTTATCTAGAAATCACCAGTCAGGTCTAATCATCTATTGTGTTGAATCTACCGACATATCATTTGTGGTCTAGCAACCTCTAGGTCTACTTTCTTTGTGTTACCTTAGTAGTTACCAGTTTTTCTATCATCTTCCCTTTTATATTGCTTAGACTACACAAACTTATACTTTGAATTTTTGCATCTTTTCTAAATCAAATTTTAAAGTCCCTCTTGATTTGTTCCTATGTACTATCATTTTCCAAAGGGTTTGAATCGGTATCATAGATACGATCTACCTTATATCAGCTTTCCACTCCTTCTCCCTCGCTTTTTCTTTTTTTTTCTTTTTTTTAATGTTACTTGCTGACTTATTCTCCCCCTAAAATACTAAAATCATAACTGGTTTAATTATTTTAGGATTTTAATAAACAGCAAAATAACATGAGTTTAATTTAAACAGAGTAAAATAAATAAAGAAAATAAAAATAAAATAAAAGAAAAAAATTAACTAAAAACGCATCGGACTACGCATGATCATCATCAGGAATAACATCATTTTCCTTTTTAACGCCGTTGACCTCTAGCAAATATTGAAAACGTGGTTTATCAAAGGCTTTAGTATAGAGGTCAGCGCGTTGAAAATCAGTATTAATTTTTACCACATCAATTAAGTTCTTTTCAAAACTATCTCTTATGAAATGGTATTTAATACCGATATGTTTGGTCTTTGGATGTTGGACCGGATTTTTAGTTACTTCAATTGCAGCAGAGTTATCAACAAAAATAGGAGTAGAAGAAAACTTTAAACCGTAATCTTGCATTTGCTGTTGAATCCAGATGATTTGTGAACAGCAACTTGCAGCAGCAACATATTCGGCCTCACAGGTTGACAATGCAACCGATGTCTGCTTCTTACACTGCCAGGTAACTAATCTCCTCCCAAAGAATTGACACCCTGCTGATGTAGACTTGTAGTTCATCTTGCAGCCCCCGTAATCCGAGTCACTATACGCCGTGAGCTCAAAGTCATCATCATGAGGATACCACAACCCAAGTGTGGGTGTACCCTTCAGATAACGAAATATCCTCTTTACCCGATCAGATGGTTCACCTTAGGTTAGCCTGATATCTAGAACATAAACATGTAGCATACATGATATCAGGTCTTGAGGCAGTGAGATACATGAGGGATCCAATCATTCCTCGGTACATTGTGGCGTCCACTAGATCTCCATTTTCATCAGGTGCTATATCATGACTCGTAGCAAGTGGAGTCCCAGCAACAGAAGCATTCTCCATGTCAAAACGACTGAGAATGTCTCCTACATACTTGGTCTGATGTAGAAAGATCCCATTTGGTGTCTGATCCACCTGTAACCCGAGAAAGAACTTCATCTCCCCCATAGCACTCATCTCAAACTCTTTCTTCATAACTGCTTCAAACTCTTTGCATAACTCTTCGTTCTTTGAACCGAAGATTATGTCATCGACATAGATCTGTACGAGCAGTAGGTCTCCATCCTTTTCTTTGATGAATAGCATGCAGTCAATGACTCCCCTGCGAAAGCCGTGTTTCACAAGATGAGTCAAGAGTTTCTCATACCAGGCTCTTGGAGCTTGATGAAGCCCGTATAAAGCCTTGTCGAGTTTGTAAACTCTATCCCAATGATAAGGATCTTCAAATCCCTCGGGTTGACTGAAATAGACCGTCTCTCTGATTTCCCCATGAAGGAATGCACTATTCACATCTAATTGGTAGACTTTAATCTTCATGTACGAGGCATAGGCAAGGAAGATGCGGATGGCTTCCATCCTAGCCACGGGTGCAAACACTTCATTGTAGTCAATCCCCTTGACTTGGCGAAATCCCTGAACCACCAGTCGAGCCTTGTTCCTGATAATGACTCCTTGGTCATCCTTCTTGCATTTCAAGACCCATTTGGTGCCAATGACTTTAGCACCTTTAGGTCTATCAACCAGAGTCCATACACCTAACTTCTTGAACTGAAAAAGTTCTTCTTGCATGGCACTCACCCACGCCTCATCATTTAGTGCATCACTGACGTATTTTGGCTCAAACTATGAGACAAAACACCGATAAGCACCATCATGAATGTATCCCTTCTCCATAACTGAGGCGTAATCAGCTGGGTATAGCTGATTTCAGGTTTTTACTCCTGATCTGACATCCCCAATGACATTGTCTAAGGGATGATAGACGTTTAGTCGTGATCATGGAGTAGTAGGAACAGCTACCTCAGAGCCAAGATTATGAACATTTGGTTCTGCATCTGAGGTAGTTGGAGTTTGAGGTTCCGAAGTCGAAGGTGCATCACTGGTAGATGCTTGTGGACTTTCAGGAACTGGAACCTGTTCCTCCTGACTGTTCTGGTCATCTTCTTTAGCTTCATCTTCAGAGGAGGAGTCACTGTCGTCGACTACTCCCCCTAACTGAGTAGATGATTCTCCTTGTGAGCTAGATGATGTTGAATCATGAGATGGTGTATTCAAGATATCATACATTATCCGAGTAGCTAACTCATCATCCGAAGGAGAGATAGGGATGTTGAAGGACTTGAAGAATCCATCATAGTCGAAAAAGTAGGCGGGTCCTTTGCCAGTAGGTGGTGTGGTATATCTCTGAACGTCAACATTACACCACACTTCTACTAGACCCGTTGAGTTGTTGTAAACCCTCTTGTTCGGTATGTTGTATCCTAGAAAGATTTCTTCATCAGCCTTCTCGCTGAATTTACCTTCTTGAGTCTTCTTTAGAAGTGTGCACGGCGCGCCAAATGGTTCGAGATACTCCAAATTCGGTTTGCGTCTTTGTAGTAGCTCGTAACATGTAATTCCGTGGCGCTTGACTATCAGAACTCGATTCAGTGTATAACATGCATTAGCCAATGCCTCATTCCAGAATTGGATAGGCAGTTTCGAGTCTGCCAGCATCGTTCGTGCTGTCTCTATCAAACTTCTGTTCTTTCTCTCAGCAACGCCATTCATCTGAGGCGTGTAGGGAGAAGTGAATTGATGCACAATTCCCTTTTCCTTGCAGTAAGCCTCCATCCACTGGTTCTTGAATTCCGTCCCGTTGTCTGAGCGTACTTGTCTAACCTTCAGCTTGTAGAGAGATTCCAGTGTGGTTACTAACTCCTTGAATGACTCAAATGTTTCTGATTTGGACTTCAGAAACATTACCCAAGGGAACCTTGAGTAGTCATCAGTAACCACAAAACAGTACAAGTCGCCTACAATGCTTTTTGTACTAACTGGACCAAACAGATCCATGTGAAGAAGTTCAAGAGGAAGTTCTATTGAATGAACTTTCTTTTCCTTATGAGACTTCTTCGTTTGTTTTCCTTTCTTGCAAGCTACACAAAAATCAGGAAGCTGGAAGTTCTTGACATTGACTCCTCTCACTAGATCCTTCTGGATCAAGTGATTCATCTTCCTTTGATTAATGTGTCCCATTCTCCTATGCCAGGAGATGGAATCCTTCTCAGTAGCTTTAGATAGAAAACACTGAACCTCATGATCCGTTGTAGCAGCTGTTGACAGATCCAAAACATAAAGGTCTTTATATCTTGAAGCAGTCATCAAAACTTGGTCCTCTGGGATCACGTAATCTTTCTTGAGCACGTAACACTTCTTGTTGTCGAAGATGACTTTAAATCCCTTATCACAGATTTGGGAAACAGAAAGTAAGTTATTTTGAAGTTGTTGAACGTAGTTCACCTTATCAAACTTAACTTTCTGATTCCCCACTTCTCCCTGAGCTGTGATATAGCCTCCATTGTTTCCAGCAAACGAAACATGCCCTCCTTTTATTTGCTTGACGTTTGATAAAAGAGCCCTGTTTCCTGTCATGTGCCTGGATGCTCCGTTGTCTACAATCCACGTGTTAGTTTCAGCACTGTAGCGAACACCCTGCACATACAAAGTAAATGATTAGTTTAGGTTAGGAACCCAAGCCTTTACTGACTTAGGTTTCCCAGAGGCATCACACATCATGAATTCAACCCATTGACCCTTAGAGGGTGAGGGTAGCTCAGGTTCCTGCTTGTCATCATTTTCAGACACAGAGGATGACTTCTCTTTCCATAAGCCAGATTTGTGCAATGCCTGTTTGTGATAAACAGTCGACTGGCTAACGGGTTGAACTTTAGGTTCACTAGTTCTTCTAGGTGGAGTTAAAGAATTCCTCTTAGAAGACCTAGGTTTTGAGTCCTGAAGTTCAATCTTCTTCCTAGGTGTCTGATAATAAGGACAATAGGAAGCAATGTGTCCACACTCTCCATAGTTGTAGCACTACCTACTATCAACTTTATGATTAAACTTTCTTTGTGGAGACGTGTGTGACACTCTAGTAACATCACTCAATTTAGGTTTTGACTCTGGTTCTTTTGATGTTTTCTCTGGTTTGACAAAGTTAATTGTTTTAACATCTTTAACATCTTTCTCCTTTTGGTTAACTGGTTTTTGACTTGAAACTTATGAAAGATTAACATTAGAAGTCTTTTTAGGTTCTGATTTGACTCTGTTTGACCCTAACTTTATATTAATCTTTTCAAATTCTTTTTCCAGATTAACACAAGGCATTTTACCCTTTGCCTTTGAAGTGGCCTCCTTTTGTTTGTTTCCAGATTCAATAGATGAACATGAGAAATCTGGATCACTAACAAGAGGAGTAGACACCACATGATCCTTGATGGGGTTATTATTTATTGGTCTGGTCTTAGTGTTCATCAAGGTCTCAGGTGGTGGTGGAACCACTTTGTAACCCAATCCCTCCCCGTTGTTTCTTTCTCTCACTAAGTGTTGGACTATGTGTGAGGAACTTGTCCAACTGTGCAGTTTCTGTTTTAATGAGTTTACTTCTACTTCTAGAACTGCCTTTTGCTTCTTAGTGTCTTCTAGGGAGTTTAGATAGTACCTAATGTCATTAGCTTGGTTAAATGCAACTACTTCGGTTTCCCTAAGCTGTTTAGTCAAAAGGTCTATCTTTTCTTTGTAACTATGCTCATTTTGTTTTAATACTCTATTAGCCTCAGTGCACAGTTGCAAATCTTTTACTAAGTTATCATTATGATCTAATAACCTAGCAAATTTTTCATCTATGCTATTTCTAAAAGTATTACAATCAGAACAAGCATGATTATCAAACATTTGGTCAGTGGTACTTACCTGAGTTGGTTCAGAAGAGTTAGCCATCAATGCAGCATCAGATGTCTCTGGTTCTGGTGATTCTGTCTTTTCTGTCTTTGTTGTGGGAATCTCCTCTTTAGGCTTGTAGCTGACCTCAGTTGCAGTTGCTTCTTCACTATTAGACATTGCTATCTCAACTGCTATATCTCCTTCACTCGCGGAATCATCGTTTAAGTCTTCTACACTTCAAATTTTTGATTCCCCTGGAGAGACAAACCTAAAGCTCCAATTCTGTCCTTCATCATCATGAGCAATCAAGGCTTTTGGATCCTTACTTGATGAAGTAGAACTAGTAGCTTGCTTGTCTTGGCGAGTGAAGGACGAGAATGGGTTCCCGTTACCCGTCTTCTTTGGCTTAACACATTCCCTCTTGAAGTGCCCCTTCTATCCATAGTTGAAGCAGGTCACTTTACTCTTGCCAAAGCCAAATGTGGTATCCTTAGTAGCTACCAAGTTCTGTCCGGTCTTTTTCACAAACTTCTTCGCCCTCCGGACAACACTAGCTAAGGCCCACATAATATCCATCCTCTCCAGCTCCATCTCGTCCACCTGCTCGTAGTCCTCGTCTGCCAGATGGCAGTTTTTAATCTTACCAGCAACAAGTCCATCATAAGAATGAACCACTGCAGCCAAAAGATCGATGTGTTCTCGAGCTACTTCTACAGTCACATTACCAAGGTTCTCGGTCTTCAGTTTAGTAGCATTCGCTTCAGATCCAATATAATGGGTACAAGAAGGCCCCGACGTGTCTGATCCTGAAGGAGAAGCATGTGAAGGACCCGATGATCTAGACACAAATGCAGTCTGGAGAGGTGCTCCAGATGTCTTAGCTTGAGGCGTGGCATTGTACAAAGCTGGATTCTGAGTGTACGAAGACTTCTGAGCTCTGTACTTCATCCTAAGTGCTTCTTCTCGCAGCTTTAGAATGAAGTCATTGATATCCAGCTTTGCCAGCATTTCATTCTGTCTCAGGTTAGACACGAATGAAGCCCACTTTTCCGGCAATCCGTCTGCAAAGTTAGTAACTTTTTCTTCCATGGTAGTAGCCACCCCATTTGTATGCAGTTCACTCATCAGATGGTAGAATCTATCTATAACATCGTCCAAACTCTCGTTTCCCATCGATGAGAAGTTATCGAATTCCTTCTTTAACTCCTTAGCCTTGATTGCCTTCAGCGAAGCATTCCCGTCGTACCTCTTTTCCAGCTCATCCCATAGTTTCTTGGACTGCTTATTCTCTGAGTACTGGTGGAAAATGTCTTTAGGGATAGACTGAGTGATCAATGCATAGACTCTCTTCTCTGTATTATACTTAACCTTCTGCGCGTCGGTCATCCCTCCTAGAGTAAGCTTTACTCCATCGGCTCCCACCGGCGTACTATACCCAATCTCGATAGCTTCCCACAGATTTGGATCCACTCCATTGAGGTAGATCTCAAAACGTTGTTTCCAGTGGGGAAACTCATCTAACGTTAAGAGCTTTGGTGGTTTATTTTGATTACCCGCCTCACTCTCAAGTAACAGCAGGTTCTGGATCCTAGAGTCCTTCCCACCAGTAAAGGCTGACATTTGATCTTCCATGTCGAATAACTTTAAGTATACTAAAACAAACTGTCAACTGGTGCGACTGAAGGATGCGACTGGGCTATCCGGGCGAATGAACTATGCGACTGGTTCAATCGTGCGGCTGAACTAAGTGATTGGTTCAGTCGTGCGAATGAAGCTGATGCGTATGAACACTGCGAACGAACGGTTCAATCTTACGAATGGAGATGCGACTCGGTCCAATCGTGCGTCTAGGCTATGCGAATGAAGTCCAGTCGTGCGAATGGCTCACTCGTGCGACTGAAGCTGCTGTTTTGCGAAAATTTCTAGGTTAAACGTGTTTTAGCCGTAAAAATTCGAAATTTGCAAACTCTAATTGCCTAAGTCCGTAGAAACCAAACTTTGATGAGCAGGAAACGTTCAAGATCATTTTTGACACAAAAGATTGCGTTTTTAGTGTAAAAACACAAACTTTTTATCAATCTTGATTGAATCACACGTAATCAAGAGCCAAAGCTCCGATACCACTTGTTAGGACCTGGTATTTGAACGAAATACCGAGTGATTAGCGTGTAAACCAGATCAAATAATGTGGAATCCTATTTGATTGGCGATCCAATCAGTGAGAACACACGAAGAATCAATAAAGAATTGAATCTAACGTTAGGAATCGATTGGGAATCGATCTAATGTGTTCTATGAACTTGGAGAACGAATTGGGAGGCTTCTGGACGGCTAGGGTACGTCTATAGTCGAAATAGAATGAATGCTTACGTTTTTCCACGAATTGGGTTGTATTTATAGGTTAGTATTGTTCATTCGGGCGACTGGACCATAAGTATGGTTCAGTCGTGCGATTGAACCATGCGCCTGATTCATCCGTACGACTGAGTGTTCAGTCGTGCGACTGAGCCAATCTTATGTGTCAATCATACGACTGATCCAGTCTCCTGGTTTAGTCGTGCGACTGAGTCAATCGTATGAAGTTATTCATGCGTGTGGTCCATTCGCATGGGCCATTCACATGAGAACTTCATTATGTTAAGTTTGAATGTATTAATTAATATAACATTATGTGTAACCATTCAAACAATCACAAACCTAATTAACCAATTCAACATCGACTCATTAATGAAATATTAGACATTATCAATCACAAACAATCAATATCATTTCATTAATCATTTCAAACATTACATCATAATCAGACAAACAAGATCTATGACATTCAAATCCTGATCTAGGGACATACATGTATCAACATCTTCTTTCTCCACTTTCTACTTTTATTTGCTTATTATGGATCTTTAAGGGGATCACAATTCCATAATTTAAATAAATGATTTAATCTAGATTAGTTTTAACATTAGTTTTATTAAATGTTTTAAGGAGTTTACATTTGAGTATCGAGTAGGATAAGTTTGTTTACTTAATTGATTATATTATTGATTTTGAGTTTTGTTAGGATAAGTACTTATTTAGTATAAATAGAGGTTAAAGGGATAATGCAATTTATGGTCTTTTGATATTACACAAAGTGTTTTGTTTGTTGCTTGATCCAATTTTCTAATAAGTGTATCAAAGCAAGGCTAGACGATCAAGGAAGTAAAAGACCAAGGAAGTGCAAATCGTGAGAGACAATTAAAGGAGATCAAGAAGTTATGTAAGTGAGTCAATTGCGTGAAGCAATCAAAGATCAAGGTGAGAAACTAAAATCAATTATGCATGAGACGATTAAGAGGCTATGAAGGCCGGTTGTGCGAAACAAGCAAGACAAGATCGCTAACTTGTGTGATTCAAGTTGATGCGAGTGGACAAGAGTGATATGGGTCAGCCATTAAACGAACCCGTGAGACGTGGATCGGTGTAAAGCGGAATCTTAAGTTGCAATCAAAGGGTAAGTTTTATATCTTGAGAAAGTGTGAAACAAAAGTTTGTTTTGGAGATTCTTGAATGGTGCGACGTGCCAGATTTGATAAAACAATAAACTAATAATTAAGAAGAGTGTGGTGAACAATCAATTTGTGGCTCAATTTCTATCAATTTGATTTATTTAGATACTAAGATGCTGGTGTATCACCCAACAATTGGATATTAAGGTAAGCCATGAGTATTTTTTTACTAATCACATAAGATGGAAGATAACAATCCCCCAGGTAATGCAATTATTGTACCACCCTGTGAATCAAGCAATATGACATTGCCATGTTCGAAGTTAACATCAACTAATTAAGCCACTTGGTCTATCATGATGGAGACTGTTTTAGCCACTAATGGCTTGCAAGAGGCTATAGATATCCTAACGGGAGGCGCAGTAGAGAAAAAGAAGGTATATGGCAAATGCTTTAATCTTCCAATCAATACCCCGAAGACGTTCTTCTTCAACTATTAGAGCATACAGATCCACATGATGTGTGGGACACACTAAGGGTTTAGTATTTGGGAGCCGATAGTGTTCAAAAGGCATTTTTGCAAATTTTAAGAAACGAAGTGGAGTTGTTGAAGATGAAAGAAAAGGAGTCCATTGACTACTTTGCCGGTTCGCTAAGCAGCTTACAATCCAGGTATAAGAGTCTTGGATCTTCGCTAGATGAAAGATACTTGTTAGAAAAATATTAAATTCTAAGGTGGAAAAATATTTACCAATAATCGCTTCAATCGAGCGGTAGTCCCAGGTAATGCAATTATTGTACCACCCTGTGAATCAAGCAATATGACATTGCCATGTCCAAAGTTAACATTAACTAATTACGCCACTTGGTCTATCATGATGGAGACTGTTTTAGCCACTAATGGCTTGCAAGAGGCTATAGATATCCTAACGGGAGGCGCGGTAGAGAAAAAGAAGGTATATGGCAAATGCTTTAATCTACCAATCAATACCCCGAAGACGTTCTTCTTCAACTATTAGAGCATACAGATCCACATGATGTATGGGACACACTAAGGGTTTAGTATTTGGGAGCCGATAGTGTTCAAAAGGCATTTTTGCAAATTTTAAGAAACGAAGTGGAGTTGTTGAAGATGAAAGAAAAGGAGTCCATTGACTACTTTGCCGGTTCGCTAAGCAGCTTACAAACCAGGTATAAGAGTCTTGGATCTTCGCTAGATGAAAGATACTTGTTAGAAAAATACTAAATTCTAAGGTGGAAAAATATTTACCAATAATCGCTTCAATCGAGCGGTAGTCTGAGACGGAGACAATACCTTTTGAGGAAGTTGTGGGACGCCTAAAAGCTTACGAGGAGCTAAGGTAAAACCCCGACATATAAACGGTAAAATACAAGATAACTTATTATTTACTCGTGATAATGAACAAGGTAAACCAAAGAACGGTAGTGATTACCATGAAAAAGGCCATGAAGGTTAAGGATGGGTTAATAGAGACGGTAGAAGTCGTGGTAGAGGTCGAGTCGGGGAAGTGGTTGTGAGGACGGTTCTAGTTCAAGTAACGATCAAAGAGTACCAATAGAAGGAAAGCTTCGATAGGCCGGTACGGCGCTCCGCGTGGTTATATTCATACATGTTCCGACTCGCCGGTGGGGTGCTTTTTGCTCCTGATTCTTTCCGTGCCATTCAATGCTATAAGCTGATAGTCGAGTGGCTTTACGCGGGACAAGTCAAGGGCTCAATGTTATTGATGTGGAGTTTTTCGTCACTTTGCATTTGAGTGCGTGAGTCGACCAACCAAGGGGAAGTGGCTAACTTAGATCGAGAGGATGAGCCTACTTTGTTTTGATGAAGGAATGGGTGCATATCAAGATTAAAGGGGAAAATAAAGGATTTATTCCTTATAAGTATTAATAATATTGAAAACAACACTTGTTAGCAATAGAAAAAAGAGTGAAGATTAAAGAATAAGAGAATGGGAGAATGTTTTTTTGACATCCGGTAATTTTCCGTTACCAAACTCTGTTAGGTCTTGCATACACATGTCGTGAGCATACACTAGTTGTCGTTGAACGTTGGTGACTTAATAACAATAATCTGTGATAAAAAATGATAATCAAATTAATAATGTTGGTTATTAGTTGTGATTATGTGATGCATGAATTTATAGAAATCAAAATGTTTATTTTATAAATTTTACGTGATAACGTGACAACGTGTTATATATATTTCATGTGTTGTGTGACTTATTGTATATGTTTATGATTATGATTATTGACTAATAATACTTGTAATTTGTAGTTAAAATTATTTAAAAAGTGTTTAAAAGATTGGTTTTTATAAAATAAAAACATTGGGGCTTAATTTGTAACTATCTTTTAACAAAACAATACCTAAAATACAACCCTATCTGCCCCCACAATCCCATTCGGCCGCAACCATCACCCAAACCCCCTCACCATTCGATATTCAATCAAGAAACACACATAAAATTCGGAATTTGGTTGATTCCAAGTGTTACAAGGTGTTTTGCAAGTCCAATTGTTGAGTTCTAAACATCTAAAGGTTAGTTTGATTGTTTTTTCATAGTTTTGATCTTGATGAACCCCAGATCCGAAATTGGTGATGAAAACATGAAATTGATGATTGTTAGATGTTAATATGATGTTAGTTAGGTTGTATGAATACTATATTATGTTGATTATGCAAGAAATCCATGGATTGACCATTTAGTTCATCCATTACCATTAAAGGAAACTTTTTGTTCTTAGAATTCATGATTTGATGATGCTACAATGTTAGATGCAATGCTTGGATGTAGTTTGATTGAATTGTGCAAGAAAATCCATTAATTTGAGGTGTTGATCATGACTTACTAAAAGTAGAAACTTTTGTGTATGATGTTTTGGAATTTGGATGAATAAGTGATGATTATCATGTTAGAATGAATGTATGAACTTGATTAGGTATAAATTTGGTGAAATTATGATTAAATTGGGTGCTAGATTGCTTTTTCGGTGTTACTTTCCCGAAAGGGAAACTTTAATTTTGAAGAACATTGGATACGATGAATTGGGCATGCTTATGATGTTAGGATCATGTTAGAATGATTGTTGATGATGTTTGATGTGATAGAATATGTAATTGATTTGTATGGATGCTTGGTTGATCATGTAAGGAGTTTAGGTTTTGGTGATCATACATGATGATGAATTATAGTTAGTGATTAGGAGATCATGTTTGGGATTGGATTGATTGTCACTGTGTATGTTGGTTGGAATGAACTAAGTGAATGAATGTGATTATGATTGTCATACACGCATTCAAATTTGAGGCCCCTACTTAGTAGGATTGGCAGGGTTTAGGATGTGAAGTCGTGAGTGGCTTCACATGGCATATAGTGCATGATTAGACTTCACGTATGAACTAATGGTTGTGATGCATATATATATTTATGTTGAACATGTTGGTTGTTTGAGATTTGCATGAGTTGTATGATGATCTAATGCTGTATAATGACCTAGGTAGAATTTGGGTTGAGAATATGATACACGTGGATATTTTGTATGATATTCTTGTATGTTAAGTTGATATACATGATTAAGCGATATTTCAATTAATATGTGTAACACCCGGAATTTTTCTTTGAAACCGGCGAAAGAAGAAAAAGAAACAAAGTCCAAATTCGAGGGACCAAACTTGCCAAAACGGGAGAAAGATTGAATGAGCAGGGGAATAAGAGGGGGAGGGCAGCCCACACCCTCCCCACACTTGCAAAAACTCCGCCAAAGAGAGAAGAGAAGGAGAAAATGGAGAAAAGGGAGAAAAAGCATGGTTCGGGTGGATTCGAGCGTGAAAATCGAAGTGTAGCAGGTTGAATTGAAGATCAACTTAACGGGGTTGTTTGTGTGAGTTCTAGGACCCCTCTTTTACACGTTTTCAACTGATTTGGGGCTGGAACACATAGTGAAACCCATTTTTGAAATGTGTGTGTTTGATCCGTGTGTATGTGGTTGTGTGTGATGCGAGTGGAGTTTGATTTCAGGCATTTGTGTGCTTGAATGATGTTGTGGTAGGTGTTTCTAAAGTTTAGGATGGTTGATTTGGGCTTAGAACGAGTTTGGGAGAGCTTGGAGGCCGAAAAGGGCAGTTTGCGTTCGGGATGAACTGCATTCTGCATCAACTAGGGCTAGGCGACCGAATGCAGTGCGACTGGAGGCCATACGGCCGATTAGCATGCAACTGAGGTCCATGCGCACGATTGCCATGCGACTGAGGTCCATACGCATGAAAGTCATGCGACTGAAGTTCATGTGCCTGTAAGGCATGCGATTGAAGGTTATGCGACTGAGGTCCATGCGCCTGGAGGCCATGCGACTGAGGTTCATACGCACGAAGGTTATGCGAGTGAGGTCCATGCGACTGAGGTTCATTCGCACGAAGGGTATGCGACTGAAGCCCATGCGCCTGAAGTCATACGACTAAAGGCCATACGCATGAAAGCTATGCGACTGAGCGTCCATACACATAGGTGTCCATACGCCCATAGGTCCATTCGCATATAGTCCATTCGCCTGATGTCCATTTGCCTAAGTTTTCAGTCGCCTAAAAGGCCATGCGACTGGAGGGTGTCCATATGCCCAAGTAGGGCTCATACGCCCGAAAGAACAATGGTTTATTTTATGACTATTGAGGGAAAGTGCAGATATGGGTTTTGACTTGGGAATTTCCCGAGGGTTTATGTAAGTTGACTTTTGGGGTCATTGACGTTTTGATGTATGATGATGATGTATGATGATTGTAACATTCGATCCATTTTCAAATTATGAACCCGAATCTATTATTTTTTATTTTTTTAGTATTTGTTTCAATGAACTAAATGTATTTTGGTGAAGCTTAACCAATATTATTAATTAATTTTTCATCTAATTAAAGCATTGAACGAGTTATAATAATGATTATGATTCATAAATATATACTATTAAATTGAATGTTTTATGTATGAGTTATATTAAATAATTAAACTTAAAGTATTTATTGAAAATTTATAAAAATTATAAACATCTTGTGAAATAAATGAATTTATTAAATAAAATTAAGTTTGGGTGGAATGTGCCAAATATAAAACTTGAATTACAAGTTTTTGCATAAAATAATAAGAGTTCTGAACCTCAGGGACCAAACCTGTAATTTTTAAAATCAAACCCCAGAACCCCGTTCCCCCCCCCCTCGCCGGCCATAACCCTCCGGCCAACTTCCGGCCGTCTCCGCCAACCCCAAAATTAAACCCCTCGACCCAAAATTAACCTATCAAACTGTAACCCTCACTACGCATATCCGTTTCGAACCTGTAACACACGTTAATACGAGGAAACAACGGTTATGGTGTTAAAATTCACATCAAACCAAACTAACCAACATCTCTTAACCAAATTCGTAACAGTAACAATCAAGTGACTTAATTCTCTGACCCTTAACGCATTTCTAATCAATTCGAATGAAATCGGGCTGTTAATTTCAATTGAAACAACATTCAAACATCAATGCGAATCGAAACATTCAAATCAAATTCATTAACTCATATTGTGTGTAACCACTGAAATTGAACCTATATAATAGAGGGCAACGTTTCCAAAAGACCTTTTCAAAGTTTCTGCACATCTAATTCCATTTATACATCGCATCTCTAACGAATTCGATCTTCACTTTCACTTGTAACCTATAACTGATCGACCTGCATGTTAGAGGCAACCTCAACAGAAATTGTTTAAGGGCTTTTATTTATCTGGACGAAAACAGGTTTCTTGAATAAGCAATTCGAATTTGAGCAACAAAATCAACTCAAACAGATTTTCACCAGTCGCGATCCAGTTCTTCCTATTCTCTATCAATTTCATCTCAAATCAGGTAATTGGATACATGATTACACTCGTCTGTCTTTGTTAAACGAAAGCCCTATGATCAATTCGATTATCAGCATCGAATTCTTGTCCAATTCAATTGTTCTACAATTACGGTTTATGTGGATTTGGGGAAGTATCTAATTATCATTTTAAAGATTTTAAGTTGGTATTTTATCAGATCACGGGCTTCTGCCCAACCGGTAAATCACACAAAGGGGACGCGGGTTTGACCCCGGTCCAAAGCATATTTTTAAAACAATTATTTAACTATGTTAAATTCTAGAAATCCCTAAAATGTTATTAAATAAATAAAGTATGTATATATGAAAATATATATATATTTTTACTACAGATATTTCAGAAATTATTAATTAATTTCTGAAAACTTTAAAGGTAATATTTTTATATGTAATATTTTCTAAAGAATGTAATTATTTTCAATAGTTAAACATTCATTCAAATTATTTTCAACAAGCCGTTTCATAACTAATTATTGAAATTAAATATTTCACTATAGTTAATAAATCCACTTCACTAATTATTCATTACTTTTAAGTGGCATTATTCAATTAATTTATTTTGTTTAAACAAGTTATTGCATGTTATTGAAAGCCCAAATGTCAACCAAAACCCTAATACATACATAGTCGTTCAACCATTGTTATTTTAATCAATAGTACACAAAATCTTAGGTTGAACCGTGAGGAGTTTATCGGTGTCACGTTTAGCATTCTATTATTCCCAAAACGTTTATAATCAACCTATATATGTGTATATAAACCTATGATTACTCACCGGCTAATTTGTTAGCTGACTCATTACTTTTTCACATGATTTCAGGAAATGCTATTTAGTGGAATTCTCTCTGCTCATATAGGATTGGACCTAGTCAAAAAAATAAAGAAGACAATATTATATTTTATGATTTTATTTTAATTGCGTTGTAATGTGTATTTGACTAGCATTATTCAATGATTAAATGAATTTAAATATTATTTCAACGTATTTATTACCATGTGCTATGAACAGTTGATTCACATTCGTCCGCCTCGATGATTTCGTCGTCGGTCGGGGTGTGACAGATTGATTAGGTTATTAGAAATGGAATGACCTAGACTATAACTAAGTACGTTTACACATGAGTCCTCTCATGTATTTCATATGTTTATATAGGATATTATGTGTTTAGTATGTTTAATATGAATATGTGATTATGACATTTCCTTACATCTTAATTCTTATTAGTGCACATACAAATTCTCAAATCATATTCTAAAGCATGGTGTGCTCAAATCAAATTGTTCTCAAATTTTTGAATTTTGATTTGTTATTCTTGGTTTATTTTTTTTTTAAAATCCCGTCAAAGTCTGTGTCACATGACTGAAAACATGCAATGCTGGAAGAGTGGGATACTTGTATCTTAAGGTGTTCTGTCTAGGCAAGGTATCCATATAAATCCAAATCAACCGATGGATCCGTTTACCTTACCTGGGAACCCTCGAGATGAGTATCCGCTTATAGGTACGCATGTCTTCATTAAGGTTGTGGTTGACCTAAATACTTTGATAAGTCAACGTATTCGTTTTGGTTTTCGAACCGAACGTTTACACTCGTAATACCTTATTGTTATTTTAAACAATCTCATCAACGATTTTATCATTTTAAAATTTTAAAAAACCCATTAACCGATTCTCATAAAGGTTTTCCATACTCTTACAGCATGTCTTCTCGTCAAAACCGATCCCGATCTGGAAACTCTGGCCGCAAGATTGCTGCTATTGTGGCACGTGAAGTTGTTGCGGTCATCCTAACTCTGCTTACCCATTTGAACCAAGGTAACAATGCTGTTCAAAACCCAGCTGCACCAAACCCTCCCCAAACTTGTACTTACAAGCACTTCAATTCTTGCAATCCAACTAAGTTTAGCGGGACCGAGGGAGCCACTGGACTCTTACAATGGTTTGAGAGTATCGAGAACACTTTCCTTAATAGTGAGTGTCCCGATAACCTCAAGGTTCGATATGCTACAAGTGTTCTTCAAAAGAGAGCACTCACTTGGTGGAATGGGGAGAAACGAACTCGTGGAACTGATGTTGCTTTAGCATTGACTTGGGATGAAGTCAAGGAGCTCATGACTCGGGAATTTTGCCCGAGAAATGAAATCAAGAAATTAGAAGCTGAGTTCTGGGATTTGACTCAAGAAGGTGGGGAGAATCTAGCCTACACCAACTGATTTCATGAGCTGAGTCTGCTTGTTCCTCACCTGGTTACTCCTCTATCTCGGGCTATTGAGAAGTACATTGGCGGTCTACCTATGCAAATTCAAGACACGACGTGGGGTAGAAATCCTGCAACTCTGAAGATACCATTCGTTTAGCTGCTCAGTTAACTGACAATCATGTCAAGGCTGGTACTTTGATCAGGAAAGGTGCTAAAAAGGTGCCCAAGAAACCTTTAGCTGAACCACCTAAGGAGGACAAACCTGAATCTTTTCAAAACAAGAAGAGGAAGGCTAAGTCCCAAAACTTTGCTGTGGTTACCCCTGTTGTTCCGGATAACCAAGTCACACCAAACTATCAACCAGCCTCCAGCAATCAAGTTCCGACGAAGAAACCCTACACTGGAACTTTTCTGCAGTGCAACATCTGTAAGTACCATCACCCAGCCGATGCACAATGTCATCGCTGCACCAAGTGTGGTCGTTTCTGCCATACCTTCAACGTGTGCAAGAGTGCAGCTAGAACTCTGACTACCGCACCTGCTCCTCAACATCCTCTTGCGATTACGCAGGGCCGTGCATGTTATCAATGTGGGGATCCGAATCATTTCCGCAATCGATGTCCTCAACTTGTCAACACGGTGCCTACGGCTCAAGGACGCGCTTTTAACATCAATGCTCATCAAGCTCAAACCAATAACGATGTGGTGGTGAACGGTATGTTTTTAATCAGTAATCATTATACTTCAGTCTTATTTGATACCGGCGCCGACAAAAGTTTTGTGTCCCTAGAATTTGAGCCTTTACTTGCTAGTACACGAACTAAGTTGAGAAAACCGTTTACAGTAGAAATAGCCGACGGAAAACCCATCATCATTGATTCTATTATTTCAAATTGTACCCTTAGCCTTAGCGAGCATGAATTTTCTATTGACCTTGCATCGATGCAACTTGGAAATTTCGATGTCATTATAGGCATGGATTGGTTATCTAAGAACCATGCAGAAGTTGTTTGCTTTGAGAAAATCATCTGAATCCCTCTTACGCCCGGAAAGGTATTAAACATCTACGGTGAAAATCCTTCCAAAGGCCTTCGACTCATGTCATGTACCAAAGCTCAAAAGTACCTTCGCAAGCACTAAGTGGCTTTCTTAGCACATGTTGTGAAAACGAATGGGAAGTCAAAAAAAATCAAGGATATTCCGATCCTTCGTGATTTTCTGGAAGTGTTTCCCGATGACTTAACAGGTCTTCCTCCTGTTCGTCAAGTTGAGTTTCGTATCGATCTTGTGCCTAGTGCAACACCTGTAACAAAATCTCCATATCGACTTGCACCATCTGAGATGCAAGAACTTGCTAGCCAGCTTCAAGAACTTTCCGATAAAGGTTTTATTCGACCAAGTTCCTCACCTTGGGGAGCCCCCGTATTGTTTGTGAAGAAGAAAGATGGCTCATTCCGCATGTGTATCGATTATCGGGAGCTCAACAAGCTTACTGTCAAAAACCGGTATCCCTTACCAAGAATCGACGACTTGTTTGACCAGCTTCAAGGAGCTTCTTATTTCTCCAAGATCTATCTTCTTTCCGGTTATCATCAGCTCCGAGTACACATTGATGACATTCCTAAAACAGCTTTTCGTACAAGATATGGTCATTATGAGTTCCTGGTGATGCCATTTGGTTTGACCAATGCACCAGCTGTGTTCATGGATCTAATGAACCGCGTGTGTAAGCCATATTTGGACAAGTTCTGATCGTTTTCATCGACGACATTCTGATTTATTCAAGGTCAAAATCCGAGCATGAACATCATCTTCATTTGATTCTTGAACTGTTGAAAAAGGAGAAATTATATGCCAAATTCTCTAAGTGTGAATTTTGGTTGAAAGAGGTACAATTCCTTGGTCACATCGTAAATGATAAAGGAATTCATGTGGATCCTGCAAAGATTGAGGCAGTAAAGAATTGGGTTGAACCTAAAACTCCCACTAAGATTCGTTCATTTCTTGGCCTAGCCGGCTACCATCGGCGTTTCATTCCTAATTTCTCAAAGATCGCAGTGCCTCTTACTGCCTTGACTCACAAGGATAAGCCTTTCGTGTGGGGACTGGATCAAGAGAAAGCATTTCAAACACTTAAGCAAAAGCTATGCAATGCTCCAATCTTGACCCTTCCCGATGGGAATGATGATTTTGTCGTCTACTGTGATGCTTCCAAGCAAGGTCTTGGTTGTGTCCTCATGCAACGAGGAAAAGTCATAGCCTATGCCTCAAGACAACTCAAAATTCATGAGAAAAATTACACAACCCATGATCTCGAACTTGGAGCTGTGGTTTTCGCACTCAAAATCTGGAGACACTATCTTTACGGCACCAAGTGTGTTGTATTCACTGATCACAAGAGTCTTCAGCACATCTTCAATCAGAAAGAATTAAACATGAGGCAACGATGATGTGTTGAGTTGCTTAATGACTACGACTGTGAAATTCGCTACCACCCTGGAAAAGCAAATGTCGTAGCTGATGCATTGAGCCGTAAGGATTATGTTATACTCCAAAGTGTTACTATTCAATCTGAACTTAAAACCCGTATTCTTGAAGCTCAACATGAGTCAGTCACTGAGGGTAATATGTATGATGAAATGTCATGCGGCGCTGAACTTCAATTGGAAACAAAACCTGATGGTTTATTGTATTTTCTGGACCGTCTTTGGATTCCCAAGCGCAATGACCTTCGAATCCTCATCATGAGCGAGGCTCACAAAACTCGCTATTCTATCCATCCCGGTGCGGATAAAATGTTTATGAATCTCCGTAATCAGTATTGGTGGCCCGACATGAAAAAGGATATATCTTTGTATGTGTCCAAATGCCTCACCTATTCAAAAGTTAAAGCTGAGCATCAACGTCCTTCAGGATTACTTGTTCAACCCGATATTCCTGTGTGGAAGTGGGAAGACATATCCATGGACTTCATCACTAAATTGCCTCGTACCTCCAGCGGTCATGATAGCAATTGGGTCATCGTTGATCAATTGACTAAATCAGTACACTTCATACCGATTCGTGAAGATTATCGAGTTGAGAAATTGGCTCGAATCTATATCAATGAAATAGTCAGCCGTCACGGTGTGCCATTAAATATCATCTCCGATCGTGATGGTCGATTTATCTCCCATTTTTGGCAAAGTCTTCAATCGTCTTTGGGAACCCGACTCAATTTCAGCACAGCCTATCACCCCCAAACCGATGGTCAAACTGAAAGAACGATACAGACGCTTGAGGATATGCTTCGAGCGTGTGTCATTGACTTTAGTGGCTCTTGGGATTCTCACCTACCGTTAATCGAATTTTCATACAACAACAATTACCATACAAGTATCCAAATGGCACCATTTGAAGCTTTGTACGGCCGCAAGTGTCGATCTCCTATATGTTGGTCTGAGATAGGAGATGCACAAATCACCGGTCCTGAACTGATTCAGGAATCAACCCATAAGATTCATAAGATTGGCGATAACTTGACTGCTGCTAGAAATCGTCAAAAGTATTATGCCGATAAGGGACGAAAACCCATGGAATATAATGTCGGAGATCTCGTACTCCTGAAGGTGTCACCTTGGAAAGGGGTGATCCGTTTTGGGAAGAAAGGGAAGCTAGCACCTCGTTATGTGGGTCCATTTAAAGTGCTTTAGCGTATTGGGAAAGTAGCTTACAAGCTTGAACTGCCTCAAGAACTCAGCAATATTCACTAAACATTTCATGTTTCTAACCTCAAGAAATGCCTTGCTGACGAGAACCTCCACATTCCACTTGATAAAGTTCAAATTGATGAGTCCATGCACTTCATCAAAAGACCTGTGGAGATCATGGACCGTAAAGTCAAACAACTGAAGCATAGCCGAATACCAATTGTCAAAGTTCGTTGGGAGTCTAAGTATGGCCCAGAGTTCACTTGGGAGCGTGAAGACCAAATGAAAATCAAGTACCCTCATTTTTTTGTCTCAGCCTCCTCGTGATCAAATTTCGGGACGAAATATCATAAAGTAGGGGAGACTGTAAAATTCGATCCATTTTCAAATTATGAACCCGAATCTATTATTTTTCTTTTTTTTAAGTATTTGTTTCAATGAACTAAATGTATTTTGGTGAAGCTTAACCAATATTATTAATTAATTTTTCATCTAATTAAAGCATTGAACAATTTTAATAATGATTATGATTCATAAATATATACTATTGAATTGAATGTTTTATTTATCATTTATATTAAATAATTAAACTTAAAGGATTTATTGAAAATTTATAAAAATTATAAACATCTTGTGAAATAAATGAATTTATTAAATAAAATTAAGTTTAGGGTGGAATGTGCCAAATATAGAACTTGAATTACAAGTTTTTGCATAAAATAATAAGAGTTCTGAACCTCAGGGACCAAACCTGTAATTTTTAAAATCAAACCCCAGAACCTTGTTTTCCCCCCCTCGCCGGCCATAACCCTCCGGCCAATTTCCGGCCGTCTCCGGCGACCACAAAATCAAACCCCTTGACCCAAAATTAACCTATCAAACTGTAACCCTCATTACGCATATTCGTTTCGAACCTGTAACACGCGTTAATTCGAGGAAACAACGGTTATGGTGTTCAAATTCAAATCAAACCAAACTAACCAACATCTCTTAACCAAATTCGTAACAGTAACAATCAAGTGACTTAATTCTCTGACCCTTAACGCATTTCTATTCAATTCGAATGAAATCAGGCTGTTAATTTCAATTGAAACAACATTCAAACATCAATACGAATCGAAACATTCAAATCAAATTCGTTAACTCGTATTGTATGTAACCACTGAAATTGAACCTATATAATAGAGGGCAACGTTTCCAAACGACCTTTTCAAAGTTTCTACACATCTAATTCCATTTATACATCGCATCTCTAACGAATTCGATCTTCACTTTCACTCGTAACCTATAACCGATCGACCTGCATGTTAGAGGCAACCTCAACAGAAATTGTTTGAGGGCTTTTGTTTATCTGGACGAAAACAAGCTTCTTGAACAAGCAATTCGAATTTGAGCAACAAAATCAACTCAAATAGATTTTCACCAGTCGCGATCCAGTTCTTCCTATTCTCTATCAATTTCATCTCAAATCAGGTAATTGGATACATGATTCACTCGTCTGTCTTTGTTAAACGAAAGCCCTATGATCAATTCGATTATCAACATTGAATTCTTGTCCAATTCGATTGTTCTACAATTAGGGTTTATGTGGATTTGGGGAAGTATCTAATTATCATTTTAAAGATTTTAAGTTGGTGTTTTATCAGATCATGGGCTTCTGCCCAACCGGTAAATCACACGCTCCACACAAAGGAGACGCGGGTTCGACCCCGGTCCAAAGCATTTTTTAAAACAATTATTTAACTATGTTAAATGCTAGAAATCCCTAAAATGTTATTAAATAAATAAAGTATGTATATATGTAGATATATATATTTTTACTACAGATATTTCAGAAATTATTAATTAATTTCTGAAAATTTGAAAGGTAATATTTTTATATTTAATATTTTCTAAAGAATGTTTTTGGTATAAATGATAAAAAAACCCATTTATAAGTCTTAAAATTTGTAAACCCTTTAAATAGTTAAACATTCGTTCAAATTATTTTCAACAAGCTGTTTTATAACTAATTATTGAAATTAAATATTTCACTATAGTTAATAAATCCATTTCACTAATTATTCATTACTTTTAAGTGGAATTATTCAATTAATTTATTTTGTTTAAACAAGTTTTTGCATGTTATTGAAAGCCCAGATGTCAACCAAAACCCTAATACATACATAGTCGTTCAACCATTGTTATTTTAATCAATAGTACACAAAATCTTAGGTTGAACCGTGAGGAGTTTATTGGTGTCACGTTTAGCATTCTATTATTCCCAAAACGTTTATAATTATCAAGTGAGTATTCATAGCCTTTTTTATATGTTTTGGTATTTTGGGGAAATCATGTGACTTAATATTCAATCATTGTTATTCATTGTTATTCTATTTCATTCTAAATTCAATTCAAGACATGCCATGTTACTACTTGCAATTATGTGTTCATAGTTAGATATAAACTTGATAATACAATCATTAATTCATTCAACCCCGGTAACAATGATAGATCTATTGGTTTGACAAACCCACCCCATTTGTTTAGTCACGTGGTGATTGGAACCGAAATCATTCATTCTATAAGGCTTCGTCTAAGGACTGAGTCAATTCAGTTATTAGGGTTCATTGTGTTGGGTTTTATGTTATGATTCACTGTTGCATTTTAGTCTGACATTGTCATGTGAATTGAATTGTTTTTCAAGATATGTAATCAACCTATATATGTGTATATAAACCTATGATTACTCACCGGCTAATGTGTTAGCTGACTCATTACTTTTTCACATGATTTCAGGAAATGCTATTTAGTGGAATTCTCTCTACTCATATAGGATTGGACCTAGACAAAAAAAATAAAGAAGACAATATTATGTTTTATGATTTTATTTTAATTGTGTTGTAATGTGTATTTGACTAGCATTATTCAATGATTAAATGAATTTAAATATTATTTCAACGTATTTATTACCATGTGCTATGAACAATCGATTCACATTCGTCCGCCTCGATGATTCCGCCGTCGGTCGGGGTGTGACAATGATGATTTTATGTATGATGTTATGCTTGTTGGTATGTGTGATATATGTTATGTATGCATGCTGATATGTATGATGATTTGTATGATCTTGTTGATGTTCCTCTTATGTATGTTTATCTTTTTGTGGTCTTTAGATGAATGTTAATGAATGAAATGAAAGTATTATGTAACGTAAAGTGGAAGATAAGGAAAAGAGGAACATAATGAATGAATGCATGCATGAATGAATGAATGAGAGTAAGAATAGCTTGCATGTAAAAGAAAGGAGGTTCACAACTCATTGAGAGTTGTTAGCTCAACTGTGTGTGTATTTACAGCATGCGATCTTGGCTAACTCATAAGGGATTATAGACACAGTAAGAGTTCAGTCTTAGTGACTGCTCCGATACGTGCAATGTGGTATTCACTGTGTGCTATGTAGCGTGCGATTTTGGCTAACTCATGTGGGTTCATACACAGTAGGGAGTTCAGTTTTGGTAATTGCCCCGATACGTGCGATGTGGTATTCACTGTGTGCTATGTAGCGTGTGATTTTGGCTAACCCATGAGGCAGCGTGCGATTTTGGCTAAACCCCTAAGAGTTCACACACACAGGGGGAGTCTGTCCTAGTGACCACTCCATTGGTGCGATTTGTGCGATATGTACTAAGGGTACCAAGATATGAAAGTGCGAAAAGTGTGAAATGTGCGAGTGTGCGATATGTGTGATATGAACGAACAAAAGAAAAGAAGTTATGAACGAATGAAGCGAATGATAAAGTACCGTGCGATGATTAATGAATGGAAGAATGTAACGAACGTAATGGAAGATAATAATTATATTATCTGTATGTATGTATGTTGTGTGATCGCGTACGAAATTAACGGATAGTTTTAAAAGGGAAGTAAAGTATGTTTTATTTAAAACTAGAACTCACTCAGCAACGCTGACTTTTATGTGTTTCCAGTTGGCAGGTAATGTTGTTGAGGATGGCACGGGGTGGCTACTCAGCTCTTTTGGATGGCATCCATATTTATGATGCTTTTGTAATGTATTGGAACAAGTATTTTGTAATTGGAATACGATTTATTATGTTGCAAAAGTTTTTATGATGAAACGGACTGTTGTTTTAATGTTTCCGCTGCAACGTTTAAGAAAATCAAATGTATTTATATATTTTATGCGTGATGATTGACCAACTGTAAGCGTCCCGGGAACGGGGCCTTACAAGTTGGTATCAGAGCTAAAGTTTAAGTGTAATGGGTAAATTTTCAAAATAAACCTTAGCTTAAACTGAGAATGGGATGGAAAGGGAATGGGATGCCAATCTGAGTAGCTGCGTGCCATCAGGTATTTTCTTAATGATAATCGGTATTACGTGCGCATGTTATGTGGTTTATGTGTTGTATGTAGATTTAGATACTGATGTAGTCAGGATAGGTAATGCTCGGGGTATGAAGAGTAAGGTAAGTGGCTAATCACAACTAGCCACGGTAATTAGGGACTTACTATACTTTACATAAACTGAGTTGTTCCCTTGAATGACCGTTGTGACATCTCGTAATTTTATTAACTTAGAAGTTATCTTTGTTAAATCTTAAAAGGGGTCTTTTAGGCCATTTTGAAACTTTGAGGATTTATTATGCCTAATAATTAATCCGGTGATTAATAAATTAATATAATAATAACAACATTATAAGTGTTATAATGTTTGCTTGTTATTATAAAATTTAAGGTGTAATAATCTTAAATAAAATAATGACTAATATTATTATTATTATAATAGTGACACTAATAATAAAAATATTATTAATATTAATAACAATAATAATCATAATAATAAGATTAATAATAATAAACATATTAAAAGTAATCTTGAAACAATATAAGTGTTATTATTTTAAAATTTGTATTTAACTAACTTTAGCATGAAATAATAACATGTTAAAGTTCAGGGTCTATATTGTAATTCAATTCAAACTAAAACAAAACTTTAATATTCAAGTGACCACCTTTGGAAACTTCAGGGACCATTAGTGTAAATTATTAAAACCAAACCTTTCCCCCTTTTTAATCCCGCAAATCCGGCCACACTTCCGGCCAGATGTCCGGCGAGCTCCGGCAAGGCCAAAGGAGACGATTTTCGAGTTTCAGCAACACAAAACGATTCCTAACCGTTCAAGTGAAGGTTTCGAACCATTGGATGCGTCCTAATTAAGTTTAACCTCGGTTACAGGAGCGTTTCGAGCTCGTGTAACCGTCGATCACCGAGTTACAACGTTCGGCATTAAAACATTAACAATCAAATTAACTCAACCAAAACGATCTTTTATCTATCCCTAAACGAATTTCATAGTCAATTTCGCCTGAAAAACACAAAATCATCGGATCCACATCGTCATTTTCGTCGGACCTGCAACTTGGCCGAGGCCACTGTCCAAGCAATTTGGACCAAAATTGGCAAAGGGCTTTTGGTCCAGTATACAAATCGAAGCTTCATACTAAATTAATTGGGTTATCATCCACGAATGACCATCGCACACTCACTGTTTCGGCCGCGAGTTGTTCTTCGAAGTGGGTATCTTCAATCGATCATCAAATGGGTAATTGTTTACATCTACATGAACGTTTAACCATGGGGAGCAAAAGCCCCATGGTTGATTGAGTTAACAACATCAAGTTGATGCTCGATTTGTATAAAAATTATACTAGGGTTCATATGCATTTGGGATTGCTTTGTAACAATGGTTTAAACTAATAACAGGCCGAGTTATGACACGGCTGTACGCCTGGTTCACTGGTTAAGATGTTTCCCCACACACATGAGGTCCCGGGTTCGAACCCGGGCACCATCATGTAATTGTTTTTAGGGGTTTTAACCCAAAATAATTTTCAGAAAATTTATAACAAATATACTAAATTCATTTAAAACTTCAATTATTTTTAAAATCACCTAAATAATTTTCTAGAAATTTATTTCTTATAATATTATTATTAATCATTTTAAACAAACAATATAATTTGTTCAATTTCTTTATTAAATAGATTTTAAATATTGTTTAACTTATTAAATCATTATTCAAATAATATATTTAGATTATTTCTCATAAGTTAAATTTAAAATATTGTTTAATTACTAAAAAATTATTTGCTCAAATAATATATTATATTACTCATAAAATAGACATTGAATATCGGTATAACTCACCAAATCATTATTTGTTCAAATAACAAGTATAAATTATTGTTTAAAATGTGCTTATTTTATTTAGCTACGAGACTTTATTTTTATATAAATATTACAAACTTTTATTATAAATGTTATTCTTATTTCACATCTTTATATAAAATACAAATATATTGTCACCAAGAAAATATAATTACTATTTGAACTCCAACCTTGTTATATTTAGATTCATTTCTAAAATATTTACATATATAATTCTTCTAATGAATTAAAAATGTAAATAATTACTTTGTGAATTGTTACCTATCAAAAACCCCTTAAAACTATTAATCATCATTTGAACGTTAATCATATTATTAATCTTCATCTTGTAATATATATTTAGGTGCCTTGTAATGAATACTTGGGATTACCTTGGATCACCCTTTAATCTTTAGTTATCATCTTGTAATGCATATATCAATGTGAGTATTCCATACCCCCCTTTTTGTTTAATTTCACACTTTGGGGTGAAACATGTTAACTTATACTTTGCACTTGTAAACTTATTTGAGACTTGTAAACTTATGGCAATTCATCATGTTAAGTTGTGGTTAGTTGAACTTATGTGGTTACCATGTTATGGTGTTATATGTACAATCATTAACTATTGCTAGCCCAGCGAAGTCATAGATCTATGGGTAAGACAAGCCTGCTTGGTTGATCCAAGTACACTTAGCTGATCGTATATACTTTTAACGTTTGAGACTTGTAAAACATTGTCGAGGTTTGATTGTTGCATTGTTCATAACATCCCTAATCACTTTATTCACTAACTTATGACTTGAATTGCCATCTTTTATATAATTATGTATTGAAAACAATGGAATGCTCACCAACGTTTTTATGTTGACCTTTTATTTTTAACATGTTTCAGGAATACCCCAAGTTTGTGATCTACTCTTTGAAGCTTGCACATCTAGGAATGGACCTAGATAAATAGATGAAATAAGAATGATTTGTTACACTCTATGTTATGCTTTTAATTTCTTTGAGACTTATGCTTGTAATGTTACATTGGAACTTATGTTTAAATTATATTTGAAATATTAATAGCGTTATGTGGCTGTGAACAATCTTAACCCTCACATCTCGACGTTTCCGCCGTCAAGGTTGGGGTGTGACAGATTGGTATCAGAGCCCATAACTATAGGGATTTAGGTTATTAGAAATGGTGACCTAGACTATAGTTGCATGAACCTCATAGAAAGATCCTTATACCTTTGTGCTTACATGTTGTTTGCATGCTACATAATGCTATGCCTTTTGTGCAACTTGATGCCTTAGCATAGGATTGCCTTATGTATGCTTAAACTTAGTTACTTGTCTCCCTAAACTTAACTTTGACTCTTTGACTCTCCCCGACAAATGAATCTACTTAATCTTATTCTCGACGACACGTGGAATTGTATACTATTGCTTATGATTTGGATCCTTAGACTTATGTCTAATCTATGTAAAATCTCATCAAGGTTTTGATTTCATGAACCTAAGAAATTTGTGTGACACATAGACACCTGTATTCTGGATTTCCTGGCAAAAGGCCTTCGGGCTAAGGCAAGCATATCGTATAAATCTCATTGTGAGACCAGTAATGCTTTTCTGGGGATTTTCTGGGATGAGTGATAAACTATAGTCAACATACACAAGTCTCTATGGCAAATGGGTCAACTTACCTTGACGTGTCAACGATTCCAAATGGTAATGCGTTACCAAATGGAACCATCCTCTTCGTATCTTAAAAATCTTTGATTCCTTGAACTGGTATCTCTTCATTCTTATCATACATAATGTTCCTGTTAATATTAAACATAACCTACATTTCAACTCTTACGTTTAAACACCGTTATACGTTGAGCGCTTCATGTAACTATTTCTATACCTTGACCAACGTGAACATGGATCTTAATATACCCAAAAACATTGGGAATCTAAACCGAATGGTCATCAAAAACTTTAAACCGTTATTTAGGGTTCTCAAGTCTTCTTAAGGATGTGTCCCATAACTAAGAACATGCAATGCTATAGGTGAAATTCTTACATCTCGGGATACTTTGTCTAGGCAAAGTGTAAATGGTGATTTGACTTGATCATTGAATCCATTTACATGACCCGAAACCCTTGAGATGAATGATCACTTATAGGTACGTGTGCCTTCAATAAGACTATGGTTGACCTTATATCTTGGGAAGTCCGTGTATTCCTTTCGATTGTGAATCGAACGTTCACATCTCGTTGTGGCGTTGAATAATTACCTGCCCTTGATTTCGTCTTTCCGATTGAAACCCTCCAAGATTTGAACACCACAACAACTTCTGTTATCTTGAACTTTGATCTTAAGCTTGTAAGCATGATTTTTCCTTTTGTTACATTGATGTAACTTGAAATTTTCCGAATTTCTAATTGATATTATTTTCCTTTCGTCGTTAAGTCAAACTTCGTACCGTCTGCACCGTGAGAGATGCAAGTGTTTGCAAGTCAACTTATGACTAAGAACACCTGTATCTCCTAAATGATTCTAACTCATCAAAACAAGGGTGATTCCCTTACTTTGATGATTCTCTATTCGTTTCGATAAATGGTTTCCAATTGCGTGTTTTATGAAATTTAACCCTCTGGATTGGGGTGATTACTTTATCTTGAGGATTGACTTCAATTATTTTCTTTGGAATGGCATTTCACAAATGACATGTTTTCACCAAAATAGGATTGAAACCCGTACTTTGGTGACGAATGTCAATTTTCGATTGTTTTCTTGCTATTCAATCATCAAGATAGGTGTGAATTCCATACCTTGATGATAATATCATCTTTATGAATTGTATTTGTTCAAATGAGACGACTTCATCAAAGTAGGAGTGAATTCTGGATTTTGATGAAGAAGTTCATCTTGTTATATTTTGTTTTTGTAAAACTTCACCGTTAAGATAGGAGTGACTTCCCTTACCTTAATGGTGAGTTACCTCGTCTTATTTCTGTGGATCCTCAACAAGGAGTTGGGATCGAACTTTTTAATTGGTAAGTTAGCGGTCATACCTTGGGAATACACCATCAAGTTAGGAGTGAAAACCACACCTTGATGACTATTCTCATTTCTTGATCTTCAACTTACCAAGGTTTTAATCAAGTGACAAGAAACGTGTAGTAACTTGAAGGGTGAACCAATGTTAGGGTTTGAACCTATCAAGCCAAAGCATGATTTCTGAACTTGTAAGGAGACCCGATCGCTCTAGGTTGATTTTGATTTCGAGCTTGGAGCATTTAAATTCTTAAATTGATTTCTTTCCCTTTATCCTTATGTTTTGATATGATCTAGCTATATCGAACCATTTATTCCTTACTTATCAACTTTCATTTTGAGATATCATCAACACATGTTTGTGTGATGGTAGCCTTCTTAAACGATCTTTCTACTAAATAAAGACATTATCAACTTGTGGTTATGTCTTTCTAGTCATACGAATGTTCTCGACTGTACTTACGGGTTTGATGAATTACGTATGCAATCTATATTTTGGAAATTGTTATCTTGGAAGACATGGTTACAAAGGCATGTCTTATTGTTTGCGTTACCTCTTGAATCACTTTTTAACCCTTAACCTTGGAAATCTTTAAAAAACTATCTTAGTTTTGAACAACAAAACTCGTTATTATCCTCATTGCGATGTGGATATAAGGGTTCATAAAATTTCGTAATTTGTAGTCATAAAAGAAAAGACATAACTTGGCATGTGTCCAAGTGTCTTACCTTCACTTATGACAAAGCCTAACATTCGTGTTCCTATGAATCTCCTGTTTAACGTTTCATCACTAAGTGCCTCTTATCTTAGAAGCCGTGATGACAAATGGTGCAATATAGATCGATTAACTGATTTCATATTGACTTATGTGGGATAACGGGTCGAAAAATTGACTTGTATCTATCTCAAAATAGTCATATACCGTGGTATGTCGTTAAACATCAATCATTAATTTGGATGATCAATTTATTTCTCTGCTATTAGCAATGTTTCTAACCAACGTTATGAACTCATCCCAAAATCTTCGCATATCGTATTATTCTTAGACCGATGATTGGTCAAAGGAGAGATACATATTCATAAGATATGCGTTAAGATCGTTTCATATAGTGACGTTTGGGGTTCTTGAATCCTGACGGTTAACCTTTCTTATCATCGTTGGTCTTTTATTGATTTCTAGACATCATTTTACTACGAAACTATATTCTGGAAGTTGTGACCTATAAATCTAAGGTACTACGGTAACTCGTTTTCCAACGTTTCATCTCAAAACGACACGCGATTATTATGTTAAGAATCTTGTAAGATTCCATAAAATGAAGCGTTCCACCTGTAATCAAACGGCAAACACTGTTCGTTGAACACTCACTTTTCATTTCAATTCCTTTGTTCATTTAAGTTCATTCTTAATTTCGGGATGAAATTCTTTTAAGTTGGGGAGACTGTGACATCTCGTAATTTTATTAACTTAGAAGTTATCTTTGTTAAATCTTAAAAGGGGTCTTTTAGGCCATTTTAAAACTTTGAGGATTTATTATGCCTAATAATTAATCCGGTGATTAATAAATTAATATAATAATAACAACATTATAAGTGTTATAATGTTTGCTTGTTATTATAAAATTTAAGGTGTAATAATCTTAAATATAATAATGACTAATATTATTATTATTATAATAGTGACACTAATAATAAAAATATTATTAATATTAATAACAATAATAATCATAATAATAAGATTAATAATAATAAACATATTAAAAGTAATCTTGAAACAATATAAGTGTTATTATTTTAAAATTTGTATTTAACTAACTTTAGCATGAAATAATAACATGTTAAAGTTCAGGGTCTATATTGTAATTCAATTCAAACTAAAACAAAACTTTAATATTCAAGTGACCACCTTTGGAAACTTCAGAAACCATTAGTGTAAATTATTAAAACCAAACCTTTCCCCCTTTTTAATCCCGCAAATCCGGCCACACTTCCGGCCAGATGTCCGGCGAGCTCCGGCAAGGCCAAAGGAGACGATTTTCGAGTTTCAGCAACACAAAACGATTCCTAACCGTTCAAGTGAAGGTTTCGAACCATTGGATGCGTCCTAATTAAGTTTAACCTCGGTTACAGGAGCGTTTCGAGCTCGTGTAACCGTCGATCACCGAGTTACAACGTTCGGCATTAAAACATTAACAATCAAATTAACTCAACCAAAACGATCTTTTATCTATCCCTAAACGAATATCATAGTCAATTTCGCCTGAAAAACACAAAATCATCGCATCCACATCGTCATTTTCGTCGGACCTGCAACTTGGCCGAGGCCACTGTCCAAGCAATTTGGACCAAAATTGGCAAAGGGCTTTTGGTCCAGTACACAAATCGAAGCTTCATACTAAATTAATTGGGTTATCATCCACGAATGACCATCGCACACTCACTGTTTCGGCAGCGAGTTGTTCTTCAAAGTGGGTATCTTTAATCGATCATCAAATGGGTAATTGTTTACATCTACATGAACGTTTAACCATGGGGAGCAAAAGCCCCATGGTTGATTGAGTTAACAACATCAAGTTGATGCTCGATTTGTATCAAAATTATACTAGGGTTCATATGCATTTGGGATTGATTTGTAACAATGGTTTAAACAAATAACAGGCCGAGTTATGACACGGCTGTACGCCTGGTTCACTGGTTAAGATGTTTCCCGACACACATGAGGTCCCGGGTTCGAACATGGGCACCATCATGTAATTTTTTAGGGGTTTTAACCCAAAATAATTTTCAGAAAATTTATAACAAATATACTAAATTCATTTAAAACTTCAATTATTTTTAAAATCACCTAAATAATTTTCTAGAAGTTTATTTCTTATAATATTATTATTAATCATTTTAAACAAACAATATAATTTGTTCAATTTCTTTATTAAATAGATTTTAAATATTGTTTAACTTATTAAATCATTATTCAAATAATATATTTAGATTATTTCTCATAAGTTAAATTTAAAATATTGTTTAATTACTAAAAAATTATTTGCTCAAATAATATATTATATTACTCATAAAATAGACATTGAATATCGGTATAACTCACCAAATCATTATTTGTTCAAATAACAAGTATAAATTATTGTTTAAAATGTGCTTATTTTATTTAGCTACGAGACTTTATTTTTATATAAATATTACAAACTTTTATTATAAATGTTATTCTTATTTCACATCTTTATATAAAATACAAATATATTGTTACCAAGAAAATATAATTACTATTTGAACTCCAACCTTGTTATATTTAGATTCATTTCTAAAATATTTACATATATAATTCTTCTAATGAATTAAAAATGTAAATAATTACTTTGTGAATTGTTACCTATCAAAAACCCCTTAAAACTATTAATCATCATTTGAACGTTAATCATATTATTAATCTTCATCTTGTAATATATATTTAGGTGCCTTGTAATGAATACTTGAGTTAACTTTGGATCACCCTTTAATCTTTAGTTATCATCTTGTAATGCATATATCAATGTGAGTATTCCATACCCCCCTTTTTGTTTAATTTCACACTTTGGGGTGAAACATGTTAACTTATACTTTGCACTTGTAAACTTATTTGAGACTTGTAAACTTATGGCAATTCATCATGTTAAGTTGTGGTTAGTTGAACTTATGTGGTTACCATGTTATGGCGTTATATGTACAATCATTAACTATTGCTAGCCCAGCGAAGTCATAGATCTATGGGTAAGACAAGCCTGCTTGGTTGATCCAAGTACACTTAGCTGATCGTATATACTTTTAACGTTTGAGACTTGTAAAACATTGTCGAGGTTTGATTGTTGCATTGTTCATAACATCCCTAATCACTTTATTCACTAACTTATGACTTGAATTGCCATCTTTTATATACTTATGTATTGAAAACTATGGAATGCTCACCAACATTTTTATGTTGACCTTTTATTTTTAACATATTTCAGGAATACCCCAAGTTTGTGATCTACTCTTTGAAGCTTGCACATCTAGGAATGGACCTAGATAAATAGATGAAATAAGAATGATTTGTTACACTCTATGTTATGCTTTTAATTTCTTTGAGACTTATGCTTGTAATGTTACATTGGAACTTATGTTTAAATTATATTTGAAATATTAATAGCGTTATGTGGCTGTGAACAATCTTAACCCTCACATCTCGACGTTTCCGCCGTCAAGGTTGGGGTGTGACAACCGTGTTGGTGTTTGAATCTTTCAGTGTTTTAGAGAATGGCCGGTGGTAGATCGTCTAAAGCTTCACGCGGTGGAGGTCGTGGTGGATGTGGTGCTGGACCACGGGTCACAAGAGGAAGACCCAGAGCTAAAAAGGTGGCTCATGAAGAGCCCGAGACCCCTCATCCGGAGGCTGGTGATGAGAGTGCGAATTTGAGGGCCTCAATGAAAGAGGCAGTTGTAGAGGAGGTTCATCAGATCATGCAGACGATCTTACCGTCTGTGGTGACTGAAGTAATTAAGTCTGTAAAGGAAGGAGAAAGAAAGGAGAGAAACAGGACCTCGGGAGGACGGTAGCAACCGGAGCCTGAAACGGTTCTCTCTGACAATGAAGAATAGGAAGAAGAAGAGCCTGCGCCGGAGGCGACACGAGGCTGTAACTATGGGGCGTTTCAACGATGCAAGCCCCCTACTTTTGACGGTAACGGCACTCCTGTTGCGGCTCACTGATGGGTGAGAGAAATGGAAGCTGTTTTAAACATCAGCGACTGCCGGGAGGATCAGAAAGTAAAGTTTGCTGCCCATTCTTTTCTGGACTCGGCTCTGTATTGGTGGGACAATATAGTCCAAGCTGAGGGTAGTCGGGGTATCAGAAGGATGAGATGGTCAGAGTTGAAAAGGCTGGTGATTGAGGAGTTCTGTCCTCAATGTGAGATGGATAAAGTTAAGAAGGAGTCCTGCAGCTGGAGGCGGGAATGATGACACATCAGCAATACACCACTAAATTCAACGAAATGGCATGGCTGGTGCTGGATCAGGTGACGCCTTTGTCATGAAGGATTAAGAGGTACATTCAGGGCTTGCCGGCGGATGTCCGTAGGCACATGATCGCTGCCCAACCAAGTACGTTTAGGTCGGCGGTTGATTTGGCGGGGAGATTGTACGATGAAAGAGCTGTGGTGGTGACAGAAGCTAGCAAGAAAGGAGAGGGTGATCGGAATTGGAATGGGAAGCGATTTAGATGTGGCGGGGCCGCTCCAAGTAACAAAGGTGCACGGGTGGATGACCGGCGTGAGGTCACACCTGGTGCGGGGTCGAATAGATGTGGTAAATGCGGGATGGAGCATTCGGGAGAATGCAAAAGGGGACCGAATACCTGCTTCAAGTGTAGGAAGCCTGGTCATGTGGCTAGAGAATGTGGGGTTGTGAGGTGTTACAATTGTGGAGAAATTGGCCACATGAGCAGGGACTGTGAAGCCAAGGGCGGAAGGTTCGGGAATGAAAAAGACCGGAGGAGGCTAGGACGGACCTCGATGTTGTGTTAGGTACGTTTCTAGTAAATCAACCTTTAACATTTGTGTCGTTCGATTCTGGCGCTAGTAAAAGTTTTATTCCTGCTACTATTTGTGCTATATCGCCTGTTAGTAATAAGAATATAGATACGCCCTTCGATTTGGTTCTCGGGATGGATTGGTTAGCGGACTTCGAGGCGAAAATTATGCGTCGCAAGAAGATGATACGGTTGGCAGCGCCTGACGGGGTCATGGTGAAGGTTTAAGGTGATCGAGGCTACGACTGGGAAGCTCGAGAGGATCAAAGCCTTTATGAAGGCAGCCAAAGATAGACACAAGTCGTATGCCGATAGGAGACATAGATCGATCGAGTTCCAGGTGGGTGATAGAGTTATGTTGAAAGTCTCACCTTGGAAGGGTATCATTTGGTTTAGAAAGCGGGGCAAATTGAGCCCGAGATACATAGGCCCTTTCCGAATCATTGCTCGAGTAGGAGAGGTGGCCTATAGATTGGAGTTACCAGATAAGCTAAGTGGGATTCACCCGACATTCCACGTATCTCATCTGAGTAAATGTTTAGCAAACGAAGATACGGTTGTCCCACTGGAAGATATCGAGGTAGACGAACGGCTCAATTATGTCGAGCAACTAGTGGCAATCATTGAGCGTAAAGAGAAGAGGTTGAGGAATAAAGTGGTTCCACTTTTGCGCGTACAGTGGAAGCACAGAAAGGGATCTGAGCCTACGTGGGAGACTGAAGAAGAGATGAGACAGCATTACCCACGTTTGTTCGACGAATAACAAGTTGCGGGGACGAAACCTAGATAAGGGGGGTAGACTTGTAAAACCCGGAAATTTTCTTTGAAGCCGACGAAAGAAGAAAAAGAAATAAAGTCCAAATTTGAGGGACCAAACTTGCCAAAACGGGAGAAAGATTGGATGAGTAGGGGAATAAGAGGGGGAGGGCAGCCCACACCCTCCGCACACTTGCAAAAACTCAGCCAAAGAGAGAAGAGAATGAGAAAACGGAGAAAAGGGGAGAAAAAGCTTGATTCGGGTGGATTCGAGCGTGAAAATCGAAGTGTAGCGGGTTGAATCGAAGTTCTACTCGACACGGTTGTTTGTGTGAGTTCTAGGACCCCTCTTTTATACGTTTTCAACTGATTTGGGGCTAGAACACATAGTGAAACCCGTTTTTGAAATGTGTGTGTTTGACCTGTGTGTATGTGGTTGTGTGTGATGCTAGTGGAGTTTGATTTTAGGCTTGTGTGTGCTTGAATGATATTGTGGTAGGTGTTTCTAAGGTTTAGGATGGTTGATTTGGGCTTAGAACGAGTTTGGGAGAGCTTGGAGGCCAAAAAGGGCAGTTTGCGTTCAGGATGAACTGCATTCTGCATCATCTAGGGCTAGGCGACCGAATGGAGTGTGACTGGAGGCCATACGACCGATTGGCATGCGAATGAGGTCCATGCGCACGATTTCCATGTGACTAAGGTCCATACGCATGAAAGTCATGCGACTGAAGTTCATGTGCCTGTAAGGCATGCGATTGAAGGTTATGCGACTGAGGTCCATGCGCCTGGAGGCCATGCGACTAAGGTTCATTTGCACGAAGGTTATGCGACTGAGGTCCATGTGCCTGGAGGCCATGCGACTGAGGTTCATTCGCACGAAGGGTATGCGACTGAAGCCCATACGCCTGAAGTCATGCGACTGAAGGCTATACGCATGAAAGCTATGCGACTGAGAGTCCATACGCATAGGTGTCCATACGCCAATAGGTCCATTCGCATAGAGTTCATTCACCTGATGTCCATTCACCTAAGTGTTCAGTCGCCTGGAAGGCCATGCGACTGGATGGTGTCCATACGCCCAAGTAGGGCTCATACGCCCGAAAGAACAATGGTTTATTTTGTGACTTTCGAGGGAAAGTGCAGATGTGGGTTTTGACTTGGGAGTTTCTCGGGGGTTTATGTAAGTTGACTTTTGAGGTCATAGACGTTTTGATGTATGATGATGATGTATGATGATGATGTTATGTATGATGTTATGCTTGTTGGTATCTGTGATATATGTTATGTATGCATGCTGATATGTATGATGATTTGTATGATCTCGTTGATGTTCCTGTTATGTATGTTTATCTTTCCGTGGTCTTGAGATGAATGTTAATGAATGAAATGAAAGTATTATGTAACGTAAAGTGGAAGATAACAAAAAGAGGAACATAATGAATGAATGCATGCATGAATGAATGAATGAGAGTAAGAATGGCTTGCAAGTAAAAGAAAGGAGGTTCACAACTCACTAAGAGTTGTTAGCTCAACTGTGTATGTATTTACAGTGTGCGATCTTGGCTAACTCATAAGGGACTATAGACACAGTAAGAATTCAGTCTTGGTGACTGCTCCAATACGTGCGATGTGGTATTCACTGTGTGCTATGTAGCGTGTGATTTTGGCTAACTCATGTGGGTTCATACACACAGTAGGGGGTTCAGTTTTGGTAATTGCCCCGATACGTGCGATGTGGTATTCACTGTGTGCTATGTAGCGTGCGATTTTGGCTAACCCATGAGGCAGCGTGCGATTTTGGCTAAACCCCTAAGAGTTCACACACACAGGGGGAGTCTGTCCTAGTGACCACTCCATTGGTGCGATTTGTGCGATATGTACTATGGGTACGAAGATACGAAAGTGCGAAATGTGCGAGCGTGTGATATGTGTGATATGAACGAACATAAGAAAAGAAGTTATGAACGAATGAAGCGAATGATAAAGTACCGTGCGATGATTAATGAATGGAAGAATGTAACGAACGTTATGGAAGATAATAATTATATTATCTATACGTATGTATGTTGTGTTATCGCGTACGAAATTAACGGATGGTTTTAAAAAGGAAGTAAAGTATGTTTTATTTAAAACTAGAACTCACTCAGCAACGCTGACTTTTATGTGTTTCCAGTTGGCAGGTAATGTTGCTGAGGATGGCACGGGGCGGCTACTTAGCTCTTTTGGATGGCATCCATATTTATGATGCTTTTGTAATGTATTGGAACAAGTATTTTGTAATTGGAAAACGATTTATTATGTTGCAAAAGTTTTTATGATGAAATGGACTGTTGTTTTAATGTTTCCGCTGCAATGTTTATGAAAGTCATACGTATTTATATATTTTATGCGCGATGATTGACCAATTGTAAGCGTCCCGGGAACGGTGCCTTACAATATGTCACCAACAGCTCAAACGGGTCAACTAGGTTAACCTAGGATTATTAAGTTTCTCTGTGTACACATACTTATGTACTTGTGTGTTCTAGGTAACCTTTGAAGGGTTGTCTTTGCACCTATCATCAATTCTCTTTTGTCATTATCTTTGCACACCAGGTGAGTTCATGCTCCTCTATTTTTTAAATATTCTTCTTGGGGAGGTAGCATACTTGTACTCAAACGCTGTTTTATTATTTTAAGTTGTGTATGTTTTAACATAGTGCTTAATACCTTGTAAGTCCTCACACTTTCGGATGGTTAATAATGGTAACTAGCGGGAAATTTTGGGTAGTACTACTGGGTTTGACAAGCCCCACATGTGCGACTCGAGGTCAAATGGGTGCAATATTGTCCTAAACACAAACATTCGTCACGGCCTGGTAAGGCGTGCCAGGAGGCAACAAACGCAACACAGTCAGCTTCGATTGCGAAAACACAATTGTTATTACTTGTGAACATAGACTAGCTATCTATTTCTATACACTTCTTATGTTATGGAAATGTCATTGTTTATGATAAACGAAAACTCTTGAACTCACCAACCATCATGTTGATATTTTAGTATGCTATTCTCAGGTCGTTAACTCAGCTTGCCATTAGGAGCACAACATGGGTCCAGCATGCATTCAAAGACACTATTTTAAAGACATAATTGTTGGTTTTCATTTATAGATTTTAAATTATTGGGTTGGCGCGTGTTTTCCCAAATTATGCATTTTCATATTTTGGGTTTGTTTTCTTTACTAAACGCTTCCGCATGGTTTTAAAGTTTGAACTTTGTTTGGTTTGTTTTAAATGTGGCATATATTGTCGTTCTGAGTAACTAGTGACTGTGATCCTAGTTTGTTCACACGCCTCGCGGTAAAACTCTGCACGTAGATTTTGAGGATGTGACAGATTGGTATCAGAGCCATTGGTTATAGGGAACTAGGTTGCACACACTAGTCTATAACCGCACACATTTAGTTAGTTACTCTTGGCTTATCCTTTTACTGTATACTCATTGGCATACACATCACGTGCACTACAGCATGCCATCATCATCCCGGGGCTTGGGAAAAAGACGTGCTCGTTTTGGATCCCCTCCACAGGTACCTCCTCGAGTACCTACTGGCCGCGACATACTTACCCTCGTGGTGAGCTAAACTAGGATCAACCGTTCGTGTTACGAGATTGGAGTTATTACCCGACTTGCATAAATCGTATGGTTCGTAGAGAGCGTGTCCTGGATCCGGCCACTGCTAGACCTAGGACTAGGTCAGCAACTACTTCTGCAGTACCCACTCTTCCGTCTCTAGATGTGCCCCTGGAGCAGGCTGTGGCAGCATTGACCGTATCTCTAGAGACCGAGCATCGACGAATTGGAGTGCTTACTGACGAGAAATCCACACTAAAGTACAATATACGCCAACTATGGCTAAAGATGGATTTACTTAGGAGCGTTTGTCTATGTCTATCACTGGGAATTACAAGATGGCTGGTAGAGTGATGAGTCTTTCTAAGTGTATGGGTGAGCAAGATCTCCATAATGTGGGCATCAAGAGTAGACTAACTGGACTGAAAGCACAACTAGTAGCACTACAAATCGAGGACAACCTTGCACCGACCGAGGATTCCGATGAAGACCCTGAAGAATAGCCGGAAGAAGCTCCAGATGGCGGAGACAGTGCTGGGTCGGACTTGATGGATTGATTTTCTTATTCTTATGACCTGGACTGCATGGTGTGTTTTTTTAAAACTTATGTGGGAAGGGTTGTTTCCCACACAACTGAAAACTTGAAATTTTAACGTTGATTGGATATATTGTGAGTTACTTACAATTTATTTATGACAAGTTACTATTTTGGTAATAAATGTTGTGGTTGTGACTGTACATCATTTCTTATTATTTATCATACTTCAATGAGATTGATATGTTGGATGTTACTCATTATTGTATTTGTGAATGTAAAGTGAAATACGGACGGCCGAGGCAAAGGACGTGAACGTGGTCGTGGGTGTTGCGATGGATGTGGCGCCGGCAACGTGAACATGACCCCAGCTGAATTAGCCGCTCTAATAAACCAGCATGTACAAGCAGCATTGAATACTCAACCTGCCCAGTTTAGAGGTAAACGGTGAGTTTAGTCATTGATTACCCGAATTCTTTCAGTTTAATTAAACACCCTGATACGTTGAATACAAGACCGCGTGGATGCACGTACAAGGCATTCATGGACTGTAAGCCGCATACCTACAGTGGAGCTGAGGGAGCTATGGGGCTTGTAAGATGGTTTGAGAAGACTGAGTTAGTCTTTGCTAGATGTAACTGTCCAGTGGTGGACCAGCTGAAATACGCCACGGGAACGCTGGAAGGTGCAGCACTCACGTGGTGGAAAGCCCAAGTACAAATGCTTGGCCAGGCAATGGCAAATGCGTTGCTATGGGAGGAATTCAAGACGATGATGGCCGAGAAATACTGCCCCCGTCATGAAGTTCAAAAGCTGGAAGCTGAGTTTTGGAAACTGAAGATGGAAGGATCTGACTTCGAGGCTTACACTACTAGGTCTCATGAGCTAGCTACACTCTGTCCTGGCATGTTAACCAGCCGAGCAGACGAATTGAGCTCTACTTACGTGGCTTAGTTCCGGAGATTCAGAGTATGGTGACTTCTGCAAATCTCCCTACTATTCAACAGGTTATCCGACTAGCTCACAAGGTCATTGATCAAGCTGTGGAGCAAGGGAAGTTACCCAAGCGGGGCGCTATGGCAAGCGTGCTCGACAACAAACGCAAGTGGGAAAACAATGCTAACAAAGGATCGTCGTCTAGTAACCCACCTCAGCAACGTCAACCTCAACAACAGCAGCAGAGGAGGCGGTTTGATAATAATCGCAACTTCAATCAATCATCTTCATCATCTCAAGGACCAAGTGGATACGTGGGCAAAAATCCAAAGTGCAACCTATGCAACTACCACCACACTAGTAGGTGTGACAGTTTTTGATGCCAGCATTGTGGAAAGGTTGGACACGTGGCAAAGGATTGTCGTGGGGAGTTAATTAAGAAACCTCAGCAATCTCGGCAGCCTCAGCAGCCCCGTGAAACACCAAAGGGTTGCTTTGAGTGTGGAAAGGAAGGGCATTACAAGAGAAACTGTCCTTAACTGAAAACAAATGAGAATGGCAACGGGAATGGTGAGGCTCTAAAGGGAGAGCCTTTGTCATGGGTTCAGGTGCGGCTCTAAACGATCCTACTACCGTTACTAGTAAATTTCCTATTAATGGTCGTTTTGCTTCTGTATTGTTTGACACTGGAGCCGATAGGAGTTTTATCTCTACTAAATTTTGTAGCCTCTTAAGTGATATGCCTTCTGTGTTGGAATCTAAGTATGTCGTAGAATTGGCTGATGGTAAGCAAATCTCCATTACGCACATCCTTAAGAATTGCAAGATAGAACTCGCTGTTCATACCTTCGACATTGATCTCATGCATGTTACTCTTGGAAGTTTCGATGTGGTCGTAGGCATGGACTGGCTGTCCGAGAAACAAGCAAAAGTGATTTGTCGTGAGAAGGTCATCCGCATTCCTCTAAGGGACGGTGAAACTCTTTCGGTTAATGGCGAAAAGAGTGGTGCTGTCATAGGCATCATATCATTCATGAAGGCTCAGAAGTGACTACATAAGGGTCACTTAGCTATATTAGCCCTCGTCTCCGACAAGCAACAAGAGGAAAAGAAAGTATTGGATATTTCGATGGTTCGTGACTTTCCAGAGGTGTTTCCAGAGGATCTGCCTGGACTACCACCTCATCGTCAAGTTGAGTTTCATATCGATTTGACTCCCGGAGCTGCTCCAATTGCGCGAGCACCTTACCAGTTGGCAACAAACGAACTGCAGGAACTATTTACAAAACTTCAGGAACTATTGGATTAAGGATTTATTCGACCAAGCTCATCGCCGTGGGGAGCACCTGTTCTCTTTGTTAAGAAGAAGGATGGCACTTTCCGAATGTGTATCGACTACATGGAATTGAACAAAGTCACAGGCAAGAACCGATACCCTTTACTCGTATCAACGACTTGTTTGATAGCTTTAGGGATCAGGCTATTATTCGAAGAATGATTTGAGGTCTAGTTATCACCAACTGAGAGTTTGAGAAGAAGATATTTCCAAAACCGTGTTTCGTACTCATTATGGTCACTATCAATTCTTGGTCATGCCATTTGGGTTGACTAATGCACCGGCTTTATTCATGGATCTCATGAATCGTGTGTGCAAACCTTACCTTGATATGTTTGTTATCGTGTTTATCGATGACATATTGATCTATTCTAGGACCAAGGAGGAACATGAGGAGCACCTATGTTTAATCCAGGAATTACTCAGAAAGGAATAGTTGTACGCTAAGTTTTCTAAGTGTAATTTCTAGATTCGTGAGGTGCAGTTCTTGGGTCACATTGTTAACGAGAAGGGAATACATGTGGATCCTGCAAAGATTGAGGCTATAAAGAACTGGTCGGTACCTAAAACGTCTAGTGAGATAAAGCAATTTCTTGGACTAGCGGGGTACTATCGACCTTTTATTGAGGGATTTTCAAAGATCGTTCAACCTCTCACAGCTTTGACCCATAAAGGAACAACCTATAAATGGGGTGAGAATCAAGAAGCTGCTTTTTAGTTGCTGAAGCAGAAACTCTGTAGCGCACCATATTAGCATTACCTGAAGGAAGTGATGATTTTGTGGTTTATTGTGATGCTTCTAGCCAAGGACTTGGTTATGTCCTGATGCACTGTGATAAGGTAATAGCTTATGCCTCATGACAACTGAAGATACACGAAAAGAACTACAACACTCATGACTTGGAGTTAGGAGCAGTGGTCTTTGCCTTGAAGATTTGGATACATTACTTGTACGGTACCAAACGCACCATTTACACCGATCACAAGAGTCTTCAGCATATCTTTGAGCAGAAAGAACTGAACATGAGGCAGGGACGCAGAGTGGCATTGTTAAACGACTATGATTTGCTATCAAATATCACCCAGGGAAGGCGAACGTAGTCGCCGACGCCTTGAGTAGAAAGGAAACCGCTAAGCCCCGACGAGTGCGTGCTCTGCAACTGACGATTAGAACTCACTTGCCCGAACAGATCAAGGAAGCCCAGACAGAAGCCTTCAAAGGAGAGAACGTTGGATCTGAATCCTTATGCGGGATGGATAAACAGTTAGAAGTCAAACCGATGGAATTCAGTATTTCATGTATAGACTTTGGATACCTTTATATGGGAACCTAAGAGATTTGGTTATGAGTGAAGCATACAAGTTTAAATATTCCAAACACCCTGGCTCTAACAAAATGTATCATGACTAAAAGGCACACTACTGGTGGCCTAACATGAAGGCAGATGTAGCTACATATGTGAACAAGTGTTTGACCTGTTCTAAGGTTAAAGTAGAATATCAGAAACCATCTGGATTACTGCAACAACCTGAGATCCCCTTATGGAAGTGGGAATAGATTTCCATGGACTTCATTACTAAGCTGCCCAGGACTCCTAATGGTTGTGAAACGATATGGGTGATCGTGGATCGACTCACTAAGTCAGCTCACTTCTTGAGGATCAAGGAGACTGACAAAATGGATAAGTTAACTCGAATTTAGTTGAAGGAGGTAGTTTCAAGACATGGTGTATCGATCGTGATTATTTATGATCGTGATGCTAGTTTTACGTCCCATTTCTAGCAATCGTTACAGAAATTTTTGGGTACGCGTCTAGATATGAGCACTGCCTATCATCCACAGACCAATGGGCAAAGCAAATGTACTATTCAAACTTTGGAAGATATGTTACGAGCTTGTGTGATTGATTTCGGGAATAACAGGGAAGTTCATTTACCGTTGGTTGAGTTTTCGTACAACAATAGTTATCATACTAGCATCAAAGCAGCACCATTTGAGGCATTGTATGGGCAAAAGTGTAGATCGCCAGTTTGTTAGGCGGAAGATGGTGATAGTCAGTTGACTGGTCCTGAGTTGGTACACGAAACCACTAAGAAGATAGTACATATAAGAAACTGCATGGCTGCAGCGTGAGACAGATAGAAGAGTTACGCAGACAAATGACGGAAACCTTTGGAGTTTCAAATCGGTGACAAAGTTTTGTTAAAAGTTTCACCGTGGAAAGGTGTGATTCGGTTTGGAAAAAGAGGCAAGCTTAATCCAAGATACGTTGGACCATTTGAGATTCTGGAGAGAATAGGTCCGGTGGCGTACCATTTGGACCCGCCTGATTCACTAAGTGGCTGTTTGATTACACTAACTCAATAAGATCTAACTGAGTCAGAAGCTGACCCAGTTAGAAGTTCTGACTGGGTATGCATCTGACTAAAATTAGTTGTTTGATTCAGTATCTGACTGACTCAAAAACCGTCTTTGCAAATCTCACTAGCTAAAGTCGTTTTACCACTACCACCAATCCCATTAATTCCTACAATACACAAATCATCTCTATTAAAAAATCAAATCTTTAACTCTTCTTTTCCCAAATTCCAACCCCACGTTATATATAAATAACCTATAATCAAATCACCGTCAAACATCTCATCTTCATCAATCTTCTTCACCGCCTCTTCCACCCACCACCCACCTCCGGCGCCTGCGCCACCACCTCCGCCGCCGTCGATTGTCATCGACCCAAGCTGTTGCAGTGGTCCTAACATCTTCTATCTCTCTCACCCCTTCTCTACATCCCCTCCCGACCTCCACTGGCCTCCACCACCACAACCACCAAAGGGGTTGCGCGGTGGGGATGGCGTTCACAAAAGGGTCGTGTGATGGCAGATGGTGAAGGCGGTGTAGCCAGGTCATGCGTTGGCGGAGGGCAGGGGTGAAGGCGGGTGTAGGTCGCGTCGCCCCTTTTCTTGGTCTTGGTCAGCATCTTTCAAATCCAGGTCCGGGTCAGACTAAAAGGACCCAGTCAAATCTGATTTCAAGCGTATCAAATGGGCTGACCGGCTGACCGAGTCAGCCAGTCAGCCGGATCAGACCCAAACAAACATCCCCTAACTGGTGTTCACAATGTATGTCATGTCTCGAATCTGAAGAAGTTCTTATTTAACGAGACACTGATTGTACCACTCGAGGAAGTACAAGTAGACGACCAATTACGATTTGTGGAAGAACCGGCTGAGGTAATGGATCGTGAGGTCAAGACTCTTAAGCAAAGTAAGATACCTATATTCAAATTTCGTTGGAACTCAAGACGTGGACCGCAATTCATGTGGGAACGTGAGGATCAAATGAAGCTTAAGTATCCTCATATGTTCGAAACGACGATGGCAGCCAGGGAAGGTACTGATTAAATTTCGGGACGAAATTTCTTTCAACATGGGGATGATGTGACAACTCACTCGATTTCGTTATGTAAATGCAGTAAACCAGGGATGTAGCACAACCATGTAACGTAATTTTCGGGACGAAAATTCTTTCATCATGGGGATAATGTGACATCCAGTAATTTTCCGTTACCAAACTCCGTTAGTTCCGTTAGGTCTTACATACACGTGTCGTGAGCACACACTAGTTGTCGTTGAACGTTGGTGACTTAATAACAATAATCTATGATAAACAATGATAATCTAATTAATAATGTTGGTTATTAGTTGTAATTATGTGATGTAAGAATTTATATAATTTTAAATGTTTATTTTATAAATTTTACGCGATGACGTGACAATGTGTTATATATATTTCATGTGTTGTGTGGCTTATTGTAAATGTTTATGATTATGATTATTGGCTAATAATACTGTAATTTGTATTTAAAATTATTTAAAAAGTGTTTAAAAGATTGGTTTTTATAAAATAAAAACATTGGGGTTTAATTTGTAACTATCTTTTAACAAAACAATACCTAAAATACAACCCTATCCGCCCCCACAATCCCATTCGGCCGCAACCATCACCCAAACCCCCTCACCATTCGAAATTCAATCAAGAAACACACATACAATACGGATTTTGGTTGATTCCAAGTGTTACAAGGTGTTTTGCAAGTCCAATTGTTGAGTTCTACACATCTAAAGGTTAGGCATTTTAGGATATGATATAAATGCTTACGTTGTCATTGATCAAGAAGGAAATCAAAAAGGAAGTATTTTTTCATAGTTTTGATCTTGATGAACCCCAGATCCGAAATTGGTGATGAAAACATGAAATTGATGATTGTTAGATGTTAATATGATGTTAGTTAGGTTGTATGAATGCTATATTATGTTGATTATGCAAGAAATCCATGGATTGATCATTTAGTTCATACATTACCATTAGAGGAAACTTTTTGTTCTTGGAATTCATGATTTAATGATGTTATAATGTTAGATACAATGCTTGGATGTAGTTTGATTGAATTGTGCAAGAAAATCCATGAATTTGACGTGTTGATCATGACTTACTAAAAGTAGAAACTTTTGTGTATGATGTTTGGGAATTTGGATGAATTAGTGATGATTATCATGTTAGAATGAATGTATGAACTTGATTAGGTATAAAATTGATGAATTTATGATTGAATTTGGGTTCTAGATTGCTTTTTGGGTGTTACTTTCCCAAAAGGGAAACTTTATATTTTAAGAACATTGGATACGATGAATTGGGCATGCTTATGATGTTAGGATCATGTTAGAATGATTGTTGATGATGTTTGATGTGATAGAATGTGTAATTGAGTTGTATGGATGCTTGGTTGACCATGTAAGGAGTTTAGATTTTGGTGATCATACATGATGATGAATTATGGTTAGTGATTAGGAGATCATGTTTGGTATTGGAATTGATTGTCACTGTGTATGTTGGTTGGAATGAACTAAGTGAATGAATGTGATTATGATTTTCATAGACGTGTGCGAATCTGAGGCTCCTACTTAGTAGGATTGGCAGGGTTTAGGATGTTAAGTCGTGAGTGGCTTCACATGGTATGTAGTGCATGATTAGACATCACGTATGAACTAATGGTTGTGATGCATATATATATATTTGTGTTGAACATGTTGGTTGTTTGAGATTTGCATGAGTTGTATGATGATCTAATGTTGTATGATGACGTAAGTAGAACTTGGGTTGAGGATGTGATGCACATGGATATTTTGTATGATATTCTTGTATGTTAAGGTGATATACATGATTAAGCGATATTTCAATTAATATGTCACCAACAGTACAAACGGGTCAACTAGGTTAACCTAGGATTATTAAGTTTCTCTATGTACACGTACTTATGTACTTGTGTGTTCTAGGTAACCTTTGAAGGGTTGTCTTTGCACCTATCATCAGTTCTCTTTTGTCATTATCTTTGCACATCAGGTGAGTTCATGCCCCTCTATTTTATAAAAATTCTTATGGGGGAGGTAGCATACTTGTACTAAAATGTTATTTTATTATTTTAAGTTGTGTATGTTTTAACATAGTTCTTAATACCTTGAAAGTCCTCACACTTTCGGATCATTAGTAATGGTAACTAGCGGGAAATTTTGGGTAGTACTACTGGGTTTAACAAGCCCCGCCTGTGCGACTCGAGGTCAAACGGCTGCAATATTATCCTAAACACAAACATTCGTCACGACCTGGTAAGTAGTGATGGGAGGCAACAAACGCAACACAATCAGCTTCGACCGCGAAATCACTATTGTTATTACTTGTTAACATAGACTAGCTATCTATTTCTATACACTTCTTATGTTATGTAAATGTTATTGTTTATGATAAACGCAAACTCTTGAACTCACCAACCATTGTGTTGACATTTTAGTATGCCAATTTCAGGTCATTAACTCAACTTGCCATTAAGAGCACAACACGGGTCCAGCATGCATTCTAAGACACTATTTTAAAGACATAATTGTTGGTTTTCATTTATGGATTTTAAATTATTGGGTTGGTGCGTGTTTTGCCAAATTATGCATTTTTATATTTTCGGTATGTTTTCTTTACTAAACGCTTCTGCATGGTTTTAAAGTTTGAACTTTGTTTGGTTTGTTTTATAGTCGTTCTGAGTAACTAGTGACTGTGATCATGATTTGTTCACACGCCTCGCGGTAAAACTCCGCACGTGGATTTTGAGGGTGTGATAGTTTTCTTGTGTCTTTCTTAGAAACTAATCATACATATATATGTCCATGATAGGCCTTTAGTAATCAATGTTATAAATACAAAAATTCATATGTAAAAAGTAACCTATATAGGTTTGATGCTATAATTAAGTTTATTCATTATAATTATTAGTTTTATTAAGTGTTTAGAGGAGTTTTTATTAGTGTAGGATAAGTTTGTTTACTTAATTGATTATTTTATTGAGTTTGAGTTTGGTTAGGATCAATATTTATTTAGTATTAATAAATCTTAAGGGGATAATGTAAATCGTGGTCTTCTGATATTCCACAAAATGTTTTGTTTGTTGCTAGATCAATTTTCCAACAATATTGCTTTTGTTTAAACTATTGCATATATTTGCTTATGTTTAGAACTATTTTTCAACTATTTTCCCACATACAAGACATCCTTACAATATTAATTACTTGAAGTGGTGATCTCGTGCTCCCATGGCATAGGGTAATAAACTTTGCGGCACTTTAATTAAACATCACGGGTTATCATCATCTAATTAAAACAGTATGCATCTTTCTGTGAGTTGACCTCTAGTAGTTGAAGTGCCAAAAGTTCGTTCAATCATGTTAACTTTAATAGTATCAAAATCAAGACTATATGAAATTATGGATGAGATAAAGAGATACGCCAATCACATATTTCACCACATCTGAGAATCCACTATGAACTTATTTTAGTGTTCACCTACCGAGTTGCTAGTGTAGAAAGATTCTAACATTTTCCTATTGTGACCCACCCATTGACTAAGAGAAAATGCTTATATATGCTACACAATTAGTACTTAAAACAATACCAATTGCAACAAATTTGCATCCTGCTTACTTATATCTTAAAGTATGTTGTTCGTGTGTCGCAACGTCATCTATATTGACAAAAGCACACATTAGTCTGAGACCACCACACATATACTAATGGGTAGACTTTTTCTTAAGTGAGTCCATCTACTTCTCAACATTTCTTTACCTATATATATCGATTTCTAGTACTGAGTTTTATATGCAAAATAAGAACCTTGCTTTTTCATAGCTCTTTTCAAAAACAACAATCTACCTTTGTGTAAACCCTTTTCTTCTTTAACATCTTTAAATAGCTCAAGAAATATCTCTTTTTTCCATTGAAGTTAGAGGTAGGTGGTGCAAGACCCAAGGAGATAATGATGGTGGAAATTGTTATGTTTATGCACAAGTGCTTAGATTGAAAGAGATGGTGACAACTATTCTCAAGCAGCAATAGAGGGATGTGGTGATGATGATGATGATGATGGAGATTATGATTATGCTGCAACAGCATGAGTACTAGGCAGTATAATGTCAGTATTAGGTCTTAACGCATAAAGAAATTAACCCTTCACGGCAATAACTTTAGGGAAAGGAAATTAAACTCTTTTTATAGATGGTTGTTTCCTGTACGAAACTTTTATTAGTTAATGTTTTCGGCCTCTACGAATGATGTACTTGGATTTTTAACTGCGTATAGTTGTTAAATAATAAATAGCGAATAACAAATTGAACCTTTGGAATTTCTGTTAAGGTGCTAATACTTTTGAAGATTATGTAGTAATTGACTTTGGCTATTTGTATAATAAAAATCATATATACATATTTATGATGATAAACAAGCCGGAATGTAATTTTCTAAATGATGTAGTTTAAAAGTAAGAATTATAATTGTTAACCACCTACAAGTAGCTTTGAAATTATGAGTTTGTTTTTCATTCTAAATCTAGTTCTCAATTCTTAACCCATAATTCATTAATTGATTGTTCTAGTATTGCAGACGTATGTTCATCGTTGAATAATTTTGTAGGTAGGTCACTAATCAAGTCTATAAATATTATAATGATTCAAAGTTTTTCTCATTCTCATAAATCACAAATATCTATAAATACAATGTGTTTTTTTAATATATATATGCTAATCTCCCTAAACACTATACGTAAATACAAATGTTCACAATATATATATATATATATATATATATATATATATATATATATATATATATATATATATATACATATATATATATATATATATATATATATATATTATATATATATATATATATCTCTATCTATATATATATATATCTCTCTCTCTCTCTCTATATCTCTCTCTATATATATATATGTGTGTGTGTGTGTGTGTGTGTGTGTGTGTGTGTGTGTGTGTGTGTTTATGTGTGATATACTCTCTCAATATAAGGAGAAGGATCAATAAGGCTTAGATTGGATCCGAAGTTTTTAAAGAGAACTTGTGGCAAGTCTTTGGTGAACATATTCATGTATTGGAAGCGAGAGAGGACATGCACTACTAGAAATCTGGCTCGTTTGCTATGCAAAAGTCAGTAGCAAATGCGTAGGAAACAAGGATTTGCTACACAAAAACTTAGTAGTAAAAACATTCGTCCGAAGAAATTGGCAATATGTTTGTTACGCATACTGCGACACACTTCCAACACGAATTTATGTTGGTATATTGCTACACAATTGCGTCACACAATTAATCAATATAATTTAATATTTAATATTTTTAATTAGTATTTTTTTATTTTATCTATTATTATTTTTATTATCATTATTATTACTATTACTATTACAATTACTATTACAATTACAATTACTATTACTATTACTATTACTATTACTATTACTATTACTATTATTACTACTATTACTATTACTATTACTATTCGTGTTACTATTACTGTTACCGTTACCATTATCGTTGACGTTGCCGTTGCCGTTACTCTTACTGTTACTATTACTGTCATTTTTACTATTACTATTACTATTACTATTATTATTATCTCGTCAATTTCAAACAAGGAAAATTAATCAATGGGTATGTAATCTGGATTTGGTTGATAATGGTGTGGGTAATCGACAATCTATGGTAATTGCACTGATACTTTGATGCATGTAGGCGAAGACTATGGAGGGTGAAGAAGGTGAATATTTTTAAGAACAAATAACAAATATGGGTGTCTAGTGAAATGATGTACCATTAGTTTTCAACATAAAATAACCATTATACCCTCATGTAGATACCATGTGACGAGACTTTATGCCCAAACTAGATGACCATCAAAGATAAGGACCATGGATGTTACGATATCTTAAATGATTGGAACCAAATATGTAAGTTTTCAAAACTTAGGACCGAATACTATAATATAGGAAAACCACATTACCAACCATGCATTATACTAATGGGACAAGCCATTGCTGTAATAGGACAAATCAAATGGACCAACTATTACTACAATAATTGAAAACTATAAGACCAATCATAAAATCTTTAAAAGTTATTACAAGATCTAACATTTTATATAACTTTTCACTAATGTGTTGATACCCAAACAATTCAAACGCAAATTTGTAGGAGTTACTTATTTCATTTGAGAGGTCCAACTTTTGCATGTAGATATACATAATAAACACAATCATAGACATATTTATCTTTATTAAGGTTTCATATAAGGCTGATGCACCCAAAACATTCAAAGTCTTTCCTGCATGCATACACTGAAGTATAGAGTAGAAATGCTTCGGAAGTTTTACACCATGTACTAGAAAATATTCGAAGTGTAAAATCTTTTGAAGCCAAGGCCAACATATTCCGAAGCCAAAAGTGAAATCTTCCGAAGCTTCAAAGACAAAGTCTTCTAAAGCCAAGAAGTGAAGACAGATTTCTTCCGAAGACTTTTGAACACATGTTTTATCAAATGTACTTTATCATAAAGCTGGACCACCTTTCCGCTACAACTCTGTTTAGTCACCAACTTACAGAAGCTGGTGAAAAGGTCCATGCTTTTGATAACTGTACATTGAAGTCTTGAGTCTGAGCTTTCTACTTTATGTACTTTTATTTTTTTTGTAATATATTAGGATGTGAGCTTTGGCATGTCATAGTCACTAGTCAAAAGGCAATCTGCCTTTTGACTCTACATTTGATTTTGTAGTTGTCTAGTCTTATGTATCCAGCTGGCCTTCAAAGTATGGCCGGCTGTAGGATGTAGTATAAAGTATCTCAAGTACTTGTAACTTTTGTTTCTATGCTTTGTAATACTTGTAAAAGAACTTGAGAAGCAATATACAGCATTCTTGAAAACCATACACTTGTGTTGTTTGCTATCCTGTTCTGTCTCACATTTTACTTGTGTTCTTAGTATCTTACTTATAAGTTACCAGTTCCCTATTTGATCTGTTAAATGTTCTAAAGAACTCTCCTCATTGTGTTGTTGTGTTGTAAGTGCATACCCTTAAACGGTCCTGCATTTGGTATCAGAGCATTCCAGGCTCTTGATTATAAGATCTCACCATCTTAAGATCCCTCACACACATAAAATACTTAACAACTCAAATGGCAGCTATTACTAAAGCTGATATGGAAACTGGAACTATGACAAAGTCTCCACTGATCACTCCTGAAGACTTTGAGACTTGGTGTCAAAAATGGAAGGCTTTATTAAGTCTCTAGACTCCAGGATGTGGGACTCTATTGTTCAAGGATCTTACATACCAAGCACCCTTTCAGCTGCTGGTGGTGGTATGATTCCAAAGGTTGTGGATGACTATTTTGATGTAGACAGAAAAAGAATAGAGATTGATCAGAAAGCCATGATAGCCTTTCGAACTGCCTTTTCAAACTCCATGCTTTTAGTAACTGTACATTGAGGTCTTGAGTATGTGGTTTCTACTTTATGTACTTTTATCAATTTTGTATTATATTAGGATATGAGCTATGGCATGTCATAGTCACTAGTCAAAAAGCAATCTGCCTTTTGACTCTATATTTGATTTTGTTGTCTAGTTCAAATGTTTCTAGCTGGCCTTCAAAGTATGGCCGGCTGTAGGATGTAGTATAAAGTATCTCAGGTCCTTGTAACTTTCACTTATGCTTTGTAATACTTGTAAAGAACTTGAGAGCAATAGATAACATTCTTGAAAACCAATACTTATGTTGTTTGCTTCTTGTTCTGTCTCATATTTACTTGTGTTCTTAGTATCAATCTCATAAGTTACGAGTTCCCTATTTGATTTGTTAAGTGTTCTAAAGCTCTCTCCTCATTGTATGTTGTGGTGTAAGTGACCAGCCCTTAACCGGTCCTGCACTTTCAATCATTGATAGAGATATTGTTGTTAATTTTGTATCCATGTCCATATTTAGATTATTATTGTATCTTTATAATCAGGGTATAAAATGAAATAAAGTAAGGTATTCAATCCTAATAGAATACATATTTCTCCTTGAGTGTGAATGTAAGTAGTAGTTGAGAAGTATACTATTATATTTCCGTGTGAGTTTTATGTGTGGTCTTTAGGCCTGAACCAACATATTTGAGATGGATCTTTCCTTATTACCAAGTAACTCTTTTGTTGTGATTTGTCTAGAGTCTTACAATCAGCCCTCCCTGTTATGGACTCTCATCTTCTATGAGACTTTTCCTACCATCCTAACCAAGGATGTGAGATTTTCCTAAGATGTCTCTTGAATGCCTTCGGGACTAGCCAGAGTGATGAGATTTGGACGTACACCATCCCGAACAACACATGACTATCTCTAATACTATTTGTTACATTCGGCTTCTCATGCCACTAATATTGTCCGGTTTGCCCATTAAGTTGAAGCTTGCGGATTTGCTTTTAGCTACCCGAATGAAAGCTTTCATAGAGGTAAAAGATAGGCACTAGAAATTCACACTGGTGTTATTGGAATTAAAAAAATTAAAATGAATACAAAGAAGAAGAAACCAACTTTCTTCTTATATGCTTGACATAAACAACAATTAAACTATTCTAAAAGACTAAACAAAGGATTTCAAAATATTGCAAATTACCCCCTTCAACTTTAGATACCTAGACACTCTTGAAATCAACTCTTCTGTCAACATACTCCCCTCTAATTTTAGGAAGTTTCAAGTAGATCTTCAACTCCAAGTAATAACTTCATTTACAAAACTTGATGTGAGGCAAACTCTTTGTCAAAATGTCTGCTTTTTGCATATTCCCACTAACATGCTTTACATGAATATGTCCTTTTCCAATGCTTTCATGACTGAAATGATAACGAGTGCTTATGTGTTTACTCCTCCCATGAAAATCAAGATTTTTCATTAATGCTTTCAAAGACGTTTTATCTACCAATATAGTCACTACATTAGCCAATCTACCGATCACCTCCTCAAGCAATCCGTGGAGCCAAATGGCTTGACAAGTTGTTGAACTCGCAACCATAAACTCTGCTTGACAAGAAGACTAAGCTATTGTCAGATGTTTCTATGACATCCATGACACGGGTGACTAATTATAGTAAAGCACATTCCCAATAGGATTTTTGCAATAATCACCAACTGTGAGATAACTACTATCACTATATCCAAGTAGTGTTCCTCCTTCTCCTTTCTTAAAAATGATACCATAATGCATAGTACCTTTCTCATATGTAATCATTTGCTTCACTACTTTTAAATTATACTACTTTGGCAACTGTGTGAACTTAGTCACATATCCAACATCAAAACTTAAATCTAGTCTTATCTATGTTAAGTACCTTAATGAACCAACTAGTTTTGTGTAATCAATTGCATTTACTTCTTCTCCTCCTTCAATTTTTACTAGCTTGAGACCCGGTTCCATTGGATACTTTCTTTTATTGCACCCATCCATTCTTGTCATCTTAACAATTTTCTCGGCATATGCAACCTGCTTGATCATAGGCCCGTCAATCTCACCCGTACCCGAAGAAACCCGATCCAAACAAACTGTAACCCGAATAACCCAAAACCTATTAAACCGATTCTTGTTCGGTTGGGGTTTCGGATAAACTTTCAAACCTCAAAAACCCGAATAACCCGAACCAATTAACCCGAAATCCGAATAACCCGATCAACCCATATTATAATTAAGTAATTTATATGTATACACTTGTTTAGATTGTCCAAATTGATTAGATTTTTTGTATATAAATATATATTTAAGCAAATTTTATAAATTATAGAAGTAAACTAATTTAAGTCCACTAGTTTTATAAGATTTCAAATGAAAGCTCACTAAAATCTACTAAATTAAGTCTATTGTTTAATACCCGAAACCCCACCCGAACAACCTGTTACCCGAACAACCGGAAACCAGTTAAACCGATTGTTATTCGGGTCGGGTTTCAGGTAGACTTTCAACGTTGAAAAACCCGAATAACCCAAACCGATTAACCCAAAACCCGATAAAATAACCTGATCAACACCCCTAATCATAATCCCTTCATTGTTTTGTATCACTTCAATACACAGATAATAAATAACATTCCTAAATCTGACATTTCAAATTTTGACCTCATTTCTTGCTTAAAGTCATCTACTTCTTGTTGATTGCTTTCTATTACAAGTAAGTTGTAAACATAGACTCATGTAACAAACATAGACTTCCCTTCGTTTTGACACAGAACACATGCTCATGTTAATACCTTTTGAAACTCATTTCTTTTAAGACTTCATGTAGATGAAGATTCCATGCTCTAGGAGCTTGTCTAAGGCCATAAAGTGCCTTAAACAACATATACACCTTATGTTATGCTCCTGATCTAACATACCCATTTGGCTGTCTTACAAAAATAGTTTCTTCAAGTTCCCCATGAAGGAATGTTTCTTAAACATCCAAATGATACATATTCCATCTCCCTCTAGCAGCTAAAGCAAGTATCAATCAAGTTGTTTCTATTCTTGCTACAAGAGCAAAATCTTCTTCAAAATCAATACCCTTTTGTTGTACTTATCCTCTAGTCACAAAACATGCTTTATGCTTTGTAATTTTCCCTTTGGCATCTCTCTTTAACTTAAATACCCTTAAGACCTATAGCTATGCATTTGGCATGAACATCAGTAAGGACACATGTCAAACTTTGTTCTATAACTTGTATCGTCTCATTCATTGTTCCTTTCTATGATTCTCTTTGACTGCTTCTAAAGCATGAAGGTTCTCCTTATTGACCAAGTAGGAGTTCTTCATCGTTACTTTCATAAATCCCTATGATTCCATACTACACTATATCATCTAAGACAAAATCATTTAACCTCGGTAATACTAATGTTCGAGCAGACCTTCGCACTCCTCGACACTCTTAACATGAGCATCCTGGTCAAACTTCCTCTATTCTTCAAATTTAACATCCTTGTTCACTACTATTCTCCTTTCCTTTCGATCATATATCCTATGTTCTTTAGTCCTAGCTTCAACTCTTAAATATGCCATTGGCATACTCCTATCATCTAGCTTTTGTATGTTTGGTCTTACCACTTTTACTTGACCTGTACACCCAAACACCTTTAGATGTTGTAGTTGAGGCCTCTTCCTTTTAATGCCACATAGGGTTTGGAGTCTTTCAAAGCTTTGTGGTTTTTTGGTTGAGAAGATATACAGAATGCCTTTTTGCTTCTGCCCACATGATTTGTGGCATTTACATTGCCTTTAACTCGCTTCTTGTCATATAAAGAATGGATTGATTTCGTCTCTCTACCATACCATTCTGTTAGGGTGAGTATGGTGCAGTCAATTGACTTGTTATTCCCTTTTGTTCACAAAACTAATTAAAAGCTTGTGAAGTAAACTCATCCTTTCTGATAGGATCAAATGTACCAATCTGTGATGATGTATGAACACAATTCAATGAAATACACACAAAGTAATCAAATCAAGCAAGATATCAACAAAATTATAGTTTCATTAATATCAAGCAAAGACAATTACAAAGTATGTAAGCAGGTTCGAATTCAACTCCTTACCTACTACCTGTAAGTCTAAGCTATTTATAATGAAACAAAAAGGAACTAACTAATTACAAAACTAGTCCCTATACTATTACAAAGTATTAAAAAGACATCTAAAGACAACATGTTAATCTTTCTAGAGCACTTCCTCCATTATTCCTTGGAGCTTTGCATTCTCTGGAGAAGTGTCCATAACTATTACAGTTAAAACATCTAGATTTTGACTTGTCAAATCCAACAGTCTTGTTAGCACTTGGCTTGTATTTCCTGTTGACATATGAATGTTTTTGTGTCCTGTAGGAAATCATCACCATCTGCCAGTTTAAGTCCATCTCTTCAACATCTTCAGGATCCATCTCAAACAAATCCCCCAAAACAAAATCTAATTGAGTTAAATGGCTACCTTGATATGCTTAAAAACTAGCCATAAATGCAGTGAATGCAGATTTAGACTCTTCATCCTCTAATAGGATGTTTATCATATCTTTAACTTTGCTAGATTTAGCAGAGTTAGATGAAGAAGTCTATGTTTGAACATTAGATGTTTGGGACTGAGATTTAGGAGGAGATTGAGAATGAGACTGAGTTGTATAAGCAGGAGCACTGGCAAATGATGAGTCAGTGAAAAATCATGCTCCAACAAACAAATATCCCTCTTCTTCTGTACTTTTCTCACTTTTTGCCATAAATGCATTCTCAATAGTGGTTGCAGGAGAAGCAACAAACTGATACTGAGACATTGATGCTGCTCTATCATTGTTCCTTGACCTTTCATCAATCTCTACTGACTCTATCTTGGTAATAAGTAGATCTAGATCCATAGGGAACTTCTCAGTATGCTTTAGTAAGGTTACTGTTTGTTTCCATGATGAGGGTAAAGCATTGAGTAGTCTAAGATTTAGATATTCAAGATCAGGCTTAGTACCAGCTGTTGACATCTCAGTTGTAAGTTGAACAAATCTGTTCATCATCTGATTTATGGTTTCTCCAGACAAATGTTGAAACAATTCTAATCGCCTTTTCAACTTTTGTTTCTTGAGATTTTGAATCTCCTTTCCTCCTTCACAAATGATCTTTAAGGATTTATATAGAGTGTATCCAGTTTGATATGCATCAAGCCTTGCAAGAACTTCCCAAGGTAATGCTTTACACATCAAGGAATATGCTTTGATATTATTTTTTACTCTTTTCAAATCATCTCCTTGAAGACCATCTTCAGGATAGGGTCTCGGAGAATCTTTAGTATAAACAAACCCTCTGTCATGCCCGTCAGTGATTATAGGAATGTATCGTCCTTTTTCTATAGATTTCCAAAGATCAGTGTCAATGGAATTAAAATGTTGTTTTAGCCTCAGAGACCAATTTTTGAAATCAGCTCTATTTTTAAGTTTTGGAATTCTATTTCCAGAATCTTCTGATTTCACCATTCTTATATTTTTGTTTTTTTTCTTAGATTTTGAATTAAGAAAATGAATGAAAAAGTTTTTGAAAAATTTTCTTTAAAAAAAAAATTCTAAGTGTCAAAGGTGATACGCCTGAACAGTGATTATACTCCCAAACAGTTGATGCGCCTGAGTTGAGAAACGTCTAAGGGAATGCCTTAGAAAATTTTCCAAAACGCCCAAGTTGATACGTCTAAACAGTTTAAAAACGACTGAATAGTTGAGATGCGCCTAAACAGTTGTAAAGCGCCTCAACAGTTGTCAAACGTCTAAACAGTTCTAATCCGTCTCAACAAGGATGATGCGTCTGGCCTTTTTCTCTTCAACAATAGTCAAACGTCTGAACTAAAAACGTCCACACAGTATTAATGCGCCTAAACAGTTGTTAAACGCCTAACACTTAGACAAATTTTTCAGCCAATCTCAGCTCATGCGCCACATTCATCATGTTCATATGAATGTAACTAACTCAAATCTTGGATTGAAACTTTCCAATTAAGCATCTTTTATGCCGATAATCATTCTTCTAACATCAATTTCTTTCAATATCAACAACAAATCAATCAATTTTGAGATTTTTAGTCCGAAAAATATAAACCTTTTTCGAACACAAATTCAACAAATTAACTTGAATTTGATGAATTTAACTGCTAGTTGTGATTCAAATCATGTTTCTGATGATGAAACACATTTGAAATTCACAAATTTTCAATTGAATTGTATATCAATCACAGATTCAGTGAAATTTTTAAGTTCGACAACTTCAAAAATCACTCACTAATAGCTTACCAACAGCTCTGATACCATTTGATAGGATCAAATGTACCAATCTGTGATGATGTATGAACACAATTCAATGAAATACACACAAAGTAATCAAATCAAGCAAGATATCAACAAAATTCATAGTTTCATTAATATCAAGCAAAGATAATTACAAAGTATGTAAGCAGGTTCGAATTCAACTCTTTACCTACTACCTGTAAGTCTAAGCTATTTATAATGAAACAAAAAGGAACTAACTAATTACATAACTAGTCCCTATACTATTACAAAGTATTAAAAAGACATCTAAACACAACATGTTAATCTTTCTAGAGCACTAACACTTTCTATCAAACTGCACAGTCTTGACTTTCAAACCATATTATCCTTCCACCTTGCATATGATGCTTTTAAGTTCCTTAAAAGCCTGGTCTTTGGAGTTAATCAGATAGACCCATATGAATCTTGTGCTATCATCAACAGCAACATATAATATTTATTTTCTCCTGGTATGGTAGGGGAAACTGGTCCATATAGGTCTGTAGAAATTAATGCAAATGGTGTTAGTGATCTATATGGACTTGGGGGGGGGGGGGGATTGGGTGTCTTATCATAAAGCCAGAGATTGCCCTCTTTCATTCGAACTTCACAACCTACTTTAGATGCTTGACCAAGACTTAACATATGATATTGATCATAACTATGGAATACAATACATATTGTTTAGCAATCTTTGTTCTTTGTTCTTGCATTCTAGGACCACTAACCCTTTTTCTTGTATTTCAATAGAGGAACCATCCCCAAACTGAGTTCTTCCACCAACATCTTATCAAGACTAGAGAACATAGCCATTGTTCTAGTCATATGGTTGGAGGCACCATTATCAAGATACCACATATGTTTCTTATCCGATTGTAACATGCATCTGTCTGGCACTATTCTTTGCTCATTTAGAAAAACCGGCTCTTCTGATCTTGCAATTGAAGTGTCATTAAGAGAGTCGGCTCATCTTTTTCGATTTGAGTCAAATGTGTTCTTGATCCTTTTGTCTTGAGGTAGGGAAATCAGAAGCAAAATGCCCATACTCATCACATTTGAAAACTTTGATCATTCTCATCATTTTTTTCTTCTTGTGCATACCGACCTCGACCCTTATCTGATCGACCACCGCGATCAGTGTTGGCTCTGCTACAAGTTTGAGCTTCCAAGCTCTTATGCTTTGCTTGACATTCAAAATACGAAAGTAAAGTTGTTTATTATTGTTCGAACTCGAGGTCAGCTTAGTCTTTAACCTTGTACTTTCCTCAAAGGCCTTTATCGTCCGATGCTTTTTGGAGCAGCAGGGTATCTAGATCAGTAAATTTGCTCTATTGATTCTACAATGTGGATGAATTTCTCACGTAGCGAATCAAGAAATTTTCAAACTAAAGTAGCTTCTGTGTAGGGGGCACCAAAATCACTAGGTCTTGTCGCCAGAGTAGTTAACTTTACCGCAAAAATATTGATATCCTATCCTAGGTCACACCAAATATTGAATCAGGATTCAATCCTTTGAATCCCATTTCCTTCTTGATTTCTCTTGCCTGATTTTTCCTTTCTTCAATCGTCAAGAGAGGGAGAGCTCTCGTTTTTACCAGAGCTCTAATACCAATTAAAAGACAGGCACCAGAAATTCACACTCGTATTATTGGAATAAGAAAAATGAAAGTGAATACAAAGAAGAAGAAATGAAGTCATTTCTTATATGCTTGACCTAAACAACAACTTAACTATTTAATAGACTAAACAAACGATTTCAAAATATTACAAACTACCCTTTCAACTTTGGATTTCAAAATGAAAGTCAATACTTTTGAAATTAACTCTTCTGTCAACAAGAGGTCACTCATCCTAGATTGCTTCCACATGAGTACACCTAATTTGTTATCATTCTCACATCCACATGGTGAACAAGAGGTCACTCATCCAAACATGTCGATCGTAGTTGAGACGAATAAAATATTCAACATTTGTCTTATCCACGACTGATGTGAAATTTTCCTAAGATCTCATGATTCATGTTTTTAGGAAGGTTATCTATGTTCCCATGGGGTACATAAGGTATACAAATTGTTAGTTCTTGGTATCACTCCAGACGTCATGGTATATATCAAACTGTCTTGTAATATATATAGCCGTTAATACTTGAAGTATTAGCAATTCAATGTTAATTTGTTATTTTAATATCCAATTCAAGACTATCTATAATACAAAATGGGATGATGGGAGATAGCCGCCATTACATTTCTTACTGCAAAACAAAGCCAATATATATGACATTTTTCCTAAGTGCGTTAGAGAGATTCGAACTTTTTCTTCTTGTGACCCACCCACTGAACACATGAAATACTTATGTTACCCCATATATATATATATATACACACACACACACACTTTTGTTTTACTCTGAAGTTTGCCATCCATTTGTTATAATAATAGCCACGTTTAGAAGACCACACGTTTTCCTTAAGTTACCACACTTAAGCTCATGGCTTTGGGTTTCATATACAACTAAAGTATCTTACTTCTCGATCAACATTTTCTCTACTATAAATTTCGTTATTTAGCTTTGGGTTTCATATACAAAACCAGCACCTACATTTATCAAGACCATTTTAGAAAATAATCTACCAGCTACTAAACATTTTTCTTCCCTAAAATCTTATACCATATCAAGAAAATGTCACCTGTTGCCACTGAAGTTAGTCCTAAGGGCTGAAGAACGATACTTATAATGTCGGTGATAGAGATAGTGCTGACAGTGATAAAGATATTGCATATTCTCCAGCGACATCAGAGGGTGATGGTGATGATGATGATGGAGACTACGACTATGCTCCGGCAGCATGAGTAGACGAACTTGTAATATTAGGAGTAGTAAGTATCTTATCATGAGAGAGAACTTTATCTGTTAGTGTCATGTAAGAAGGTGAGGAAAGAAAGAACTCTTTTATAATTAGACTTCTCTTAGACCCAGTTTCTTGTATGAGGTTAATTTGGAGTACTTACTGTTTTCAAGGCCAATATTATGCCATTTTTCACTTTTGTATAAGACAATAAATTTATCTGGTGAATTGTCATAAAGCTTTCGCCAAGAATGCATGCATAAACATTTCGATAATACATATATGGGAATTGGTATTCAAGAACTTTCGTATTTTCTTGTATTAAACCAAAGACATGCAACATATAGAGAAAACTAGGAAAGGAAATAAATCAACCAATAATAAACTTCCTAAAATATAGGAGCAAAATATATGGAGAGAAATATGCAAGAATATATGGACATGAATAAATGATTTCCAATACTCCCCCTCAAATTGGTGCGTGTAGATTTCGAACGCCCAACGTGCCTAGCAATGTCCGAAGCAATGGCGACCCGAGCGGCTTGGTCAACAGATCAGCGACTTGGCATTTGGAATTGACAGCCATTGGAGTGATCATTTTCTCTTCCACACGTTCACGAACGAAATAACAATCCATTTCAACATGTTCTGTTCGCTCGTGAAAAACAGTATTGTTTGTGAAGAACGAGCATTGTACTTTTTGCGGGAAGGATGGACATGTGCAAGATGGGTGTTTCAAGAAGATTGGATACCCGGATTGGTGGCCGGGAAAAGGAAAGAATGAAAGGAAAAACCCAAGCCGAAGGCTGCTATATATATATATATATAGATAGAGAGAGAGAGAGAGAGAGAGAGACCGAACCTGTTGGCGCCTCGCCCATTCCGGGCTTGACGGAGGAACAATATAAGAGCTTTGTAAAGTTATTTGGTGGAAACAAAATCCAACAGCCTACGGAAAACATGGCAAATAGAGAAGAAACAAGTATGGCAAACATGGCAAGTAGACATGATAAAGATATAGATTGGATTGTTGATTCGGGTGCGACCGAGCATATCACGTGTCATGAAAACGCACTTGAGAACTTGACTGTTGACACCTTTGAAAAGACGGTTACCATTCCGAATGGCGAAGCTATTCCTGTCAAAGGAAAAGGCGACTTTGTGTTCGAGAATGGACTGAAAGTTGGAGGAGTCCTTTATGTGCCTAATTTTACATGCAATTTATTGTCTGTTCATAAGTTAACTAAATAATAATATTGTGCCGTGACATTTTTTCCGGATTTCTTTGTTTTAAAGGCCTTGAGGACGGGGAGCTTGATTGGATCGGGCAGCTGTCGTGAAGGTCTATATCGAATGGGGGGAATACGTGAAGAAAGAATGGCAATGATGGTGACAATTGAAGCATGGCATAAAAGACTTGGGCATCCTTCAAACGTAAAGTTATCTCATATTAACTTTCTCAAAGCTGTTTCTTTAAGTTTTAAAGACAAAGTTTGTAATTCTTGTAATAAAGCGAAACTTACTTGTTCACCGTTTCCGGTTAGTTTTATTAAAACAAATGAATGTTTTGAATTGATCCATTGTGACATTTGGGGGAAGTATAGGAGACCGTCACATACGGGGGCTAGTTATTTTCTCACCATAGTCGATGACTATAGTAGAGCTGTGTGGATTTACTTGCTCAAACATAAGTATGAAGCTAGTACCCACTTAATTGATTTTTGTCGAAGGGTCAAAACTCAATTCGGAAAACATGTTAAAAGAATTAAGTTAGAAATGACTTGTCCACACACTCCTCAACAAAAGGGGGTCGTGGAACGAAAACATAGGCATCTTCTAGAGATTGCTAGAGCTTTACGGTTTGAAGCTAGCCTTCCCACCATTTTTTGGGGAGAGTGTGTGTTAACTGCCACTTACATAGTAAACCGGTTGCCATCTAAATCCGTGAGTAACAAAACCCCATATGAAATTTTATTTGGTCGAGTTCCTGAATATGATCACATGCGGGTGTTTGGTTGCGTGGCCTACTATAGGAACACCGAAACAAATGGGGATAAATTTGAACCAAAGGGAAAGGCGGGTGTGTTTTTGGGTTATCCTTATGGAAAACAAGGATATAAAATTTATGATCTCGAGCAAAGAAGAGTTTTAGTGACGAGAGATGTAAGATTTGCAGAAGATACATTTCCATTCTCTAAAATTGACCCAACTACACTAAGCCCAGAACGAGAAATTTTTGAAAATACAAATCCTATTACCCAATGCCATGAATGCCCTCATGCAACTAAAAACATGGGGGCGGGGGAGTTAGTGAACCTTTGAATGAGACAAATGATGATGTTGAAATAAATCCTACTACCCCTGAAACAAAATGAGATAAAGGGAGTACCGTGGAGGAACCTTGATCGGAGTCGGGCTACGTTTGGTTAATGGAAGGGGGGAGCCTCACGTCGTAATCGCCAAGATCTTTAGGTATCGTTCTATGCCTTCTTTGCCTTCCTTTTTGTGTTTTAACTTGGGTCGTAAGCTCCTCTTCAGTCAAGTTGCCAAGTTGAACCATTTCATCTTCAAAATCTTGCATGTTTTGCATGCTTGGATTACTATCCTCCTCACCATGATCACGTGGGGTGTTAGGGGTAGTAGGATTTATTTCAACATCATCATTTGTCTCATTCAAAGGTTCACTAACTCCCCCTGCCCCCATGTTTTCATTTGCATGAGGGCATTCATGGCATTGGGTAATAGGATTTGTATTTTCAAAAATTTCTCGTTTTGGGCTTAGTGTACTTGGGTCAATTTTAGAGAATGGAAACGTTCCAGCAAATCCTTCCAGATTTCGGCCGTTGTCTTCGCATATTTTACGGTGCCACGGATTTCTTTCTCCATCGCAGTCGTTAGCCATCCTTTGATCATCGCGTCACAACGCATCCAGGACATATATTGGGCAGAATCCATATGTAACGCCCGGAAATTTTCTTTGAAACTGACGAAAGAAGAAAAAGAAATAAAGTCCAAAGTCGAGGGACCAAACTCGCCAACAAGAGAAACTTCGATGAATGGGAGGTATAAAAGGGGGAAGACACCCCATTCTTCCCATTTTTCAGCCAAGAAGAGAGGAGAGGAGAAGAGAAGGAGAAAAATAGGAGAAAAACTTGATGCGGGTGGATTCGAGCATGGAAATCGTCGTGTAGCGGGTCAAATCGAAGCTCTACTCGACAGCAACGTTTGTGTGAGTTCTAGGACCCCTCTTTTACACGTTTTTGAATGATTTTGGAGCTTGAACACATCTGAAAATCCTTTTTCGAGTTTTTGGGTGAAAACCCGTTTTTATGCATGTGTGTATGTGTATGATTCGTTTGGGGCTTGATTTCGTGCTTGGTTATGCTTGAATGAGGTCGTGGTATGTTTCCCTAAGGTTTAGAATGGCTGATTTGAGGTTAAAAGAGGTTTGGAAGGGGTTGGAGGCCGAAAACCGCCGCTGCAGTTCGGGATGAACTGCATTCTGCATCAGCTAGGGCTAGGCGACCGACTGGAGTGCGATTGGAGGCCATACGGCCGATTGGCGTGCGACTGAGGTCCATGCGCACGATTGCCATGCGACTAAGGTCCATACGCATGATGGTCATGCAACTGAAGTTCTTGTGCCTGTAAGGCATGCGATTGAAGGAGTGTGCGACTGAGGTTCATTCGCATGAAGGTTATGCGACTGAAGTCCATGCGCCTGGAGGCTATGCGACTGAGGTTCATTCGCACGAAGAGTATGCGACTGAAGCCCATACGCCTGAAGTCATGCGACTGAAGGCCATACGCATGAAAGCTATGCGACTGAGAGTCCATACGCATAGATTTCCATTCGCCCATAGGGCCATTCGCATAGAGTCCATTCGCCTGATGTCCATTCGCTAAGTGTTAAGTGGCCCGGAAGGCCATGCGGCCGGAGGGTGTCCATACGCCCAAGTAGGGTTCATACGCCCGAAAGAACAACGATTTATCTTATGATCTTCGAGGGAAAGTGAAGTTGTGGGTTTGACTCCGGAGGTTCTCGGAGGCTTATGTAAGTTGACTTTCGAGGTCATAGATGTTATGTCGGGCATGTGTGCGATGTTAATGATTTATGATGATGAGCTGATGAGGATGATGATGTGATGCATGCTGACATGTGATGCCTTATAGTTATGTGTGATGCGATGCGCGTGATTCGTGTGATGTTTGATGTCGTGTGATTGTGCATGATGTATGTTATGTATGTATGATGTTGTCGTGTGTGATGATGTTATGTTGTTATGTTCCTTATTGTTATGTGTGATTATCTTCTCGTGGTTGTGCGATGTATGTTAAATGAATCTAACGAAAGTATTATGTAACGTAAAGTGGAAGATAATGAAAAGAGGAACGTAATGACTGAATGCAAGCATGAACGAACAAATGAGAGTAAGGATGGCTTGCAAAAGAGGAAAGGAGGTTCATGACTCATTGAGAGTTGTTAGCTCAACTGTGTGTGTATTATAGCGTGCGATCTTGGCCAACTCATAAGGGGACATAGACACAGTAGGGAGTTTAGTTTTTGGTAACTGCTCCGATACGTGCGATGTGGTATTTACTGTGTTCTATGTAGCGTGCGATTTTGGCTACCTCATGTGGTTTATGTAGCGTGCGATCTTGGCTAACCCATGAGATGGCGTGCGATTCTGGCTAAACCTTGAGATTTCTCACACACACAGGGAAAGTCGGTCTTGGTGACCACTCTGATGGTGCGATTTGTGCAATATATGCGATGGATAGCATAAGGGTAGCGTGCAATTTTGGCTAACTCATGTGGTTTATGTAGTGTGCGATCTTGGCTAACCCATGAGATAGCGTGCGATTCTGGCTTTCTTATGTGTGCGACCCATGCGATATGTACTTCGGGTACGATGATGCGAAGGTGCGATTTGAGTGAAAGTGCGATATGTATGAAATGAACGAACGTAAGAAATGATGTTATAACAAATGAAGCGAATGATAATGTACCGTGCAATAATTAATGAATGAAGAATGTAACGAACGTGATGAAATAACAGATGTAATGATCCTGAACCTTATCTTAGGTACTGTGACCATGAGGGCTGTGCACCGTTATAGATGGTCTATGATAGGCCTAGGTCCAGTACCATGAACAGAAGGGTAAAGTTTATGGTTTGATGTAAAGGAAAGAGGTACCAATAATTAACGAATGAATGAAAGTAAGAACGTATGATCGAACAAAAGTTAAAGTATGAATGAATGATGAAAATAATAATAATTATATTATCTATGTGGATATATGTTGTGTGATCGTGTACGAAGTTATCGAATGGTTTTATAAAGGAAGTAAAGTATGTTTTATTTAAAACTAGAACTCACTCAGCAACGCTGACTTTGATGTGTTTCCAGTTGGCAGGTATGTTGCTGAGGATGGCACGGGGCAGCTACTCAGCGTATTTTGGATGGCATCCAATATTCATTATGCTTTTGTAATGAAACGTAAAATGATATTGTAAAAGGAACGGTTGTATTATTTTGCAAACGTATTTTGATGAAATGAAAATGTTGTTTTTAATGTTTCCGCTGCAACGTATTATGAAAGAAAAATGCAATTATATGTTTTATGTGTGATGAGGATCCAACTGTAAGCGTCCCGGGAACGGGGCCTTACACCATACATGGTTTCTTGAGCATGCCATCGACAAATCCGGTCTTGTTCTTTGCGAACAGGAAGTTCAACATCTCGGCAGCCCAACCACTATAGTTTTTGTCGGTGAGAAGGTCATTTACGTGTAGTTGTTTAGGATAATCGGAAGCGTGTAGGTAAAAGGGACATGTATGATCAATAACCTTCTCGTCGGTTTTGGTTTTTGAGGTTTCTTCTCCGGCCATTGAGACAACCGGATGTGTTTTGCTATGGTTGGGTTTGGTATTGCTCTGATACCATATGGGAATTGGTATTCAAGAACAATCGTATTTTCTTGTATTAAACCAAAGACATGCAACATACATATATAGAGAAAACTAGGAAAGGAAATAAATCAACCAATAAAAAACTTCCTAAAATATGGGAGCAAAATATATGGAGAGAAATATGCAAGAATATATGGACGTGAATAGATGATTTCCAATACTCACCCTCAAGTTGGTGCGTGTAGATTTCGAACGCCCAACTTGCCTAGCAATGTCCGAAGCAATGGCGACCCGAGCGGCTTGGTCAACAGATCAGCGACTTGGCATTTGGAATTGACAGCCATTGGAGTGATCATTTTCTCTTCCACACGTTGACGAACGAAATAACAATCCATTTCAACATGTTTTGTTTGCTCGTGAAAAACATGATTGTTTGTGATATCACGTGCGGCTTGATTATCACAAAATAATTGTGTAGGATACCCTTGAGGAGTTTCTAATTCGGTTAGCAACCATCGAACCCACAATATTTCACTAACACATGTACCCATGGCACGGTATTCAGCTTCGGCAGAGGAGCGTGATACAACAGACTGTTTCTTTGATTTCCAAGAAATTGGTGCAGAACCCAACAATAATAAGTACCTCGTTCTTGACCTTCTACTAAACAGACATCCGAGCCAATCCGAATCACTATAAGCCACTAGATTTACCCCGCCTTCTTTTGGCAAAAGTATTCCTTGCCCAACAGTAGCTTTTAAGTAATGAAGAATTCGAATCGCGGCATCCATGTGAGGTTTTCTAGGATCTCCAACAAACTGACTAAGAATGTTCACGGAGTAGGCGATATCGGGTCGTGTGGCTTGTAAGTAAAGCAGTCGCCCCATGAGACGCCGATATTGTAATCCGTCTACCTTTTCTTCTTCACATTTGTCGAGTTTCAATTGGGATTCCATGGTAAATGAACTGGGGCGACACCCCAATATCCTGCCATCTTCAGAAATGTCTAGAGTATATTTTCGTTGACTAAGTACCAAGCCTTCCGATGTTTTTGCAACTTCAATGCCTAGAAAATACTTTAAAGTGACAAGATCCTTAATACTAAACTCTTTGTTGAGGCGAAGCTTTGTTTCTTCCATCCATGTCTCATCATTACCCACAATGATTACATCATCTACATATATGAGAATTCCCACAAATGTGTTGCCATCATTGTAAAGAAATAAAGAGTGGTCTGCCTTCGACTGCTTGTATCCAAGTGTGGTTAGAAAGTTGATGAATTTGCGATACCAATTTCAAGAAGCTTGTTTTGGACCATAAATGGACTTTTGGAGCTTGTAAACTCTTGTTTCGTCTTTGTTAGCAAAGCCTTGAGGTATCTTCATATAAACCTCCTCTTCTAGATCTCTGTGTAAAAAGGCATTATTAACGTTGAGTTGCTGAATTTTCCACCCTCATTTAACTGCAATTGCGAGAAGAGTTCTTAATGTTACTAACTTAGCCACCGGTGCAAAAGTATCATGATAATCGACGCCCTCCAACTGTGTGAAGCCCTTTGCCACAAGTCTTGCCTTGTACCTCTCGACATCTCCATTTGGTTTGAACTTGATCTTATACACCCATTTGGAATCGATGGCCTTTTTTTCTTTTGGCAATGTTTCGAGGGTCCATGTCTTATTTTGCTCAAGAGCTTGGATTTCTTTCTTCATAGCTTCTTTCCACTCTTTCTTGCAAGCTGCTTGATGAAATGTTTTGGGCTCATCATGAGTTTTTGGAAAGAAAGTGCTCCCAAGGCATATGAACTAAAGCAATCCTTGGCCGGCACTCGACAACACGGGTTAACGGTTTCTGCTTATTTCACAAAGTTGAGAAGCTTGTGGGATGAAATGGAATCCGTTTTACCAACACCTCATTGTACATGTGATGGTTGCACATGTAAACTTGGAAAAAGGCTAGAAGACTTGAAGGAGAAAGAGAGGGTTTATGAATTCTTGTTAGGACTCGATGATCAGTTCGGAGTTATTAAGACACAAGTCTTAGCAATGAAACTGACCCCAAATCTTAGTACTGTGTATCATTTAGTAGCGGATGATGAACAACAACGTTCCATCAACACAACAAAAAGAAGTACCCAAGATGCTTTAGCTTTTCAAGCTTCGTACATGGGAAGACGTGAAGGAAACAGGAACCAACAAGAGAAAGGATGGCAAAAGACCAAAAAAAACTCATCAAGTGACAAGAACGAGCATTGTACTTTTTGCAGGAAGGATGGACATGTGCGAGATGGGTGTTTCAAGAGGATTGGATACCCGGATTGGTGGCCGGGAAAAGGAAAGAATGAAAAGGAAAAACCCAAGCCGAAGGTTGCTATGGTCGAGACCGAACCTGTTGGCGCCTCGCCCATTCCGGGCTTGACGGAGGAACCATATAAGAGCTTTGTAAAGTTATTTGGTGGAAACAAAATCCAACAGCCTACTACAAACATGGCAAATAGAGAAGAAACAAGTATGGCAAACATGGCAGGTAGACATGATAAAGATATAGATTGGATTGTTGATTCGGGTGAGACCGAGCATATTACGTGTCATGAAAACGCACTTGAGAACTTGACTGTTGACACCTTTTAAAAGCCGGTTACCATTCCGAATGGCGAAGCTATTCCTGTAAAAGGAAAAGGCGACTTTGTGTTCGAGAATGGACTGAAAGTTGGAGGAGTCCTTTGTGTGCCTAATTTTACATGCAATTTATTGTCTGTTCATAAGTTAACTAAAGAATACCATTGTGCCGTGCCATTTTTTCCGGATTTCTTTGTTTTACAGGCCTTGAGGACGGGGAGCTTGATTGGATCGGGGAGCTGTCGTGAAGGTCTATATCGAATGGGGGGACCACGTGAAGAAAGAAGGGCAATGATGGTGGCAATTGAAGCATGGCATAAAATACTTGGGCATCCTTCAAACGTAAAGTTATCTCATATTAACTTTCTCAAAGGTGTTTCTTTAAGTTTTAAAGACAAAGTTTGTGATTCTTGTAATAAAGCGAAACTTACTCGTTCACCGTTTCCGGTTAGTTTTATTAAAACAAATGAATGTTTTAAATTGATCCATTGTGACATTTGGGGGAAGTATAGGAGACCGTCACTTACGGGGGCTAGTTATTTTCTCACCATAGTCGATGACTATAGTAGAGTTGTGTGGATTTACTTGCTCAAACATAAGTATGAAGCTAGTACCCACTTAATTGATTTTTGTAAAAGGGTCAAAACTCAATTCGGAAAACATGTTAAAAGAATTAGGTGTGATAATGGTGGTGAGTCCATATCTAATCACATGCAACAATTTTATAGTGAGGAAGGCATTATGTTAGAAATGACTTGTCCACACACTCCTCAACAAAACGGGGCCGTGGAACGAAAACATAGGCATCTTCTAGAGATTGCTAGAGCTTTACGGTTTGAAGCTAGCCTTCCCACCATTTTTTGGGGAGAGTGTGTGTTAACTGCCACTTACATAGTAAACCGGTTGCCATCTAAATCCGTGAGTAACAAAACCCCATATGAAATTTTATTTGGCCGAGTTCCTGAATATGATCACATGCGGGTGTTTGGTTTCTTGGCCTACTATAGGAACACCGAAACAAATGGGGATAAATTTGAACCAAAGGGAAAGGCGGGTGTGTTTTTGGGTTATCCCTATGGAAAACGGGGATATAAAATTTATGATCTCAAGCAAAGAAGAGTTAGTAACGAGAGATGTAAGATTTGCAGAAGATACATTTCCATTCTCTAAAATTGACCCAACTACACTAAGCCCAGAACGAGAAATTTTTGAAAATATAAATCCTATTACCCAATACCATGAATGCCCTCATGCAACTGAAAACATGGGGGCAGGGGGAGTTAGTGAACCTTTGAATGAAACAAATAATGATGTTGAAATAAATCCTACTACCCCTGAAACAAAATGAGATAAAAGGAGTACCGTGGAGGAACCTTGATCGGAGTCGGGCTACGTTTGGTTAATCGAAGGGGGGAGCCTCACGTCATAATCGCCAAGATATTTAGGTATCGTTCTATGCCTTCTTTGCCTTCCTTCTTGTGTTTCAACTTGGGTCGTAAGCTCCTCTTCAGTGAAGTTGCCAAGTTGAACCATTTCATCTTCAATATCTTGCATGTTTTGCATGCTTGGGTTACTATCCTCCTCACCATGATCACGTGGGGTGTCAGGGGTAGTAGGATTTATTTAAACATCATCATTTGTCTCATTCAAAGGTTCACTAACTCCCCCTGCCCCTTGTTTTCAGTTGCATGATGGCATTCATGGCATTGGGTAATAGGATTTGTATTTTCAAAAATTTCTCGTTCTGGGCTAAGGGTAGTTGGGTCAATTTTAGAGAATGGAAATGTTCCTGCAAATCCTTCCAGATTTCGGCTGCTGTCTTCGCATATTTTACGCTGCCACGGATTTCTTTCTCCATCGCAGTCGTTAGCCATCCTTTGATCATCGCGTCACAACGCATCCAGGACATATATTGGGCAGAATCCATACTTGGTTTCTTGAGCGTGCCATCGATAAATCCGGTCTTGTTCTTTGCGAACAGGAAGTTCAACATCTCGACAGCCCAATCGCTGTAGTTTTTGTCGGTGAGAAGGTCATTTACGTGTAGTTGTTTAGGATAATCGGAAGCGTGTAGGTAAAAGGGAGATGTATGATCAATAACCTTCTCGTCGGTTTTGGTTTTTGAGGTTTCTTCTCCGGCCATTGAGACAACTGGATGTGTTTTGCTATGGTTGGGATCGTTATTGCTCTGATACCATATGGGAATTGGTATTCAAGAACTTTCGTATTTTCTTGTATTAAACCAAAGACATACAACATACATATATAGAGAAAACTAGGAAAGGAAATAAATCAACCAATAATAAACTTCAGAAAATATGGGAGCAAAATATATGGAGAGAAATATGCAAGAATATATGGACGTGAATAAATGATTTCCAATAACATAAATCCATCACAAAAGTGTTGTGTCACAAGTCCATCGCAATATATTATGTTGCAAAAAAATTCCATCGCTAATCAATCCATCATAAAAGAATTTGTCATAGAACCGTCAAAGTCTTATGTAAAAACATGAATGTTCACCGGAGAAATTCTACTACGGACTCGCACATTAAATCGCAAATAGAAAAACATATAACAAAGTCTATCACCTCGATGTACAAGCCTAAGGCATCAAGCAAATGGATTATTATTATAATATCAAACATATAACCAAATGATTACAATAACCGAAAGAGTATACACGATTTAAAGTCGATCCATCCAATGTGAGCTTCCCTCGGGCGGCCTATCACTCACCGGAATACTTACAAGTTTTTGTGGCAAACCCGTTGTCATTCGATTTTATTGTGTTAGTCATCTTCTTGTCAGAACTAGGTCGTTGGTGCGTTTGGAAAGAAAGTATCAATTTTTTTATTCTAAAGCTTTGAAGATTTTGGGCGACACTATAACATAAACACTGATGATTACAGTGGTTTATGTTATGTGTTGGTTTAATATTAGTTTATCCTAACTTAGCATTATATTAGTTTAACATAAGTTAGTTAATTAATTGTATTATTGTTACATAACATAAGTAGGGTAGTTATGGCAGTTAATGGATGTCTTAATCCCCAAGAAACTCAAGGGTATAAATATCCTACGTAATCATCATTTGTATGTAATGCATTTCTAGTTTTCTTATCTGATTCTCTCTTATCGATCCTTTAACACCCCTGTGATCATCAAATGGTATCAGAGCGTTACACTCTTGGGAAGAAGAAATCGTGTAAAGAAACCATCTTTTTCAAGAATTTACAAAGAACAATTCGTTTGAAGTTTACCCCCTGTTCTTGCGCATCAACAGAGAATCACAAAGTTGGTACAAATCGATAATAAGGAAAGTGTTTATCGATTCACAGATCACCATTCTAACCTATCGATCAAGCAAGGATCATTGATTTGAAGCCAATTTCGTTTATCAAAGAACATAGACGAAATCCGGCAAGAATCGAAACTTCCGGCGAAACTCCGACGATTCAATCAAAACAGAGAAGCATTCAAATTAATATATATGTTCAATCAGATCCCTTAAACCCGTTATTTTCAAGAATCGATTACCCAAAAAATTGTTTCAAAATCAAACCACCGTTCAATCAAGACTTGATTTTCCCAAACCCGTTTCAATCAAAAGGAGAAATCAAAAAATCAAGTTTCTTCTTTACCAAAATCATTCGATCATCAGAAACTAAACATCAGTTCGACTATAAAAAGTTTGAATCAAACAGTTTTTATTCGTTCGATCGAATTCTAAAAGGACGATTCAGAAAGTTTTGTTAAGAAAATTTGACTTCAAAAAAGGTTAACATTCAAAAGGTATTAACAAAGTTTTCAAAGGAAATTCAAGAATTTTGACACTAATTATTGTTGACAAAAATTTCAGAAACATTTTAGTGAATTCTTAAAAAAACCATAATTTTAATATTTTTAAAAAGAATAAAATTGAAATGTTGTATTTTTAAAAGGAACAACAATTTTTTAATTTGTGGAAGTTTATACACCCAAATCTGTGTGGTTCATAGCAAGTCAAAGACCTGTGTGGCAAGCAAGAAAGTTCGACCTGTGTGGCGAATAAAAGAAAAGACATGTGTGGCAAGTTCGACCTGTGTGGCGAAAGAAGTAAGAAGACCTGTGTGGCAAGTTCGACCTGTGTGGCGAAACAAGCAAAGATGACCTGTGTGGCGTTTATTGAAAGATGACCTGTGTGGCAAAGCAAGAAGACCTGTGTGACAAAGTAAGAAAGAAGACCTTTGTGGCAAATCAAAGCAACAAGCAAGACGATTCATTCTTGAATCAATTAGCAAGAAGCAAAGTTCAAGCAAGTAAGACAAGAACATATCAAATCAAAACGAGATAGGAATGAAAAAATCCAAGAAGATTAAGCAAGAAAACATGACAGAAAAATCAGCAAGTATATCGACACCAATACGTGAACAAGGGAACATATCGCTCCAATGTCCTAAATTAACCGAGTCAAACTACACCTCATGGGCATTATTAATGGAAACGATCTTAAAGGCTTATGGTCTTTGGGAAACAATTGATGCAAAAGGAGATGTAGATGAAAAGAAAGTGTATACAACCAAGGAAATGATCTTCCAAACATTACCCGAAGATATATTAATGCAAGTAGCACAATGTGAAAGTGCAAAAGAAGTTTGGGAATCAATTAAAGTTTGATACCGTGGAGCAGATCTAGTTCAAAAGGCACGTCTACAAACCTTAAGAAGTGAGTTAGAGACGTTAAAGATGAAAGAAAATGAAAGCGTAAGTAACTTCGCAAGCAAGTTAAGCAGCATAAGAGCCAAATTCAAAAGTCTTGGCACTACCCTTATGGATAAGATAATCGTAAGGAAGTTACTTAACTCCGTTCCTAAGAAGTTTCTACCAATAGTGGCATCTATCGAGCAATATTCAGAAATAGATAAAATGTCATTTGAAGAAGCAGTAGGAAGAATAACAGCATTTGAGGAACACCTCAAAAGTCATGACCGACCTAGAAGGAAATCATCAAACTCAACTCCTAATGGCAACTTCAACTAATCATTCTGAAAGTAGGTACTTTGGTAGAGGACGTGATAACCAAATCCGTGATAGAGGTCGTGGAAGAAACTTCAACGAAAGACAAGAAAGAGACTTCATCAAAGAAAGAAAAGATCATGAAAAAGATGTGAGTCGAGAAGACAAAGACAAAAATAAATTTAGATGTTTCAATTGTGGAAACTATGGTCATCTCGCGTATGAATGCACAAAATGGAAGGATAACAAGAAAGAAAAGAAAGAACAAGAATCCCTTCTCATTTATGAAGAAGAAGATCCTATCCTACTCTGAAGCATGAAAGGATAAACCAAAATTAAGGGGGAGAATGTTGGTTTAATATTAGTTTATCCTAACTTAGCATTATATTAGTTTAACATAAGTTAGTTAATTAATTGTATTATTGTTACATAACATAAGTAGGGTGGTTATGGCAGTTAATGGATGCCTTAATCCCCAAGAAACTCAAGGGTATAACTACCCTATGTAATCATCATTTGTATGTAATGCATTTCTAGTTTTCTTATCTGATTTTCTCTCAATCTATCGATCCTTTCCCCTGTGATTCATCATTATGTTCGTCATCGTTCTCACCATCGAGTGAAGCTAGACAACCCACCGCCAGCGCCATCATACCCACCAGCTCGATCACCACTGCTGCACCAATCCTCCAATTCTCAACCCTATCCCTATGTTCCCCTATCGTTTTCTGTAGTAACACCATCACCTTCTCTAGACCTAGCCATAACTAACACTCATATTCAACCCCCAATAACCTTCAACCAATGGCAACCTTCTGCATTTTATCTACAGCTCTGAAAACTCCAAAGAATTTGTAGTTGCTTTTGCTTGATAGAATATCAATCAATTGTTATTTCAGCATGCAGATCTATTTGTCTAGTGATTAGCTTTGTTTTGGATCAGAAAGGCCCTACAAATTCATATTAGAGCCCATACTCTTGATTCGTGAAGCTTTTTGGGCCTTTCATTAGTTTCCCAATTTTCATTAAATCTGAAGCCAATTGGTGTTAGTTTTGCTGTTTAATTCTAAGTGAATTGATCATTGGATGAATATATAGGAAGATTTCTAGTGGATCAAATCTGAGTTAGGGGTGTTTTCATATTAGAAATTGAGTTTTTAAGTGAAAAACTAGAAAAGGTGGGTATGCGAGATTCATCCAACGACACTTTACAGTCAAGTGGCGACGGTGCATGTACGTGAAGAAGAAAGGGTATCTTAGACGACAGTTAAGTGCGGTTAGTCGCTGAGTTGGTTTTTGTCGACAGTTGTTGGGTTCACGCGACATTCTTGAAGAAAGAAGCTAAGTGTTATTAACAACTCTTAAAACGACACCGGTAGCAACACTGAAGCTAACGAAATTTAGTGACGTTTCCTTAAACGAAAGTTCAGGCGTTTGGAGACACTTTTTGGCGAGAATCCTAGTACATCAAAGTACTTCTTGAAATTTTAATTAGAAAATACAAAGTCAAAAATCATGTACTTCAAACTAAAACTGTAAATTATGGTTTCAGTTCTTATGATTGGAGGAAAATCTTGATGTCAATCTAGATTAGACCCTTTTTCTTATTATTTCCAGTGTCTATCGTTTCCGCTTTTTTTTAAACCCCAAAACTAATACTTCTATATCATGCTACGATGAAATGAAATGGTATTTGATTTTTTACCTCAAGTATAGAAACTCTTAATGCAGATGTATAATGTGACAACCCTAAAAATTAAGATTAGGTAAGTTAATATCTTAAAATTTTTATAGATCTATACTTATACACTTTATTGAGGAATCATTAAGGTAAGTTTATTTGACTAACTCCTTATGAATCTTATATGTTTTGGTTAATTATGCTTATGACACATGAGTATGCATGCTTGCATGCATGCATAAAAGTTTACGTATGCATGTGATTCTTGTATATGAAATTCATGATATATGTATTTATATGACTAGTTATCAAATGGTGATATTACTTGATTAGTTATTATACATATCTCATTCTTACATGAAATGAATTAAGATACAAAACTTAACCACACATCACAAAACAAGATAACATCAAGAAACTTAGTATCAAAACAAAAACTAATCAAACCTTAACCACTTAAACACCCAGATAAACATAACTCTTAACCTCACACTCGGTTCATCAAGACCACCCGATTAGCCACTAAACTAAGTCATTAACTCCTCTAATTAACACTTAATCGGTCATGGACACCAATCACCACCCAAGACCGCCACCTAGCATGAGTGCCACTAAACACCCTTAGAAGATGCCACCACACTCACTTAATGACTTACTAATGCAAGCAACAAACCCACCTCATCACCCTAGATCCTAGACTTAATGATGACCCCTCAACTACATGGAACCCTCGGCCGAAGGCCTCTCCACAATCACCACTCCATCGACCACAATCTTACACAACCGCCACTCTCACTCTCGGTTCCCAAATCACAACCGTAAACCACCACAAACCATCACACCCGCAACCATCTCTTGGCTCACTCTCACATCCTCTCGGTTTTCAAGTCAGCACCACCATCTCCTCCTTGCTTCCGGATTTCCAAGCACACCATCATCGACTTTCCTTTGGTTTTACAATCATCAACTTTGTTCATAACCATCTTGATCAAACATCAAGGACAACCGCCTCAACCAGATCATCAAGTCTTCATCAACTTTCCTTCACCCTCTCCTTCTATCAAAATCAAGGTTAGATTAACCAAACTTCATTGATTAAAAAGTTTATGAACTATGTATATATCTAACATACATAGAACTTAAACCCTTATGTTTGGTCTCATAATAGATAACCACAAAACCTTACAAAACCTTTTATGATCATATAAAATCAGTCTTTAAAATAGAGAGTCTGAAGATTTATGAAAACAAAATATATAAATAAATAGGTTTAAGATGTTAAAATATGTGTTATTTTACAATTCACTTGGTTAAATAGATTAAATACTTAAATAACTGTGATTATGGTAATAAAATTAGAAAATTATTTGGAAATATTTAAAAATAGCATTCTGTAAATTTTGATGTGATAATAATGGGTAGATTAATTTATATAATTTATTCAAGGAAATAAAAGCAAAATTGTCATACATAAGCTCCAAACCTGGTAAAAATCTGGAAACATTATATAACAATTCTTATATCTTATAAGAATTTTAGAATAAATTTTGTGATTTAATTTGCATATATGCCTGAGTTATATATTTTAGAGTGTTCTGTAATTGGAAATTTGGGAAAATATCTAGACATTGATTTAAATTATGAAAAATTTATATCAATTATGATACTCTGAATATAATAGTATGTATGAATTTCAGAATATCTAGAGATACTTTGCTATTTTTTCCGATTTATATAAAAATTGTAAAAATTCTAGAAATTAATATGTTATGAATTATTGATTTGAAATTTTATAAGATAAATTAAAATTTTGAATTTTCTACTTCTAAATTTTTATGATTTTAGGAAGTCAGTAACTATTGATTTGAGATTTTATCATAACTAATGAATTAAAGTGCTGAAAATTTTAAAGAAATTATTTTATTCTAACAAATAATTATTGTTGATACATATGTACCTAGATTCTAATCTGAATGTAATATGTCTTTATTGTCTTACACTTATGTAATCGTTGGGTACTTAATGAAATACAAATGTTTGGTTGTGTTTATAATATTTAATATTTCATTAATGAGTCGTTTAACGCATATTGACTTGATTATATATGTTTGTGGTTGTTTGAATTAATATAAATAATGTTATGACAATTAATACATTCAAACTTAGTAATATGAAGTTCTCATGCGAATGGCCCATACTAACGGACCATACGCATGAACAACTTCATGCGAATGACTCAATCGCACGACTGAACCAGGAGACTGGATCAGTCGCACAAGTGTAACATAAGATTGACTCAGTCGCACGACTGAACACTCAGTTGTGCGAATGGATCAACCGCATGGCTCAATCACACGACTGAACCATGCTAATGGTTCAGTCGCCCGAATGAGAAACGCTAACCTATAAATACCACCTAATTCGTGGAAAAACGTAAGCATTCAATCCACTTCGACTCTAAGCGTACCCTAGCCGTCCAGAAGCCTCTAAGTTCGTACTCCAAGTTCATAGAACGCTGTAGATCGATTTCTAATCGATTCTTGACGTTAGATTCAATACGTTATTGTTTCTACGTGCGTTCGCACTGATTGGATCGCCAATCAAATAGGATTCCGTACTATTTGGTTTGGTTTTACACGATCAGTTGGTGTTTCGTTCAAATACTAGATCTTAACAAGTGGTATCAGAGCTTTGGCTCTTGATTACGTGTGATTCAATCGGTTTTGATACAAAAGTTGTGTATTTTCACTAAAAACGCAATCTTTTCGTGTCAAACGGTGTCTTGGACGTCCCCTGCTCATAAAGTTTTGGTTTCTCCGGAATAAGGCGATTAGGGTTGGTGAAAATTCAGGTTTTTACGGCCATAACACTTTAAACCTAGAAAATTTTGAAATCCAGCAGCTTCAGTCGCACGATTGACTCAATCGCACGACTGGACTTCATTCGCATCCCTCAGACGTATGATTGGACTCAGTCGTACGTTCATTCGTACGACTAAGCAGACCGTTCGCATTGTTCAACCGCATCAGTTCATTCGCACGACTGGACCAATCGCATTAGTTCAGTCGCACGATTGAGCTAGTCGCATCGTTCATTCGTATCGGTAGCCAATCGCACAGCTCCATTCGCACTAGTAAAACAGGTTGTTTAAGAGACTTAAAGTTAATCGAGATGGAGGATCAGTATTCAGCGTTTACAGCTGGGAAGGACTCACGTATTCAGAACTTACTGCTACTGGAGAGTGAAGTGGGGAATCACAATAAACCCCCGAAGCTTATAACATTAGATGAGTTTCCACACTCGAAACAACGTTTTGAGATCTACTTAACTGGAGTAGATCCTAATATGTGGGAAGCTATTGAGACGGGGTACAGTATGCCGGCAGGAGCTGATGGGGTGAAACTTACATTAGGAGGCATGACTGATGCACAGAAAGTCAAATATAATGCTGAAAAGAGAGTGTATGCGTTGCTTGCTCAGTCTATCCCTAAGGATATTTTCCATCAATTCTCTGAGAATAAGCAAGCTAAGAACTTATGGGATGAGCTGGAGAAAAGGTATGACGGGAACGCGTCATTGAAGGCTATTAAAGCTAAAGAGTTGAAGAAAGAGTTTGACAACTTCTCATCGATGGATAATGAGAGTTTAGACGATGTCATTGATAGATTCTACCATTTGATGAGCGAGCTGCACACGCATGGTGTCACAACTACCATGGAAGACAAAGTTTCGAATTTTGCAGAAGGGTTGCCAGAAAAATGGGCTTCTTTTGTTTCAAATCTTTGACAATATGGAATGCTAGCAAAGTTGGACATCAAATGATTTGCGAGAAGAAGCACTAAGGATGAAGTACCGAGCTCAAAAGTATTCGTATACTCAGAATCCAGCTCTGTACAATGCAACTCCACAAGTTAAGACATCTGGAGCACCACTTCAGACCGCCTTTGTGTCAAGCTCATCTGGTCCTTCACAAGTCTCTCCTTCAGGATCAAAAACGTCAGGGTCTTCTAGTACCCAATACATTGGATCTGAAGCAAATGCTACAAGACTGATGACCAGGAATCTCGGAAACGTGACGGTAGAAGTAGCAAGAGAGCACATGCATCTCTTAGCAGCAGTAGTCCATTCCTATGATGGACTTGTTGCTGGGAAAATTGGAAACTATCATCTGGCAGACAAGGACTACGAGCAGGTAGATAAGACAGAGCTGGAGAGGATGGATATCATGTGGGCCTTAGCAAGTGCTGTCCGGAGAGCTAAGAAGTTTGTGAAGAAGACCGGACAAAACTTGGTTGCTACTAAGGACACTACTTTTGGTTTTGACAAGAGTAAGGTGACCTGCTTCAACTGTGGAGAAAAGGGGCACTTCAAACGAGAGTGTGTGAAGCCAAAGAAGACTGGAAACGGGAATCCATTCTCGTCCTTCACTCGTCAAGATAAGCCAGCTAGCAGTCCTACTTCATCAAGCAAGGATCCAAAAGCCTTCACTGCTCATGATGATGAAGGATAGGACTGGAGTTTTCGGTTTGTTTCTCCGGGAGAATCCAATATTGCCAGTGTGGAAGACTTAGATGATGATTCCGCGAGTGAAGGAGATATTACAGTAGAGCTAGCGATGTCAAACAGTGAAGAGACTGCAACTTAGGTCAACTACAAGCCTGAAGAAGGGACAACTACAACAAAGACAGAATCACCAGAACCAGAAACATCAGATGCTGCGTTGATGGCTGATTCATCAGAACCTCCTCAGGTAAGTACTACTGACCATCTTTTCAAAAATCATGCTTGTTCTGATTGTAATAAATTTAGGGAAAGCATAGATCTGAAATTTGCTAGGTTATTAGATCATAACGATAGCTTAGTAAAGGATTTGCAACTGTGCACTGAGGCAAATAGAGTTTTAAAACAAAATGAGCATAGTTACAAAGAAAAGATGGACCTTAGTAAAGGATTTGCAACTGTGCACTGAGGCAAATAGAGTTTTAAAACAAAATGAGCATAGTTACAAAGAAAAGATGGACACTTTTGAATAAACACCTTAGGGAAACAGAAGTAGTAGCTTTTAACCAAGCAAATGATATTAGGTACTATCTTAATTCCCTAAAAGACACTAAGAAACAAAAAACAGTTTTAAAAGTAGAAGTAATTTCATTAAAGCAAAAACTGCACAGTTGGACAAGTTCATCTCATATTGTCCAACACTTAGTGAGTGAGCGTAACAATGGGGAGGGTTTGGGATATAAAGTGGTTCCACCACCACCTGAGACCTTGATGAACACTAAGAGTAAACCAATAAATAACAATCCAATCAAGGATCATGTGGTGTCTACTCCTCTTGTAAGTGATCCAGATTCCTCATGTACTTCCAATGAATCTGGAACAAAACAAAAGCAGGCCACTTCAAAGGCTAAGGGTAAAATGCCTTGTGTTAATCTAAAAAAAGAATTTGAAAAGGTTAATATAAAGTCAGGATCAAACAAAGTCAAATCTGAACCTAAAAAGACTGTTAATGTTAACCTATCACGAGTTTCATGTCAAAGTCCAGTTAACCAAAATGGAAAAGATGTTAAGAATGTTAATACAATTTAGTTTGTTAAACAAGATAAAACATCAAAAGAAGTAGAGTCAAAGCCCAAACATAATGATGTCACTAGGGTGTCACACACGTCTCCACATAGACAGTTTAATCATAAAGTTGATAGCAGGTCATGCTACAACTGTGGAGAGTGTGGACACATTGCGTCTTATTGTCCTTACTATCAGACACCTAGGAAGAAAGTTGAACTTCAGGAATCAAAACCTAGGTCTTCTAAGAGGAGCTCATTGACTCCACCTAGAAGAGCTAGTGAACCCAAAGTCCAACCCATTAGCCAGTCGTTTGTTTAACACAAACAGGCCTTACACAAATCTGGCTTATGGAAAGAAAAGTCATCCTTTGTGTCTGATAATGATGACAAAAAGTCACCTGAGCTACCCTCACCTTCTAAGGGTCAATGGGTTGAATTCATGATGTGTGATGCCTCTGGGAAACCCAAGCCAGTAAAGGCTTGGGTTCCTAACCTAGACTAATGCTTTAAATTAAATGTGCAGGGTGTTCGCTACAGTGTTGAAACCAACACGTGGATTGTAGATAGCGGAGCATCAAGGCACATGACAGGAAACAGGGCACTCTTATCAAACGTCAAACAAATAAAAGGAGGGCATGTTTCTTTTGCTGGGAACAAAGGAGGTTATATCACAGCTCAAGGGGAAGTTAGAAATCAGAAAGTTAAGTTTGATAAAGTGAACTACGTTCAACAACTTCAAAACAACTTACTTTATGTTTCCCAAATATGTGACAAAGGATTTAAGGTCATATTTGACAACAAGAAGTGTTATGTCCTGAAGAAGGACTATGTGATTCCGGAGGACCAAGTTTTGATGACAGCTTCAAGATATAAAGATCTTTATGTTTTGGATCTCTCAATGGCTTCTACAACGGATCATGAAGTTCAGTGCTTCTTATCAAAGGCTAGTGACAAGGACTCCATTTCCTGGCATAGAATGGGACACATAAATCAAAGGAAGATGAATCACTTGATCCAGAATGATCTAGTGAGAGGAGTTAACGTCAAAAATTTCCAACTTCCGGATTTTTGTGTAGCATGCAAGAAAGGCAAACAGACGAAGAAGTCTCATAAGGAAAAGAAAGTTCATTCTATCGAGCTTCCTCTTGAACTTCTTCACATGGATCTGTTTGGTCCAGTCAGTACAAAAAGCATTGCAGGTGACTTGTACTGCTATGTGGTTACTGATGACTACTCAAGATTCTCTTGGGTAATGTTTCTGAAGTCCAAATCAGAAACATTTGAGTCTTTCAAGGAATTAGTAACCATACTGGAATCTCTCTACAAGCTGAAGGTAAGACAGGTACGCTCAGACAACGGGACCGAGTTCAAGAATCAGTGGATGGAGGCTTACTGCAAGGAAAAGGGAATGTGCACCAGTTCACTTCTGCCTACACGCCTTAGATGAATGGCGTTGCTGAGAGGAAGAATCGCAGTTTGATAGAGACAGCACGGACAATGCTAGCAGACTCAAAACTGCCTATCCAATTTTGGAATGAGGCAGTAGCAAATGCATGTTACACATTAAATCGAGTTTTGGTAGTCAAACGCCATGGCAAGACATGTTACGAGTTACTACAACGACGTAAACCTAATCTAGAGTATCTCGAACCATTTGGCGTACCGTGCACTCTACTGAAGAAGACTCAAGAAGGAAAATTCAGCTAGAAGGCTGATGAAGGTATCTTCCTAGGATACAACATACCGAACAAGAGAGTTTACAACAACTCAACGGGTTTAGTAGAAGTGTGGTGTAATGTTGATGTTCAGAGATACACCACACCTCCTACTAGAAAAGGACCCGCTTACTTTTTGACTATGATGGATTCTTCAAGTCCTTCAACATACCTATCTTCACTTCTAACAAAGAGTTAGCTACAAGGATGATGTACGATATCTTGAACTCACCGTCATTAGATTCAGCATCATCGGGTTCACAAGGTGACTCAACTCACCACTCAGGGGGAGAACTCGAAGCAAGTGACTCCTCCTCAGAAGATGAAGCTGAGGAAGATGACCAGAACAATCAGGAGGAATAGGTTCCAATTCCTGCAAGTCCACAAGCATCTAACAGTGATGCCTCTTCGACTTCGGAACCTCAAACTCCTACTACCTCAGATGCAGAACCAAATGTTCATAATCTTGATTCTGAGGTAGTTGTTCCCACCACTCTAGGATCACGTCTAAATGTCTATCATCCCCTAGACAATGTCATTGGGGATGTCAGATCAGGAGTGCAGACCAAAAATCAGCTGTACTCAGCTGATTATGCCTCGGTAACGGAAAAAGGATACATTCACGACGGTGCTTATCGTTGTTTTGTCTCGCAGGTTGAGCCAAAATACGTCAGTGAAGCACTGAATGATGAGGCATGGGTGAGTGCCATGCAAGAAGAACTTCTTCAGTTCAAGAAGTTAGGTGTATGGACTTGGTAGATAGACCTAAAGGTGCTAAGGTCATTGGCACCAAATGGGTCTTGAAATGCAAGAAGGATGACCAAGGCGTCATTATCAGGAACAAGGCTCGACTTGTAGTTCAAGGGTTTCGACAAGTCGAGGGCATTGATTACAATGAAGTGTTTGCACCCGTGGCAAGGATGGAAGCCATCCGCATCTTCCTTGCCTATGCATCGTATATGAAGATTAAAGTTTATCAATTGGATGTGAAGAGTGCATTCCTTCATGGTGAAATCCGAGAGATAGTGTATGTCAGTCAACCCGAGGGATTTGAAGATCCTTATCATCAGGACAGAGTTTACAAACTCGACAAGGCTTTATACGGGCTTCATCAAGCTCCAAGGGCCTGGTATGAGAAACTCTCAACTCACCTTGTGAAACATGGATTTCGCAGAGGTGTTATTGATTGCACACTGTTTATCAAAGAGAAAGATGGTGATTTGCTGTTGGTTCAAATCTATGTTGATGATATCATCTTCGGATCAAAGAATGAAGAGTTATGTGAAGAGTTTGAAGCAGTAATGAAGGCTGAATTTGAGATGAGTGCCATGGGAGAGATGAAATTCTTTCTCGGGTTACAGGTGGATCAAACACCAAACGGAATTTTCCTACATCAGACCAAGTATGTAGGAGACATTCTCAGTCGATTTGATATGGAGAATGCTTCTGCAGCTGGGACTCCACTTGCTACAAACCATGATATAGCACCCGATGAAAATGGAGATCTGGTCGATGCAACCATGTACCGAGGAATGATTGGATCTCTCATGTACCTCACTGCCTCAAGACCTGACATCATGTATGCTACATGTCTATGTTCTAGATATCAGGCTAAGCCAAAGGTTAACCATCTGATTGGGGTCAAAAGGATATTTTGGTATTTGAAGGGTACCCCAACACTTGGGTTGTGGTATCCTCATGATGATGATTTTGAGCTCACGGCGTATAGTGACTCGGATTACGGTGGCTGCAAGATGAACTACAAGTCTACATCAGCAGGGTGTCAATTCTTTGGTAGGAGATTAGTGACATGGCAGTGTAAGAAGCAAACCTCGGTTGCATTGTCAACCTGTGAAGCCGAATACGTTGCTGCTGCAAGTTGCTGTTCACAAATCATTTGGATTCAACAGCAAATGCCGGACTATGGTTTAAATTTCTCTTCTACTCATATTTTTGTTGATAACTCTGCTGCAATTGCAGTAACTAAAAATCCAGTACAACATCCTAAGACCAAACACATCGGCATAAAATATCATTTTATACGTGACTGTTTTGAAAAAAATTTAATCGATGTGGTAAAAATAAATACTGATTTTCAACGCCCTGACCTCTATACAAAGGCTTTTGACAAACCTCGTTTTTTATATCTGTTAGAGGTCAACGACGTTAAAAAGAAAAGTGATGTCATTTCAGATGATGACCATGTGTAGTCCGATGCATTTAGTCTAATTTTTTTATTTTTTCTTTTTATTTCCTTTATTTATTCTATTTTCTGTTTAAATTAAATATATGTTATTTAGCTGTCTATTAAAATACTAAAAAACGTAAATCGGTTACGGTTTTAGAATTTTAGGGGGAGAATAGGTCAGCCAGTAACATTAAAAAAAACAAGGGAGAAGGAGAGGCTAGCTGATAGAAAGTAGATCGTATCTGTGATACCGATTCAAATACTTTGGAAAATGATAGTATACAGGAACAAATCAAGTGGGACTTTAAAAGTTTAAATTAGACAAGATGCAAAATTCTAAGTATAAGTCTGTGTAGTCTGAGCAATATAAAAGGAAAAATGATAGAAAAACCGGTAACTACTAAGGTAACACAATGAAAGTAGACCTAGAGGTTGCTAGACCACAGATGATATGTTGGTAGATTCAACATAATAGATGATTAGACCTGACTGGTGATCTCAAGATCAAACTAAGTTGTTCAACTGACTGTGGGCTCCCATCTTATCACTGGTTAACACAATCAACAATATTTTAATAAGGGGTAACGAGCAAATAAACGCCACAAATGTGAGCGGATGACCATAAATAGAGCCAAGCACGAAAAAAATGAAAAGCAAATGCTATCAAGCTAATAACTTATGTTGTTGGTGCGTTATGTGCAAAAGGGAAATAAAGATGCTCTAACAAGAAGATAGGTTGTGTGCCTCTCTGCTGTGCGATGGCACTGACCTGAGGATAAGCATAACCTAGATATTCTAGAATTCATTGTTGTTTGTCGCCTCTCTGATGTGCGATGGCACTTACCTGAGGATTGGTGTCTCTTTGAAAGCTCTAAGAATAGTCTCTTCTTGTCAAAATACCCGTAGACCGCTCAAAAGATCCTGAGGAATGTTGATTACCACATAAGCGTGGGATCCACAAATGTTGGTTGAAATAATTAAACCTTAAACAATCACCAATCTGTGTCAAAAGTCTGTGTATGGATTTAAGAGGACATGTATACTGACAATCATCGTGGCTACAATTCTTTAAAGTCCAAATCAATGTGGGGATCTAATAGTACCAGGATGATTTCCTAAATTTGCTAACGACTCTGGACGAACATCAAGAAGTGAGCATCAAAAGGTTTTGATAACATGTCCCAAATGATTTGACTTGCCTGTATGATTCCAAATTGAATTGGTCCAGTTATGGTCAAACTAAATTGAAGCTGCCTATTTCGGAACCGAATCCAGTAGATTTCTATCTTAGGATTTACACCTCACAAAAAGTCAAAAACAAGTTTATTTTTGTACTTCAGTTTAAGTTTTTATTTATTTAGTAAATTCAGTTTGTTTGATATCGGACTACATCATGGAATTCAGTAAGGGAGTAAATCACCTAAAAGGGTCATGTCTGAGGTCACCACATGTGTTTTCAAAAGGTAAATTGGTCACGTCTGAGGTGACAAAATGTTTAAAAGGATCACGTCTGAGGTGATCAAAAGTTTGTTAAGTCTAAAATGATCATGTCTGAGATGATCAAATGTTCATAATGTTATTTCAACAGTTGAGAAGGGTTTAAATGTCAAATGGTCATAAAGTCAGAAAAATGTCGAGTATATGACCCATTCGCACGACTGGACCATGAGTATGGACCAATCATGCGAATGAATCATGCTCATGCATTAAATAGCCGAATGGACATGAGTATGAACCATTCACCCGAATGGCTTGTCAGACTGATCCATTCGACCGAATGAGAGTGTGCGAATGAGTCAGTCGACCGACTGAGCTTCAGTCGGCCAACTGAATGTGATCGACTGAGCCAGTCGCCCGACTGAGTTTCAGTCGCCCGAATGAACTGAGCGAATGAGGCCAGTCGGCCAATTGAACTCAGATTCAGTATATAAAGGTCCATAGTCGATCGCATTCTCCTCACCACTCCCAATCGCCCTTATATCGCACATTGTACCGTTACGCTGCCCAAATTTCTTTAGACCTCGATTATATATTCTTCTTGATCTTCTGACGTGTGTTTGCATTTATACAGGTATAATAAGATGAAATCTCACAGAAATCAGAAGAAATGGTGCCCTAATTTGTGATGTTCGATTGAAGCAATAATCGAAACCTTTAAATGACCCAATAACCTACTGAAACTAAGTAAAATGTTAAAAATAAGTCTAATAGGTTATTAGTTATGAGATTGCTGGTCTAAAGAACCATTAAACCACGTTTAATTACATGAATTGGTCAAGATTCGAACCTCAGTCGACCGAACAGTGGGTCATGCGACTGGTCGTTTGAATGAACTCCAATCGCACGATTGAGCCGGTCGAATGGGTCAATCAGCCGAATGTAGTATGCGAATGAGCTCAGTCGGCCGACTGAACCAATCGTAGGCTCAGCCAACAGATTGAACTCAGTCGTCTGTTCATTCACCCGAATGAGTCCAGTCGCATGATAGGACAACCGACTGACCATAGTCGCATGATTCATTCGCATGAATGAATCAGAATGAATTCAAACAAGATACTTAGAACTGAATTGTGGTATGTGATTTTCTAATGTTTTTGTGTCTTGTGTTTCAGATCGATGGCTGATATATGGTCTATCAACCCTAAGCACGATATATGTGCTCATCTAGACCATACTACTCGGACTGGTGCCGAGTTTGCAGAGATCATCGCTTTTCTCAGGCGATCAAGGATCCACAAGGCCATCTCTACTCCATGCACTCCCTACAGGTCTTTACATCAGGCCTTCTGGGAGAAGCTTCTGTTGATCGATCACGTGAGCCATATAGCATACGGAGCTCTATCTGTGGCATGGATATTGAGATTACTGCTGCCGATATTCAGAGAGTACTTGAGCTGGGGGACGATACTGATCACCCCACCTGACTTCACCCGCTTATGGTGAGAGGATGTTTCCTGAGGATTAAGTATGCTGGGGACATCAACTCAGGTGTGCTCAATAAGAGCAACCTGTGTCCCCAGTACAAGTACTTAGCACATGTCATTCTAAAGTGCATTGCTTCCAGGAGGGGTGGGTTTGATGATCTTTCAGACCAGATTCAGAATGACTATGTGGCACTGGTGCTGAACCACCCCTTCAGCTTCTCGAGCATGATCTTCTCTTACCTTGTGGAGAATCTGGAGGGAAAGGGTAAGGAGGGTTTCTGCATGTACCCCAGATTCTTGCAGCTGATTTTCAATGAGAAGCTGCCATCACTTCCAAAGGAGCGCCATGATGCTGTGGCTTTAGAGATCATGGACGATACAACCCTGGGTCGTATGAGATTTACCGGGGTAAGCAGGTAAAGCCCCAGGTAAAGAGACTGATAGGCCATCTGGCCAATGAGAGGTATGTGGCACCTGGCAGACGTCAGTGGCGTCACGTAGACAGCGACTCCGATGATGAGTGCCTACAGCTCCCAGAGCACAACTCTGATGATGACGATAGCGGAAATGCTGGAGATACCATGCCCATTCGACCAAGGGGCCCCACTACTGAGAGTACATCTCCGGTATCTGCCCCCACTGGAGATATAGCAGAGTCTGCTGGGTTCCACCAGGATTTTATACCTGGTGAGGAAGAGGAGGAGTCAGATGAGGAGCCACTAACACGGACTGTGGGAAGTAAAGTCGTTCCCACAGAACAAGGGCTCCGGGCGGTTGGTGAACGCCCCGGTGGATCGGGAGAGACTGCTGCAGACCCTACATATGCTCCAGATCCGTCAAGCCGTGTTCTAGGGGGAGCATCCTCCTCGACAGGATCGAGGAAGAAGAGAATGGCTCAGCCCCACGGCATGAAGAAGAAGAAGCGCAGACTCACCTTCATCACCACCATAGCCACTACCACTACCACCTCTACAGGCACATCATCTGTCACCACAGCCACCACCACATCCACCATCCCTACCACCATTCCTCCTAACACCGCTACCACCCTTCCATCCACCACCACATCATTCACACCTACATCACCACCCCCTACATCTATACCACCTCCAATCTTCACCACTGTCACCACCACCACTAGCCATCCTACTGCACCATTGTCTTTCTCTCCATATCCATCAGGATCACCTATACCTCCCTTTGGGGTAGAGGAACAGCTATCAACGCTGAACCATATGGTGATGCGTCTGTTAGCAGCCGATGACGAGAAGACAGCATAGATACGTCAGTTACTAGATCTTACTACTGCACAATCTCAGCAACTTTCTCAGCAGGATCGACTGATTGATCAGCAGGCTCAGCAGATGTCTCAGCTCCAGGAGTAGCATGACAAGAAGATTGAGGAGTTAGAGGTTGCAAACAAATCTCTGTAGCTAAAGCTCAAAGGGTCTCAAGACGAGCCCTTAAAGATAGGAGAAGAAGATGAAGACGATGATACTGATGATGAAAGTGATGATGATGATGGTGACAATCATGAGGGTGATACAGATGCTAATGGTGATGATGATGAAGATGACTTTTCTGCTGCTGGTGCCACAGCTACAAGCGAAAGGAGGACCAAAAGGAATCAAGATCAGAGTGCCTCTACATCCGCCCCAGTAGCAGAAGAGATGAGGATATAGGATAAGAGTAATGCTTAGTTATTTATGTTATTAAAATCATATGTACTTTAATCTTGTATTAAACTTATGAAATGAACATCTATTTTAATGTTAAGAGTTTTTTCTTTGAGTATTTACTAATGTTTGGTGTATTACATGTTTAAATTAAGCAGATCCAAATTATCAAAGGGATGAACACGATATTGCTCCCCTCAAACAGATCAAGACTCAACTAACCATGATTCTTGATCTGCAAGGGGTTGTCAGAAGATCAGTGAGTTACACCCCTGAAGAAGGGGAAATAATTCATGATCTTACTGATGAGCAACTGGCAGAAATGTTCAAGCTCAATCCCGATGAGAATGTAAAAGACGCTCTAACTTTTGAAAAGGACAGTGATGATGAGCTGAACGACATTGATGAGATAGAGATCGAGGACGTCACAGCAGAGCATTATCCTGAGTACGCTGACAAAGAGGGAAATGTGGTTCCCAATCTGGGTGATTCCCTAGTCGGTGATACATTCGAGATATTGGATCAGATGGAGCAAGAATCTGAGAAGATTGAAGAACAAGCCCAAGCCTCAAATGACGATGTTGATATCAGAAAGGCTGAATGGGCTGCATGTTTCGAGGAAATCCGAGCCCAACGCGTTGCTCCTAAACAGAATGTCTACACCAAGCTCTACAAAGTGAAGAAACATCATAAGGTGTCAGGCAAGATTATTGCGTGGGCACATTTTGAGGATCTTAATGTTTATGCCATAAAGAGAGAGAAGGGTATTGAGTACTTTAGATTCCCACATGATCTAAAGACTCTACCTGGTTTTGAGCTCAACCAGCTGGCTAAATTGAAGCTACTATATGCTGACCCGAGGAAGATGTCAGGCTGGTTCAAGGCTGCCCTGAAGAAAGAGTACCACACCAGGTGGGTCAACTTCACTCCACACTTTAAATGGTGGTACTATGATTGGAGAACAAGGGAGGCGGTCATAGTTTTGAACAAAGAGGGAAAAATGCATACCATCAGGGTATTTGACCCGATGTGTCTCACTAACTTGTCTGCTGACGATGTATACACATTATACAAGTGGCCACTGTTCTATGACACGCAAGATATTGTACAAGCCCTCCAATTCCAAAATGTGATACGACTCTGCTTTGCGTTTGAGATACACGCAGGAGTCACTAGAGAGGAGAAGTACAAGAAGTATGAAGAGGTTATGAATAAGGTAAGACATTAGATAGATCTAGGTCTAAGGGGGAGTTTGTTGATACATATGTACCTAGATTCTGATCTGAATGTAATATGTCTTTATTGTCTTACACTTATGTAATCATTGGGTACTTAATGAAATACAAATGTTTGGTTGTGTTTATAATGTTTAATAATGAGTCGTTTAACGCATATTGACTTGATTATATAGGTTTGTGGTTGTTTGAATTAATATAAATAATGTTATGACAATTAATACATTCAAACTTAGTAATATGAAGTTCTCATGCGAATTTCCCATACTAATGGACCATACGCATGAACAACTTCATGCGAATGACTCAGTCGCACGACTGAACCAGGAGACTGGATCAGTCGCACGAGTGTAACATAAGATTGACTCAGTCGCATGACTGAACACTCAGTTGTGAGAATGGTTCAACCGCATGGCTCAATCGCACGACTGAACGATGCAATGGTTCAATCGCCCGAATGAGAAACCCTAACCTATAAATACCACCTAATTCGTGGAAAAACGTAAGCATTCAATCCACTTCGACTCCAGACGTACCCTAGACGTCCAGAAGCCTCTAAGTTCGTACTCCAAGTTCATAGAACGCTGTAGATCGATTTCTAATCGATTCTTGACGTTAGATTCAATACGTTATTATTTCTACGTGCGTTCTCACTGATTGGATCGCCAATCAAATAGGATTCCGCACTATTTGGTTTGGTTTTACACGTTAATCAGTTGGTGTTTCGTTCAAATACAAGATCCTAACAATTATTTTCTAGGAATTTCTTGATATTTGGCTGGAAATAAGATGAGATTCATAACCCCATTTTTACATTTATGAGTTTTGAGGGAATAAGCAAACTATTTTATGATTGATGTTAATATAAATAAGGCTTTTTGAGATATACTGTCATTGCCATAAACGGCAACCAATAATTCGGATGAGGAAGCGTCTGGTAATATAGGTAGCGCTACTTAGGAAAATATTCATACACTAACGGTATGAGTGTTGCGTTGCTATATTATCTGATTTTGTGATTTGTATTTTGACAGTTATAAATCACTTGGGTTATAAGTATGTTTTGTTGTAATTTTATTTATGTTGCATCAATATATTATGTTTAGTCATTAAATCTATGTTCTCACCAACATTATGTTAATCGTTTTGAGTATGCTTTTCCAGTGAAACAGAATGATTAACAGTGTTATGTTTGCTTTTGATGTGTTTCAATGGATGGGGTGAAGTGATAGAAAAGCCATGTATCAAATTAACTGTGAATATGTATGATCTTAGCATAGCAGTATATGCGCACATCCATTACTACTGAAGAATGAAGCAGTTATATGACACTTTTGTAATAGAGTTACGTGAATTTCTGTATTAGTCTTTATGTAGACAAATTTTGTATGAATTATAAATATAACCCATATATATGTATATATATATATATATATAGAAATGTGTGATGTTATGTCATATTACTTGTTCTTAATATATTTATCTATAATCAATGTAATTTGAGCCAAAGAGTCACACTCAAGCGTTTCACGCTTCCGTCGGGATATGACATATAATCTTGAAAAATATATAAATAAAGAAATTATATGTACTGAAAATTATAAAAATTTAGAATAACAATTAAAAACCCAAACCATCCCCTTTCTCCCTTCTTAATTGTTTGCCTATGGTGGCCCATCGTCGCCTTCTGTTTTATACTTTAGTTGTAGCGGCAAGCATCTTACATGTGAAATTCAACTATTTGCGATGTTTCATCGCAAATAGCATTTTCTATTAACTTGTGACGGTTTTGTATGTCATACATAGAATTTTGTATACAAGTTTTTTTTGTTTTTGACATGGATTCCTAAGGTACCTTTTCTTTTAATTAATGTATATGTGCTTTCGAGGGATTAAGATAGAGAAAAAAAAGATTCCCTTCACTTTTTGAACCAAAAAGCCCTGGTCAATTACCTTTTCAATTGTCACTCTACCTTCTCATCCCCAAATACTCTTTTCCTCTATCATGCACTCAAAGGTCATCATTCATCATGTAACGTTCCGTATTTTTACATTTATTTTTTTAATGTAATATTACTCCTCTTGAATCCTTGTAATCTCAAGACTTGATCATAGTGAAAATATTTTTTTATATAATTCTTGTTGATTATATGTTTGTGCAACGCTTAAACAATTACAAATGCGCATTTCAACGCAAAATCAAACAACTTATCGGGACTTATATATTTTTTTCAGAAAATTATTTATAAGTTTTATTTTAATGATTCATATATTAATATACTCATTCTTAACTATTAGTTATGGTGCAAGTTAATAAATAAAATAAGTTAAGGGGTTAAAATTAAAACTTATTGAATTTACTTCCACTCATCTCCCCAACTACTGTTATTAATGTCCAATCATAATTTTAATCTATAAATACTAACCCAAATCCCCCTCTAATCACTTTTATCACTCTAAACTCTCTCTAGACTCTCTCAATCCATTCAATAACTCCATCTTTTTTTGCAAGAAATATTCAAGAACAATTTGTGAGTTTTATTTATTTATTTATTTATACTTTTTTTTTACTTTCTTCTTTATTTTCTTTACCACTTGGACTAACCTCTAGGACATAACCACTTAGTCACCAAGGTGACACAAGTATGGTAAACCCCCATTTTGAGGTCCAAGTTGAAAAGATTATACTTGATTCTTTCATGCATATTTTCTTGTCTTATTTTTAAACCTTTTACATACTAAACCAAGTCACCAATAACTTCAATGTTGGAAATCTTGTGTTAAAGTTATATTTCTAAAATTTTAAGGCTTTTACATTCTATTCTTTCATCTTTACAAAACACTAAGTGATCTACAAATCAAGAAGTGGATGAAACCAAACCGAGCCTCCAATCAATGTTAAAAGGCTTGTGTTATGGTATGAAATGGTGATGTTGAATCTTGGTTTTACAACTAATTTATCCACCATATCCCACTTGAACACTTAGTCAAACTAGTTAATTTACTCTAGTACTTTCATTTATATACTCATGACCATCCGAATCACCCTTATGTGGAGTTTTTTGTACAATGGTGACAATCTTGAGGTTTGTGGATATCCCCACCTCTAATACTTGACTTATATGAATATAACACTTAAGGTTTGTGGATTACCCTACCTCTAATGCATGACTTATACTTATATCTACATAATACTTAGTCAAAACCAAACCATAATATCAATCAACCATGGTTAAATGTTATGTGTTAAGGTAGACATTATACTAATCTTATGATTCCTTATTTTGGACTTCCAATGAGTGACTAAAATTCATAAAGAACATACACAATACATGGTGTCCAAATAAGTGTCTAAGTAGTATATACTTTCATGTACTTTCATATTTGTAGTTTTTGTATACTTTCCAATTGCTAAAATCTCAAACTTTGAATCTAAACTTACACACTTTTGTTTACCTTTTAGGGTAAATTTGGTGACTCTATTATCTAAATTCAATCATCTATTCTTGTGGATTCTAATCGCCAAACCGTGAGTCATACTTCACCCCTTTTGTTTTAACACTATTCGGGTTGCAACATGTATCAATTATCAAATACACCAAATTATTCATTCAATCAAAATCACACTAAAACTCAATTCATACAAAAATGCTTACTTGTTATACTATTTGTGAATACATTCTAGAATACATTATCTTGCAAGCATTCTAAACCTCCCTTAACATGTATAGCGCTATAGGACTAGCACATCCGCCCTATTATGATGGGTCTATGTTAAGTTATCAATCTTTACGGTTTTGCTCACTTTTGATGCTAAGATTACGCTAGTGGACACTTTGGTTTGATTATTGGCTTTGCATGCTAGCAATGTACAAACTTTAGTATACTTTACCCATGTTGAATTGAGATTTATTCACTATTATACTATGTATTCAAACTTGTATGCTCACCAACATATTCATATATTGACCAATATTTTATATATGTTGCAGGAAATGTTTGAAGCTTTATCAAGAAACTTAATTAGGTGGACTTAGAAACACACCAAATCTACCATTTTGTTATGCTTGTTTTAGACTTGTATTTCTCAAAATTTTTGTATGTTTATTTGAAGCATTGTAATGTTATATTGATTAATGGAAATGAAATTTAATCTTAATTTATTGTCACTTTAGCTCTATGATGTCTTTGAACAATCTATCACTTCTCGCGCCCCGATGTTTCCGCCATCAGTTGGGGTGTGACATATTGGTATCAGAGCTATAGTTATAGGAAATTAAGAAAACTTCCATGTTTTGACCTAGACTATGACTAAAAATTCCCGTTAGTAATGCTTATGATTTATTTGATTATCTTATGTTTGTGCCAAAAAATAAAAAGAAAAATAAATCCTCAAATCTACATAATCTTGCTCCTCATCTTATTCTCGGCCAGAAAGAAATACATGTTTCCTAAGGTGTAATCATGCAACGACGATGCGAAGACACTTGTATTTTACAAATGAAATGACCTCACCGAAATAGGAGTGAATCCCTTACTTTGGTGAAGACTTTCAATCCACCATTATTGTTTTTATGAAATTAAACCATTAAGATATGAGTGATTTCCTTACCTTGATGGAAATTTCACTTATCTCACTCTTGTGGACCCTTACCAACGAGTTAGGATTAAACTCCTTACTTTGATGGATAAGTACCAACCACGTTTAAGGAACGACACCACCAAGTTAGGAGTGATATCCACATCTTGGTGACTAATTCCATTCTTTGATTTTCAATCTCACCAAAGTCTCGAGATTTTGATTGAAAAGGGACATGTAGTAACTGGAAGGGCAAATACCGTTACCCGACTTGTCGGCGAGAGTATTCCAACCCATTAACCCAAAGCATGATTCCCGAACTCAAAAGAAGTCTTGACTACTTTGGATTAGTCTTAGTTCCAACACCGGAACATTCCAAGCCTTAATTGAATTTCTTTTATGTTTGTATTTATTTTATGCATTTATGCTTTAACCTTTTTCCTCTTGTCAAGATCGAATCATCCAAATCACACTAATCTCTCAACCTTAGACGCTAATAATAAAGAACCAACAAAATTTAAAAGCTTTCATTGTTGTTAGCAAATTCTTTTGAGTGGTTATATGATTCATTATAAGAACCGATTTGAAACCTACTTGCTTAGGTGTTATGTTATAATGCTCTAAATATGCAAAATTATTTTAAACACTATTGATTAAGTCTCATCATTCTCTTTAACCTACATTGTAGATGTCTTCCAAATCCCATAGAAGCTCCAAGCAAAGTTCCAATTAGAAAATGGTCGCTTTCATGGCTAAGCAAATGGCTCAAGTTATTCCTGATATTGTTAAGCAAATCAATGCCACCGCTAGCCCGAACACTTCAGTTGATCCCAAAACCCCTGTCCCAAAACCTCAGCCTTTTCTTATAAGCACTTCAAGTCATGTGGCCCCGAACCCTTCACGGGTGAAGAGGGTGCCTCCAAGATGCTTGAATGGTTCGATAGCATCGAAGTCACTTTCATTAATAGTGAATGTCCCGACGAGCTTCGGACTCGTAGTGCCACCGGTGTCTTCACATCGAGAGCACTTGAATGGTGGAAAAGTGAAAGGAGCACTCGTGGAAACGAGGTCGCATTCATCCTACCACGGGAAGAAGTGAAGCAACTCATGATAGATGAGTTTTGCCCTCCTCATGAAATGCAAAGTCTTGAAGAGGAATTCTGGAACCTTAAACAAGTTGGAGGTGACAACTTGACTTACACCATTCACTTCAAACAACTTAGTATCCTTGTCCCTCACTTGGTCAACACCACCGACCGAGCCATAGCCAAGTACATAAAAGGCCTTCCCCCTACTATCCCTGACTCCGTCACCATAGCCGAACCACTCTCACTTGAGCAAGCCATCCGGTTGGCGGCTACCTTGTCCGACAACCAAGTGAAAGACGAATCGTTGTCTCTTAAAGGCTCCTCCAAAACTGCCCATCAAGCCATCTCCGAAATAACTGTAGAACCCAAAGACATAAAAACTCCATTCAAAAACACCCATCATGACAAGAAACGCAAATTTCAAAGCCACAACTATGCCATGACAACACCACCAACCCAATCTCCCATCAACTTGAAGAACCACCCAAGAAATCCTAAACCGGTCCGTTTACCAAATGTGCCAACTGCCAATACCACCATCCACCCACCTCTCAATGTCGCCAATGCACAACATGCAATCGTTATGGGCATTTTTCCTCAACATGCCGAAATGGTGCAGAATTCACTTTGGAACGTGAAGATCAAGTCAAGATCAAATAACCAGATCTTCTCCCGGAACCTTCCTCTAAACGAATTTCAGGACGAAATTCCCTAAAGTAGGGGAGACTGTAACGTCCGTATTTTTACATTTATTTTTTAATGTAATATTACTCCTCTTCAATCCTTGTAATCTCAAGACTTGATCATAGTGAAAATATCTTTTTATATAATTCTTGTTGATTATATGTTTGTGTAACGCTTAAACAATTACAAATGCGCATTTCAACGCAAAACCGAACAACTTATCGGGACTTATATATTTTTTTCAGAAAATTATTTATAAGCTTTATTTATGATTCATATAATAAAATACTCATTCTTAATTATTAGTTAGGTGCAAATTAACAAATAAAATAAGTTAAGTGGTTAAAATTAAAACTTATTGAATTTACTTCCACTCATCTCCCCAACTACTTTCATTAATGTCCAACCATAATTTTCATCTATAAATACTAACCCTAATCCCCCTCTAATCATTTTCATCACTCTAAACTCTCTCAATCCATTCAAGAACTCCATCTTTTTTTGCAAGAAATATTCAAGACTTGATCATAGTGAAAATATCTTTTCATATAATTCTTGTTGATTATATGTTTGTGTAACGCTTAAACAATTACAAATGCGCATTTCAACGCAAAACCGAACAACTTATCGGGACTTATATTTTTTTTTTCAGGAAATTATTTATAAGTTTTATTTATGATTCATATATTAAAATACTCATTCTTAATTATTAGTTAGGTGCAAATTAATAAATAAAATAAGTTAAGTGGTTAAAATTAAAACTTATTGAATTTACTTCCACTCATCTCCCCAACTACTTTCATTAATGTGCAACCATAATTTTCATCTATAAATACTAACCCTAATCCCCCTCTAATCATTTTCATCACTCTAAACTCTCTCAATTCATCCAAGAACTCAATCTTTTTTTGCAAGAAATATTCAAGACTTGATCATAGTGAAAATATCTTTTTTATATAATTCTTGTTGATTATATGTTTGTGCAACGCTTAAACAATTACAAATGCGCACTTCAACGCAAAACCGAACAACTTATCGGGACTTATATACTTTTTTCAGAAAATTATTTAAAAGTTTTATTTATGATTCATATATTAAAATACTCATTCTTAATTATTAGTTAGGTGCAAATTAATAAATAAAATAAGTTAAGTGGTTAAAATTAAAACTTATTGAATTTACTTCCACTCATCTCCCCAACTACTTTCATTAATGTCCAACCATAATTTTCATCTATAAGTACTAACCCTAATCCCCCTCTAATTTTTTCATCACTCTAAACTCTCTCAATCCATCCAAGAACTCCATCTTTTTTTGCAAGAAATATTCAAGAACAATTTGTGAGTTTTATTTATTTATTTATTTATTTATACTTTTTTTTTCTTACTTTCTTCTTCATTTTCTTTACCACTTGGAATAACCTCTAGGACATAACCACTTAGTCACCAAGGTGACACAAGTATGGTAAACCCCCATTTTTGAGGTCCAAGTTGGAAATATTATACTTGATTCTTTCATACATATTTTCTTGTCTTATTTTTAAACCTTTTACATACTAAACCAAGTCATCAACAACTTCAATGTTGGAAAGCTTGTGTTGAAGTTATATTTTCTGAAACTTTAAGGCTTTTACATTCTATTCTTTTATCTTTACAAAACACTAAGTGATCTACAAATCAAGAAGTGGATGAAACCAAACCGAGCCTCCAACCAATGTTGAAAGGCTTGTGTTATGGTATGAAATGATGATGTTGAACCTTGGTTCTACAACTTATTTATCCACCATACCCCACTTGAACATTTAGTCAAACTAGTTAATTTACTCTAGTACTTTCATTTATATACTCATGACCATCCAAATCACCCTTATATGAAGATTTTGTGCAATGGTGACAATCTTGAGGTTTGTTGAATATCATTACCTTTAATACATGACTTATATGAATATAACACTTGAGGTTTGTAGATTACCCTACCTCTAATGCATGACTTATACTTATATCTACATAATACTTAGTCAAAACCAAACCATAATATCAATCACCCATGGTTGAATGTTATGTGTTAAGGTAGACATTATACTAGTCTTATGATTCCTTATTTTGGACTTCCAATGAGTGACTAAAACTCATAAAAAACACACACAATACATGGTGTCCAAATAAATGTCTAAGTAGTATATACTTTTATTTACGTTCATATTTGTAATTTTCGCATACTTTCCAATTGCTAAAATCTCAAAATTTGAATCCTAAACTTACACACTTTTGTTTACCTTTTAGGGTAAATTTAGTGACTCTATTATTTAAATTCAATCATCTATTCTTGTGGATTCTAATCGCCAAACCGTGAGTCATACTTCACCCCTTTTGTTTTAACACTATTTGGGTTGCAACATGTATCAATTATCAAATACACTCAATTATTCATTCAATCAAAATCACACTAAAACTCAATTCATACAAACATGCTTACTTGTTATACTATTTGTGAATACATTCTAGAATACATTATCTTGCAAGAAATCTAAACCTCCCTTAACATGTATAGCGCTATAGGACTAGCACATCCGCCCTATTATGATGGGTCTATGTTAAGTTATCAATCTTTACGGTTTTGCTCACTTTTGATGCTAAGATTACGCTAGTGGACACTTTGGTTTGATTATTGGCTTTGCATGCTAGCAATGTACAAACTTTAGTATACTTTACCCATGTTGAATTGAGATTTATTCACTATTATACTATGTATTCAAACTTGTATGCTCACCAACATATTCATATATTGACCAATATTTTATATATGTTGCTGGAAATGTTTGAAGCTTTATCAAGAAACTTAATTAGGTGGACTTAGAAACACACCAAATCTACCATTTTGTTATGCTTGTTTTAGACTTGTATTTCTCAAAATTTTTGTATGTTTATTTGAAGCATTGTAATGTTATATTGATTAATGGAAATGAAATTTAATCTTAATTTATTGTCATTTTAGCTCTATGATGTCTTTGAACAATCTATATCACAAGTGCATTATTCAGCCATGCACCTTTTCTTTTCAATCCACTTAGGATGCGTTTGGTTGGAAGGAATGAAATGGAATGGAATGGAATTGAGAAACTAGTATAATTTTCAAGTAAAATTATGTTTGAGTAGGTAATGAAAAGTAAACCCAAGAGAATGTTTCACCTCAAATTCTCTTGGTTGTGGGATTTCAAAATCCTTCCACCTATAGAGGGAATTTGAAATCCCACAACCAAGGGAAATTGAGGTGAAACATTCTCTTGGGTTTTACGTTTCATTACCTACTTAAACATAATTTTACTTGAAAATTATACTAGTTTCTCAATTCCATTTCATTCCATTTGATTCCTTCCAACCAAACGCACCCTTAGTTTCCTATGTGGCTGCATTACATGTCGCCCATATCATGAAATGCACACTCTTTGCTTGCAATTCCACACTCTCACTTGTGCCTCAACATGGATAGAATGAGTTCAACGTCTTCTCGTGGCTCCTTGTCATCCATAAATATGAAGACTAAGTGTATCAATCATATGCTCCAAACTCAACACTTAGTACCTCAACCAATAATATTTTTCAGTTCTTTCACAAGAACTAGAACCCCTTATTAGTTAAAAATGTCAAGAACTTTAAAGGAAACAACAGTTGTGTGGTGCAGGAACCATTTAGCTAGAAAAAATGATGCTGGTTACAGAGATGCCTACATGCCAGAAACATGCTTAAATGTAGGTGGAGATGACGGAGATTATGACTATGCTCGCATTACTTGAAGGCGATGATGATGACACTGACGACAATGGTGATTTTGCTCCGGCAGCGTAAAATAGTCCACACTAGCAGTAACTCTGTTATTTATAGCTAGTTAAACGTACCGACGACAGAGGAATTCAAACAAGATAGAATAGCGACCAAGTTGGGAAGCTTTACAAAATAACTTGTCTATGATCCCCGATGTTGTTAAGAGTCTTTAGTTATATACATGTCTCCCTGATTACGATTTCGTACGCAGCCTAACTAAAACTAAAAATGAATTGGCGTTTACTTGTTAAAGGCAAAACCCAGAGCCTTCTCCGAATCCTGTTTTATATATATGAATTTGTGTTACAAAGCTACGCAAGAAATGTACATGTTTGCACGTGTGAGTATATTTGCATACCCCATGGCCTGATGACCAAAACTGAAAAATCCTTGTTACAGATCAAAATCTGAATATTTCTAGCTACAAGATTTGCAACCAGTTTAAACTACAAACGGCTTCATTGCTGATCTGGTTTGCGACTATTTTCTGTGACGAAATTTTTTTCAACCAGTTTTAGTAACCTAAAACCCATCAGTCTTTAAGTTTTTGCAACCAAAGTTGGTTGCTACTCGGGGGCAGCCCAACAAAAGAATGGGGTAAAGCCAGGGTTTGGGGCCCTAAAAAAACAGGCCCCTCTTCCAAATATTTCTTATTTACTAATACTAACACTGACCTTGGACCTAGGTTTCTTTTATTACCAGACGCTTACAACGTCAATGCTACTTAGGTTAATCGACAATTGCTATGGGCTATGGCCTTTCCTTGGAATCATAAATCTTGTTGGATCACTATGCTTCTACTTCTGTTTCTCGTTGGATTCTTTTTGTTCAAGTTATGATTAAATTTTGCTCAATTCTTACACACTTTGATTCTTGATTGACTTATGTTGATTTGTTAATGGTTCTAATGTTCTGATTGTTTTAATTTTCTGCTGTGATAATAACCGTCTTGACATTGTTGAGCAGTTTATGTTTCTTCTACACCATAAACTTGTTTCATTTGAGTTAGGTACATTTTTAAAATATGCAGACACCATGATTTTTTAACTTATTAATGCTTCTTTTGTTGTTGTCTTGTGATACTTTATGATGCTATTCTCGTCTTTGGCATGTTAACACTTGTTATATATATCGTCAGGAGGTGCGAAGTGTTAGTGGCAGCGTCCCCTTGACGAAGCCTCTAAGCAATGTGGGTTTCAATTAGATCCCCACGCTCCCTTGGTGGAGGTCTAGGGGTAGCACCTCTGGTAGTGGGGTCCAAGGGGAGCCCATGGCTAGGTCAAGCCATGAAGATTGCACATAAATAATCTATTTAAAAAAGAAAACTGCCAAATCACAGTTTTGATTGCTCCATCCCTATAAAACTAATGAATTTCGTTGTTGGTCATCTTCTTCGTTCTCTCTCTTTGATTCATGATTTCACACACACATAGCATTCAGTTTTCTTGATATTAAGTTTTATACGATTGAACATTTAAATTGACCCCAAAATAGTTTTAATCTAAAAGCGATTCGTGACTCTTAGTTCGTTCAAGTTGTTGATTATCAAAACACGATTCCTTACAACTCTCTTTTTGTTAAGAGCTTTAAATGATGCACTCAACATAGATTCTAATAACGTCACCGAGGTCATGAAATTATGCTAGAGTTAGAGGTTGCCGGTTTATATGTCTTTTATGGCTTAAAATTATTTCAAGTTTCAAATTTTGCTTTCCCCTATCAGTATCTGTTAAATATTCTTGTCACAAATTATATCTAAAGGGTCCTTCTTAACCCATATATATAGTATTCTTTACTTGAAGACCAGATTATTGAAGTTCAATTATCTTTGATGAGCACAAAAAATTCTTGTCGCAAAATTATATCTGACGGGTTCTTTATTTTGCTTTTCAAGACCAAACTTATTGAGTTTGATCAATTATCCTTGAAAACCAATTAGTGTTTTACCGGTTTTCCTCCAAGTAAGTTACCTTCTACTTTCCTTGTCTTCGGTTATTGTTTATATACAATATACAATTTTCTTTGTAGATAAGAACTATTTGTAGATGGCCTCTATAGGAAATTTGAGGACGTTAGACAACCGTAGATTATCGACCTACAATCTTTACATAGATTAAAATGGTTGTAAGACATTGTAATGGATGTAGATAGAGGCAAAATAGTTTTCCTAGTTTTCTGAATTATTGACCAAAATTTAATAACAAAATAAAAATAAGAACTTTTTTCACTTAAGGATCCCCCATTAAGTATCCGTTCTAGGCCGCAAAAAGCTTGAGCGGACACTACGTTGCTACTAAGTTATTGATAGAACTATTTGTGAGATTTTGCAATCGAACTACTTTCAACAACTTTGGTGATCGAACTCTTATGCAACGTAGCGTCTACAGCATATATCTTTCCGACCGCTTATTTTTACCACTAGACAAATTTTGTCTCTAAGATTATTTCTCATATTTTAAAATTTCTTTTTTTTTTATTTGCTTTTTGGTGTTCTTTTCCTAAATTAACTAAAAGTTTCACATAAAGATATATACAAACACAAATCAAGAAACGAATTTCTATTAATTTAAATACCAGGAAACTAATTAACTGATCTATGACAAATTTATTTAAAAAACATAACTTGAAATGTTGGTTAAATGCTAGCTAGTTGAACCCACGCTTCATGATGGCTCTATTCTAAACTTATATGAGAATGTCACAGTGGTATTTTAAATTTCAATGTATACGAACATGTTCACGTAGAATCAAATAACTAAGCTAGTATACATCTATACATATATATAGTGGTAAACTATATTTACTTGTTTCAATATTATCACAACTTATAAAATAATATAACCATAGTTATAACTCTTAGTTACATAATTGCTATTGTAAGCAATATTATTGATATTACCATATTACACATACGTTCTTTTAAGTCATTAAGTTTAAACATGAGTAATAAGATTTTGAAATTATTTGATATAAATAAACATATACTATTTTGGACTTTTCGAACAACTAATTTATAACCTAAAATAATTGATTACGAATATATATTATGCGTTATTTAATCAATAACAATAATAGTTGCAAATCTATTATTAACAATTATAGTTATTATTTTATATTAACATTAACTAAAAGTATTACTTTAATATCCAATGTATTTTTATACTAAATTTTATTATAAACAATTAGTAGTAGTCATTGCTAAAATCATTACTTTAAAAATTATTTTTATTTTGATATATAACAACTATTATTACTTTAAATAAAATTGTCTTAGTACTAATATTGTAAATTAACTATATATTGCTCATCCTGAAACATATATCATGAAACACAACTTTTGATCGTTATAAAACTCCCACTTGATTCAACAACTCCATCTTAATCTTCCGGTCATAATGGTTTCTTGATTTTTCAATTTTTTATCTTGATTTGTCTCGATCCGTTACACTTACAATATAATAAAAATAACTTAATCTATTATATAAGACTTCCAATTAAGTCAAAAAAATATACAAGATAATCAAAAAATACCAAAAAGACCATAAAACAAAAAATACAACTATAGGTCTTGGTTTGATCTAAACAAACAACACAATATTCAAATGAACGAAAAGAATGTAATCTTTTGTCAAATAAACTTTTAACAAAATAAAGCCTTATTGCAATCATTAATAATTGATCTAGTAGTTTACAAAAATGCTTTTGATGCCATATGTTGTGATGTTATGTTGGTTAGAATGATAAAGGCTAAAGGTATCATGATCTTTTCGTACGTTTTTTATAAATCCAAGCTAGATGTACACGTGTGTTGCAATGTTATCTCGGTAAGAATGATAAAGTTGATGCATTTATTATCCATGCATGTCCATCTCGAACATTCCTTTCCCATTTTAGGGTTTTCTTCAAATATCATTAGAGATGTGAGTTTTAAATCTCTGTTTTAGGACTAGTATGCATACACATGAAAAAAATTAAAAAATGATGGATTCCCATGCTAAATTTTATGTTTTTTAGGATTACGCTACGTGTGCATGTATGTAGGTAAAGTTTAAATGCATCGACCCTAAATGATAGTATTTAAATCAAATAAAGTTGCTAAAGTTACACGGGATATTGTTACAGTTCAAACACTAGGTTCGTACTCACCGCATCCATTAGTTTGAAGATATAGTTTGCCCATAGGTGAAAGAGTTCATCGCAGGTGATAGTTGATCCGCAAATTAATAACATAGTTAAAGTTTGTAGGCATAGTTCAGCTGTAGGTGATAGATAACTTATCCGTATCTGATTACACAGTTAACCTACGGATGGTGTTAATCAACCAAGCTTGTATAGTTAACCGAAGGTGAATGTTCAACCATATGTGAATAGTTACTCACATTTGACCTCGTTCACCCGTAGGCGAATTGGTCACCCACATACGCCATAGTCGTAAATGTTACAAAACTCAATCATTTATCCCTGGCTTAGTCACCCGTATGTGAGTTTACTCTACCGTATATGAAATATGCTAAAGAAGGAGTTTTGCAAGCACATATGTCTTGACGTATTTCAAGCATCAACATAGGAGTCTTGCTCGTAATGGCAAGAAACAAGAATCCTACATTTGTTGCAAGCGACTGTAAAGGGGGTCTTGCATACTACGTAAGCAATGGTTCAAGAAGTCTCGTACGAGTACACACTCATAATAAAGCAAGTTAAAATAAAATAGGTTGGAGTGTAGTTTAAAAAATTAAAATGATAATAGCTAAAGAAGTCTTACACATGTGTAAGCACATATATACTGTAAAGCAAAGCATAAAGTATAAAATATTTGATAAGATATAATGTGATGTGAATGTTAAAGTAACACATAGTTAAAGAATGCTAAATAAAGACAATTAATGTTTTGATAAAGTTATTTTGCTAAAGTAAAACTACAACTCACACAACAACACTAACCTTTTTATATATCTTAACATAGTTATTTGCTTTGTTAAAGTTTTAAGACATTGATGTGACGAATCTAGTTTTTTTATTTCTACTATTTAAAGTTATTGAATCATAGGTTTGAGACCTTGTGTTTTTTATGTTTAAATTCAACTATTAGGTTTTTTGGAAACAAGGTCTTACAATGCACAACAATCTCAAGAAGCAGAGCATGAGTAACCACCTCAACAACCTTGTTAATAAATATCTTCAACATTAATTGTTAATATATTTTAGGTAATGTTATAAATGTAAATGTTCTTATGCTTGTTTGTATACATAGTTTGTGAGGCCGAGGAAAGAAATCCATAATGGTATGACAAGCACAAAACATGTCATTATGTGTGGGAAGGGAGCTCAAAACGTAAAAAAACATTTATGAACATATTGCTAGTGGATTTATAATTTTCAAATGAGGTGAGTGACAAATAAAAGTAAGTATTTTATCATGTACAAGTGGCTACATTTTACATAACCATTGTAGCTTACAATATTAAGAGTGGATGCATGTACCGAATGAAGTTAGGTAGACGCCACATCTCAAACTAACTATGAGTTTTCCTTATAATTTAGTATGACTTTTCCATCTACATTTACTAACTAGTTAATTATATTTGTTATTTGAAGACACATTTTGATATTAATGTGCAAAATACGGATGTTTGTAAAGTGATTATGTGTCAATAATTTGGTGTTTAATTGATCTAAATATTTGATTTTTACATCATGATTATGGTGGAACAAGTTCAAGTTGTTTGTATTTTGGATTATAGGTGATTGGAGCTAAAGGAAGCTTATTTTGGATGAAAAGATGCAAAACGAGAATCCAGAACTATGTTTGGTGAAACATGAAGAGTATGGAAGAAGCGGGATGGAAATCAGAGCCCGAGAAGTGAAGAAATGCAAGAACCTAAAGTTCAAGACCATGGTAACTTAAAATGGGAATAACTTGAGCTAGGAAAAGAGATACGGGCCCCACGACCTGTCAATGGAAAGCTCGTGAAATGTTACATGTGAAAATCAAAATTTTACAGGGGCCCGGCGTATGATACGCCGCCCTGGGCGTATCATACGCCAGCCGGCGTATTGATGGGCATATTTGGGGGCGTATTGGTCAAAAATTCCAGAGGGTCGGCATATGATACGCCGGGTATGGGCGCATGATACGCCGGTGGCCTAACAAATCCCTATTTTCATGGGATTTCAAGTTTATTTAAGCCAAAACAACCCTAATTCGATCTAGAACTTCTTGGAGACGAAAAGTGACGAACTTTAGGTGATTTTTGGTGTTCTAAGGCTCCCCAAATCATCCACACATATTCTCCAAGTCAAGATTGAAGATTGAAAGAAGATGATACGTGGCTAGGTTCTCTTGATTGCTTTCGGGAGTACAATTCTTGTAAAGTGAGACGATTGGTATGATTGATTAGGTTTTTGTATTAAACATTGATCTATTGAATGCAACATTATGTTTTGATTGATTTAAACAAGTTACTTATAAATAAAGTTGTTTGCTTGATTATCAGTTTTTCGGTTTCCTTGCATCGTGAACTCATTAAGAAAAGTAGGCAACATGATATAAGCGAATTGGAAACATTGTGAATGAACGAGTCTTAAAAGATTGTTCCTTTGTTGTCACATTAATCAAAAGCTAAGATCTTGAAGTATTGTTTTTTTACAAACCCTAATTTAAAAGTACCAATTGTTGATCTTGAAGAATTGGAATCCCGGAAGTGATTGTTTCTTAATATTTAATCAAATTCGTTTAAAGTCTCTTGCTTTATGCACTTGTGATCATTAATTCATTCAAAGTTTCAATTTTTTATTATAAAGTTCGAGTCTTTAGTTAATTGAGTCACGTTAATTAAACACTTTCCACATATTCCCTAACGAGACGACCTTACTTACCCTTATGCAATAAAGGTAGCTAAGACCGATATAATAAATTGTTTTTGATTGAGTCTCAATAACTATATCAAAATAGCGCCATTGCCAGGGAATTAGTGCGCAAAGTGTTTTTTTATTGTAATTTTTTTTAGTTTTCTTTTCTTTTCTTTTTTTTTGTTTTGTGCGGTGCTACGCTATGTGTTTTATGTCTTGCAGGTTACTCTCAAAAAGTTAAACCTCACCATGAATCAAGATTATTATAATATCGGAATCCAGTCACTACGCGATGATTCTTATCTTGTCAGTGTGAAGATGGTCAAGTAGTTCAACGCGAGATCATTGCCCTTAGTACTTGCAAAAGTGTGAAGATGCAAGAAAAAAATTATATTCATTGGATGTCTATTATGATGATGTACCATCATCTTATCTGTACTACAAAGCATCTTCTCCATGTTATGAGGGATATTATCAATCAGAGGTAAATTATAACTTTGAGCAAGATTAGGATTGCAACAACTATAAACCAGAGATGACATCAAGCTCAGTTATCAAGAGAATTATAACCACTATCATCAAGAATACTCTCAGGTGACATACGAGGATCAGAATCAATGTCAATTTTCTAAACAAGAACATGTTATCCAGGACGTTGAGCAAGTTCCAACTACTTATCAATCTGAGAAGGGGGAATCTATTGCTCGATTGGAGTCAATACTGGCCGAGATCAATAAGTTGTTGTCACAACAGCATCTTTCAGAGCAACAATGATTTGACAACTTAACTATCAAGCGTGACCCGTTATTGTTGAAAATAGAATTAGAAGAGTTAATCTCATCATCTCTTAAAGTCGAGGATGAGGTCATGGAGACTGATACCACACAAATTTCTTTATTTGTTAAAGATCCATGTGTAGAACGAGTGGTGGTTGATGCTTGTGATGATGAAGTGGATAAAGAGGTTATAGGTCTTTCAGAGCAAAGAGTTGAATGTTTAAACCTAATAGATGACATAACACCTCCTAAGAAACCAAATACTAAGATATTGCCATGTGGTTCTGATAGTCCTTCAATTATGCAATTTGACAAAGAAAGGGATAATGGCTCGTATTCGAAGAAGAGAAAGGTGAGTTCAGAGAACATCGGACAACTTCTTTAAAGGAGATCTCACAACAATTCTATAGACATGCCAAGGATAGGAAATAAGGTGTGGACCCGACATGTCAACTACCATGCATACATTGGTAACTCGATGGGAAAATGTGGATTTAGGATTTCGACCATTGATTCAAGAAGCATGGAGACCATGAAAAAGAAAATAGAGATTCGGTATGTCTACTATCGAGCATTTGTTGGAAATGTGGCAGGAAAATGCTCAATACGACCACCATAACTGGTCACAAGTAAGGTCCGGCTGAAGACCTAAAACTTAGCGTTTGTGGGAGGCAACCCGAGAACATTATGGGTGTGTTCACTAGAAACCCTCATGAGACTACAACTCGTCCACTCAGGTCTACCGAGGGGTTCAAAGGCTTGTTGCATATGCTAAATGCAATCGTGATTCCTACAAAAGTAAGTTTTACTTCTTCTATTTAGTTGTGTGTTTTTGTTTTGTTTTGTAGTCAATCATGAGACGCAAACATTCAAGTGTGGGGAGGCACAAGTCCCTTACTAAAAGCTCTCACTAATGATCAGGTCTATGTACTCCTTATCTTGCTTATTAATCATTATCATGTGTATTCATGTTTTAAAACCATAAATTGGGGACAATGTATCCCTAGTGTGGGAATAAGGGGAAGAATTGAAAGAAAATTTTGACTTTTTGAACCTTTTTGAAATTTTTAAAAAATTGAGCAACTTTAACAAACTTGTCTAAGTAAACTTAAGTGTACATGAAACTCAAAATTTTACATACATGGTTAATTATTACTGTTTGTGCACTTATGGATCCCTTGCCATGTTTGTTTTGAAATTGAGTAATACACCCTAATCATGAATCTTCATAAAAGTAAGTGAAAGTCCTAGGTGGTGTAACAAACCGATTGCTGATAACATACATGCTACACATTGTATTACCTCTTTCCACCGTTTCCATGAGAGTTGAGCCTAATTGAGAAACTCATAGTATGTTACTTTACTTCTTTGCATAAAGAGGGAATCCAAGGTGTGCATCCGCGTTAGAACTCGTGTAATTGATACATATCAAGATCATAGACCAATGTGTGCATAAATATGATAGAGGCATTAGGATTGAACCATTTGTTTAAACACTTCTTTTTAATGCCATACCAACAAAATCTCCCTATAGACACCATATTGAGCCCCAACTTGTCGTTTCAAGCCAAAACAATAAACCCACAAGCCTTAAGTTTTTTTTAGAACCTTAGGAGGTGAATCCAATCCACAAACTAGAAGACTCACATCAATAAAAGTAAAGTTATTTGTTTATCAAAAAAAGAGAAAAAAACACAAAATCTAAATATGAGGTCAAAATGACCAAAATATGCAACAACAAAAATAGTGTGCGAAGTTGTTACAAGTAGTGCAAATAGAAGAGTCGCATTGCCAAATAAGATGTCTATCATGTTTAAGTTGGATTTCATTCCCCTTTAGCCACTCTAAAATCCCTTTCAATCCCACCTTAACCCAAGCCTAACAGTACCACCCAAGAAAGACCTCTTAATTTTTGTATTATATTGTGTTAATTGATGGCGATTTGATTAATATACAAGCTTATGATTAGTATGTGCATTCATGGTTTGAGAGCTCCATAAACACTAGTATATCATCAGTAGTCCATAAAATAAACCGAGAGTAGTGTTTATTGTGAAGATTATGAAAGCATGAATGTTTGAAGCAAAAGGTGAGTATATACCAACCAAAGATTTCAAATCCAAATAGTATTGAATGATTAGGTTGTGAATATTACATCATGAAGTTGAAAACTAAGCATGTCTTGGGATCTTACTTGTTTAAAGTAGTGATAATGTGGCATGTGTGCTTAATTAGGGAGAAGTGTGCAAGTAAGTTTGTTTGAGGAAAAACAAAAGGTTAAGAGTGGGGATGTGATCATGTGTCAATAATTTGGTATTTAATTGATCTAAATATTTTATTTTACATCATGATTATGGTGGAACAAGTTCAAGTTGTTTGTATTTTGGATTATAGGTGATTGGAGCTAAAGGAAGCTTATTTTGGATGAAAAGATGCAAAACGGGAATCCGGAACTATGTTTGGTGAAATATGAAGAGCATGGAAGAAGCGGGATGGAAATCCGAGCCCGAGAAGTGAAGAAATGCAAGAACCTAAAGTTTAAGACCATGGTAACTTAAAATGGGCATAACTTGAGCTACGAAAAGAGTTACGGAGCCCAGGACCTGTCAACGGAAAGCTCGTGAAAAGTTACATGTGACAATAAAAATTTTACAGGGGCCTGACGTATGATACGCCGCCCTGGGCGTACCATACGCCGGCCGGCATATTGACGGGCGTATTTAGGGGCGTATTGGCCAAAAATTCCAGAAGGTTAGCGTATGATACGCCGAGTATGGGCGTATGTTACGCAGGTGGCCTAACAAATCCCTATTTTCATGGGATTTCAAGTTTATTTAAGCCAAAACAACCCTAATTCGATCTAGAACTTCTTGGAGACGAAAAGTGACGAACTTTAGGTGATTTTTGGTGTTCTAAGGCTCCCCAAATCATCCTCAAACATTCTCCAAGTCAAGATTGAAGATTGAACGAACATGATGCGTGGCTAGGTTCTCTTGATTGCTTTTGGGAGTACGACTTTTGTAACGTGAGACTATTGGTATGTTTGATTAGGTTTTTGTATTAAACATTGATCTATTAAATGCAACATTATGTTTTGATTGATTTAAACAAGTTACTTATAATAAAGTTGTTTGCTTGATTATCAGTTTTTCGGTTTCCTTGCATCGTGAACTCATTAAGAAAAGTAAGCAATGTGATATAAGTGAATTGGAAACATTGTGAATGAACGAGTCTTAAAAGATTGTTCCTTTATTGTCACTTTAATCAAAAGCTAAGATCTTGAAGTATTGTTTCTTACAAACCCTAATTCAAAAGTACCAATTGTTGATCTTGCAGAATTAGAAACCCGGAAGTGATTGTTTCTTATTATTTAATCAAATTCGTTTTAAAGTCTCTTGCTTTATGCACTTCTGATCATTAATTCATTCAAAGTTCCAATTTTTAATTATAAAGTTTGAGTCTTTAGTTAATTAAGTCACGTTAATTAAACACTTTCCACATATTCCTTGAGGAGACGACCTTACTTACCCTTATGCAATAAAGGTAGCTAAGACCGATATAATAATTTTTTTTTGATCGAGTCTCGACAACCAGATCATAAAGTTATCGATAATTTCATAATATGGTCATGTAAAAGTTACTGAGCTAAACTGCATGATTACTTCAAAACTACTGAAGACCGGGAGACCCCAACAAAGGTAAAGACCACACCCCTTTCAAACACTAACAAGGAATACTAGGAATTTCTTTGTGGTCCGTGATGTGAGGCTAAATATTTGGTAATGTTTTAATTATTATAATATTAATTGTTATTGAATTGGGTCTAATATTTTAATTATAATATTAATGATGTTGAAGAATTATCAACTTCGAGTGGTGCTTCAAAGGTAATTGAACTAAATCCTAAATTCATCTCAATAAATAGGCGAACAACATCACACATCAAAACTTGTAAGAAATAAAATCTTAAACTAACTCAAAAAGTAGTTGTAGATTTAAGGTAACTGCTTAAATCTACAACTACTTTGAGAGTTAGTTTAAAGTGTTGCCAAATGACAGATGAAAAGTAATCAACTTGTAAATTCATAAAATCAAACATCAAAATAGGGTTCTAGAAGAAGAAGAAAACCCTACATTGGAATAGAAGGAGTAGAGAATAAATACAAAGTTCAATTTGTATGGAAAGAAAAGGGATGAGTATGAGGTAGAGTGAATCTGAATTAGAGTTTCCAAGAAAGGGAATTTGGGTTATAACATAGGGTCATAGGATCTGTATGTTTTCTAAAGAAAATATAAAAAAATAATCAATTGACTAGTGATTTTTACAAATATAACCACTGATTTTTTTTATTTTTCATTTTCTTTCCAACAATCAGAAGACACGTTGCCAAATATCATTGATCAATCTGTAATATCCGCTATTTTTACCAAGTTAAAATCCAATTTCTAAGTTTTATTATAAAATTATAATAATTTTAATGGATCAAATACATTAAATGTGCACTTTATTATTATGAACTATTCATAATCTAAAACAACTTGTAATAATTTATTTAGAAATAAATCTTTTCATAAAATTATAAATTCTTATTAATCATGTTACGATAAATAACTAATTGGAAAAAGTTTTATTAAAATTTATTAAGTTATGAAATAACTTTTAATAAGATTATAAAGTTTTATTAGTAGTCATGAACTTTTATAAATAATCATAAAGTTTACAAGTTTTTTGATAGTTAAATAAAAAAAAGATTAATAAACATTTAATTTAAGTTATTAGTTAAATTTGTTTTTATAAGTTTAAGGTTTAAATTGTAATTTCTGAAACTTAATAAAAAGGTTTTGTGCATAAAATAACAACATTTAAAATAGCAGGGACCAAAGTTGCAAATTAATTAAGAACAACCCAAACCGCCCCCCCTAATCCCGTCGCCGGCCATAGCTCCGGCCAACACCTCCGACGACCTTGAAGGTCTTAAATTTGACCATTTAATCCAATTAAAATGACTTAAACCGTTCGTAGACTGTTTCAAAACGTAGAACACTAATCCGATTTGATTATAACTATAGCATTAACGGATTCGTGTAAAACCGAAACCCAATTCATGATCTTTAACTCGTTTGAACTGAAATCGATCGAATTAAACCCAACTAAACAAGGGAAGCCCTTTTAATGAATCTCATATAGCTTTCAGTAACCTCAATTTCATGTATGAATCACACAAACGACACATTCGATCATCACCTTCATCGTGAACCTGCAACTTGGCCGACCTCCGTATTCTGAGCATCTTAAATCAAAATTGTCTGAGAGTTTGTGCTTATTATCATCATACGAAGCTTTCCAAGTGGTCAATCAAATCAAACTATCAAGAATCAGTTCTGTTTGATAACTCCACGATCGCACGTGTTCCTGTTCTTGTTTGCTAACCAAACGAAACCAATCCAGGTAATTAAGAGCATCTATGTGCTCGGTTTTACTTGGCGAATCAAAGCCCTAATTTAATTCCATTAACAACTTCGAATTCATGTCCGATTTGATTCAAACTGATTCTAGGGTTCTTGAGATTTGGGGGCTTTCATATTCAAACCTTTTAAATATTAAACGGGGATGTAAATCAGATCTGGGCTAATAGCCCACTGGTAACACCACTGTCATATGCAGAAGGGACCCGTGTTCGAACCCGGGCTCCCTCAAATCTGTTTTTTTTAAACCCTTCTTTTTATTAAATTAAATCACAACAATTACTATTATTTTATTAAATTAAAATAAAAATCATGTTCATACTTAAATTTAATTTAGAAATTATTAATCTAATTTCTTAAACAGTTGTAACCATATAATCTACTATTTTAAAACAAATAGTTTAACAATATAAAAACTTTGAGATTTAAATTTTATAAAATATATATATAATTTATTTACAAGTTTAAATATTTATAAAAACTATTTTAAAATCTTTATTTAAACCCTAAAACTTCTAAATCATATAATATGTTAATCATTTACTTTTAAAAGGTTTTAATATTATGAAACCTTTATAAAAATTACTCAAAAGTTTCAATATATTATAAATCAAATCTAAATAGTTTTAAGCTATTTTACAAGTCATTTAAATAATTAATTATCCAATTAATTATTTGATAAAGTTTTAAATAATTAATTTTTTAGATTAATTATTTCTTTTCACAATGCTATACTCAATCATTACTCAATTAATTATTGTTAATATTTAAGTAATATCTATTGCATAATTTCACTAATGATTATTATTGTTTCAATCTTAATCATTTAATAAATTTAATCATCCTTATGGAAATAAAATATAATTGGCTATATTATTTTATTTACCCTAATTATCAAAAACCCAAATTTCAAACGAAACCCTAATTCATATTTAGTTTTGAATCTTATCTTTATTCTAACTCTGATATATCAACCATTAGGTTGAATCGTAAAGAAATCTTTGGAACCATCTTATCTTCTTATCATTATCTTAAGTTCAACTTATAGCACGTGAGTTTTCCATGTGAGTATTTCTATACCCCTTTTTCCTGTTTTTATACTTTGGGGTGAAACATGTTACTTTATAACCATTGCACTTGTAAACGTTTGATTCTTGTAAACTTATGGCAATTCACTTGTATGTTGTGGTTAGTTGATCTTTGTAGCTAACATGTAATGTCGATTATATGTACAATCATTAACTATTTGTTAGGACCTGGTATTTGAACGAAATACCAACTGATTAGCGTGTAAACCAAACCAAATAGTGCGGAATCCGATTTGATTGGCGATCCAATCAGTGAGAACGCACGAAGAATCAATAAAGTATTGAATCTAACGTTAAGAATCGATTGGGAATCGATCTACAGCGTTCTATGAACTTGGAGAACGAACTAGGAGGCTTCTGGACGGCTAGGGTACGTCTGGATTCGAAATAGAATGAATGCTTACGTTTTTCCACGAATTGGATTGTATTTATAGGTTAGTATTGTTCATTCGTGCGACTAAACCATTAGTATGGTTCAGTCGTGCGATTGAACCATGCAGTTGGTTCATCCGCACGACTGAGTGTTCAGTCGTGCGACTGAGCCAATCTTAAGTTACAATCATAGGACTGATCCATTCTCCTGGTTCAGTCGTGCGACTGAGTCATTCGTATGAAGTTATTCATGCGTATGGTCCATTCGCATGGGCCATTCGCATGAGAACTTCATTTTGTTAAGTTTGAATGTATTAATTAATATAACATTATGTGTAACAATTCAAACAACCACAAACCTAATTAACCAATTCAACATCGACTCATTAATGAAATATTAAACATTATAAATCACAAACAACCAATATCATTTCATTAACAATCCAAACATTACATCAGAATCAGAAACCAGATAACTATTACATTCATATCATGATCTAGGGACATACATGTATCAACAAACTCCCCCTTGGACCTAGATCTCTCTAATGTCTTGTTTTCTTCATTACCTCCTCGTATTTCTTGCACTTATCCTCTTTTGTGACTCCATTTGTGAATTTCAAACGCAAAACAGAGTCTTATGACGTTCTGGAACTGGAGGGCTTGTACTATATCCTGCGTATCATAGAACAGTGGCCACTTGTATAAAGTGTAGACATCATTAACTGACACGTTGGTAAGCCACATTGGGTCGAATACCCTGATAGTATCCATTTGGCCCTCTTTGTTTAGGACTATGACCGCTTCTCCTGTCCTCCAATCGTAGTACCACCACTTAAAGTGTGGAGTGAAGTCCTGTGGCATTTCCCTTAGAGGGATTCTTGACATCGTGCGCGGAGGACTCCACTTCAACACTATCTTTGGCTTTCCAGTAATGGAATCAACTTCAGACCTTCTGATGTACCTTGTAGGCTGTTTGGGTCTGAAGTTAACCCACCTGGTGTGGTACTCCTTCCTTAGGGCAGCCTCAAACCAGCCTAACATCTTTCTTGGGTCAGCATACAACAACTTCAATTTGGCCAGCTGGTTGAGCTCAAAACCTGGTAGAGTCTTTAGATCATATGGAAATCTAAAGTAGTCTATGCCCTTCTCCCTCTTAACTGCATAGACGTTAAGGTCCTCAAAATATGCCCACGCTATAATCCTGCCCGACACCTTATGATGTTTCTTGACTCTGTAGAGTTTGGTGTAGGCGTCCTGTTTAGGTGCAGCGCGTTGGGCTCTAACTTCTTCAAAACAAGCAGCCCACTCAGCCTTTCGTATATCAACATCATCATTTGAGGCTTGGGCCGTTTCCTCTGTTTTCTCTGACTCTTGCTCCATTTTGTCTAACACCTCAAAAATATCGCTAACAAGGGATTCACCCAGATTGGGGACCACATATCCCTCATTGTCAGCATACTGAGGGTAGTGCTCGGCAGTGACATCTTCTATCTCTATTTCATCAACATCGTTGAGCTCTTCGTCACTTGTCGAGTCGCACGTCGGAGCATCCTTTACAATCTCATCAGGATTTAGCTTGAAGATCTCTGCTAGTTGCTCGTTTGATAGATCGTGAATTATTTCCCCTCTTCTTCGGGGTATAACTCACCGACCTCCTTACGATCCCTTGCAGATCAAGAATCATAGTTAACTGAGTCTTGACCTGCTGAAGGGGAGTAACATCGAACTCATCCCTCTGATAGTTTGGATCTGTTTGATTTAAACATTCAACACATCAACCATTAGTTAACGATCAAAACAGAAATGCATTAAACTTAATATAAACATCAAATACATCAGTTTAAATACATGATTCAAATACAAAAGTAATTAAATACATAGACATCTAATCTTTACTTTTGTCTTGGATCACTGGGTCATCACTTGGTGGAGCAGAGGAGGAAGCTTGTTGGTCTTGTCTATTCTTAGATCTCCTTTCCTGACCTTGAGCAGAGACCGATGCAGCTGCATCTCCTCCTTCTGCATCATCATCCTCATCCCTCTCCTCTCTCCTCTCTCTCTTCCTCAGTCCCCTCATCATCCTCAGTCTCATCATCATCATCCTCATCGTCATCCTCATCATCATCATCACCACATCATCTCCTCCTCTCCCTCTTTAATCTTTAGGGCTCCTCTTTAGATCCTTTTAGCTTTAGCATGATTGTCTTCTTAGCCTCCTCCAACTCCTCAATCCGTTTAGCAGATGTGACACTATGCTCTTGGAGTTGGGCGATCTCATGGCTCTGAGCAGCCATTTGTTGGGCCTGCTCCTCAATCAATCGAGCCTGCTCTGAGATCTGGTGTGACGGTGCAGCAGTAAGGTCAGCCAGCTGGCGGATCTAAGCCGTCTTCTCTTCATCAGCAGCTAATAAACGCATCACCATCCGGTTAAGCGCAAAGCTGTTCCTCTACCCCAATTGGAGGTAGAGGTGATCCATACATATGTGAGGGATGTGAAGAGGGTCCTGCTTGGTGGCTAGTAGTGGTGGTGGTAGCTGTGGTGAAGATGGGGTTGGGTCTGTGAGATAGTGGAGGTGATGTAGGAGTGAAAGATATGGTGGTGGTTGGCATATGTACATTGGTGGGAGGTGTAGTGGTGGTAGTGGTAGCTATGGTGGCTGTGGTGGTGGATGGTGTGGCTGTGGAAGTGGTAGTGGTGGTGGTAGATGTAGTGGCTGTGGTGGTGACGAAGGTCAGTCTTCTCTTCTTCTTCTTCTGGCCGTGGGGCTGAGCCATCCTTTTCCTCCTCGATCCAGTTGAGGTGGATGCTCCCCCTAGAACAAGGCTAGCTAACTCAGAGGCATAGCTGGGATCTGCAGTAGTCTCTCCCGAATCCATGGGGCGTTCACCTACCGCCCGGAGTCCATACTCTGTGGGAACAACCTTGCTTCCCATAGTCCTCGTCAAGGGCTCCTCATCCGACTCTTCTTCCTCCTCACCAGGTATGAAGACCTGGTGGAAACCTGCTGATTCTGCTATGTCACCTGCTAGGGCAGACACTGGAGGTATAACATCTGAAGCTGTGCCCCTCGGTGGAATAGGCATATCATCCCCAGCATCCCCACTGTCATCATCATCTGAATCATGCTCTGGGAGCAGCAGCCTCTTATCGTCTGAATCACTGCCATCATGACGCCACTTGCGTCTCCCTGGCGCCACATATCTCTCATTGGCCAGATGGCCGATCAACCTCTTCACCTGGGGCTTTACCTGCTTGCCCCGATACACTCTCATACGACCCAAGGTCGTGTCATCCATAATCTCTAAGGCAACAGCATCATGGCTCTCCTTGGGAAGAGATGGCAGCTTCTCGTTGAAGATCAGCTGCAGAAATCTGGGGTACATACAAAAGCCCTCCTTCCCCTTGGCCTCCAGATTCTCTACCAAATATGAGAAGATCATGCTCGAGAAGCTGAAGGGGTGGTTAAACACCAGTGCCACATAGGCATTCTGAATCTGGTCTGATAGGTCATCGAACCCACCCCTCTAAGAAGCAATACACTTCAGGATCACATGCGCCAAGTACTTGTACTAGGGACACAGGTTGCTCTTGTTGAGCACACCTGAGTTGATGTCCCCAGCGTACTTAATCCTGAGGAAGCAACCTCTAACTGTAAGTGGATGTAGTCTGGTGGGGTGATCAGTATCGTCCCCAAAATCAAGTACTCTCTAGATGTCTGCTGCTGTAATCTCAATATCATGACCATGAATGGAGCTCCGTATGCTGTAAGGCTCATGTGAACGATCTACGGAGGCATTCTCCCAGAAAGCCTGATGTAACGACCTGTAAGGAGTACAAGGTGTAGATATGGCCTTATGTATCCGAGAACGTCAAAGGAACGCAATAATCTCTGTAAACTCGGCCCCATTCCGAGTCGTATGGTCCAAATGGGCACATATGTTGTGCTTTGGGTTGATGGACCATCTATCAGCCATTGACCTGAAACACAAGACACAGAACCATTAGTAAATAATACATCAAAACTCAGTTCTAAGTGAATAGTTTAAATTCAGTCTGATTCATTCGTGCGAATGGATCATGCGACTGAAGTCAGTCGGTTGTCCTTTCATGCGACTGAGCTCATTCGGGTGAATGAGACATGCGACTGAGTTCAATCTACTGACTGAGTCTGCGATTGGTTCAGTCGGCCGACTGAGCTCATTCGCATGGTGCATTCGGCCGAATGAACCAATCGCAAGATTCAATCGTGCGATTGGAGTTCATCCGGACGACTAGTCGCTTGTCCCCCTGTTCAGTCGTTTGTAGTTCGAATCTTTACCAAATCAAGTAATTTAACATGGTTTAATGGTCCATTAGACTCGCCATCTTGACACTAATGACCTATGAAACTCAATTTTAACATTTTGCTTAGTTTATGTTGGTTATTAGGTCATTTACAGTCCGTTTCTTGTTTTCACTCGAGTATCACAAATTAGGGTTCCCTTTCTTCTGATTTCGGTGAGATTTCACTGCAATCTACCTGTATAAACGTCAACACACGTCAGAAGATCAATAAAGATGTGAAAACACGGGCTAGAGAAATTTCGGCAGAGTAACAGTACGAAGTGCGATTTAGGAGCGATTGAGGGTGATGAGTGAAATGCGATCGACTGTGGCCCTTTAAATACTGAAGCTGAGTTCAATCGGCCGACTGGCCTCATTCGCTCAGTTCATTCGGGCAACTGAAGCTCAGTCGTGCGATTGGCCCAGTCAGTCGCATTCAGTTGGCTGACTGAGGTTCAGTCGGTCGACTGACTCATTCGTACCCTTTCATTCGCACCTTCAGTTGACCGACTGAGTCTCAGTCGGTCGACTGACTCATTCGCACCCTTCCATTCGGTCGAATGGATCAGTCTAATAAGCCATTTGGGTGAATGGCTCAATCTCATGTCCAATCGTGCGAATGGGACCCATTCGCATGGTTGGTCCATACTTATGGTCCAATCGTGCGAATGGGTTAGACTTATGAAATTTCCTGCCATTTTGACCATATTACATTTAAAACCCTTTTAACTATTGAAATTAACATTATGAGCATGTGATCATCTCAGACATGATCATTTTAACTTGAAAACCTTTTGATCACCTCAGCCGTGATCCTTTTAAACAATTTAGTCACCTCAGACGTGACTCTTTTAAACACTTTGTCACCTTAGACGTGACTCTTTTAAACTTTGAAAACACATGTGGTCATCTCAGACATGACCCTTTTAGGTGAATTGATCCCATACTGATTTTCATGATGTAGTCCGACAAATAAGCAAACTAAAATGACTAAATAAATTAGAAAATTAAACTAAAGTACAAAACTTAAACTTGTTTTTTCCTTTTTGTGAGAGATAAATCCTAAGATAGAAATCTACTGGATTTGGTTTCGGAATAGGCAGCTTCAACTTAGATTGACCACACCTGGACCAATTCAATTTTGGAATCATACAGGCAAGTCAAATCATTTCGGACTTGTTATCAAAACCTTTTGATGCTCAATTCTTGGTTTTCATCCAGAGTCGTTAGCAACTTTAGGAAATCATACTGGTACTATTAGATTCCCACATTGATTTGAACTTTCAAGAATTGCAGCCACAATGATTGTCAGTATATTTGTCCTCTTAAATCCATACAGACTTTAGACACAAACTGGTGATAGTTTTAGGTTTAATTATTTCAACTAACATTTGTGGATCCCACACTTATATGGTAATCAACATTCCTCAGGAGCTTTTGAGCGGTCTACGGGTATTTTTACAAGAAGAGACTATTCTTAGAGCTTTCAAAGAGAAGCCAATCCTCAGGTCAGTGCCATCGCACAGCAGAGAGGCGGCAAACAACAATGAACTCTAGAATATCTAGGTTATGCTTATCCTCAGGTCAGTGCCATCGCACAGCAGAGAGGCACACAACCTATCTCCTTGTTAGAGCAGCTTAATTTTCTTTTGCACAGAATGCACCAACAACATAAGTCATTAGCAACATAAGTCATTAGCTTGATAGCATTTGTCTTTCATTTTTACGTGCTTTGCTCTATTTATGGTCATTCGCACACATTTGTGGCGTTTACATGCTCATTACCCCTTATTGGAATATTGTTGATTGTGTTAACCAGTGATAAGATGGAAGCCCACAGTTAGTTGAACTACTTAGTTTGATTTTGAGATCACCAGTCAAGTCTAATCATCTATTGTGTTGAATCTACCGACATATCATTTGTGGTCTAGCAACCTCTAGGTCTACTTTCGTTGTGTTACCTTAGTAGTTACCAGTTTTACTATCATCTTCCCTTTTAAATTGCTTAGACTACACAGACTCATACTTTGAATTTTTGCATCTTTTCTAAATTAAATTTTAAAGTCCCTCTTGATTTGTTCTTGTGTACTATCATTTTCCAAAGGGTTTGAATCGGTATCACAGATACGATCTACCTTATATCAGCTATCCACTCCTTCTCTCTTGTTTTTTTTTAATGTTACTGGCTGACTTATTCTCCCCCTAAAATACTAAAATCATAACTGGTTTAATTATTTTAGGATTTTAATAAACAGTTAAATAACATGAGTTTAATTTAAACAGACTAAACTAAATAAAGAAAATAAAATAAAAAAGAAAAATTAACTAAAATGCATCGGACTACACATGATCATCATCAGGAATAACATCACTTTTTTTTAACGCCGTTGACCTCTAACAAATATAGAAAACGTGGTTTATCAAAGGCTTTTGATAGAGGTCAGCGCGTTGAAAATCAGTATTAATTTTTACCACATCGATTAAGTTCTTTTCAAAACAGTCTCTTATGAAATGGTATTTCATACCGATGTGTTTGGTCTTTGGATGTTGGACCGGATTTTTAGTTACTGCAATTGCAGCAAAGTTATCAACAAAAATAGGAGTAGAAGAAAACTTTAAACCGTAATCCCGTATTTGCTGTTGAATCCAGATGATTTGTGAACAGCAACTTGCAGCAGCAACGTATTCGGCTTCACAGGTTGACAATGCAACCGATGTCTGCTTCTTACACTGCCAGGTAACTAATCTCCTCCCAAAGAATTGACACCCTGCTGATGTAGACTTGTAGTTCATCTTGCAGCCCCCGTAATCCGAGTCACTATACGCCGTAAGCTCAAAGTCATCATCATGAGGATACCACAACCCAAGTGTGGGTGTACCCTTTAGATAACAAAATATCCTCTTGACCCCGATCAGCTGGTTAACCTTAGGCTTAGCCTGATATCGAGAACATAAACATGTAGCATACATGATATCAGGTCTTGAAGCTGTGAGATACATGAGGGATCTAATCATTCCTCGGTACATTGTGGCATCTACCAGATCTCCATTTTCGTCAGGTGCTATATCATGATTAGTAGCAAGTGGAATCCCAGCAGCAGAAGCATTCTCCATGTCAAACCGACTGAGAATGTCTCCCACATACTTGGTTTGATGTAGAAAGATCCCATTTGGTTTCTGATCCACCTGTAACCCGAGAAAGAATTTCATCTCCCCCATAGCACTCATCTCAAACTCTTTCTTCATAACTGCTTCAAACTCTTTGCATAATTCTCTCGTTCTTTGAACCGAAGATTATGTCATCGACATAGATCTGTACTAGCAGTAGGTCTCCATCTTTTTCTTTTGATGAACAGCGTGCAGTCAATGACTCCCCTGCGAAAGCCGTGCTTCACAAGATGAGTTGAGAGTTTCTCATACCAGGCCCTTGGAGCTTGATGAAGCCCATATAAGGCCTTGTCGAGTTTGTAAACTCTGTCTCTATGATAAGGATCTTCAAATCCCTCGGGTTGACTGACATAGACTGTCTCTCTTATTTCCCCATGAAGGAATGCACTCTTCACATCTAATTGATAGACTTTAATCTTCATGTACGATGCATAGGCAAGGAAGATACGAATGGATTCCATCCTTGCCACGGGTGCAAACACTTCATTGTAGTTAATCCCCTCGACTTGGCGAAATCCCTAAACCACCAGTCGAGCCTTGTTCCTGATAATGACCCCTTGGTCATCCTTCTTGCATTTCAAGACCCATTTGGTGCCAATGACCTTAGCACCTTTAGGTCTATCTACCAGAGTCCATACACCTAACTTCTTGAACTGAAGAAGTTCTTCTTGCATGGCATTCACCCACGCCTCATCATTCAGTGCTTCACTGACATATTTTGGCTCAAATTGCGAGACAAAACACCGATAAGCACCATCATGAATGTATCCCTTTTCCATAACAGAGGCATAATCAGCCGAGTATAGCTGATTTCGGGTTTGTACTCTTGATCTGGCACCCCTAATGACATTGTCTAAGGGATGATAGACGTTTAGACGTGATCCTGGAGTAGTAGGAACAGCTACCTCAGAGCCAAGATTATGAACATTTGGTTCTGCATCTGAGGTAGTTGGAGTTTGAGGTTCCTAAGTCGAAGGTGCATCAATGTTAGATGCTTGTGGACTTTCAGGAATTGGAACCTATTCCTCCTGACTGTTCTGGTCATCTTCTTCTGCTTCATCTTCAAAAGAGGAGTCACTGTCGTCGACTACTCCCCCTGACTGAGTAGATGAATCTCCCTGTGAGCTCGATGATGTTGAATCAAGAGATGGTGTATTCAAGATATCATACATCATTCGAGTAGCTAACTCTCGTCATCCGAAGGAGAGATAGGGATGTTGAAGGACTTGAAGAATCCATCATAGTCGAAAAGTAGGCGGGTCCTTTGCCAGTAGGTGGTGTGGTATATCTTTGAACGTCAACATTACACCACACTTCTACTAGACCCTTGAGTTGTTTTTAAACTCTTTTTGTTCGGTATGTGTATCCTAGGAAGATTCCTTCATCAGCCTTCCTCGCTGAATTTACCATCTTGAGTCTTCTTCAGAAGTGTGCACGGGCGCGCAAATGGTTCGAGATACTCCAAATTCGGTTTTGCGTCTTTGTAGTACTCGTAACATGTCTTTCCGTGGCACTTGACTATCAGAACTCGATTCAGTGTATAACATGCATTAGCACTGCCTCATTCCAGAATTGGATAGGCAGTTTCGAGTCTGCCCAGTATTGTCCGTGCGGTCTCATCAAGCTTCTGTTCTTTCTCTCAGCAACACCATTCATCTGAGGTGTGTAGGCAGAAGTGAATTGGTGCACAATTCTCTTTTCCTTGCAGTAGCCTCCATCCACTGATTCTTGAATTCAGTCCCGTTGTCTGAGCGTACTTGTCTAACCTTCAGCTTGTAGAGAGATTCCAGTGTGGTTACTAACTCCTTGAATGACTCAAATGTTTTCTGATTTGGACTTCAGAAACATTACCCAAGAGAACCTTGAGTAGTCATCAGTAACCACAAAACAGTACAAGTCGCCTGCAATGCTCTTTGTACTGACTGGACCCAACAGATCCATGTGAAGAATTTCAAGAGGAAGTTCTATTGAATGAACTTTCTTTTCCTTATGAGACTCTTCGTCTGTTTGCCTTTCTTGCAAGCTACACAGAAATCAAGAAGTTGGAAATTCTTGACGTTGACTCCTCTCACGAGATCCTTCTGAATCAAGTGATTCATCTTCCGTTGATTGATGTGTCCCATTCTCCTATGCCAGGAGATGGAGTCCTTTTCAGTGGCTTTTGACAGAAAGCACTGAACTTCATGATCCGTTGTAGAAGCTATTGAGAGATCCAAAACATAAAGGTCTTTATATCTCGAAGCTGTCATCAGAACTTGGTCTCTCCGGAATCACGTAGTCTTTCTTTAGGACGTAACACTTCTTGTTGTCGAATATGACTTTAAATCCCTTATCACAGATTTGGGAAACAGAAAGTAAGTTGTTTTGAAGTTGTTGAACGTAGTTCACCTTATCAAACTTAACTTTCTGATTCCCATCTTCTCCCTGAGCTGCGATATAGCCTCCCTTGTTTCCAGCAAACGAAACATGCCCTCCTTTTATTTGCTTGACATTTGATAAAAGAGCCCCGTTTCCTGTCTTGTGCCTAGATGCTCCGCTGTCTACAATCCACGTGTTGGTTTCAACACTGTAGCGAACACCCTGCACATACAATGTAAAAGATTAGTTTTAGGTTTGGCTTGTTTCCCAGAGGCATCACACATCATGAATTCAACCCATTGACCCTAGAGGGTGAGGGTAGCTCAGTTCCTTCTTGTCATCATTATCAGACACAGAGGATGACTTCTCTTTCCATAAGCCAGATTTATGCAAAGCTTGTTTGTGATAAACAGTCGACTGGCTAATAGTTTTGAACTTTAGGTTCACTAGTTCTTCTAGGTGTAGTTATAGAGCTCCTCTTAGAAGACCTAGGCTTTGAATCCTGAAGTTCAATCTTCTTCCTAGGTGTTTGATAGTAAGGACAATAGGAAGCAATGTGTCCACACTCTCCACAGTTGTAGCACGACCTGCTATCAACTTTATGATTAAACTTTTTTTTGTGGAGATTGTGTGACACTCTAGTAACATCACTTAGTTTAGGTTTTGACTCTGGTTCTTTTGATGTTTTCTCTTGTTTAACAAAATTAATTGTTTTAAAACATTTTTAACATCTTTTTCCTTTTGGTTACTGGTTTTTTTGACTTGAAACTTGTGAAAGATTTACATTAATAGTTTTTTTAGGTTCTGATTTGACTCTGTTTGACCCTGACTTTATATTAACCTTTTCAATTCTTTTTCCCAGATTGACACAAGGCATTTTACCCTTTGGCTTTGAAGTGGCCTCCTTTTGTTTTGTTTCCAGATTCAATTGATGAACATGAGGATCTGGATCACTAACAAGAGGAGTAGACACCACATGATCCTTGATGGGGTGATTATTATTGGTCTACTCTTAGTGTTCATCAAGGTCTCAAGTGGTGGTGGAACCACTTTATAACCCAAACCCTCCCCGTTGTTTCTTTCTCTCACTAAGTGTTGGACAATGTGTGATGAACTTGTCCAACTGTGCAGTTTCTGTTTTAAAGAGTTAACTTCTACTTCTAAAACTGCCTTTTGCTCTTATTGTCTTCTAGGGAGTTTTTAAGATAGTACCAACTAATCATTAGCTTGGTTAAATGCAACTACTTTAGTTTCCCTAAGCTGTTTAGTCAAAAGGTCTATCTTTTCTTTGTAACTTGCTCATTTTTGTTTTAAAACTCTATTAGCCTCAGTGCACAGTTGCAAATCCTTTACTAAGTTCCATTATGATCTAATAACCTAGCAAATTTCTCATCTATGCTATCTCTAAAGTATCACAATCAGAACAAGCATGATTTTTAAACAGTTGGTCAGTGGTACTTACCTGAGGAGGTTCAGAAGAGTAAGCCATCAACGCAGCATCAGATGTCTCTGGTTCTGGTGATTCTGTCGATTTTGTCTTTGCTGTGGAAGTCCCTTCTTCAGGCTTGTAGCGAACCTCAGTTGCAGTTGTCTCTTCAATATTTGACATCGCTATCTCAACTGCAATATCCCTCACTTCACTCCGCGGAATCATCGTCTAAGTCTTCAACACTTGCAATGTTTGATTCCCCTGGAGAGACAAATTGAAAGCTCCAGTCTTGTCCTTCATCATCATGAGCAGTCAAGGCTTTTAGATCCTTGCTTGATGAAGTAGAACTGCTAGCTTGTTTGTCTTGACGAGTGAAGGACGAAAATGGGTTCCCGTTCCCCGTCTTCTTTGGCTTCACACATTCTCTCTTGAAGTGCCCCTTTTCTCCACAGTTAAGCAGGTCACTTACCTTGTCAAAGCCAAATGTGGTATCCTTAGTAGCCCAAGTTTTGTCGTCCTTTTTCACAAACTTCTTCGCCCTCCGGACAGCACTTGCTGAGGCCCACATAATGTCCATCCTCTCAAGCTCCATTTCATCCACCTGCTCGTAGTCCTCATCTGCCAGATGACAGTTTCCAATCTTCCCAGCTACAAGTCAATCATAAGAATGAACCACAGCTGCCAAAAGATCCATGTGCTCTCGAGCTACTTCCACAGTCACATTACCGAGGTTCTCGGTCTTCAGTCTAGTAGCATTTGCTTCTGATCCAATATAGTGGGTACAAGAAGACCCTGACGTGTCTGATCCTAAAGGAGAAGCTTGTGAAGGACCCGATGAGCTAGACACAAATGCAGTCTGGAGAGGTGCTCCAGATGTCTTAGCTTGAGGAGTGGCATTGTACAAAGCTGGATTCTGAGTGTACGAAGACTTCTGAGCTCTGTACTTCATCCTAAGTGCTTCTTCTCGTAGCTTTAGAATGAAGTCATTGATATCCAACTTTGCCAGCATCTCATTTTGTCTCAGATTTGACACAAAAGAAGCCCACTTTTCTGGCAATCCGTCTGCAAAATTAGTCACTTTTTCTTCCATGGTAGTAGCAACCCCATGTGTATGCAGTTCACTCATCAGATGGTAGAATCTATCTATAACATCATCTAAACTCTCGTTTCCCATCGATGAGAAGTTGTCAAACTCTTTCTTTAACTCCTTAGCCTTGATTGCCTTCAGCGAAGCATTCCCGTCATATCTCTTTTCCAGCTCATCCCATAGTTTCTTGGCCTGCTTATTCTCCGAGTACTGGTGGAAAATATCTTTAGGAATAGACTGTGTGATCAATGCATAGACTCTCTTCTCTGCATTATACTTAACTTTCTGAGCGTCAGTCATCCCTCCTAAAGTAAGCTTTACTCCATCTGCTCCCACCGGCATACTATACCCAATCTCGATAGCTTCCCACAAATTTGGATCCACTCCATTGAGGTAGATCTCAAAACGTTGTTTCCAGTGGGGAAACTCATCTAACGTTAAGAGCTTTGGTGGTTTATTATGATTCCCCGCCTCACTCTCAAGCAGCAGTAGGTTCTGGATTCTTGAATCCTTCCCAGCAGTAAAGGCTGACATTTGATCTTCCATCTCGAATAACTTTGAGTGTACTTAAACAAACTGTCAACTGGTGCGACTGGGTGATGCGAATGGGCTATCCGTGCGAATGAACTATGCAACTGGTTCAATCGTGCGGCTGAACTAAGCGATTGGATCAGTCGTGTGAATGAAGCTGATGCGTATGAACACTGCGAACAAATGGTTCAATCGTACGAATGGAGATGCGACTAGATCCAATCGTGCGTCTGGGCAATGCGAATGAAGTCCAGTCGTGCGAATGGCTCACTCGTGCGACTGAAGCTGCTGTTTTGCGAAAATTTCTAGGGTAAACGTGTTTTAGCCGTAAAAATTTGAATTTTCGCCAACCCTAATCGCCTAAGTCCGTAGAAACTAAAACTTGATGAGCAGGGAACATCCAAGATCACTTTTGACATAAAACATTGCGTTTTTAGTATAAAAACACAAACTTTTTATCAATCTTGATTGAATCACACGTAATCAAGAGCCAAAGCTCTGATACCACTTGTTAGGACCTGGTATTTGAACGAAATACCAAATGATTAGCGTGTAAACCAAACCAAATAGTGCGGAATCCTATTTGATTGGCGATCCAATCAGTGAGAACGCACGAAGAATCAATAAAGTATTGAATCTAACGTTAAGAATCGATTGGGAATCGATCTGCAGCGTTCTATGAACTTGGAGAACGAACTAGGAGGCTTCTGGACGGCTAGGGTATGTCTGGAGTCGAAATAGAATGAATGCTTACGTTTTTCCACGAATTGGATTGTATTTATAGGTTAGTATTGTTCATTCGTGCGACTGAACCATTAGTATGGTTCAGTCGTGCGATTGAACCATGCGGTTGGTTCATCCGCACGACTGAGTGTTCAGTCGTGCGACTGAGCCAATCTTATGTTACAATCATACGACTGATCCAGTCTCCTGGTTCAGTCGTGCGACTGAGTCATTCGTATGAAGTTATTCATGCGAATGGTCCATTCGCATGGGCCATTCACATGAGAACTTCATTGTGTTACGTTTGAATGTATTAATTAATATAACATTATGTGTAACAATTAAAACAACCACAAACCTAATTAACCAATTCAACATCGACTCATTAATGAAATATTAAACATTATAAATCACAAACAACCAATATCATTTCATTAACAATCCAAACATTACATCAGAATCAGATAAACAAGATCTATTACATTCATATCCTGATCTAGGGACATACATGTATCAACACTATTGCTAGTCTGGCGACGTCATAGATCTATGGGTCTGACAAGCCTGCTTGGTTGATCCAAGTACACTTAGCTAATCGTATATACTTGTAAACGTTTGAGATTTGTAAAAATTTGTTAAGGTTTGATTGTGCATTCTGTCTTACATACCTAGTTACTTTGTTCTCTAACTTACAACATGAATTGCCATCTTTTATATACTTATGTATTGAAAACTATGGATATCTCACCAACTTTATAGTTGACCTTTTATTTTTAACATGTTTCAGGTTTCCTACTTGAAGATCTTTTTGTGCTCATATAGGACTTGGATCTAGACTAATTGAAAGAGTTATGTTATTAGTGGTATCTTGATTGTTTTGTCATTATTTTATTTGTTTTGTAATGTTTAATGAATAATGACATTTAATATTATTTCAACTTAATTAGTTCCATGTGCTATGAGCAATCGTCTCCCATTCGTCCGCCCCGGGTTATAACATAGGGTCATAGGAGCTGTATGTTTTCTAAAGAAAATATAAAAAAATAATCAATTGACCAGTGATTTGTACAAATATAACCATTGATTTTTTTATTTTTCATTTTCTTTCCACCAATCAAAAGACACATTTTTCATTTTCTTTCCATACATATTTGCCAAATATCATTGATCAAATATCATTGATCAATCCATACATATTTATGATACATACTCATAATATATTGCTATTTTCCAAGTTTGTATCATCCATTCAAAAAGAGATTAATTTCAAAATTTTCTTGCTGGCGGCCAAATATTTTCCATAAATATCGATTCTTTTCAGTATTATAGTATATACGTAATTAGTAAAACACGTCTTTGAAAATAGAGCGATAAGATTTTAATTATACAGATAAGATAATATAACTTTTTTTGTATAAAGACATTTGACGGATGGGGTAAAATGAAAACCCTTCAAACTTTGGTTGGTAGTTAAACCATTAACAAACCAAAGAGTACTGTTGATGGCTACTTCGTTTATTCACACACACACACACACTGTTAGGACCTGGTATTTGAATGAAATACCGAATGATTAACGTGTAAACCAAACCAAATAGTGCGGAATCCTATTTGATTGGAAATCCAATCAGTGAGAACGCACGTAGAATCAATAAAGTATTGAATCAAACGTTAAGAATCGATTAGGAATCGATCTACAGCGTTCTATGAACTTGGAGTATGAACTTGGAGGCTTCTGGACGGCTAGGGTACGTCTGGAATCGAAATAGAATGAATGCTTACGTTTTTCCACGAATTGGGTGGTATTTAAAGGTTAGTGTTGTTCATTCGAGCGACTGAACCATTAGTATAGTTCAGTCGTGCGATTGAACCATGCGGTTGATCCATCCGCACAACTGAGTGTTCAGTCGTGCGACTGAGCCAATCTTATGTTACAATCATACGACTGATCCAGTCTCCTGGTCCAGTCGTGCGACTGAGTCATTCACATGAAGTTATTCATGCGTGTGGTCCATTCGCATGGGCCATTCGCATGAGAACTTCATTTTGTTAAGTTTGAATGTATTTATTAATATAACATTATGTGTATAAATTCAAACAATCACAAACCTATTTAACCAATTTAACATCAACTCATTAATGAAATATTAAACATTATAAATCACAAACAACCAATATCATTTCATTAACATTCCAAACATTACATCAGTGTAAGAACAAACAAGATCTATTACATTCATATCATGATCTAGGTACATACATGTATCAACAAACTCCCCCTTGGACCTAGATCTCTCTAATGTCTTGTTTTCTGCATCACCTCCTCATACTTCTTGTACTTTTCCTCTCTAGTGACTCCTGCGTCAATCTCAAACGCAAAGCATAGTCTTATGACGTTCTAGAACTGGAGGGCTTGTACTATATCCTGCGTGTCATAGAACAGTGGCCACTTGTATAGAGTATAGACATCATTAGCTGACAAGTTGGTAAGCCACATTGGGTCAAATACCCTGATAGTATCCATTTGTTCCTCTTTATTTAGGACTATGACCGCTTCTCCTGTTCTCCAATCATCGTACCACCACTTAAAGTGTGGAGTGAAGTCCGGTGGCATTTCCCTTAGAGGGATTCTTGACATCGTGCGCGGAGGACTCCACTTCAGCACTATCTTAGGCTTTCCAGTAATGGCATCAACTTTAGACCTTCTGATGTACCTTGTAGGTTGTTGGGGTCTGAAGTTAACCCACCTGGTGTGGTACTCTTTCCTCAGGGCAGCCTCAAACCAGCCTGACATCTTTCTTGGGTCAACATACTACAGCTTCAGTTTGGCCAGCTGGTTGAGCTCAAAACCTGGTAGAGTCTTTAGATCATGTGGAAATCTAAAGTACTCTATGCCCTTCTCCCTCTTAACTGCATAGACATTTAGATCCTCAAAATATGCCCACGCTATAATCCTGCCCGACACCTTATGATGTTTCTTCACTCTGTAGAGTTTGGTGTAGTCGTTCTGTTTAGGAGCAGCGCGTTGGGCTCGAACTTCCTCAAAACAAGCAGCCCATTCAGCCTTTCGGATGTCAACATCATCGTTTGAGGCTTGGGCCGTTCTCCGAGAGAGGTAGACAGGCCTCAAAGGCCAAGATGTTCCTTCTGTCTTCTCAGACTCCTGCTCCATCTTGTCTAGTACCTCAAATGTATCACTGACAAGGGATTCACCCAGATTGGGGACCACATTTCCCTCGTTGTCAGCATACTGAGGATAGTGCTCTGCAGTGACGTCTTCTATCTCAATCTCATCGATATCATTCAGCTCTTCGTCACTGGTAGAGTCACACGTTGGAGCATCCTTTACGATCTCATCGGGATTTAGCTTGAAGATCTCAGCTAGTTGCTCATTTGAAAGATCGTGAATTATTTCCCCTTCTTCAGGGGTATAACTCACAGACCTCCTGACGATCCCTTGCAGATCAAGAATCATAGTTAATTAAGTCTTGACCTGCTGAAGGGGAGCAACATCGAATTCATCCCTTTGATAGTTTGGATCTGTTTGATTTAAACATGCAACACATCAATCATTAGTTAATAATCAAAACAGAAATGCATTAATCTTAATATAAACATCAAATACATAAGTTTAAATACATGATTCAAATACAAAAGTAATCAAATACATAGACATCTAATCATTACTTTTGTCTTGGATCACTGGATCATCGCTTGGTGGGGCAGAGTAGGAAGCTCGTTGGTCTTGGTTCTTCTTTGATCTCCTTTCTTGACCTTGAGCAGAGGCAGATGCAGCTGCATCTCCTCCTTCTTCATCATCATCCTCATTCCTTTCCTCTGTCCTCTCTTCCTCAATCCCTTCATCATCATCAGTCTCATCATCATCGTCCTCATCATCATCCTCATCATCATCATCACCATCATCACCATCTCTCTCTTTAATCTTCAGTGGCTCATCTTTAGATCCCTTAAGCTTGAGCATGATGGTCTTCTTAGCATCCTCTAACTCCTCAATCTTCTTAGCAGATGTGACTCTATGCTCTTGGAGTTGGGCGATCTCGTGGCTCTGAGCAACCATTTGCTGGGCCTGCTCCTCGATCAACTGAGCCTGCTCCGAGATCTGGTGTGACTGGCAGCAGTGAGATCTGCCAGGTGACGGATCTGCGCTGTCTTCTCCTCATCAGCAGCTAACAAACGCATCACCATCCGGTTCAGCGGTGAAAGCTGTTCCTCTGCCCCAATTGGAGGTAGAGGTGATCCGTATATATGTGAGGTATGTGATGAGGGTCCTGCTTGGTGGCTAGTGGTGGTGGTGGTGGCTGTGGTAAAGATGGGGTTTGGTCTGGATGATAGTGGAGGTGATGTAGGAGTGAATGATATGGTGGTGGTTGGCATATGTATAGTGGTGGGAGGTGTGGTGGTAGTAGTGGTAGCTGTGGTGGCTGTGATGGTGGATGGTGTGGCTGTAGAGGTGGTAGTGGTGGTGGCTGAGGTGGTGGCTGTGGTGGTGATGTAGGTGAGTCTTCTCTTCTTCTTCTTCTGGCCATGGGGCTGAGCCATCCTTTTCTTCCTCGATCCAGTCGAGGAGGATGCTCCCCCTAGAACACGACTAGATGGCTCTGGGGCGTAGTTAGGATCTGCAGCAGTCTCTCCTGAATCCCTGGGGCGTTCACCAACCGCCCGGAGTCCACGCTCTGTGGGAACAACCTTGCTTCCCACAGTCCTAGTCAAAGGCTCCTCATCCGACTCTTCTTCCTCCTCACCAGGTATGAAGTCCTGGTGGAACCCAGCCGACTCAGCTATGTCGCCTGTGGGGGCAGATACTGGAAGTATAACATCTGTAGTTGTGCCCCTCAATGGAATAGGCATGTCATCTCTAGCATCCCCACTGTCATCATCATCTGAATCATGTGTGGGTAGAGCAATCTGCTCCACATCAGAATCACTGTCATCGTGGCGCCACTTCCTCCTAGCTGGCACCACATAGTCCTCCCGGGCCAGATGCCCAAACAATCTCTTGACAGGGGGTTTCACCTGCTTCCCTCTGTATACCGTCATCCTCCCCAAGGTGGTATCATCCATCACCTCAAGTACAACAGCATCATCCTTCTCCTTTGGCAGGGAGGGGAGCTTCTGGTCTATGATCATCTGCATAAATCAAGGGTACATACAGAAGCCCTCCTTCCCTTTCCCCTTAATGTTCTCCACCAAGTAGGTGAAGATCATTTTAGAGAAGCTGAACGGGTGGTTCAGCACCAACGCAACATAGGCGTTCTGGATCTGGTCGGATAACTCATCAAAACCTCCCTTCCTGGAAGCTATGCATTTGAGCATCACGTGCGCAAGATACTTAAACTGGGGACAGAGGTTGCTCTTGTTGAGCACCCCAGCATTGATGTCCCCAGAGTACTTGGCTCGAAGAAAGCATCCTCTGACAGTGAGGGGGTGTAGTCTAGTTGGACAATCAGCATCGTCCCCCAACTGTAACACGATCCTAAGATCCTCCTCTGTGATAGCTATAGGCTCTCCAAAGATGGTACTTCTGATGCAGTGAGGCTCAGAGGATCGATCAACTGTCGCACCTTCCCAGAAGGCCTGTTGAATGGAACGATATACAGGGAGCAGATATCGCGTGTGCAATCCTCGACCTCCTTAGAAAGGTGATAATGCCAGAGAAGTCTGCAGCATTTCTGGATGTCAGATCCAGATGAGCACAAATATTATGCTTCGTACTCATAGTCTGTGGACTCGCCATCTGTTACACAAACAAAGTAAACATTAGTACCCATTGGCTAAGAATGTCATGAAACACTTGGACTTGAAGAAAATTCTTTCTGTCATGCGAATGAGGTTGTGCGACTGAGATTAGTCGTACGACTGAGCAGTGCGACTGGGATTCAATCGTGCAAATGACCCCATGCGTACGACTGAGTGTGCGACTGAATTCATGCGTATGTAACTTCATGGGGTTACACCAGTCGTGCGACTGAACTCATACGCATGATTCAGTCGTGCGGTTAAGCTATTCGCACCCTTCAGTCGTGCGATTGAAGTTCATCAACCTGTCCATTCGCATGTTGTACTGACTGTTCAATTCAAATTCAATTTTTCACCAATTTTGAGTTTTTGACTTCGTGTTCTGGTTCATTAGACTCGCAATCCATTCTTATAACACCTAACGTCTTTAATTTCATTTGTTTGAGCCGTTTAGTTAGGTTATTTAGTCACACAAGTCTCGATTATTCTAGCGAGTCTGATTATCCAGATTAAGTGTCAAATTGAACGATTTGGTAAGGTTTCTTCATCGCAAATTACCTGTAGAACCAATGTAAATGGTCAGTATGCAAGAAACGAGGGTTTATAGAGATCAAACGAAATTTGGACAGAGTGACATTAGTCGTGCGATTTAGGGTTAATTTGAGAGTGGTGAGTCTCTGCGACCGACTCTCACTCTATTTATACTAACCCGAAATTCAATCGTGCGACTGGGCTCATACGCACCTTTCAGTCGTGCGAGTGGGCCTCAGTCGTGCGATTGGTTCAGTCGCCCTTCTTCAGTTGTCCGACTGGATCTCAGTCGTGCGACTAACTCATTCGTTCGCTCTTAAGCATCTGACTGGGCCAATCGTATGGACCATTCAGTTGAATGGTCCATACTCATGGTCCATTCGTATGATAAGTCCATACTAATGGTCCATTCGTGCGAATGGGTCATACTTATGAAATTTTCTGCCATTTTGAACATTTAACATTTAAACCCTTTTTAACTGTTGAAATTAACATTATGAGCATTTGATCATCTCAGACATGATCATTTTAACTTGAAAACTTTTGATCACCTCAGACATGATCCTTTTAAACACTTTGTCACCTCAGACGTGACTCATTTATCTTTTGAAATTACATGTGGTCATCTCAGACATGACCATTTTTGTTGAGTTGATCCCATACTGATTTTCATGATGTAGTCCGACAAACAAACAAACTAAAATGAATAAATAACTTAGAAAATTAAACTAAACTACAAAAATTAAACTTTTTTTTGACTTTTTGTGAGAGATAAATCCTAAGATGGAAATCTACTGGATTCGGTTCCGGATTAGGCAGCTTCTATTAAGTTTGACCATACCTGGACCAATTCAATTTTGGAATCATACAGGCAAATCAAATCATTTGGGACTTGTTATCAAAACCTTTTGATGCTCAATTCTTGGTTTTCATCCAGAGTCGTTAGCAAGTTTAGGAAATCATACTAGTACTATTAGATTCCCACATTGATTTGAACTTTCAAGAATTGCAGCCACAATGATTGTCAGTATATTTATCCTCTTAAATCCATACACAGACTTTTGACACAGACTGGTGATAGTTTTAGGTTTAATTATTTCAACTGACATTTGTGGATCCCACACTTATATGGTAATCAACATTCCTCAGGAGCTTTTTAGCGGTCTATGGGTATTTTTACAAGAAGAGATTATTCTTAGAGCTTTCAAAGAGAAGCCAATCCTCAGGTTAGTGCCATCACACAGCAGAGAGGCGGCAAACAACAATGAATTCTAGAATATCTAAGTTATGCTTATCCTCAGGTCAGTGCCATCGCACAGCAGAGAGGCACACAACCTATTTTCTTGTTAGAGCAGCTTAATTTTCTTTTGCATCGAATGCACCAACAACATAAGTCATTAGCTTGATAGCATTTGTCTTTCATTTTTTTCATGCTTTGCTCTATTTATGGTCATCCGCACACATTTGTGGCGTTTACATGCTCATTACCCCTTATTTGAATATTGTTGATTGTGTTAACCAGTGACAAGATGGAAGCCCACAGTCAGTTGAACAACTTAGTTTGATCTTGAGATCACCAGTCAGGTCTAATCATCTATTGTGTTGAATCTACCAACATATCATTTGTGGTCTAGCAACCTCTAGGTCTACTTTCATTGTGTTACCTTAGTAGTTACCAGTTTTTCTATCATCTTTCCTTTTATATTGCTCAGACTACACAGACTTATACTTTGAATTTTGCATCTTTTCTAAATTAAATTTTAAAGTCCCTCTTGATTTGTTCCTGTGTACTATCATTTTCCAAAGGGTTTGAATCGGTATCACATGTACTGTCTACCTTATATCAGCTAGCCTCTCCTTCTCCCTCTTTTTTTTTAATGTTACTGGTTGACCTATTCTCCCCCTAAAATTCTCAAATCATAACAGATTTAATTAGTTTAGGATTTTAATAGACAGCTAAATAACATGAGTTTAAGTTAAACAGAAAATAAAATAAATAGAAAATACAAAAGAAAAAAAATTAACTATACTGCATCGGACTACACATGATCATCATCAGGAATAACATCACTTTTATTTTTAACGTCGTTGACCTCTAACAGTTATAGAAAACGTGGTTTATCAAAAGCTTTTCTATAGAGGTCAGCGCGTTGAAAATCAGTATTAATTTTTTACCACATCAATTAAGTTCTTTTCAAAACAGTCTCTTATAAAATGGTATTTAATACAGATGTGTTTGGTCTTTGGATGTTGGACTGGATTTTTAGTTACTGCAACTGCAGCAGAGTTATCAACAAAGATAGGAGTAGAAGAGAACTTTAAACTGTAATCCCGCATTTGCTGTTGAATCCAGATGATTTGTGAACAGCAACTTGCAGCAACAACGTATTCGGCTTCACAGGTTGACAATGCAACCAAGGTCTGCTTCTTACACTGCCAAGTAACTAATCTCCCCCCAAAAAATTGACACCCTGCTGATGTAGACTTGTAGTTCATCTTGCAGCCCCCGTAATCCTAGTCACTATACGCCGTGAGCTCAAAGTCATCATCATGAGGATACCACAGCCCAAGTGTGGGTGTACCCTTCAGATAACGAAATATCCTCTTGACCCCGATCAGATGGTTAACCTTAGGCTTAGCCTGATATCTAGAACATAGACATGTAGCATACATGATATCAGGTCTTGAGGCAGTGAGGTACATGAGGGATCCAATCATTCCTTGGTACATTGTGGCATCGACCAGATCTCCATTTTCGTCAGGTGCTATATCATGATTTGTAGCAAGTGGAGTCCAAGCTGCAGAAGCATTCTCCATGTCAAACCGACTGAGAATGTCTCCCACATACTTGGTCTGATGTAGAAAGATCCCTTTAGGTGTCTGATCCACCTGTAACCCGAGAAAGAATTTCATCTCCCCCATCGCACTCATCTCAAACTCTTTCTTCATAACTGCTTCAAACTCTTTGCATAATTCTTCGTTCTTTGAACCGAAGATTATGTCATCGACATAGATCTGTACTAGCAGTAGGTCTCCATCTTTTTCTTTGATGAACAGCGTGCAGTCAATAACTCCCCTGCGAAAGCCGTGTTTCACAAGATGAGTCGAGAGTTTCTCATACCAGGCCCTTGGAGCTTGATGAAGCCCGTATAAGGCCTTATCAATTTGATAAACTCTGTCCTGATGATAAGGATCTTCAAATCCCTCGGGTTGACTGACATAGACTGTCTCTCTTATTTCCCCATGAAGAAATGCACTCTTCACATCTAATTGATAGACTTTAATCTTCATATACGATGCATAGGCAAGGAAGATACGGATGGCTTCCATCCTTGCCACGGGTGCAAACACTTCATTGTAATCAATCCCCTCGACTTGGCGAAATCCCTGAACCACCAGTCGAGCCTTGTTCCTGATAATGACCCCTTGGTCATCCTTCTTGCATTTCAAGACCCATTTGGTGCCAATGACCTTAGCACCTTTAGGTCTATCTACCAGAGTCCATACACCTAACTTCTTGAACTGAAGAAGTTCTTCTTGCATGGCACTCACCCACGCCTCATCGTTTAGTGCTTCACTGACATATTTTGGCTCAAACTGCGAGACAAAACACCGATAAGCACCATCATGAATGTATCCCTTTTCCATAACAGAGGCATAATCAGTGAGTACAGCTGATTTCTGGTTTGTACTCCTGATCTGACATCCCCAATGACATTGTCTAGGGGATGATAGACATTTAGACGTGATCCTGAGAGTAGTAGGAACAGCTACCTCAGAGCCAAGATTATGAACATTTGGTTCTGCATCTGAGGTAGAAGGTTAGTTAGGTTCCGAAGTCGAAGGAGCATCACTATTAGATGCTTGTGACTTGCAGGAATTGGAACCTGTTCCTCCTGACTGTTCTGGTCATCTTCTTCAGCTTCATCTTCTGAGGAGGAGTCACTGTCGTCGACTACTCCCCCTGACTGATTAGATGATTCTCCCTGTGAGCTCGATGATGTTGAATCAAGAGATGGTGTATTCAAGATATCATACATCATCGTGTAGCTAACTCGTCATCAGAAGGAGAGATAGGGATGTTGAAGGACTTGAAGAATCCATCATAGTCGAAAAAGTAGGCGGGTCCTTTTCCAGTAGGTGTGTGTGGTATATCTCTGAACATCAACATTACACCACACTTCTACTAAACCCGTTGAGTTGTTGTAAACTCTCTTGTTCGGTATGTTGTATCCTAGGAAGATCCCTTCATCAGCCTTCTCGCTGAATTTACTTCTTGAGTCTTCTTCAGAAGTGTGCACGGCGCGCCAAATGGTTCGAGAGATACCAGATTAGGTTTAGTCGTTGTAGTAGCTCGTAACATGTCTTTCCGTGGCGCTTGACTATCAGAACTCGATTCAATGTATAACATGCATTTGCCACTGCCTCATTCCAGAATTGGATAGGCAGTTTCGAGTCTGCCAGCATTGTCCGTGCTGTCTCTATCAAGCTTCTATTCTTTCTCTCAGCAACACCATTCATCTGAGGCGTGTAGGCAGAAGTGAATTGGTGCACAATTCCCTTTTCCTTGCAGTAAGCCTCCATCCACTGATTCTTGAATTCAGTCCCGTTGTCTGAGCGTACTTGTCTCACCTTCAGCTTGTAGAGAGATTCCAGTGTGGTTACTAACTCCTTGAATGACTCAAATGTTTCTGATTTGGACTTCAGAAACATTACCCAAGAGATCTTGAGTAGTCATCAGTAACCACAAAACAGTACAAGTCACTTGCAATGCTTTTTGTACTGACTGGACCAAACAGATCCATGTGTAGAAGTTCAAGAGGAAGTTCGATAGAATGAACTTTCTTTTCCTTATGAGACTTCTTCGTCTGTCTTTCTTGCAAGCTACACAAAAATCAGGAAGTTGGAAATTTTTGACGTTAACTCCTCTCACGAGATCCTTCTGGATCAAGTGATTCATCTTCCGTTGATTAATGTGTCCCATTCTCCTATGCCAGGAGATGGAGTCCTTCTCAGTAGCTTTTGATAGAAAGCACTGAACTTCATGATCCGTTGTAGAAGCCGTTGAGAGATCCAAAACATAAAGGTCTTTATATCTTGAAGCTGTCATCAGAACTTGGTCCTCCGGAATCACGTAGTCTTTCTTTAGCACGTAACACTTCTTGTTGTCGAATATGACTTTAAATCCCTTGTCACATATTTGGGAAACAGAAAGTAAGTTGTTTTGAAGTTGTTGAACGTAGTTCACTTATCAAACTTAACTTTCTGATTTCAACCTCTCCCTGAGCTGTGAATATAGCCTCCTTTGTTACCAGCAAACGAACATGCCCTCCTTTTATTTGTTTGACGTTTGATAAAGGCCATTGTTTCCTGTCATGTGCCTGGATGCTCCGCTGTCTACAATCCACGTGTTGGTTTCAGCACTGTAGCGAAACCCTGCACATACAATGTAAAACATTAGTTTAGGTTAGGAACCAAGCCTTACTGGCTTGGGTTCCCAGAGGCATCCACAAATCATGAATTCAACCCATTGACCTTTAGAAGGTGAGGGTAGCTCAGGTGCCTTCTTGTCTCTCATTATCAGACACAGAGGATGACTTTTCTTTCCATAAGCCAGATTTGTGTAAGGCCTGTTTGTGATAAACAGGCGACTGGCTAATGGGTTGACTTGAACTTTAGGTTCACTAGTTCTTAGCGGTGGAGTTAAAGAACTCCTCTTAGAAGAACTAGGCTTTGAATCCTGAAGTTCAATCTTCTTCCTAGGTGTCTGATAGTAGGGACAAAAGGAAGCAAGTGTCCACAATCTCCACAGTTGTAGCATGGACCTGCTATCAACTTTATGATTAACTTCGTTGTGGAGATGTGTGTGACACCCTAGTGACATCACTTAGTTAGGTTTTTTGACTCTGTTTCTTTTGATGTTTTTCTTGTTTGACAAATTTATTGTTTTAACTGTTAACATCTTTTTCTTTTTGATTAACTGGTTTTTGACAATGAAACTTGTGAAGATTAACATAACCGTCTTTTAGGTTCAGATTGGACTTTGTTTGACCCTGACTTTATATTAACATTTCAAATGCTTTTTCCAGTGTTAGACACAAGGCATTGACCCTTTGCCTTTGAAGTGGCACTCCATTTTGTTTTGTTCCAGATTCAATTGATGAACATGAGGAATCTGGATCACTAACAAGAGGAGTAGACACCACATGATCCTTGATGGGATATTATTTATTGGTCTACTCTTAGTGTTCATCAAGGTCTCAGGTGGTGGTGGAACCACTTTATAACCCAAACCCTCCCCGTTGTTACGTTCTCTCACTAAGTGTTGGACAATATGTGATGAACTTGTCCAACTGTGCAGTTTTTGCTTTAAAGAGTTTACTTCTACTTCTAAAACTGCCTTTTGCTTCTTAGTGTCTTCTAGGGAGTTAAGATAGTACCTAATGTCATTAGCTTGGTTAAATGCTACTACTTCAGTTTCCCTAAGCTGTTTAGTCAAAAGGTCTATCTTTTCTTTGTAACTATGCTCATTTGTTTTAAAACTCTATTAGCCTCAGTGCACAGTTGCAAATCCTTTACTAAGTTATCATTATGATCTAATAACCTAGCAAATTTCTGATCTATGCTATCTCTAAATGTATTACAATCAGAACAAGCATGATTTTTAAAACAGTTGGTCAGTGGTACTTACCTGAGGAGATTCAGAAGAATTAGCCATCAACGCAGCATCAGATGTCTCTGGTTCTGGTGATTCTGTCTTTGCTGTGGAAGTCCCTTCTTCAGGCTTGTAGCTGACCTCAGTTGCAGTTGTCTCTTCACTATTTGACATCGCTATCTCAACTGCAATATCTCCTTCACTCGCGGAATCATCATCTAAGTCTTCTACGCTTGCAATATTGGATTCCCCCGGAGAGACAAACCGAAAGCTCCAGTCCTGTCCTTCATCATCATGGGCAGTCAAGGCTTTTGGATCCTTGCTTGATGAAGTAGAACTGCTAGCTTGCTTGTCTTGACGAGTGAAGGACGAGAATGGGTTCCCGTTCCCAGTCTTCTTTGGCTTCACACATTCTCTTTTGAAGTGCCCCTTCTCTCCACAGTTGAAGCAGGTCACCTTGCTCTTGTCAAAGCCAAATGTGGTGTCCTTAGTAGCAACCAAGTTCTGTCCGGTCTTTTTCACAAACTTCTTCGCCCTCCGGACAGCACTTGCTAAGGCCCACATAATGTCCATCCTCTCCAGTTCCATTTCATCTACCTGCTCGTAGTCCTCATCTGCCAGATGGCAGTTTCCAATTTTCCCAGCAACAAGTCCATCATAGGAATGAACCACTGCTGCCAAGAGATCCATGTGCTCTCGAGCTACTTCCACGGTCACGTTACCGAGATTCTCGGTCTTCAGTCTAGTAGCATTTGCTTCAGATCCAATGTAATGGGTACAAGAAGACCCTGACGTTTCTGATCCTGAAGGAGAGACTTGTGAAGGACCAGATGAGCTAGACACAAATGCAGTCTGAAGAGGTGCTCCAGACGTCTTAGCTTGAGGAGTGGCATTGTACAAAGCTGGATTCTGAGTGTATGAAGACTTCTGAGCTCGGTACTTCATCCTAAGTGCTTCTTCTCGCAGCTTTAGAATGAAGTCATTGATATCCAACTTTGCCAACATTTCATTCTGTCTCAGATTTGACACAAATGAAGCCCATTTTTCTGGCAATCCGTCTGCAAAATTTGACACTTTTTCTTCCATGGTAGTAGCAACCCCATGTGTATGCAGTTCACTCATCAGATGGTAGAATCTATCAATAACATCGTCTAAACTCTCGTTTCCCATCGATGAGAAGTTGTCAAATTCTTTCTTCAAATTCCTTAGCTTTAATTGCCTTCAGCGAAGCATTCCCGATATCTCTTTTCCAGCTCATCCCACAATTTCTTGGCTTGCTTATTCTCCGAGTACTGGTGGAAAATATCTTTAGGAATAGACTGTGTGATCAATGCATAGACTCTCTCTTTTCTGCATTATACTTAACTTTCTGAGCATCAGTCATCCCTCCCAAAGTAAGCTTTACCCCATCGCTCCCACCGGCATACTGTAACCTATCTCAATAGCTTCCCACAAATTTGGATCCACTCCATTGAGGTAGATCTCAAAACGTTGTTTCCAGTGGGGAAACTCATCTAACGTTAAGAGCTTTGGGGGTTTATTATGATTCCCCACTCACTCTCAAGTAACAGTAAGTTCTGGATCCTTGAGTCCTTCCCGGCTGTAAACGCTGACATCTGATCTTCCATGTCGATTAACTTTAAGTCTACTAAACAATCTGTCAACTGGTGCGACTGGAAGATGCGAATGGGCTATCCGTGCGAATGAACTATGCGACTGGTTCAATCGTGCGGCTGAACTGAGCGATTGGTCCAGTCGTGCGAATGAAACTGATGCGTATGAACACTGCGAACGGATGGTTCAGTCGTACGAATGAAGATGCGACTCAGTCCAATCGTGCGTCTGGAGTATGCGAATGAAGTCCAGTCGTGCGATTGGCCAATCGTGCGACTGAAGCTGCTGTTTTGCGAAAATTTCTAGGTTAAACGTGTTTTGGCCGTAAAAATTCGAATTTTCGCCAACCCTAATCGCCTAATGCCGTAGAAACCGAAACTTGATGAGCAGGGACGTCCAAGACAACTTTTGACACCAAAAGATTGCGTTTTTAGTGTAAAAACACAAACTTTGTATCAAATTGATTGAATCACACGTAATCAAGAGCCAAAGCTCTGATACCACTTGTTAGGACCTGGTATTTGAACGAAATACCATGATTAACGTGTAAACCAAACCAAATAGTGCGGAATCCTATTTGATTGGCGATCCAATCAGTGAGAACGCACGTAGAATCAATAAAGTATTGAATCAAACGTTAAGAATCGATTAGGAATCGATCTACAGCGTTCTATGAACTTGGAGTATGAACTTGGAGGCTTCTGGACGGCTAGGGTACGTCTGGAATCGAAATAGAATGAATGCTTACGTTTTTCCACGAATTGGGTGGTATTTATAGGTTAGTGTTGTTCATTCGGGCGACTGAACCATTAGTATGGTTCAGTCGTGCGATTGAACCATGCGGTTGATCCATCCGCACGACTGAGTGTTCAGTCGTGCGACTGAGCCAATCTTATGTTACAATCATACGACTGATCCAGTCTCCTGGTTCAGTCGTGCGACTGAGTCATTCGCATGAAGTTTTCATGCGTGTGGTCCATTCGCATGGGCCATTCGCATGAGAACTTCATTTTGTTTAGTTTGAATGTATTTATTAATATAACATTATGTGTATCAATTCAAACAATCACAAACCTATTTAACCAATTCAACATCAACTCATTAATAAATATTAAACATTATAAATCACAAACAACAATATCATTTCATTAACATTCCAAACATTACATCATGTAAGAACAAACAAGATCTATTACATTCATATCATGATCTAGGTACATACATGTATCAACCTCACACACACACACACACACACAACACATAGATAATATATATATAATAGAGATAGAGATAGAGAGAGATATAGAGAATATAGAGATATATATATATAGATAGATATATATAGAGAGAGAATATAGATCTAGATAGAGATATAGATAGAGATAACATATATATATATATATAGAGAGAGAAGATAGAGAGAGAGAGGGGAGATAGAGAGGTAGAGATAGAGATAGAGATATATATAATATTATATATATATAATATATATATATCTGTACTATAGATATGTATTCTCTATATATCTATATATATATCTATATATGTATATATATATGTATATTATCTGTTCTTATGTAAGAGATGTATGATAATATCCTATATATCTATATATTATATATATATATATATATCATATCTTATAATATAGATTATAATAATTATTGTATATATATATATATATATATATATATATATATGTATATGTATATATATATATATGTATATGTATATATATATATGTATATGTAGAGATATATAATAGTATATGTATATATATGTATATGTATATGTATATATATATATGTATATGTATATATATGTATTATATGTATATGTGTATATATATTATATGTATATGTACATGTATATGTATATATATATATATAGTAATATATATATATATATATATATATATAGACTATATATATATATTATATATATATATATAATATATGTGTGTGTGTGTGTGTATAATATTATATATATATATATATATATATATATATTATATATATATATATATATATATTATATAATATATATATATATATGCTAATTTTATTTATAAAACATACATTTTTCATGTATAATAATAAAAACTAAAAGTACAACCTATGAAGAACATGCATGATGGAGAGTTGGACGTCGATGAGTTTTAATTTCGTAATGAGATGTATTTAAATTAGTTTGTTAGGTTTGTGTTTAAATAATTAAATTATTTACCTCTATAAAAATGATAGATTTTATTCCACTATGATGATAATCTTGAAAATAATTTGATTTATCTAATTTGTATTCCATGTATGATCAAATTCGTAAAATAAAAATTTTAATTTGAATGAAAAATTTATAACAAATTAACAAATAATTAAGAGAATAAAGAATTTGTAAATAAAAAGTTTAATTATCTCAATTATATAGGAAGGTTTTTAAAAAAAATTATATTAATTTTGATAATTATCCATTTTTATAACGGTAAATGAGTTTAGGCGGAAAACCTTTTATGAGAGGAAACCTGATAATGACACGTGTTCATAAAAATCATCATTTATTAGGATTTGATTTCTTTATTTTTGTGCATGAGGTTTAATGAGCTTAAATGTTTCACTCCAAAAATGAATCTTTTAACATATAGGTTTGTAATATTTAATGCTTTTAGTTCTTACCATTTACTCTTTTAGATTTTTCTATTGAATCTATATACATAGTTTAGTTATTTAAAATCTTGGAGACTATTTATGTAAGTTATGAGGAAGTTAACAATTAAGAAATTTTTTTTATCTAATTTACTTAAAATATTAAAAAATTTTAAAAGCAAAAAAATCGTAATCTAATATATCTCATCACCTTCACGGGAGTATCAACCGATTAGATGGTAGCCCTACTCCACCACCACCCCCCCCCCCCCAACATTTGACATCATCATACCCTTGTAGGCCTGTAAATTTTGGATATCCGAATTTAAGCATCCTAATCAATTATCCAATCATATACATAGATACATAGATACATAACTACATACATACATACATACATAAATAGATACATACATACGTGCATACATACGTGCATACATACGTGCATACATACGTGCATACATACATACATACATACATAGATACATACATACATACATACATACATACATACATACATACATACATACAGAACACATACATACAGACATACATACAGACAGAACGACAGACAGACATACAGACAGTACATACATACAGACAGACATACAGACATACATACATACATACATACATACATACATACATACATACATACATACATACATACATACATACATACATACAATCATACATACATACATACATACATACATACATACATACATACATACAATCATACATAATACATACATACATACATACATACATACATACATACTGTAACGCCCGGAAATTTTCTTTGAAGCCGACAAAAGATAAAAAAGAAATAAAGTCCAAAGTCGAGGGACCAAACTCGCCAACGAGAGAAACTTTGATAAATGGGAGTATAAAAGGGGGAAGACACCCCATTCTTGCCATTTTTCAGCCAAGAAGAGAGGAGAGGAGAAGAGAAGGAGAAAAAGAGGAGAAAAGCTAGGTTCGGGTGGATTCGAGCGTGGAAATCATCGTGTAGCGGGTCAAATCGAAGCGCTACTCGACGGGATTGTTTATGTGAGTTCTAGGACCCCTCTTTTACACGTTTTCAACTGATTTTGGGGCTGTAACACATTTGAAAACCCTTTTTTCGAGTTTTGGGTGAAAACCCGTTTTTATGCATGTGTGTATGTGTATGATTCGTTTAGAGCTTGATTTCATGCTTGGTTATGCTTGAATGAGGTCGTGGTATGTTTCCCTAAGGCTTAGAATGGTTGATTTGAGCTTAAAAGAGGTTTGGAAGAGGTTGGAGGCCGAAAACCGTTGGCTGCAGTCGGGATGAACTGCATTCTGCATCAACTAGGGCTAGGCGACCGACTGGAGTGCGATTGGAGGCCATACGGCCGATTGGCGTGCGACTGAGATCCATGCGCACGATTGCCATGCGACTGAGGTCCATACGCACGATTGCCATGTGACTGAGGTCCATACGTATGAGGGTCATGCGACTGAAGTTCATGTGCCTGTAAGGCATGCGATTGAAGGAGTGTGCGACTGAGGTTCATTCGCACGAAGGCTATGCGACTGAGAGTCCATTCGCCCATAGGTCCATTTTCAAAGGGTCCATTCGCCTGATGTCCATTCACCTAAGTGTTCAGTCGCCCGGAAGACCATGCGGCTGGAGGGTGTCATACGCCCAAGTAGGGCTCATACGCCCGAAAGAACAACGGTTTATCTTATGACCTTCAAGGGAAAGTGCAGTTATGAGTTTTGACTCGGGAGGTTCCCGTAGGCTTGTGTAAGTTGACTTTCGAGGTCATAGACGTTATGTCGGCATGTGTGTGATGTTAATGATGTGTGTGTATGAATGATGCGTGTGTATGATTGATGCGTATGTATGATGATGCCCTGTATGGTGATATGTGTATGTTTATGTTTATATTCTAGTTATGTATATGTATCTTCCATGGCTTTACGTCGAATGTTAATGAATGAATTGAAAGTATTATGTAACGTAAAGTGAAAGATAATGAAAAGAGGAACATGATACATGAATGAATGCATGCATTAATGAATGAATGAAAGTATGAAAGGCTTTCAAGCATTATGAACAGGGGTACACGCGAGGGTTCCAGTCTTTGTGACTGACCAACGTTGTGGTACATAGTGTGTAGTGATTACTCACCTTGGTGTTGGTGCCAGGCTATGTGCAGTGTGGAAGTCATTTTATGAACTTCGGCCCAGTACTCGAGTTATGAATATCGTTGGGGGTGGAGTAGTGATTACTCACCTCGGTGCTGGTGCCAGGCTATATGCAGTGTGGAAGTCATTTATGAACTTCGGCCCAGTACTGGAGTTATGCATATCGTTGGGGGTGTAGTATGTGGATGGGATCTTTGTCGCTCACCTCGGTGCTGGTGCCAGGCTATGTGCAGGGTGGAAGTCATTTATGATCTTCGGCCCAGTACTCGAGTTATCGCTTACCCCGGTGTTGGTGCCAGGCTACGTGCAGTGTGGAAGTCATTTATGATCTTCGGTCCAGTAGCCATATTGTTTGGGGTATAGCTGTTGACACTGATCCAGAACGTGAGAATGTAACAGATTTAATGATCCTGAACCTTACCTTAGGTACTGTGACCATGAGGTGCTGTGCACCGTTATAGAAGGTCTATGATAGGCCTAGGTCCCGTACCATGAGCATGAAGGGTAAAGTTCATGGTGTTGTTAAATGGAAAAGATGTAATTATGAATGAACGAATGAAAGTAAGAACGAACGAACATAAGTTAAAGTATGAATGAAGGATGAAGATAATAATTATATTATCTATGTATACGTATGATGTATGATCGCATGATGTGACATCCGTCACCTTAAGGTCCGTCAATTAACGTGGTTTTCCGTTAACTATTTTTTGATCATTCATTCCTCATCTTTGTTAACTCTTTATGTGGATATCATGCTTGCTTATCATCTTTATTTTTATGATTCGCATCATTAACATAAACCATTTTCAAAAACTTTTAAAACTTTCATCATCATAACCGCCAAATATATCATTTTTATATAAAATTAACGTCACTAATAAAACCAATTTTAAGTTACAAATATCATTAAATACATTTTTATCATTAATATAATTAACCTAATAAAGTCGTTTTCAACCGAAACAAATTTGGGAAACTCGGGGGTTAAGTGCAGGGACTAAAATTGACATTTTGCAAACTTGGGATGGGTATAAATACCCCCCATTTCCAGCCCTAGAACCATTATTTCTTCATCTTCTTCATCCTCTTCTTCACCATTTTCTTCATTCTAGCACCAAAACCGCCTCGCTTGGTCTCGTTTTCGTCATCTAGACTTCATCTACAACCTAGTCTACTCCATTCTTGCAGGTAGACGACCTTGGTTGTCCCTTTTCTTGCTTATTCACGGCTGTCCAAACTAGGGTTTCGGGTGTTCGGGTTTAACCCGAACACATGAGGTCGTGTGGGTGCGTGTGAGGTCTTTTTGTGTGTGCTTCGTGTTTGTGTATGTGTGTAGAGTGTTTCTGGAAGTCCTTGTTGTGTAAAACTCATGCTCGGAGCAGCCGAAGGCTGCTCAGCCCTCCTTGCAGTCGCGATTCTGCTGTCCAGGCGACTGGGTCTTTCATGCGATTGAGTCGTGCGACTGAGCCATGCGTCTGAGTCAATCGTGCGACTGAGTTGTGCGACTGGGTGTGTCGTGTGACTGAGTCGTGCGACTGTGTGTATGTGTGCGAATGAGTCATGCGTGCGAACGAATGTGTGCGATTGAGTCTATGCGAATGAATGTGATGTGCGATTGAGTCAGGTGACCGAATGAATGTATGCGATTGTGCGTGTATCGCACGACTGGAGTCCAATCGCACGAATGAAGGTTCAATCGTACGAATGTAGCTGATTCGTACGAATGAAGGTTGATTCGTGTGTATGGAGGTTAAGTCGTGCGATTGGGTGTTGTGTGGTACGACTGAATGCCAGTCATACGAATGAAGGTTCAATCGTACGAATGAAGCTGATTCGCACGATTGAGGGTTGATTCGTGCGAATGGAGTGTTGAGTCGTGCGTCTGGTCCTGTCGTGCGACTGAAGTTGTTGTGTGTGATATTCCCTCTTGTGTGTGGTGTGTGTATGTCGTGTGATGTTAAGGTGACATTGACACGGTTGCCATTACTAATGACAATGTTAACGTCAACGCTATCAAACTTACTAAAGTTATTCCAAATCAAATTAACTTAACATTTTACAAGTATCAATAACCGATTTATAACTATTAATATTTATCAAATACTTCTACAATAACAATGAAACTTTTACACAAATATCATCAGCAATGGCGATGATGTCTAGTACTTAGATCTACATAGGATCTAGTACTTGTGTCTGTTTGTGTGTGTTACACGCGACCCAACCGATACAACCCGAATCAACCGAATCATTATTATACGCTTTATACATATCATTAATGCTTAACAATAACTGTCAATAGGTGTGTGACCATTCATTTGCATTCAACATTTGGATACTTTGATCATACATACTTACCACTTAACAAGTGAGTTTCGTGGCCCCTTTTTACGCTTACAATATTTCAATCATTTACAACTTGGGGGAAAAGTATGTTCACCCATTTTCAATGTTGTACAATTTGCATACAATTTACATACATGGAATCAACGTGATATTGTTTTACAAGTACTTATCTGATACATGCTTGGGTCTGCTGTGTGGTTCTTTCTTTGCAACTATTTAATTCTAGTGTGGGAACCGACGGATAGGTATTGGTAGTACTACTGGGTTGACACCCCCACCCTTGTTCGTTGGTATATTAGTTGGTACCATCAGTGGCCAGGAACGGGCCCTTGGGTGAATATATTCCGACAATATCTTTGTGTACGTCGCTAAGTTTGGTTGCAAAGCTCATAGTCAAGTGATTTTACTTTTTTATATAACTGTATTCACGGTATTCTTCATCGCTTACTATATACAGCATCACTTACTTATTTATTACTTAAACCTGCGAGCTCACCAACAATTTTGTTGACCATTTTGAGCATATCTTTTCAGGTGATCATGCAAATTGGGGAATCTAGGTGTGCTGCCTTAGTGGAGACCCTAGGATGCATTTTTGGGACTAAACATATTTGAAAACAATCATTTTGATACAATGTTGTAGTCTGATTAGACAATTACATTCTTTTGATACTTGTTCCCGGGTTGTGGGAATTTACATTACGATGTTATCTTCATGTGATTATGTGAATCGTTTATCATGTTTATGCTCATGGCTATGTTGTCGTGAATATTGACTAAACACGACACAAGTCCCCTTGTTGTCGGGTGTCATCATGACACGCTTGTCATCATTTATTATATTGCATCTCTATCGCTTACCATGTGTTATGACGATCCCGATCTCGTTACATCCTCGTGTTTCCTCTTTTAGCGGGGGTGTGACACATGAGGAAATGAAATGTTTTAATGAAAGTAAAGTATGTTTTATTATAAAACTAGAACTCACTCAGCAACGCTGACTTTGATGTGTTTCCAGTTGGCAGGTATGTTACTGAGGATGGCACGGGGCGGCTACTCAGCGTATTTTGGATGGTATCCTTATGTTTAATGCTTTTGTAATGAATGTAAAATGATAATGTGAAATGGACGGTTGTCTTATTTTGCAAAAGTATTTTGATGAAATGAAAATGTTGTTTTTAATGTTTCCGCTGCAACGATTTATGAAAGGAAAATGTAAGTATATGTTTTATGTGCGATGAATGACCAACTGTAGGCGTCTCGGGAACGGGGCCTTACAAGTTGGTATCAGAGCCAAAGTTTAAGTTAAATGGGTAAATTTTCAAAATAAACCTTAACTTAAACTGAGAATGGGACGGTAAGGGAATGGGATGCCAATCTGAGTAGCTGTGTGCCTTCAGGTATTTTCGTAATGTTAACCGGTATTATGTGTGTATGTTATATGGTTTATGTGTTGTATGTAGATTTAGATACTGATGTAGTCAGGATAGGTAATGCTCGGAGTATGAAGAGTAAAGTAAGTGGCTAATCACAACTGGCCACTGTAATTAGGGACTTACTATACTTGACATAAACTGAGTTGTTCCTTGAATGACCGTGTTGGTGTTTGAATCTTTCAGTGTGATAGAGAATGGCTGGTGGTAGATCTTCAAAAGCTTCTCGTGGTGGAGGTGGTGGTGGACGTGGTGCTGAACCACGGGTCACAAGAGGAAGACCCAGAGTTGAAAAAGTGGTTCATGAGAAACCCGAGACCCCTCATCCTGAGGGCGGTGATGAGAATGCTAATCAGAGGGCCTCGATGAGAGAGGCGGTCGTGGAGGAAGTGCATCAGGTCTTGCAGACAATCCTACCGTCTGTAGTGACCGAAGTGATAAATACTATTAGAGATGGGGAGAGAAAGGAAAGGGGTAGACCTTCGGGCGAACGGAGACGGCCCGAGACTGAAACGGTTTTCTCTGATGACGAATAGGAAGAAGAAGAGGAAGAGCCTGCGCCGGAGGTGGCACGAGGCTGTAACTATGGGGAGTTTCAATGATGCAAGCCCCCAACTTTTGATGGTAATGGCACTGCTACTGCTGCTCACCGATGGGTGAGGGAAATGGAAGTTGTTTTAAATATCAGCGAGTGCCGGGAAGACCAGAAGCTAAAGTTTGCTACCCACTCTTTTGTGGACTCAGCTTTGTGTTGGTGGGACAATATTGTCCAAGTTGAGGGAAGCAGGGCTATCAGGAGGATGAGGTGGGCAGAGTTGAAGAGGCTGGTGATTGAGGAGTTATGTCCTCACCGTGAGATGGATAAAGTTGAAAGAGAGTTCCTGATGCTGGAAGCGAGAACAATGACGCATCAGCAATACACTACCAAATTCAACAAAATGGCACGACTGGTGCCGGATCAGGTGACACCTCTTTCGCGAAAGATCAAGAGGTATATTCAGGGCTTGCTGGCGGATATCCGTAGGCACATGATCGCTGCCCGACCGAGCACGTTTAGGTCGGCAGTTGATTTGGAAGGAAGGTTGTACGATGAAAGATTGGTGGTGGAGACTGAAGTTAGCAAGAAAAGAGAAGGTGATCGGGATTGGAACGGGAAGCGATTAGGATGTGGCGGGGCCGCTCCAAGTAACAAAGGTGCACAGGTTGATGACCAGCGTGTGGTCATAACTGATGCGGGGTCGGGAAGGTGTGACAAGTGTGGACACAAACACCCCGAGGAATGTAGATTGGGGACTAATGTATGTTTCCGTTGTGGAAGGACCGGACATGTGGCGAAAACCTACGGTGTGAGTTATTCTTGTGGCGAGGAGGGCCACATGATCAAGGATTTCAAAAGCCGAGGGCAGAAAGTTCGAGAGCGAAGAAGATCGGAGGAAGCTAGGACGGACTCCGATGTTGTGTCAGGTATGTTTCTAGTAAATAGATCCTTAGCCTTTGTGTTATTCGAGGCTAGCGCTAGTAAAAGTTTTGTTCCTGTTGCTTTCTGTGCTGACTTGCATGTTAGTGGTAAGAATATAGATACGCCCTTCGATGTAGTCCTAGGAGTGGATTGTTTGGCGGACTACGGAGCGAACATTGTGTGTCGCAAAAAGATGATACGGTTGACAGCGCCCGACGGGATCACGGTGACGGTTTAAGGTGATTGAGTCATGACGATTCCAAAGGTGATTTCGATGGCAGTGGCGAGAAAGTGTATGAAGTGTGATATGGTGGAGTACGAGATTAAATGCCCTACTTGTTTACAAGTGAAGGCCGAGCACCAAATGCCGTATGGAAAGTATTGAGGTGATCGAGGCCACGATCGAGAAGCTCGAAAGGATCAAAGCATTGATGAAGGTAGCCAAAGATAGATAAGAAGTCGTGTGTGGATCAACGACGTAGACCGATTGAACTCCAGGTGGGAGACTGAGAAAGAGATGAGATAGAATTGCTCGCGACGGTTTAAGGAATAACAGGTTTTGGGGATGAAACCTATATAAGGGGGTGGACTTGTAACACCCGGAAATTTTCTTTGAAGCCGACGAAAGAAGAAAAAGAAATAAAGTCCAAAGTCGAGGGACCAAACTCGCCAACGAGAGAAACTTTGATGAATGGGAGTATAAAAGGGGGAAGACACCCCATTCTTGCCATTTTTCAGCCAAGAAGAGAGGAGAGGAGAAGAGAAGGAGAAAAGAAGAGAAAAGCTTGGTTCGGGTGGATTCGAGCGTGGAAATCATCATGTAGCGGGTCAAATCGAAGCTCTACTCGACGGGATCGTTTATGTGAGTTCTAGGACCCCTCTTTTACACGTTTTCAACTGATTTTGGGGCTGGAACACATCTGAAAACCCTTTTTTTGAGTTTTAGGTGAAAACCCGTTTTTATGCATGTGTGTATGTGTATGATTCGTTTGGGGCTTGATTTCGTGCTTGGTTATGCTTGAATGAGGTCGTGGTATGTTTCCCTAAGGCTTAGAATGGTTGATTTGAGCTTAAAAGAGGTTTGGAAGAGGTTGGAGGCCGAAAACCGTCGGCTGCAGTCGGGAGGAACTGCATTTTGCATCAGCTAGGGCTAGGCGACAGACTAAAGTGTGATTGGAGGCCATACGGCCGATTGGCGTGCGGCTGAGGTCCATGCGCACGATTACCATGCGACTGAGGTCCATACGCATGAGGGTCATGCGACTTAAGTTCATGTGCCTGTAAGGCATGCGATTGAAGGAGTGTGCGACTGAGGTTCATTCGCACGAAGGCTATGCGACTGAGAGTCCATACGCATAGATGTCCATTTGCCCATAGGTCCATTCGCATGGGGTCCATTCGCCTGATGTCCATTTGCCTAAGTGTTCAGTCGCCCGGAAGGCCATGCGACTGGAGGGTGTCCATACGCCCAAGTAGGGCTCATACGCCCGAAAGAACAACGGTTTATCTTATGACCTTCGAGGGAAAGTGCAGTTATGGGTTTTGACTCAGGAGGTTCCCGTAGGCTTATGTAAGTTGACTTTCAAGGTCATAGACGTTATATCGGGCATGTGTGTGATGTTAATGATGCGTGTGTATGAATGATGCGTGTGTATGATTTATGTTTATATTCCTTTTATGTATATGTATCTTTCCATGGATTTACGTCGAATGTTAATGAATGAATTGAAAGTATTATGTAACGTAAAGTGAAAGATAATGAAAAGAGGAACAGGATACATGAATGAATGCATGCATTAATGAACGAATGAAAGTATGAAAGGCTTGCAAGCATTATGAACAGGGGTACACGCGTGGGTTCCAGTCTTTGTGACTGACCAACGTTGTGGTACATAGTGTGTAGTGATTACTCACCTCGGTGCTGGTGCCAGGCTATGTGCAGTGTGGAAGTCATTTATGAACTTCGGCTCAGTACTCGAGTTATGCATATCGTTGGGGGTGGAGTAGTGATTACTCACCTCGGTGCTGGTGCCAGGCTATGTGCAGTGTGGAAGTTGTAAGGATTCCTATAAGTCTGATGCAGCCAAAACATCCAAAGTTTCCCTGCAAACATGCACTAAAGAACTGAAGTAGAAATGCTTCGGAAGTTTTACACCATGCACTAGAAATATTCTAAGTGTAAAATCTTCCGAATCCAAGATCAATATCTTCCGAAGCCAAAAGTGAAGTCTTCCGAAGCTTCAAAGACAAAGTCTTCCGAAGCCAAATAGTGAAGACAGATTTCTTCTGAAGACTTTTAGAGATATGCCTTTATCTGATGTACTTTACCATAAAGCTGGACCACCTTTCCGCTGCAACTCTGTAAAGTCACCAACTTACATGAGTTGGTGAAAGGTCTATGCTTTTGGTAACTGTACATTGAGGTCTTGAGTCCATGCTTTCTACTTTATGTACTTTTATCCTTTTTGTAATATATTAGGATGTGAGCTATGGCATGTCATAGTCACAAGTCAAAAGGCATATATGCCTTTTGATTCTACAATTGATTTTGTTTGTGTCTAGTCAATTGTATCCAGCTGGCTTTCAAAGTATAGCCGACTGTAGGTTGTAGTATAAGTATTCCATGTTCTTGTATCTTTCTTTATGCTTTGTAACACTTGTAATAGAACTTGAGAAAGCAATATACTGCATCCTTGAAACCTAATATCTTGTGTTCTCTTGTTCTGTCTCTTACTTATTACTTGTGTTCTTAGTATCATACTTGTGGATAATCCAGTTTATTGTTTGATTAAGTTTGATTAATCTCCTCTTTGTGTTGTTGTGTTGTAATTGACCACCCTTCACCGGTCCTACAGAAGTCATTTATAAACTTCGGCCCAGTACTCGAGTTATGGATTTCGTTGAGGGTGTAGTATGTGGATAGGATCTTTGTCACTCACCTCGGTGCTGGTGCCAGGCTATGTGCAGGGTGGAAGTCATTTATGATCTTCAGCCCAGTACTTGAGTTATCGCTTACGCCGGTGCTGGTGCCAGGCTACGTGCAGTGTGGAAGTCATTTATGATCTTCGGCCCAGTAGCCATATTGTTTGGGGTATAGCTTTTGACACTGATCCAGAACGTGAAAATGTAACAGATGTAATGATCCTGAACCTTACCTTTGGTACTGTGACCATGAGGTGTTGTGCACTGTTATAGAAGGTCTATGATAGGCCTAGGTCCCGTACCATGAGCATGAAGGGTAAAGTTCATGGTGTTGTTAAATGGAAAACATGTAATGATGAATGAATGAATGAAAGTAAGAACGAACGAACATAAGTTAAAGTATGAACGAAGGATGAAGATAATAATTATATTATCTGTGTATACGTATGATGTATGATCGCATGAGGAAATGAAAGGTTTTAATGAAAGTAAAGTATGTTTTATTATAAAACTAGAACTCACTCAGCAACGCTAACTGTGATGTGTTTCCAGTTGGCAGGTATGTTGCGGAGGATGGCACGGGGTGGCTACTCAGCGTATTTTGGATGGCATCCTTATGTTTAATGCTTTTGTAATGAATGTAAAATGATAATTTGAAATGGACGGTTGTATTATTTTGCAAAAGTATTTTGATGAAATGAAAAATGTTGTTTTTAATGTTTCCGCTGCAACGATTTATAAAAGGAAAACGTAATTATTGTGAAGTCGCTGGATCGGTTGACATCCGAGCGTGTTCTTGACGGAAAGAAAAGAAAAACCAAAAGACAAACAAGATCACGAACAATAATACAATGGTTTTATTGATAAAACCTAATGATTACAAGCTCGTTAAACATAAAAATCACGACTTTTGGCAAGGGGAGATCGAGCATCATCTCCCCTCTCATCCAGCAGCACCTAGGCCCCGGGCACTCTCTCAAAACCCCAATCTTTACACAATGAAACTGGTATTTATAAGCCTCAGCCCATATCAGATGCGACTGGGCCCATTCGTACGATTGGACCATGCGTATGGTTCAATCGTATGACTGGACCATACGTATGGTTCAATCGTACGACTAGACCATACTTATGGTTCAGTCTTACGAATGGCCCAATAGCATATCTCAATCGCACGACTGATCCATTAGCATGGCTCAGTCATACGACTGAGTCTTATTTGTATATGCTCCTGCGAATGACTCAGTTTCATGTGTTTACAACATATCAGTTGTATTACATTAAGCCTAGACTATTCGTCAAGCGACGGACACACTGTATATGACAATATATGCTCCAACAAATTCCCCCTTGGACGTTGCTTGCGAATAGTAGATAACACCTCTTACAATCTTCAGTCAATCTTTGCTCTGGTTTCCAATAGAATCAAATGAAAAACCATATTAGCCAAGGTTGCTGATCCGTCAGGTTGCTACAGTATCCCTGAAAATAAATTTAGGCACAATATCTTTCATTTACTTTGCAGAACACCATCATAGCAGCAAGATTCCCCATATGACTGATTTTTCCAGATAATGACATGAACAGTTTTCCATTGCTCCAATCTTCACACAGGCTATTCTGATTAACATTAACACCTGCAGAAATTCCCCCTCAAATTCAGCATATCCCAATATATAAACATTGTGCTCTCATGGCGTCTTCATACGCTGTATTGGGCAAAAAGTAGAAGGTTCCAATCCACAGCTGACAATCTCAAACAAATTAGCATGCACGCAGATTCATCATCAGAAACCAGCTCATATCATCACTTTCTGATTGCGTCTTCAATTTCTCTATACATGGATTCCCCCTAAGAATCAGAATCCTCTCTATGCGGATAAATATAACTTGATAGGCCCATAAATAGTCAGATGCTCCTGACTACCCCACAAAATCAGCACCGATTGCTGACATATTCTCTTCTATCTTTCGTGTTCTAACTACATTCATCTATTCTGGAAGTCCAACGAATAATGGGGTATCCATCGAACTTATTTGACAAAAGAACCTCAGGATGAATGTGCTTTGCTCATCCTCAAATCTGTGCAAGTGACAGTTCCAGACTCTTTTTTTTTGGTCTGGAAAACTGTTCATTCGTATAACATGGAGGACAAATATCACATTCGTGTGAATGGAAGATACGAATGATATATTCGTGTGACTGGACAAATACGGATGAGTCAATCGTGCGATTGGACAAATGCGGATGCTCAGTCGTGCGATTGAACATACGATTGGTCCAGTCGCACTACTGAACATACGACCGGTCCAGTTGCATTGTCCAGTCGTACGAATGGTCCATTAGCATGGTCTAGTCGTACGACACTTCCAAACCATTTGAAAGTTTCAAAATATAGTCTCCTTGGGCTTCGACATCAACTTTTGCTCCGTTGCCCATGTAGAGACTTGTGTCTCCCTTCTTGAAGTGCTTATTTCTTTTGAACCCCTGCAACAAATTGCAAATATGAGTTCCACATCCGGTATCCAATACTCATGTGTTTGAAGAATAACATTTAAACCAATATGAATCATGAAAGTTGTACCTGAGGTTTGCCCAGCATCCCTCTTGTTTCTCAACTCTTTGAGATAGGTTGGACAATTCCTTTTCCAATGTCCTATCTCACCACACTCAAAGCATGGATCGTTCTCCGTTACCTTAGGCTTCTTAAGCTTAGGCTTTGGAGGTTCCGCTTTAGCCTTTCCTTTCCCTTTGCCTTTGATGTACCCCTTTCCTTTGGCAACATTTGCCTTGGGATCAGGGAATGGCCTTTTCTTATTGCCTTCCTCATTGATCGAGAGAACAGGTAGAACCTTTCTACCCATTCCTGCCTCAGCTGTTTTGAGCATTGCGTGAAGCTCACCAATGATCTTGTCCCATCCGTTCATATTGTAATTCATTATGAACGTCTCAAATCTTTTAGTTAGGCCACTAAGGATCAGATTCGTGGCCAATTCCTTTGAGACGGGACAGTTAAGCCTCTCGAGGCGATCAACGTAGCTTTTCATCTTAAGTACATAAGATGATACCGATTGGGTTTCATCTTAAGTACATCTTAAGTCCTTATGGAGTTTAGGAATCATAGTTCCCAACATGAGGCAGGAAACCTGCATGGAATCCTCAGTATACTGAAGCCAATCGTTATAGGCCTCAACATCCTCGGGGTCGGGTTGGTCAGGGATGGGATCGTCAAAGACATAGGCCTTTTTCTCTTGCTTAAGAACAATTCTCAAGTTTCGAAACCAGTCCATAAAGTTATTATGGTTAAGACGATCCCTCTCCAAGGTAGTTCTCAGTGATAGGGTATGGACACTCGGGGTGGGAGCATTATTGTTTGCGGCCATTTCTACAAAATTTACAAAGTTCATATTAGTATTTCTGAAAAATTACATTTTAATCATTAATACCCTTTTCATGTCTCATAGACAATAAATAATTAAAGTCTAGAATCCAGCGTTACATTTAAATGATGCTTAGGTGACCTTTATCCCATTATTTAAATTAACAAGGTAGTCAACATTTGACAACTGCAACCTTTTGCAACTTCTAGCCTTATGGGATAGGTTAAACATCTTATGTTTAGTTGGCATGTAAAATCCCATCAACACCATTGTACGCCATGCTTCGGTGACCCTATGCACATGGTTTCCAATTCAAGTCGTCTTACTTACACACACGTGTGAGTTTACACATACAAGTGGTTAGGTGACCTTTATCCCACAAATACTTTAAGCCCACCTCAAACACACAAGTTCCCTAAAAGTGGTTAGGTGACCTTTATCCCATAAATAGTTCTCAAGTGATTTGAGTGTCGTGTAAAAGGATGGTGTTAAACTTGTTTCCAAAGGGATTTTAGTTTTCATTAATTCTAGTTTTGAAAACTCTATGTACCTTGTATTCGCATGCTTTCAAATACGTGGTACCCTATGGTTCTCCTTTTAGTAAAACTCCTTTTATTAAAATCATTAATCCTTTTAATAACCTTTTATAAGTCACTTAATTATTAGGAACCATAAATTTTCAGCTTGTTTTGTTGGTTAAATAATTTGTTATGCATATCCATATATCAAACAACCATCATATAACAAACAACCAAACAAGCATAATTAAACAATCACAAGTGCATAACCATAGCCACTAAGTTGACAACACTTGTTTGCCATCACAAGTGTTGTCATTTGGTCTTTCCTAAGGGTTAATCACAACACAAAAGATAGGATCTCCAAAGACCCCCACTTGAAGTTGCATCCAAATGCGTCAAGTCCTTCTCTTTGTGCCTTCCTTTTGTGCTTCCAACTTGTGCATCTTCTTTTACAAAATTTATATCCTAATACAAATTTTCTAACAAAAGAAAATACACCTAATCTATTTATTACATCACCATTAAATGAATAAATAAATTACATCCATATACAAGCACAAAAGAATAAATAATACAACCCATTATTGAATGAAATCAACCAAAACAAACATTCATCCCAAAACCAAAGCAACATAAGGTCAAGGCTAGGTTATGCACCAATATTAAACAACATCATCAACATACAAGAACCAAAATAAATCCCCATTTAACCCAAAATTTTTGGCCAACATAAACCAAGAATTTAGGGTTTTTGTCCAAACAAAATTAATCAACCATTTGACATCTATTTTTCAAGGTTTAATCATAAGCATGTAAGGTATAACTTTGAAAGATTGGGGATTCATTATATCATCACAAAACAACCCCTATTAGGTTGTTAAAGTCCCATAAAACCAATTTTACAAGGACATTCGAAGCTAGTTATCTACATATCCGGCTCTAGATGCCAATGTTGGGTTTGTTGGACACATTATCAAAGTTGTTTAACCATTTAAACATGAAAACGCAGCGGAGTCAAACCTTAATATTATGTTTTGTAAACTGAAAATTAAGGCATATTATATATCAACAACAAACCCAGGAACATAGGATCAAATATATGTGAATGAAATAGCTATCAAGAATAAATAACAACCAAGAACAACTCTCATGAAACTACCTTTCGAGAGCTGCCAAAACCGTGAGATTTGAGGAAGGTGATGATTTTCCTGAACGACCAAAACACCAAGGAAAGGTGTCCTCAAGCTTCCATACCCACAAGCATCAAACAAGCACCTTTGTTGCTAGGATTTGAACACCAAAACGCCCAAAGAAGCTGTTGAAAAACCCTTTTTCAGCTGTGAATATCTTCAAGTATGGAGAGTGTTTTGTTCTTCTTGGTCTTTTGCATGTGAGAGAGAGAGAGAGGGTTGAGTGTCTTACTAGTTAATGAAGTCTTGTTCCAAGACAAACAAATGAACCAACCCCCACTAAAAGGGGTGGCCGAATTTGGTATTCAAATTGGGGTCCCCCCCCCTAATTTTATTTACCATTTAATGTTAATTAGTTATTGAATTAGTTATATAATTAACCTTTTAATTATATAACTCATACACTCTATTATTATGTGGTGTTATTTAACCAACTTAAATAACATTACAAATTTTTTTCATGAACAAAATATCCCTATAAGTTGTTCCATCTCATATGCATCTTATTTAGAAAACCCATTTTCTAAATTGGTGTAATTATTTAATTGAATTATCATATCATCAATTAAATATATATATTGGTGTTTTCTAAGCTTGTTATTGGGTATGACCCGACTTGGATCATAACGTACTAACCACATCAATGTTCTATGTGTCTTGGGCATAAAGAATCCAACAGAAACCACAGGGAACTTTCTCTTCACCCTTGGAGATTTGGATTGTATCCATCCAGATGATCTGGAGTACATGGAGATAGTCCAACAGATGGCTCTTCTCACTCACAGAGCCAAGAAGTTCTACAAGAGGACAGGGAGAAAGTTTCCAAGCAATGTAGCCAGTGGAAAGTTTGGGCTAGATAAAAGCAAAGTAAAGTGTTACAACTGTAACCAAATGGGACACTTTGTAAGGGAGTGTAAAGCACCAAGGACAAATAGTGGCCAAGCACAAACCAGACCAAACTACACTGAGAAAGCCCCCCAGAATGAGAAGCCAAAGCAGCAAGCTGCAGTTGATGTTGAAGAATGAGGCTTTGACTGGAGCTTTCAGGTAGAAGATGCATCTCCAAACCAAGCACTCATGGCAGACCAAGATGAAGCCAAGGTATTGGAACATTTTTATACTCCTGAATGCATTATTAAATTCAATAGATACAGGTCCTATAACTTAGAAATGAGATCTAATCTTGAGTCCTTAAATATCTTAAAGGCTGATTTTAAAAAAGCTGAAAATGATTATAAACTAAAAATAGAAGACTTAGAGAAAACCATTTCAACTCTTAAACATGAGCATACGAACTACATGACTCAGATCAAAGACCTTATTACTAAGCTAACTGAATGTCAGGCTGAGCTTATGATCAGCAAAGCCAAGGCAGAAAAATATGTTCTTGAAGAAGAGACCTTCAAGAACATAATATCCTCATCCTTGCATGCAAAAGTTTGTTATCAAAATAAGCAGGGACTGGGATCTTATGAGATAGCTCCTTCACACACAATCTTGTCTGTAAGATCTCCTAGGTGTGGAACTTGTGAAGATGAGCTTCCCCTCATAGATCCTGTGACTGAAGAGGATGAAGAGGAGATGGTGGAGAATGGCTCTGAGAAGAGTGAAGAGGAGCATTCTAAGAAGGGTCACCATCCCTCTGAGGAGAGCAAAGTTGTTAGGATGACCAAGTCAAGGAGAAAGAACTTGATCAGGAAGGCCAAAAGAAAGTCCAAAAAGGATCAAGAGATCAAGGCCACCTTCAATTCTGCATAGAAACAAGTCTTCATCTATGCATGATTTGAAGTGGTGAAGGCTGAAGACACCAACTTGAACTCCATCAACAAGAGTTCTGGCTCATGTCCAAATCATCCCATCATCAATAAGAAGGCTGATCAGTTGTGCACCACTGCTGTACAATCTGAACCATCCAGCTCCAAAGGTAGTTCTATCCCCACAAGAATTGCCACAGCAGCTGCAAAGATGAAGATAGAAGGAAAGTGATCAAGTTCAGCCTTGTTCATAAAGGAAAACTCCTAGAAGGAAGAAAATAGACTGTGTTATGTGTGGGAGTACTTCTCATCTTGCTAAGGATTGTGTTTACAATCCAAAGAGTACTCTCCACATGACCAAGAAAGAAACTTCTAAGAGTTTGGAGAAGAAGAAGCAAGCTTCGAAAGGAAAATCCTTTTACTTAGGAAGCTCCAAAATGAAGGAGAAGACAAGTGGAGACTTGCCTTCGGAAGAAAATTTGGTCTCGGAAGAAAGGAATACTTCCGAAGCACTGAAGCCTGCTGCAGTGAAAGCAAGATCTTCCGAAGGTCCAGTCATCAAAACTTCCGAAGTCATCAAAACTGCCAAAGTATTAAATGTCAAGTCTAAGCTTCCAAAGGTGGTGTGGAAGTCAAAGAAAGACCAAGTGGCTGAAAGTTCTTCATCAATATCAGCAAACGATCCTTCTAGCATGACTATAGGATCAATTACTGTTGCATTGCCTTCAACTTCTTTTGATGAGCCCAAGACCAATGAGGTTTGGGTTTCCAAATGTAACTAACCATCTCTTTTGTGCAGGAATAGCTCATGACAAACAGAAATGTATGGATCATTGACAGTGGTTGTTCCAGGCACATGACATGCAATAGGTCACTACTCCAAAAGTTTGAAAGAATTGATGGAGGACCAGTTGCTTTTGGAGGAGATGTAGGAGGTTACATTACAGGAAGGGGCAAGGTCACAAATGGTAAGCTCAGCATTGAGAAGGTAAACTTTGTCAAGGAGCTTGGGTACAATCTTCTGAGTGTATTTCAATTTTGTGATCAGAGTCATAACATTCTCTTCACTAATCATGAGTGCATTTTTCTCAGGCCCGGTTTGGTCATTCCTCATAAGCACATCCTGCTCAGAGCCTCCAGGAAAGGAAACATGTACAAGATGGATTTGCAAGAAACATCTCCCTCAGGAGAAGTTTCATGCTTTCTGTCTAAAGAAAATAATGATGAATCTTTCCTCTGACATAAAAGAATGTGCCATGTAAACTTTAAAAACATGAATAAACTAATTAAGAATGATTTGGTAACTAAAATATTAAAGAAAGAGTTTACAAGTGATGACCACTGTGTTGCATGCCTGAAAGGGAAGCAACACAAGGTATCTCACAAGCCAAAGGAAAGAAATTCCATCATTAATCCCCTACACTTATTACATATGGATCTCTTTGGCCCCACCAGTGTAACGAGTCTAGGAAGAACATCTTATTGTTTGGTGATCACATATGACTTTACAAAATTCACTTGGGTCTTTTTTCTTAGAACTAAGGATGAGACCCCTGAGATTCTGAAGAATTTCATCTTAAAGATTGAGAATCAATGTGATCACAAGGTCAAAACCATAAGATGTGATCAAAGAACTGAATTCAAGAATCAAATCCTTGATACATTTTGTGATGAAAAAGGTATTACAAGACAATATAGTGCTCCCAAGACTCCTCAGCAAATGGTGTTGATGAGAGGAGAAACAGAACACTAATTGAATCTGCAAGAATTATGTTATCTGACTCTAAACTACCCATCACCTTCTGGGCAGAGGCAGTGAACACTCCTTGCTATGTGCAAAACAGAGTTATAGTGGTTAAGACACATGGTAAGACTCCTTATGAACTTTGGCACAAGAGAAAACCTTTCATTGGTTTTCTCAGATCATTTAGATGTCCTTGCACCATCTTGAATACCAAAGATCAAATTGCCAAGTTTGCTGAGAAATCAGATGATGGACACTTCATTGGATACTCTTCCCAAGCTAAAGCTTATAGAGTATACAATCTCAGAACTAGAGTAGTTGAGGTGTCAGCCAATGTGACTTTCAATGAGCACACTCCCAGTGTGAAAGGTTCTGGTCCGGATTGGCTATTTGATCTTGATTTAGTTACCAACTGTTTTAACAATTCTTGTGAGAATGTTTCAGGGTCCATAGATATACTACCTACAGGTGATCCTGACCCAAGATTTGAGCTAAGAAGACCTTCAAGCTACCCATCTTCAGCTCCAGTGGTAACCAATCCTGCAAATGAAGCTTCTACCAACACATCAATGACAAATCCTGCTGATACTTTTGGGGTGCCTTCAAATTCCAGATTAGAGGCACAAAACTCAGAGGAAGGAGCTTCAAATGTTAAAGAAAATGGTGGTGGTGAAAGTGATCAGGAATTTCTTGATGCTGATAACCACTCCATTGAAGACAACATCAATGATGTCACACACTCATTGGATCAAGTCAATCTTGATAAGTGTGCTGATGTGGAGGGTGAATCTTTCTTGCCAGATCAGAATTTCTTAAATTTAGATCTGTCTAAGCAACTTGATGTGATCCCTCAGCTAAGGATCCACAAGTCTCATCCTACCACAAACATCACTGGAAATCTTGATTTAGGGGTGAAAACAAGAGGACAAACCTATGATGCAAATGTTTGTCTTCACTCTTGTTTCTTGTCCCAGATATAGCCAAAGAAAATTGATGAGGCTCTAAAGGATGGAAGCTGGGTTGAAGCTATGCAAGAGGAGCTGCTTCAATTCAAAAAGCAAAAGGTTTGGAACCTATGTCCTCTTCCTCAAGGGAAGACTACCATAGGAACCAAATAGGTTTTCAGGAATAAAAAGGATGATGGAGGACTTGTCATCAAGAACAAGGCAAGACTAGTTGTTCAAGGGTATACTCAAGAATAAGGAATTGACTACACAGATGTTTTTGCTCCTGTAGCAAGACTTGAAGCTGTTAGGATATTCCTAGCTTTTACTGCATCCAAGAACTTCAAGGTCTATCAATGCAGGACCGTTGAAGGGTATGCACTTACAACACAACAACACAATGAGGAGAGTTGCTTAGAACACTTAGAAGATCAAATAGGGAACTGGTTAACTTTAGTAAAAGATGTTAAGAACACAAGTAAGAATGAGAACGAACAAGATGGCAAACAACACAAGTAATTGGTTTTCAAGAATGTTGTATATTGCTTCTTAAGTTCTATTACAAATGTTACAAAGCATGAAGGAAAGTTATAAGTACTTGAAATACATATACTACATCCTACAGCCGGTCATACTTTGAAAGCCAGCTGGATACATATGACTAGACAACTACAAAATCAAATATAGAGTCAAAAGGCAGATTGCCTTTTGACTAGTGACTATGACATGCCATAGCTCACATCCCAATATATTACAGAAGGGATAAAAGTATATATAGTAGAAAGCACAGACTCAAGACCTCAATGTACAGTTACCAAAAGCATGGACCTTTTCACCAACTCATGTAAGTTGGTGACTTTATAGAGTTGCAGTGGATGGTGGTCCAGCTTTATGGTTACATCAGATAAAGGCATATCTTCAAAAGTATTTAGAAGAAATCTGTCTTCACTCTTTGGCTTCGAAAGACTTCACTTTTGGCTTCGGAAAATATTGTTCTTGGCTTTGGAAGATTTTACACTTAGAATATTTCTAGTGCATGGTGTAAAACTTCCGAAGCATTTCTACTTCTGTTCTTCAGTGCATGCATGCAGATAGATTTTGGATGTTTTGACTGCATCAGACTTATAGGAATCCTTACAACCAACTTGATGTCAAGTGTGATTTTCTATATGGGGTGATTGATGAAGAGGTGTATGTCAGACAACCACCTAGGTTTGCAAATCCTGATCATCCTGATTATATCTGCAGGCTTGATAAAGCTCTTTATGGGCTGCACCAAGCACCAAGGAAATGGTATGAGACTCTATCTCAGTATCTCTGTCAGCATGGCTACAAAAGGAGTACTATAGATGGAACTCTCTTCATCAAAGGAACAGGAAATGACATAATGCTAGTTCAAGTATATGTAGATGATATTATCTTTGGGTCAACTAATCCAAAGCTCTGCAAAGACTTTGAGAAGCTAATGAAGGACAGGTTTGAAATGAGTGCCATGGGGGAACTCAAATTCTTTCTAGGAATTCAAGTGAAGCAAGTTGACAATGGCATCGTCATAAGTCAGTCAAAGTATGTACAAGACATACTTAAAAGGTTCAACATGACTGATTGTAAGGTTGCTGAGACACCCATAGCCAGAAATCACTCCCTTGGACCGGATCTTAAGGGGGAGTGTGTTGATGAGCATCTTTACAGGGCAATGATTGGGTCTCTTATGTACCTCATAGCTAGCAGGCCAGATATCATGTTTGCTACATGCATTTCTGCAAGATATCAAGCAAACCCCAAGATATCACACCTGGTCACTATCAAAAGAACTTTAAGATATCTCAAAGGTGCTCCATCACTTGGCCTTTGGTATCCAAAGAATTCTGACTTTAATCTGTATGCTTATACAGATAGTGACTATGGTGGTTGCAACATGACTGCAAAGTCTACATCAGGGGGATGTCAATTTCTTGGTGGAAGAGTAGTCTCTTGGCAATGTAAAAAACAATCCTATGTGTCTGCATCAACTGCTGAGGCTGAATACATTGCTGCTGCAAGCTGCTAGGCTTAAGTGCTTTGGATTCAAAATCAAATGCTGGACTATGGATTCAACTTTAAGGAGACTTCCATCCATATAGACAACAATAGTGCTATTTCAATCACAGAAAATCTTGTGCAACACTCAAGGACAAAGCATACCAATATCAGGTATCATTTGATTAGAGATAACTTTGAAAAGGGATTAATCAAACTAGTCAAAGTTAACATAAATGAACAATATGCTGATCTGTTCACCAAAGCTTTTGATGAGCAGAGATTTAAATATCTTGTATCAGCTATTGAGATGATTAACTTTGAATAGCTTTTCTTAAAACTTAATCATATTATTTCTAAAACCTGTGTGTCCTAAGTTGTCTATTTTATCACCTTCATAAGCCCTTGTTTTCTTTAGAAGAAAAATCTTTTCAAAAGACATTTCTTAGATTTTTTAAAATTTTGATCTCTTTTCTTTTTAGGAGATTTAAAATTACCTTCGGAAGAAATTTATGTCTTAGTGAACAAATAACTACTTCAGTAATTTTACCTTCGGAAGAAATCTCTAAAATATCTTCCGAAGCTTAAAATCAACTAAAGTACTCTTATGTTTTCAAAGAACAAGTTTCTTTCGAAAGCAATTTACCTTCGAAATTTTTTATTCTCCTTATAATAAAAAATCTCCGAGTGTTAATTCTCTTCCGAAACAAAATTCTCAAAAAACCTTTGAAATATCTTCCGAAGCCAATTTGCCTTCAGAAGCTTTTTCCTTCAGAACTTCCGAGGCAAATAACCTTCGGAATATTTCTTGACTTCCAAGAAAACTACTTTTTGGGTAAAATTAAGCTACTTTTCAGAGGTGGGACCGAAATCCGGATTTCAAAGTTTATCCTCTTTCATTAACTTTGTCTCAAATCTTTTTCACATAAATACCCAACGGTTCCCCCTTCTTTCACTATCTTCTTCAATTACACTATTTCTTAAACCTAAATTCTCTCAAACCGCCTTTGTTTCTCATCTTCCTTCACCCTTAAGCTTCTCAAATGGCCAACCTAAACCGCAGAAAAACCCTGATTTCTCCATGTTACTTCACAGGCAACACAACCAAGTTGCTCTGTTAGGCTCTGAGAAAGATGAAAGTTTCTCAGAGGTTTGGCGTTTCCTGGCTCTATCCAACTACTTCACATCCCTAACAATTGATCCTACTCTCTATGAGGATCATCTGCTTGAATTCTGGAAGCCCTGCCAAGAGGTCATTATGGATGGGGAGAAGGCACTGTCTGCCACAGTACATGGGAGGACAATCTTCATCACTCCGGCCATCATTAACACTCACTTGCAACTGGATGATGAAGAAGGTGAGTTGTCTTTCCCAAAGGAAGCTGTAAATCATTCCTTTGAGCAGATGGGCTATGAGGGAGATTTCTCTGTAAAGACCTTCAAGAAAGAGAAGGTCTCATCCTAGTGGAAATACATGCTTCATGTGGTTATCCACAGCTTGTCAAACAAGCATGGAGGGTGGGACCAGATTCCTAAGGATCTCTCCTTCATAGTGCATGGAATAGTTCAATTGGTCAAGTTCAGGTACTCTCAGTTTGTTTATACAATTTGATTGCTAACTTGGACTCCTTAGAGTATTATATGTTTTCTAGATATGTTTAACACATTCTCAACTATGAACTGAGCTCATAGTTGAGGGAAACATATAAGATTCTTAAATTGGGATAGTTGAAGCCCGACATCTTTAAAATTATGAAGAAGCCAACTATAGGCTTCTCAGGGGTAGAAACAGCCCTTGTCCCAAAAATGTTAGAGCTCATTGCTCAAGGTGACAACCTAGCAACACAAGCTAGTTTTAAACCCATACCTTTTACCTCCCAACCACCAAAAAGACCACAAATCACCCTCACCTACCAAAGAAAATCCAAACGAACCCCTGCTCAAGCTATTGAGTTTGTGCAAGCCCTCATACACTCACCCATACAGAAGGAAGTGGACACTAGAGCTCCCACTTCCCCTGAGGAGAAAACCACTCCCATCTCTTCAAGAATCAGTGGTGAGGTTCCTCATGCTCACCCTGATGAGCTCATAAGCCCAACTGCCTTAAGCCTTGACTCTGAGTCTCAACACTCAAGTGAACAACCTTCAGGGGACAGTTACCATCTCCAGCCTTAGACTTAAATCAACATATTCCTAACCTCTCATTCTATACTGATGAAGATTTAGGTTTCAGTGAGTACCATCAGTCTCTCCACTCTTCCCATACTCAAAGAGAGATGAGTACTCCTGAGTCTCTTTTGTCTAGCCCACATCAGTCACCTATCACTGAGGTGGATCTCCCTGACCCTGTTCAGGAGGTCCATATGGAAGAGTCTCTCACTTCTGCAAGTGATTACATCATTAAGACCTCAACCATGGCAACTCAGCCCATTAACACCTCAACTGAGGCTGTCAATGTGAAGAGGAAATCCAGCAGCCAAGAACCTGAAGCTGGTGGTGAGAGAGAGGACTTTGGTCCAATCATTTCATCCCCTAATAATTCTTCTAATGAAGATGAGGGGAATTTGAGACTAAAGGTGCAAAAACTATCAAAAACATGCTCCTATTTAGTCTCTAAGGTTAGTCACCTTGAATCTCAGGTGACTACCCGGCACAACCGGGTCAATGATCAGCAACTTAAGATATCTTATCTCAGGTAAAAACTAGCTGGGAGACCTTTAAGGAGAGCTCAACCAGGAACACAAGAACCTATGAATGTGATTGACCTAACTCCTAGCTCACCTATGCAAGAGGGTGATGCTACCAAAAAGGGGGAGAAAGTCATTATAGTCACAGAACCTGGGAGTTCTTCAGGGAGTATGGACATTGAGGACTCACCATCCTTACTTGCAATTGTGCATACTCAGCAACTTCCTCAAGTTCATATTGATGTGGACATTATAGACTCTTTCATTAGGAGTCTCGTTGAGGAAGGCATTCCAAGGGCTATATCATCCCCACCTCAAGGAACTTCAAACTACATTATTGGGTGGAGGTATGATGTTGATAGAAGAGCCTTCATTCTTCAAAGAGTTCAAGGGCAGCAAGAGGTGTTCAATTTTCAGACCTTAAACTACTATGAAGGTCTTGACCTGATCAACATGCCACTTGTCAACCCAAGTCAATCTAGACAAACTGACAGGTTAGCACTCAGGATTCAAGACAGAATTACTGAAGAGTTCAGTCTTAGAAGGAGACAAAGGCAATCAGGTAATGTCATTGGTTAACTGGATGTTGAGGCAGACCCTAAGATTAGCTACAAAGGGAAAACCTTGGCTGAAGTCCTAGTGATAAAGCCTGAGAGCCCTGTCACACCAACAACTGCTTCAGAAATTCATTCCCTCAGTGAAATACCTGTTGGTGAAGGTGTCTCACAACCTCTCTTTGGCCAGATCTTGGATGCTACACCAAGCAATGAAGGCCAAATCTCTCTCCACCCTGTGTCACAAAGGTTTGTGGGTGACAAAGGGAAAAGGATTCTAACTCCTGAGGAGATTAAGGAGGAGAAGAGAGAGAGGCTGAGGAAGCTAAGGGGAGAAAGTTCCTCTGGGTCTTCAGGTTTTATGCAAGCTACAATCAGGGCTGCCCCCAGACCAAACACTCAAAATGATGAGTTGAGGGCAGCTAGAGAGATGAAGATTATATCTCTCAAAATGATGAGTTGAGGGCACTCAAAATGCAAGCTGTAGAGAAACTATGACATAGATAAGATTATATCTCTCCCCTTAGAGGAATTAAATGAACTAGCTGACATGGAAGTGTCAAGAGAGATGAAGGAAGCAGAGAATGCAAGGCTACTTATCCAATTCAAAGAGGAGAAGAGACAGAAAAGGTTATACAAGCATGTTCCTACTCTCTCCCCTGTTCAAGAAAGCCCTGTGCAAGACGCTGTGGCAGCTACATAAGAACCTCAGGTAGACAAGGAAACACATAGGCAAAACATGATCAACTACCTGAGTGCCACAGGTCTCTACCAGGCATCTGCACTTCTTCCCTTATCCTTTGAGTACATTGAGTTTGAGTATATAAAACAGCTTGAACTTCAAGTGCTCAAAGAACAAAAGGCAACAAAGAGAAAGATGAGGGAAGATGCTGCAACGTCAAGAGCCATCATCCAAAAGTGTATAAAGAAGTCTGCTGACAGACAAAGGATGATGAGCTTCTTGAAGCTGTATGGATTCTCCGGAAGGAGACTTGGCCCTATGTCTCTATCAACAATGGATGAGCATATCAGGGTAATCAAGCAGAAGATCAAGAGTGGAGAGCTGATTGACATACACTCTCCTCCAAGTCAAGCTCCACCTGAAGTGGAGGTTAAGGTTGAACAATTTGAAACAACACAACCTGAACCTCCTGCTGAGCCTCAGCAAGCTTCATCTTCTGATCCACAGCAGGGTCAAACTCCCTCTCCTTCTGAACCTGTGAGGGAGGAACACCTAACTGAGCAAGACAAGACTGATCAACAAGGTACTACAGACCAGTCTTCTCAGTTAAAGTCTTCTAAGAGGAAGAAGAGGATGGCTTCCAAACCAAAGTCAAAGAAGAAGAAGAAGCCTGAATCATCCACCTCTACACCTCAAGCTGAGTCAGATCAACCTGATGAAGTGCATGAAGAGGCAGCCCAATCAACTCCAATTCAAGTGGCTCCTCTTGCAGCTGAGAGACCCATCTTATCCTGGACCTTCACAACTAATCCAGAGAGATGGCATGTGATCAGAGATCAAGGTGTTGAAAATGTCTACAAATGGCAAGACTTATTCAACCTACCTTTGCATGATCTCTTTGAAATGAGAAGATATTATTAGAGTCTGAGTGATCCTGACCATCTAATGAAGAAGGGCACGGTCATCATCATTATGAGGATTGTCAATAGCTGAAGATCTTCAAATGTTTTGGTAGCATCAGCCTAGGGGGAGTTTGTAAGGATTCCTATAAGTCTGATGCAGCCAAAACATCCAAAGTCTCTCTGCATGCATGCACTGAAGAACAGAAGTAGAAATGCTTCGGAAGTTTTACACCATGCACTAGATATATTCTAAGTGTAAAATCTTCCGAAGCCAAGACCAACATCTTCCGAAGCCAAAAATGAAGTCTTCCAAAGCTTTAAAGACAAAGTCTTCCGAAGCCAAAGAGTGAAGACAGATTTTTTCCGAAGACTTTTGAAGATATGACTTTATCTGATGTACTTTACCATAAAGCTGGACCACCTTTCTGCTGTAACTCTGTAAAGTCACCAACTTACATGAGTTGGTGAAAAGATCCATGCTTTTGGTAACTGTACATTGAGGTCTTGAGTCTGTACTTTCTACTTTATGTACTTTTATCCTTTTTGTAATATATTAGGATGTGAGCTATGGCATGTTATAGTCACTAGTCAAAAGGCAAATCTGCCCTTTAACTCTACATTTGATTTTGTAGTTGTCTAGTCATATGTATCCAGCTGGCTTTCAAAGTATGGCCGGCTGTAGGATGTAGTATATGTATCTCAAGTACTTGTAACTTTCCTTTATGCTTTGTTACATTAGTAACAGAACTTGAGAAGTAATATACAATATTTTTGAAAACCAATTACTTGTGTTGTTAGCCATCTTCTTCTGTCTCATTTTTACTTGTGTTCTTAGCATTTTTCACTAAAGTTAACCAGTTTCCTATTTGATCTGTTAAGTGTTCGAACTAACTCTCCTCATTGTGTTGTTGTGTTGTAAGTGCATACCCTTCAACTGTCCTGCAATATATTCAAATATAAGTTTATTTAGCACATAACATTTTGCAGTCACAAAACAGAGAATATATTTCATTATATTCTTATTCTTATACGTTTAGGGTTACCACATTAGGCTTTAAGATTTACTATAGCTCTAATCTTTACAAACCCAATCCCATATCCTTGTGAAGATACTTTTCTTGTGTGCTTTTATTTCCTTGACATCCTTTCGAATTGTCCGGATTCCTTGTTGTATCTTCTTAATTTTCTTAAGGATTTGTTGGTTTGTTTCTATCTGACAATCTTCCAACCTTTGTCTTTTGATTTCTTTTTCTTCAGTTTTAGAGTCATTTGGTTGGGTTGTTGGTGTTATTTCAGATGTCAGGAGAAAAGTTTCTGGGTTTTGGTCTTTTAAGTTTTTAACTTCCTTAGTCAAAAATATTTCGTCACATCATACCATTTTCCTAGGGGTCTCGATCGTATAACCTCTGATGGTTACGAGTGCACGTCGAACATACAACTTTGGCTTTGTGTTAGTCTTGATTTCAGGTTAGGAAATTTCATATTATTATGAGGTTCTAGTTCTAGTGTTGTTTCCTTAAGGTTGTTATGGCCTGAGCATTCTGAGGGATCAGTTTCACTATAGTGGCTATCTAAATTCATAGCTGCAAAAGTTTTTATAAATAATATTACTAATCAAACAGATCTACTAAACCTTTCATATTCACATATCATGCATATATACCATAAAACAAATTTGCTTAATATCTAAGTATAACTTAGAAAACATATATACATGAAATCACGAATAATTTCTATTTATAATTAATTTTTTTATCAAGGTTGTTAAAACATAAAAATATGTATGTATAAACTTCTAATCATGCTGAAAATTTATTATCATACGAGCTTATGGTTATAGTCTAGGCATTTTATAATACCTAATTCTCTATAACCAATGGCTCTGGTACCAACCTGTCACATCCCGACGAAAACATGAAATGCTTGGGTGTGACTATTGAGCTCTAACACATTGATTACAAAGTAAATGAAACACATATATAATAAGTAATATATCATAACATTTTTATAGTTAATATAAGTTCGGGTTACATCATAACTAACATTTCAAAATCTAACATAACCCTATTACAAAAAAGTTTATTAACTGCTACATCATCAGTAGTAGTGGAAATGAGCGTCCACTGTCAGACTAAGATCATATATGTTCACAGTTAACTTAACACAAGTTCTTCCCATCACCTTGCCCCATCCATTGTATACATCAAACGAAAACATAATATTGTTAGTCATTTTGAATACCTGAAAAAACATACTCAAAACTGTCAACATAATATTGGTGAGAACATAAGTTTAATTACTAAACAAAATATATATTGATGCAACATAAATAAGATTACAACCAAACCTACTTATAAGCTATGTGATTTATAACTGTCATAAATATAAATCACAAAATCAGATAATATAGCATCACAACACTTATCCTGTTGGTGCAGGAAATCCTAAGTAGCTTACCTATATTACCAGACGGTTTCTCATCCGAATTAATGTTTGTAGCATAAGGCATAATGACAGTAATCTTAAAAAAATAGTATTATTTTCAATAGCATCAATCATAAAATAGTATGCTTTTTCCCCCAAAACTTATGAATGTAAAAATGGAGAATCCACCTTTTATTCCAGCAATAATCTTATAAAATATTTATATGTTAGAAATAGATCTTATTTCTTTAAAATTTTCAGCACTTATAAATAATAAATTTAAAACAGTAGTTACAATTATTCATATATCACCAAATTATGATAGCAAAAATATTCAAAAATCCATATTTATATGTAAAAATTTCAACTAATAATTATTTATAGATAATTTTCTAGAATTTTCACCAAATTCAAAAAAATCAGCAGAAATATCTATGGATTTTTTAATTTTACCAAAATTTACCAGGATCTATATTCTGAAATCTATATTATCCCATAAATTTTTAGGTTACTAACTCATAATAGGCAATTTACTATGATTTTTACCACTCTTACATAAATTAGCATAAATAGTTAAACATCTCTAAAAATTATGAATTTCACACATAATATTCTATTCAAGGTACCATATTTCATAATTTAACTCACCTTTTTGCTATTTCTTCTTATTTTCTAATTACAGAATGTCCTAACTTATAAAACTCAGTCATATCTACGAATTAAATCAAGAAATTTATTCAGTAATTCCTATAAAATATAAGGTCTATCATATAATTTTTCCAGTTCTTTACCAGGTCCGGAGCTTCCATATGATAATTTTTTTTTTAGTTAGAATATATTATATAAAATAATTTACTTATTATTATTACACCAAAATTTACAGAATGCTATTTCTAATATTTTCTAACAATTTTCTAATTTCATTCCCACAATCACAGTCATTTAAGTATTTAATCCAATTCATCAAGAATGTTAGGGTTTTTATCCTTTTATTTGTAACCTTTTTGTTAAAACCTTTGTTTATAAAGAGCTTTATAGTTATAGAACTTCTATTCTTACTGATTTTTAAAGGAAAATCAAATGTTGTGTGATTTCTCATGAACATTCTTGATGATTTATTTTCTAAAAGTTGGATTATATGTGTTTATTTAAACACATATAAACTTTTAAGTTTGTTAATGATAGACTTTTGGAATCTAACCTTTCTTGTGAGAGTAACTAAGGGATTGATGGTTTGGTTGAGGTGGTCTTCTTGGTGCTTGATCTTAAGTACTTGAAGTTGAATCCAAGATGGTGATGGTTAAGAAGATGATGATGACATGGTTGGAGTTGTTAACTTGAAAACCAAGAGGAAAAGAGTGTTGGTAGCTTGGAGACCGAGTGATGGTTGTAGTGAATGGTAGTTCACGGTGGTGATGCTTGTGGATGTGTAACAACTGAGAGAAAGCAAGGTTGTGGGGAATGGTTGGTGTTTGATGGAGTTGTGGAACCCTTCGGCTGAGATCCTTGTAGTGGAGCTAGCCATAATTACCTCTAGTACTAGGGTGGTGGGTTGGTGTTCTTAGGAAGGCTTAGTCGACCGGTGAGGATAGGTGGCGGGTTTGGGTGTGGCTTGGTGTCTAGATTGTGCTAGGTGTCCAATTCTTGGACTTAGTCATTAGCTTAGTGTTAATCTTATTAGGGATTTGCTAATCTTATTTTGTTATCCCTTAATGAGCCGAGACCAAATAAGTTGGTTTAGGTTTAGTGATGATCCGAGTTCTTGAGCTAGGTTTGTATGTAAGTTTAGTGTTCAAGTGTTTTATGATTAGTTTGATTTTAGTTTTGTTATCTACTTTCTAAAGATTAACTTTATTTGATGATGTTTGATAAAGTTTTAAATCTTAGTTCTTTACATACTTAGATGAAAGCATCAATCAATCAAGTAACTAATCATATAATCTAGATCACAAAGTTTACAAGTTTTTATATGCATGCATACGTAAATATTTATGCATGGATGCATGCATGCACATATATATGCATAATCAATTGAACACATAACATTTATAAGGAGTTAGTCAAATAAAACTTATCTTTATGATCCCTTAATAGAGTATATAAGTATAGATTTATAGAAAATTTTAAGATATTAGCTTGCCTAACCTCAGGGTCGTTACAAAACGGCTAGAATGAAACCCTAATCGAGCTAGGGTACAGATCGATTGAGACTTTGTGTTTCATCGCTATTGGAGTAGAAATGACATGTGTAGAAAATGAATAGTAGTATTGATCATTGAATCTGGCACTATTGTCCACATCTGGCCAATAACAAGCGAATTAGACTATCCTTAACCAAATACAAAGATATTTAGTTCACCACACCTGAATTTGTTCAGCTGCAGGTGCCTTTAGCCATGGTTTAATAAGTTAAGGACTAGTGTTGTCAAACGTATAACTAGTAGTAGTCCAGAGTCTTGTATGACAATTGTTGCTGTATATGTAATAATGTCTTCGTTGAGTCAACAGTTCATTGTAGCTTGTAATAGCACAGTTCATGAATGAAAGCAAGCTAGCTGAGTTTCGACGAATTTTCCTCCTCTTCTTCTTTCTAAAGCCCTTAGCTAACAAAAAGAGTCACAACTATGACTAGTCAGCTTGCTGATTGTCTTTAGGCTTATTTGTTTTCTACACTTCAACTTAGATCATTTAGTTACTTTAGGTTGGGTCAACTGCAAACTTCATTAGAACTTCAGAAGTATTATTATGCTCCCAATGTAGCACAAAAATACAAACGAGCTAAGATTATCGTCCAAGGCCCATGGCCTAATGACCTAGTGGTATTGATGTTTACCTTCTATAATAGTGGTGTGAATTCAAATTCTTGTAACTGCAAATTGATTAAGTTGTATTTAGAGTAAAAATTAGTTGTATAGAAAAAATAAAACATATTGTTAAAGTGATCAAGAAACTAATCAAATTTTTTTGCAAATGACTGCTATTCTTTTGGATCCCGAAAGGCTGTCACGAGTAACAAATTTAGTGGGTACATTGTATCACATTAACAGAAAAGCGTAATATCAAGATCATCCCGAACATCTTTTCTGATAACACAACCTAACATGAAAGAGAAAACTAAAGAGAAAAAACCTATTTGCAACAGCAAAATGTTAATTTGATCTCTGTACAGAACTAACACAAGATATTCATCTACTGCTACTCTTAACACTTTGAAAGTAAATCTGTAGCATGAGCCTTGCCTAACAATAGAACATCACATTCTTTACTTTGTCTTTTAGTGCTGGAAGGGGACGAACACCCGCACCTTTTACCATGCACATGCTGTGAGCGGACCCGTTTTCATGCTGGACTTCAGGTTCCATATAGAAACGAGCTCGGTATGCAGCCAGATGAGCATAATATGCGGGTGGCACTGAATAAAATCAACACACGAATCATTTAGAGTTGGTTTAACAATATGTCGAAAAAGGTTGGCTGAAACCAGGTCATAGTTACAGAAGCACTAGTAAAAGTAAAATCATTACCTACAGAAACAGATCGAGTGCACCTGGCATAACTGCAGAAAAACTATATTCATTAGTATATTAAAATGGCATATGAGTGAGTGACTTAACATTACTGTTTAAGCAAGTAATTCTCTTACGTGTAGCAAAGATTATTTGTTAGAGATTGAATTTCATCAGCTGTGAAATTGTTCTCATCCCAGAGGACATGATAATGAGCAGGCCTGCTAGTTCCCTGTAAAGAAATTAAACACATTTGATATGATAAACTCAAAGGAAATACATGTATCTATATGGTTGGTTCATTAGGCCATCATGTTGAATGAAAGCTAGAAAATGATGTGATTTATTACTTGAATTCCTGCATGACTGCAAAGATAGAAGTCAAACTCGACTGGATGACAAATCTTAGTGTCCACCACCGTACCTACAATTGACCAAATCAAACCTTATCAGCCTAACCGAAATCCTGGGTTCTACAAGTGTAACTTACAATTTTGATTTTGTCAGAAATTGTCCACTGTAACAACATTATCGCAAGAAAAATGTTTTTGTAGAAGTCTAATTGGTGTTTATACAAGAGGAAAGTACCAGGTAAGATGTTTCCACTTTTGTCAGTGCTTTTTCGATCATTATGATTACTTGGAAAGAGGCGTGTGTGATGGCGTTTTTGGACAACAATGAATGTCACTGGAGGCTGGTAATTAGGTTCCAAAGAAGCACAAGCCTAGAAAGATAGATAAAGATAATAAGAAACATATAACATATGGTTTACCACAATATATATCAAGCTTAAAGAACCATTAACCAACCTTACGAATTGCATCAAGTTCATAGAGTAGGACCTGATAGAACTGCCCATCACTTACACCATCCCTGCAAATAAAGGAAGAAATATAATGAAGTAATCAAATCTAATGATCCTCAATTTTCAATAGTCCACCACACAAACATTTATAAATAGTATTCTTTTACCTGTAGAAAATGATCCTCAGTGGTTTTTTCCCTGTCGCCTTCTCGAAAGATAGTAAGAGCTCTCTGCAAAGTTTGCATTTCCAAGTTATTGCATCAATTGATCTTGAAACAGATATTCATAAAACATTGAAGTTTTTTAAAAATCATATGAATTTCATTTGCGCACCTGATCATGCCCCCATTAACTTTTCCACGTTGAGGATCTTGCCAAGTTTTGTACAAGTCCTGTATAAGTTCTTGCCTGTGAGGTTGAGCACTAACCAACCCTGCATACTTTGTAACTTCCGGCCAATCTTGAGATGCTACAACCTTTTTTATAATCACAGTTGTGAGTATAGCTCAATCAAATATAGAGTTGACAGTTTTGTCGGTTCAGGTTATGTTTTATTTCTAACGGTCAAACTGATCAGTTTAGAACGAATAAAAACTTATGGACCAAAGCTTTTGTGTTTACCAACCGCGGCAATTGACGGATTACTATCTTCCCCGGACTCTGGATGAGTTAAATCAGCTCCAAAAATTATGGTTGGGATATCACTAACCAGAGGGACCTTCCATCTTAAGCATCTAATAGCACAGTATTCCTTCCGCCCATCTGAGGAAGCATAGAGTTTACATGAGGAAAAACTCTCTGGGTACGTGGAACCAAAATGAAGATTGTAACTTAATGAGTAAATAAAGTGAGATTTTCATGAGTTGTCTGACCTTAACGTTAATTTTGAGTGATACGTTTGAAAGATACTGTTTACTGATCTTTAGAACATAACTTTGTTAACAGCATTGGGAAATCACCCCAGATCGTTTCACATATCCGCTTCAAGTCACCTGAAATCGAAGCAACTTTCGGTATTTGTTTTTTTGATGAAATGATATGGAATGTGTCATTGCCTTTTTTTATCATGTTTGGTGGCCTTTAGAAATATATGCATTTTACAGTTATTTTATATAAAATTTATCTGATTATAATTTGAACTTATATACAAAGATTTATGTTTTTGGTATTTGTTTTGTTGGATAAAATGATATGGAATGTCTCATTGCACTTAATTATCATGTTTGTTGGCCTCTAGAAATATATGCTATTCACAGTGATTTTATATAAAAAGTAATCGAACTTTATTTTTAACTTTTACAAGATTTATGTTTTTGAATATTAGTGTTCATTTTACTAATGTAGGAATGAAAATATGTGACGAAGATCAACCGTATGAAACAGGTCACATTCTATCACGATTCAATTCCATTCAAGAAAAGAAACAGCTGAAGCTACATACCATACAAACTGCCGTTGTTGTCGGGAGAATGGCAATAAGCAATTCCAACTCTTTTCCTCCGAGTTTGTTTACAGTGGCTGTACACACATTTTTTAGAACCTTTTTCACACTGATCTGGTCTTGGTGAGAGTAGACCGGAACCACGCTCTCGCTTTTAATATCCTGAAATGTAAAATAAATAAAAAAATAAAAAAACATTTTTCAAAACTTTATGCTTTGAATTATCAAATATTAATCTATGAAGCTAATGTTTATACCATGCCAGACTCTTGGCACATTTGACTAGCTAGCTGTGAAAAAACTTTGAGCTGCACTGTCGGTACAGTTCGTGAGAAGTGATACAAGCCCAGTAGTTAATTACACTTCCGTTTATCACTTTCTGAGAAACAAAAGATGACAATATCATAAGTAAATGGCATTTGATTTCTAAAATAGTTACTAATGTAAGATTAACGCATTTTACCTTATCTTTCATGTTCCATTGTCCCATTTGAGGTAAAACTTCTTTCTGTTTTCCACTATCATGGTACTTCAACTGTTGATAACAAGATCAATATATTAACGCATAAGATTTGAAATAGTAATAACCTCATCAAATGGTAAACAAATAATAGTAAACATACGTACCCATGGGGCAGGAAGAACTCGAGCGTCCATTGATGTAGGAGTTTCATCGATAGTAATACCAAACTCCTTCGCGTAGGGATCTTCTTTGTAGCAATTTGATGCATTGTCTGAAAACAATAAAGAAGTTTAGTCAACTAGTTAACCAACCCTCAAGGAAATTGGTCAACACAGTGGTCAAACTGTAGTATTTCCTTCTCTTGTTCCTTGGGCCTCTGGCATGAGAATTTTAACAAAGAAGTTATCTGCTTATTGTTCAGTCCCTTTGTACGCCTTTGTCCCTCGACAATCTTGCAAGCCTAAATGATTTGTGAAAAGATACAAAAGCATTAAAAAAAATAAAACTCAAAATTTGTAAAATAACAGAATTATGGTGAAATATTCAAAGATTTACCTCCATGGGCATGTAATTCACTTTTTTCTGATTCCCAACTTGCAAGCAAGGTAAATGGGGATGCTGTATAGTAAATCCATAGACCTCACGAAAATAGTCAACAACAGATTTCATGTTTCTTTCTTCATCAACGGGAAACCTGAGAGAAAATAAGTGGATATCAAAATGAGGAATGGGAATGATACCAAGCAGGAATGATAAGGAGGTATGAAGTAACTTAAGCAACTCACATTAGCTCCCTTGTTGGTTGTGATGTCACCCCTGAGACACGATATTTCCTTCGTACATTCCCTCTGTGTGTAACTTCAACTTTGACTCCCCTAAGAGCTTTCTTGATCTGCTTAAAAATGACGATTAGTTTCTTTACAATAACTGATTTATATACACTCCACTCTTATAAGTAAAGCATGAAAACAAAACAGAACCTTTATTCGGTCTGCATCAGAAATCTGTTTGGTATACACATGTTTGCCCAAAATTTGTTCTACAAACTCAACGACGGGAAGTGGTTCTATGAATGTTGTTGCCAATGTATCTGTTTGAATTTAGAACATAAAATACAATCATAATAAGGAAATGAAAACATAAAAGTTACTTTGTTAGATTTGAACGCCTTATATAATCACATCATACCAATATTTAGTGATAATCCCATCTGGGTTGGTTTTATACTCTGGTAAAAACCTCTCCATGATTGTAATCCACATCCTATTGACTTTGGATTGGTAATGTTAGGTGAATAGAAGAATCTCCCAACTGATAGGTACCTGTTTAATGCATTAAGCGGTCTATAAATATGGAGTTTGAAAACAATAAATTAAATTAAGAATTCTGATCAAATAAAGATCATACCTTTGAGCTGTAAGCTCCTTTAATACTAGATCAACTAATTTAAGTGCCTCTGAAGGAGTGTCAACTTGTTTTCCGGAGAGAAGCTCGCGAAGTTGACTCATACTAGCATGCGCAACAAATTCGATAATCACTGTGAATTCCCTTTGCCTGAAATCATGCAACAAAAGATTAAATTTATCTAAACTACATTTTACTGTATTATAATTTTAACTGTCATATAACAAGTTAGTAGTTAAAGACACTTATTTTCAACCAATATGTAGAAAAAGAGAATTTTGTTGAAAATAAAAACCATTAGATTTATGGATTTCAGTACATTTTTAAAAATTATTTTAAAAAAAAGACAAAAAAGTATCCAAAAAACAAACATGAGCAAGGAACCCAATCATTCTTAGCTGCAATTTTATATTAAACAAATGTCGAAAAAGGTAAACCATTACCTTCCCTATGCCAAAAATCTTTTGACTGAATAATTTTGGTGTAAAAAACTCCCAATTTAAAATAATAATTATTAGAAAAAAAGAAGTATGGGCTTCTCTAAACTTTACAGAAAATGCTGAAAAATGAACTAAAAAATAAATAAATAAATACATACTTTGTGATGCCAATCCAATCTATATCATCTTCAATGGTAACTGTGAATTCTTTAGATATAAAAGGAAGTCTTCCCGCTGTGTAAAGAGCTCTTCTCCCATCATAAACAGGAAGCTTCATCCCCAAATCAGTGTTCCTATGAACTTTGACCAACTGGGCCATAATACTCTTGTTCAGTTTAGTAGAATTCACTTCTGGAATCATCATAACCTGCACAAATTGAACCAAAAACACTCAAATCACTCAAAAAATCACCAAACTTTTAACCAATTTTCAAAAAACATCAAATGAATGCTTACACTATATTGGGTCAGTTCTTTATCAGCCAAATCAGCAAGAAAGTGGTTTGCTTTGACCACACATTTGGTCCCCAATTGACCATAACCAGGCCTCCGGTGGAACATGAGGCGTTTATCGGCCGAAATCTCCACCGGGGAAAGCTCCGGCATCAATGGCTTCCCTTTCCCTCTTCTCCTTGCTGATCTCCGGTGGCCGGAGATCTTCTGATCGGTTGTTTCTTCAACACTGAACTGTTTGTGATCATTCATGGGTTTCCCTCTTGTAATCCTTTTGGAAATCACATGTTTCTGCTCGGGATCTCGAATCTGCTTCAACTGAGGCATGATTCTTCACCTGAAATCCGTTCAAGCAGCAGATTTCAAGAACCAATGAAGCATAAAGATGAGGGCTTTATGTGAAAAAGATAGAGGCTGTTGCATAAAAAACAAAGGGGAATTCAGAGATGAGCGATTAGAAGGTGATGGAACAGCGGATTTCACGTGTACTTTGGAGAATTTTGGTGGGTTTGAAACGCAAGAAGAAAAGAAAGAGAGTCCAAAATGGAAAGAGAAAATAAGAATGATTTGCATATGAAAATCTTTGATGATAACATATGTATATGTGTTGTTGGTCACAGTCGCTGTTATTCTCTGAAATTGTTTGGGCAAACGCAGAAAAAGACATGCAAACATGCAGAGATGGCAAACAGGAAAAGCTGAAGGAAAACATTTACTTTGAATTAAAAACAAGTAGGTCATCAAGATTTACCCCTATAAGACAAAACAAATTGAGGAAGATGAAGAAGAAGAATGTGATATTGGGTTATTATTACACTTTTCACCCCTTTTACTATGGTGAATTTGTGTTTTAAGTGGGTAATATTTTGAAAGTTTTCACTCTATTGAAGAAAAGAAAGATATTGATCCCAATCAAGACATTAGTTATGTGTAAATCATAATATTAAGTAGTTAAGAGATTATTCTAACTAATTAAGGAATACAATAGAGTGTATACAGAATGCCAAGTTACAATCATATACCTTCCATTCATCTAAAAGATAAATAACCAATCAAATGTAATAGTTTGTTTTAGAAATTTGAAGTTAAGAGATAACAACAAGTTAATTATCTTTGAAGATGAATACCAATTAGATATCTAAATGAGAAAATGGAAAAAGACAAATAAATCTTGTTAAAGTATTTGAGTGCCCTAATAAGTTGGAAGAAAGATACATTTGGACTGGAGATCAAGAAAACAACTTAGAAGAGGAAAATTGCTATTAAGAAATATATAACATTAGAGATCAAAGACAATCACTTAAAAGATCAAAATGACTATACAAAAGTTAAGGTTTAACAATGGACATGAGACTGCACTCCTCAATTTTTGATGTCGTTAAATTCCTTATTGAAAAGTTGATTCATGTGCCATGTTGAGAGTCTTCTTGATTTGGTGTTTGTGATGCACTTGCTTTTGCATGAATTGGGAGTATAGAATAAGATCGAATCGCATAGATTATTGTAGGATGGCAGGCAGGCCTATTGGACTTTTGTCTGAGGGAGGATTGTTGAGTGTAAACCCAACCGCACTTGGAAAAAAAAAAAGAGGAAAGCAACCACAAGCCTATGGTTTCTCTATAGCCGAAATGGTTTAAGGTATAACCCTAACAAACTTAACTTATGCTTGTCTCAAAGAAAGTATGAAGGATTGAATATTCTCATAGGCTTTAAACAAACGTGTTTAAAAACCAATATATAGGGAGAAATCTACGCATTTAAGCATTCAAGAGATATGTGTCATATAGCATACTTGATTTCCATTTATTAAATCGTTACTGCCTACCGTTCATATAGTACCAGATATCTATCTATTATATGATATATAAATATCCAATCATTGTGTGACAATTATTCATCATGTATATTCTAAGAGTGAATTTAATAAACAGATTCCTAAATCTATCACTATTAGTTGTTTAGCAAATCTAAATTGGCTAAAACAAAGGATGTGGCTATGCATACTAGCCCCACATCAACTACTAATAACATTTAAGTATACAAATAAAGTTGAAAATAAAATAAAAAGAAACAAGGATAATTACAAATCCCTACAACATGACTCACATCGATCGCTAGTACACGTGGCTTCCCACTATATGAAAAATCCAATTTAAGATTTCATGAGCTTTTAACAACATTCCTATATAAATTTACACAATTTAAGATATAAAATAAAATATTATTTGAGGGATATAAATAGCAAGGACCTTTAACTTTAAGAAAACATAACCAAAAGAGAACCTTTTGTAATTTTTCATTGATTTGTCACATGTTCCATCATGTGACACAAATTTGATTACATGGGATCCGTTCCATCTTGTTTTTTTAAGCAATACTTTTATAAACTGATTATTATTAACTAAAGGATACTAGTTTACAATAAAATACTAAATTCTTGTAAGGCTTAAAAAAGAGAGGTGTTATTATGGCAATCAACTTGCAACATTGGGCTAAAATTGGACTTTAACTAAAAAAAAGGTCAAAATGTTATCTTTGTCAGGAATTATGAAAATAACATAACAGACAATTTTAATTAATGTATTAAGTTGGCTGAAAATTAATTAATGTTATTAAATTAATTGTAAATTGCAATAAAAGAAAAGTAACACATATTAAAGTGTAGAGATAGCAGAACTGGGAATGGGGACCCTCCTCTATCTGTCCACTCAACCCAAAGTAGTTATACCCCTTGTTGAAATGCTACAACTCCTGACCTATCACTCTCTTTTGCAGATTTCATTTTGCAAAATTTTTGTTTTTTACTTTGATATTAATAATTCAAAATAATTCTCTATTTTATATTTGGGAAAACAAACAGTAAATATATAAAATATTTTGTATGCACAAATTGATATTAGTTATAAGTTAATAATAACAGGCAAAGTTAGGGAAGATGCAAATTTAAGTGGGGCATTTTTATTAGAACATGTTGTGATTGTAACTAGTAATTTGGGGTGAAACCAATGATTTAAAATGAAATGGTTAGGGTAAGGTATTAGAGTATTTACATCAGGTTTCTCATCTATATTCTTATAATTATAATAAAAATTACTATTTTTTTCTTTTTGCTTTTCAATTAAATAGTATTTTCTTGTTACTTTTATCATTACATTTTTTATCTACTCTACTCATGACCACTTTCAAAAATAGGAATATCTTGAGTTAGCTTGAGTTTAAGTCTCAATATGGCTAAAGATGCCGGCTTAAGGTTGAGTCGGGGTGTTTTGCAATTATGGGTTTCATGCTGAGAGGTTTAGGGGTGTTGTCCTAATCGTGAAACAGATAACTGGACTTGATTAAGATAACATTTATCATTCGAAACAGAATCGTAAATTTTCCGTTAAAAAATAACTTGGGTGAAAAAAGGGTAACTACCTCATTTTGAACTATCAATTTGCATTTAATGGGACTCATTTATAGTTTCAGCAATATTAGAAACCCCCCCCCCCCCCTAACTTAGATATCAAATAAACATCTAACTTAGATATAAAATAAAATAAAAATCATGTGTACTTAAATATTCTAGTTTGTGTTAAATCTCATAATCCAAGTCTGATAATATTTTTTATGATGACCAATGATTTTTTATGAACTCGATATGCAGAACTTGTATATAATGATAATAAAATAAAAAGTAGTTGTATAAAATTTGAAAAGCATAAATTAAATATCCGTTATTCATTGACCAACACAAGGACGAAAAAGACGTAGCATTGCAAATGCGTTTTGCTACAATAAAAAGCAAATTGAAGCGCTACAGGTGCTGTTTTGCTCAGAATGAAAGGCCCCCACCCACCCCACAAAATAATAATAATAATAAAATAATAAGTTTTGACAATTTAATTTAAATATAAAAAGAAGTTGTGAAATGCTAAATTCTATTTTGGCTTGTATTTACCTGTCAAAATGTTTTATAACTAAACAAAAAAATGCGATTTACCTAGATAATTAGTATCAATTTTTACCTAGGCATGGAATGAAATAAATATACACAAAATTGTTTTAGATACTTTATATTTTCATAGGAAACTAATATTTAGGCTTTGCCTTTAGATAACCAGTGAGGTAGTTTGCCAAAAATCTAGAAAATGATTTCATTCTATAAATGGTAGCGCATTAAATACTTGTACCATGTAGCAAGAAAGAGTGGGACAAGCATACATCATAAATGGGTTGAGTAAACATCAAAATCTTCTTTTCTCACATTGTTGTTTCCAAATAATATATACATGCATCAAATACTTGTATGCAACAATTAAAGAAAATCATGGATGTAGTTTTATGAGTTTGTTGTAGTTCTATAACAATATTAAAGTAAACTCACACATATTATAACCGGGTACTTATCTACTTATTTTTGTGCCTACTTTAACTCTTCTATGACTTGTGTAACAAAGTTTTGCCAAAAAAAAAGTAATAATAATAATAACATAAAAGAAATAAATGCTAACCCAACTTTGAGTATATCTACTTTTAAACTTATTTATAGTTAAAACGTATCGTTTTATTCTAATCATAATAAATCTGTTTCAGTTAAATTCGAGTATCTATTTTTATGCTCGTGATTTAAAATAATGTTTTTCTTATGATCATACTAAAGGCATCCTTAAAACATATATATTTTTTGTTTTGTAATATATAATAGACAAATCGATCGTATGCCATTCTAAAAACGAAAAGATGCATAAATCATATACAAGTAGCGATTTTTATATTCGTGTATCTACAAAAATATCAGTTATCTACAATAACTAATAAGTTAATATTACAAAATAAGAATAGGTGGAAAATAGCTAATTTAATCATTTTCTCTTTAGAATAAAAGTGATTGTACTTTTCACAAACAATGTAGTTGGAACTAAATTCACCGTACGGATAGGGAACCACACTCGATTGCAAGAAAGAAATAGCATCCATGCTGCTATATATCGGAAAATCATAAATCCAATATAGTGTTATTTATATTAAATCTTATTATATTATTAAAATAAATCTTTAACAAAACCCATATTCACGCAAAAATAAAAAGTCAATTGTAGGTCTGCACACAGCATGCTCCTCTTCTTTATACCCCTATCACGCATTATAACCACCACACCATCATTCATCGTCATTCATCACATGGAAGATCAACCAAAGCAGGTTGCAGACTAAAAAAATACTTTCGAAACAGATAAACAAATTGTTTAAAGTATTACATAAAAAAATATTAATATAATACTAGTATACTCATTTTGGTGGTATACTGGTATTTAAAGTGAATACCGTATTTATCTACCTTGTTAGTATTTATATATAACTAGTATTAAGCCCCCCGCGTTGCAACGGGGGACGTAAAACCATGACAAGTAGCACCAATGTCACACTACCATCAACGACCAACTTAACACCGGAAAAATCGTATTAAAAAACAAAAAAAGACGAAAAAAATATAAAAGCAAACGAAAAGTAGACGTAAAAACATCGAATGACACACACGAAATGTAAAAGATAAAAAACAATAACTAAGTCGATTTAAGAACTGTGCATTGCGTCAACGCAGTTAAATAACAACAAATAGGTGTGAAAACGTTAAACCACACACGTATGTTGTGCGTAACTCTTAAACTTAGACCGTCACGTACAAAGAAAAAGTTGTAAAAAAGAAGGGAATTATAAGTTTAGAAAACATAACCAAATATTATAATATGTAAACAATATTTATTAATTTAATTATATGTTTACTTCCATACATGATGATGTATACAAAGAGTGTGTTGTGATTTAATGCGAGAATAGAAAGAGGCAAGAAGAGATACATGATGGAGTAAATTTCAATATTTCATGCCAAAGGGTACAAAGCTAAAAAACAAACATAAAAACAAATTTACTGGAACTTCCGCCTACCGCAATCATGAGATCTAAAGATACACTCAATCACCACCCATGCCCTTCAACCCTACACTTACACATAAATAAATACACATATTCACACACAATAAATACAAGCTCCCTTTGATGTTTATTTTAGAGATATATATACGAAAACGATGACAAAACAAAACAAAGTAGATCGATCATTTTGTTATACAATTCTTTTATGTATATATGTATCTCGTATTCATGTTGATATGATTTAGTATTTTCTTTCAACGACAAACACACACCCATCCTGAAATCTATTTAAGAATCCACTTATCATTCACTTAATGTGACTCAAACACACACTAATAGGTATAAAAATTATACATCACTAGGCCTAGAGGCCATCGGCTTTTGTTTACAGTTGAGTCCGTTTTTTCTTAAACGCTAAGTATTCATATACTATTATTAACTACTTATACTTATGTGTTCTAAAAAAAACTACTTAATTATACCTATAGTTTACGGTATTTGAACCTCAACCAAAGAATCTTACCACAAAAATTATAAAGAGATCATTTGATACATAATTAAAAATAATAATAATCAAATAAAACTTTCGTACGTAATGTTTTGTTTTGATCATTCAAACTATATTAGTTAGCCGTACGTACAAATAATAACACACTTCTTATTTTGAAAAACCACCTTTTCGATAACCAAAAAAACCAACATGATTTGTAAGTGGAAAAAGACATAATAAACAAAGATTAAAACTATATATCCGTTAAGGTAAAAGGTAAAGATGATAGGTTTATGTTGTACTAGAGTTGGTGTTGGTTTGTAAATGTAAGGGGAAGAGACAGCGACATATTAATTACCTTGCGATTTTATCGTCCTTTGCACGCCCTTGATCCTTCCTTCTGCACACAACGCCCAACAATCATTACCATTATTATTATTACTATATATGATTCTATCCACTTGAAGCTAGATTGATCGATTGTTGATCAAATTTCAAAGATTATGATGAAAATCACTTATGGGTATGATCGATTTGTACCTGATTGTTGAATAAGAAGAAGAAGATGATGATGAGTGAGTGTGTGTGTGTGTGTTGTAGAAACTTAGAAGAAAGCAAAAGAGAATGTATGTGTATTTAAGTGTGTGATTCGGTGGAACATGGAACGAAGCACTAGAAAAAGCTCCAATGTGGCTGCTTCCATGGCGGAAATCGATACATTAAAATCATTATTATTATTGTTATAATGTTATTAATATAAAGATTGATAGACTCGAGAAGTTGTTCGCACGAGCATGTGTTGTTTAGCGGTTTTAATTAATCAAAAGGACAAAAAGCAACTTTAATGAGAAACAGAGAGAGATTATTATTATTAAACAAACTCAAAAAAGTGGATTTTGTTTTTGCTTTAGAGCATGCTCTTGTCTTCCCCATGAAAACATCTTTCTCTTTATCAATCTGAATCAAATCTTTCATCCCATTTAAAAAAAAAAACACAAATTGATGCGATTTGTGGATAAATATAATCATTTCTCCGTCCAATTTCATGATTATGCAACATGATTTTGAAAATATAGCATGATTTTGAAAGACATAATGTTATGATCATGAACTTATAAAGCAGAGAGAGATGGATTGATTAAAAAACTAAATGATATAAAGGAAGATGGAGAAAAGTGCTAAAGATTCCTTACATAGAGTTTCGACTTTTTCTCTTTTTTCTTCTGCAACTTGTTTGTGCTTCTTTTGATCTTCGACTTTCTCGTTTAGATGATCATGGGGTGTGTGTGTGTTTTTCGAAGTGTGTGAGTGAAAATGGTGAGATGTGTTGTGTAATGGAGAACGATGAGAGTGTAGTATGTGAGTGTGAGTGTGTGTTGGAGAGATAAAGTGGGGGCTTTGGAAAGGGGGCTGGTGAGTGTGAAGGCACGGCTTTTGACTACCCTTTATTGAGCAACGGTCGTAATCCAAAATTTTGTGTCAAAAATCAAAATCAAATTCAATTTTAACACAAAACAAAAAATATTAATGTAAAGAAAAGTGAATTTTTTGGTTCCTTAAACATTTTGACGAAGCAAGAGATTCGATCATACCGTCAATAAGGTGTAAAATAAAATGTTTGAGCCACCAGACTGGTAGATTTTAATATAGTATCTGAGTTTCTTGTTTGATCATGTAAGGTTATGTTTTCATAGTATTGAAATTACACTTTGATTAATAACATAAGCAAAGAAATAAGTTGTGTTTACATAATCATTGTCTTTAAACATAAAATCAAATACTTTACCTATAACATAAACTATCATTGCTAGCTAGGATGCTAATCTTAAATCATGTCGGGTAGCCTATCATGTCATATCATGCATGCTATCATCTTTATTAATATTTACATGTCAAATTGATATGTATATAAAATTAAGCATTGTTGAATTAGTTCTAGTTTCAACTTTAGAAAAGTAAACTTTAACATAACATATTTTTTTATATTTTAGAGAGTAATAACTATACACCTAGTCATACTTTACTGTATCTGTCATTTTAGCTATAACTGTCTTTTTTTTAACAATACTTTATTGTACCTTAGCATGCACTTTAATTGTTGAGCTTATAATAAACGCAAAGCTATTGTCAAGTGATCGTACACAAGGTAGGGATCTGTCAGGGGGAGCGTGGATGATGTAAGGCTCTTAGCTGGTGAGTATGCACAAGGCATGGTTTCTATTAGGTGAGTATGCACAAGGCATAACTAGTATTAGGTAAGGATGTAACAAACGCAAACTTCTTTAGTAGTGACTACATAACTCTGTACTTTTAGCTTTCACATGTGAATTTGAGTATTTTGGGCTCACTTATTTTTCTTTACTTTCATTTTCATTAACTATGTCATGCCTTAATTCTTTAGCTATATGATAATTGTATTATGTTTTAGCTCTTTATCACATGACACTATGTAACACTTTGATACTTTATCATTAATGTTTACTAATACATTCTTTCGCATACATTGCCTTTAATTACATAGATGTGGAACACTTAATTAAGGAGGTATGATCCACGTGTTAATCAATATTGTCCAAGTGTTTGGTGTTGCGATGGTTATACCTCACTTACAGAGGTTATCATGTGATTCTAGATAAGTGTCTAGGTTAGTAATGGAATAAGGTTCAATTACAATGACCTATTAAATGTGGAGGTTCGCGAGACTCGACTTCTACTACTCGATTTCTTTAACAACTTTAGCATTAACATTAACATTAACATATGATACTATAACAAAGCTACTTATTGTCAATTGATTGCAATTAAGCCTATTCTTTGATGTTTTTAAGGTCATCATGTTTCATTGCTTTACTTTTCACATATCATATTCTCTTGCTATTCATGCTTATGTTAATGCCAACTAGGATGGATGTTAATACAATATTAGTGCAGGACCGTTTAAGGGCTTTAACACAATTACAACGCAACAACACAATGAGGAGATTAACTAAACTTTAATCAAACAGTGAACTGGGTTAACCAAAGTGATACAAAGAACACAAGTAAAGCAAGAGACAGAACAAGAGAGTATGGGTTTCAAGGAGGCAGTATATTGCTTTCTCAAGTTCTTTTACAAGTGTTACAAAGCATAAAGAAAGATACAAGAACTTGGAATACTTATACTACAACCTACAGCGGGCTATACTTTGAAAGCCAGCTGGATACAATTGACTAGACACTAACAAAATCAATTGTAGGATCAAAAGGCATATCTGCCTTTTGACCTTGTGACTATGACATGCCATAGTTCACATCCTTATACATTACAAAAAGGATAAAGTACATAAAGTGGAAAGTTACAGACTCAAGACCTCAATGTACAGTTACCAAAAGCATGGACCTTTTCACCAACTCATGTAAGTTGGTGACTTTACAGAGATGCAGCGGAAAAGGTGCTTTATGGAACAGTACATCAGATAAAGCATGTGTACTAAAAGTCTTCGGAAGAAATCTGTCTTCATAGGTTGAAGCTTCGGAAGACTTTGTCTTCTGAGGCTTCGGAAGACTTCATGTTTGGCTTCGGAAGATATTGGTCTTGGCTTCGGAAGATTTTACACTTAGAGTATTTTCTAATGCATTGTGTAAAACTTCCGAAGCATTCTTCACTTCAGTACTTAGTGCATGTTGCTGAGACACTTTGGATGTTTTGAGTTGCATCAGACTTAAGGAATCCTTACAAACTCCCCCTAGGAATTTCTTGATGCTAATCACATATCAACAAATATTCGATCAAGCAACACATAAACAAATACACATAAAGATCAATAATATACAAGGATCAATGGTAGAAAAATATAAATGCTTTAATCGTGAACTGTTAGACAAAAAATTATGTTAGTTTGTTAACTGTTTAGATTAAATATAAACCATATCTAATGCATTAATCTTCTAAAGTTAAAAGGAATCAAATCAAAACAAATGTTACCACCTCTTCATTATTTACATATTAAGAGTCCATTACTTTAATTCAAAGCTTTCTTAAATCACCCTCCCTCTATACCTAATGAAGCTATATATACTTCTTGATAGGTACACCTATCTATGTGATAGTCACAACTCTAGTATTTGTCATGTATAAACTTACCTTCATATCATATGTCAATGATGATGATAAGAGTCTTGAGTTTTATGTCAAAGTCAGAATTTAGATTCTTGTTAAGTATTTTTCTCCATAGTTCTGTTAAATAAATCTTACCTCAATTGATGGGAGTTAAAAGTTCCGGCTTGTCACATCTTACCTCAATTAAAGGTTAACCCGTGGTAAGCTAAAAATAAACTCTTCGACGAGTAGTGGATGTATGAACAGCTGAGATGAGAATATGGGTCTCACTCATGCTGTAAAGGAGTGTATATGGTTGAAAGGTTTTGTTCTCAAATTGGGTATGGATGTTTAGAGAGCGTTGGTATTATGTGATAACCAAGGTGTTATTCAACTGTCCAAAAATCCAATATTCTATGAGAGGACCAAACATATTTGTGTAAAGCTGCATTTCATCAGAGATGTTGTAAACTCAAAGGAAGTTAGTATTGAGCATGTTGATACAACTGACAATGCAACAGATATGCTAACAAAGGTGATTCCAGGTCCTACGTTTGATTTGTATTTAGATTTGCTATAAATTGGAAGTGCTTGATGCTATCGACATAAAGGTGGAGATTGTTGTGTATTATGTCAAATTCATAAAGTGTTACCTAAGTTAATAGGAGTTAAAAGTTACAGGTTAGTTTTCATATCTTGTGAAAATGTAGGGACTGAATATGTAAAAGTTTAAACCGTGGTTGTTAACAGTTGTTATAAGGGATTAGGTCAAGAGGTTGTTGATCATTCTTATTTCAAATTCGAATGTTATATGTTGTAAATCAAGTTCTTCAATAATCAATTCAGTTCTTGCATTTCTTAATTGTCTTGTGTGAATTCTCAATTGTCTTACTCATTTTCTTAATTGATTCACTATTTATCCTTCGATCTAGTTCTTTGGTGTTGTGATCAAATTCCTAATAGTAACACAACAGAGACCAAAAGAAAGAAGATGAGAACATTTGATGCTAGATCTGATTTTGAATCAAATTGTGTAGCGTGTTGAGTGCGTACATGGGGAAAAATGTTTGTTTACTTGATAATTTCGTGTTTAATGCTTTTGCTGGGACGAATTCATATTTACGTTATGTTATTGTATACATGAAACTTTTTTGTGGCTTTGTTTGAATATGCCACTTAATCATTTAGGGCTTCACTCATATGATAGAATGTATTCAAGAATCAGAGTAGGTTTGGGCATGCGGTGGTATTCGATGACAATTTGCGACCGCGGAGAGTAGTGGGCACTAAAAACAGTAGCATTGTGTTCAAGAAGACCAAATACAATCTTTAAGGGTCTGTAGTAGTGGCAATCAATCAACTTATTGGCTTCTATTTCTTTTTTGTTGGAAGGTCATGTGTATAGCACAACCTGCGTTGCTTTATCTGATTAGTTAACACGATTTAGCATTTAGTAGAGTTTCATACGCTATCATGACGGGTCCTAATTGTTACCATTCATTATTAATCTAAACATAAAATCCAAAAACACAATTTAAAACAACATGTACTTGTTTCTGTTTGTAAAGAGACCAAAATGTTTATCATAGGAGAGACATATGATGAGATTTAATGACTTTTTAGTTAATGACATCCAAGACAAGTACCACAACTGTTACGAAACAGTAAAACATAAACAGTTTACAATAATATCATACTGATGACTCTTATAATTTGATAACACTCCTGAACGAAAAAGAATAATTTAAAAATAAATATTTATCATTATAAGTTTAAAGTTTAATGATCACTGTACACCTAATAAACAATATATGTAAAGTTTAGTAAATGGGGCAGATGCACTGTGAATATGCCCACCATGTGCAGCTTTTTTCGCATATGTCTCTAGTAATAAATTCATATAAATACATATGAATTTATATCTTTACAATAGTTTAATTACAAAGTAAAGCTTTTCTTATTTATCAATATATGGTTTTTCATTACTAAAATTCACAATGTTCGTTGTATGTTCCAAAACCATTACACCCTTCTACCTTTTAGCCTATATTTTATACTTTCATAATATAAGTCACGATTGACTTGTTATGTTACTCGTGATGGAACAATGACCCCGAGCGTGAAAAAGCGTGGGGTATAACACATGGCTACATAGGGGCGTGGGCGTGGGCGTGGGCGTGAGCTATAATAACACATACCCTCATGTGAAATATCTTAGTAACCATATAATTTTTATGCACGGTAAATTAAAAAGAGTAGTTAAAGAGAGAAATAAGTATATGCTTATACATTTCTTGTTAGGAAACGTAGAATCATGCATTAGATTGTACTAAATGTAACCATACTTCTCATGTTTACTTGTTAATGTTGTTTAACTTGTTATATCAGTAAAAGTTTATTTGTTTAATTTGTTACACTAAAAGACATAATACATAACTTTAATATATATATATATATATATATATATATATATATATATATATATATATATATATAGGGGAGGGATCAAATGAGAACTCCCTTTTTTTGTGAGAACTCTAGGAACCAATGTGAACCACAAGTTTTCAATGGCAAAATTGTAATTAACAACAACATAATCAAAAAAATCATAAAATAAAAAATAATAAAAAAATAAAAAAAGTAAAAACACAGAAGTGTTTCTCTCGTTTCCCTCTACCATTAAAAAAATAAAAAAATAAAAAAAAATCTCGTTTTATTTACGAACGTCATTTTACACATATGTAATTCTTGGAATTACACATGTGTAAAACATAATTTATACATATGTAATGACTAATTTACACATGTGTAAATAACGGGTGGACGAATTTTTTTAAAAAAATATATCAATATGGTAGGCGTTGGAAAGATAAAAAAATAATGAAATTAATGGTGAAATTTTTATGAAAAAATAATGTCATGAAAAAAAGTTATGAACGTTTTAAAAAAAGATGGAAGTGGCATGTGACTTGCATGTGACTAAAATGTGTGGTTGATATTGGTTCCTAGAGTTCTCACTAAAAAGGGTGGTTCTCAAGATAACCCTACCTTATACATATATATATATATATATATATATATATATATATATATATATATATATATATATATATATATATATATATATATATAGGGTAGGGTTATCTTGAGAACCATCCTTTTTAGTGAGAACTCTAGGAACCAATATCAACCACACATTTTAGTCACATGCAAGTCACATGCCACTTCCACCTTTTTTTTAAAACGTTCATAACTTTTTTTCATGACATTATTTTTTCATAAAAATTTCACCATTAATTTCATTATTTTTTTATCTTTCTAACGCCTACCATATTGATATATTTTTTAAAAAAAATTCGTCCACCCGTTATTTACACATGTGTAAATTAGTCATTACATATGTGTAAATTCTGTTTTACACATGTGTAATTCCAAGAATTACATATGTGTAAAATGACGTTCGTAAAAAAAACGAGATTTTTTTTTATTTTTTTATTTTTTTTAATGGTAGAGGGAAACGAGATAAACATTTCTGTGTTTTTACTTTTTTTATTTTTTTATTATTTTTTATTTTATGATTCTTTTGATTATGTTGTTGTTAATTACAATTTTGTCATTGAAAACTAGTGGTTCACATTGGTTCTTAGAGTTCTCACAAATAAAGGGAGTTCTCATTTGATCCCTCCCCTATATATATATATATATATATATATATATATATATATATAGTGATATTCAATTGATAACCATAAATCTGTACAAAACCAAAAAGAACCACTTTAACTCTCGTACTATTTATTATATTAATATATCAAAATGCTTAAAATTTTACTAGTTTTAAAATAGATTTTTAAAAATCATTATATCTATAGTCTTTTGATAATGTACATATATACACCCACATTGTATTGGGTATATGAACATTTCATAGTTATTTAAAATAATTGAGTAGACAGGTGATAAAACGAAAGAAACGATGAAATAATAGAATCAAACCATCATCTTTTAGTATTACTATTATTATCGAGGTGTTATGTCCATTTTTATGTGGTTCTTAGTATTTTTTTTTACATATTTGTGGTTATCAATAGAATGCTTCCTTACATATATATATATATATATATATATATATATATATATATATATATATATATATATATATATATATATATATATATATATATATATATATATATATATATATATATACACATATACATATAGGGGATGGATCAAATGAGAACTCCCTTTTTTTGTGAGAACTCTAGGAACCAATGTGAACCACAAGTTTTCAATGGCAAAATTGTAATTAACAACAACATAATCAAAAAAATCATAAAATAAAAAATAATAAAAAAATAAAAAAGTAAAAACACAGAAGTGTTTCTCTCGTTTCCCTCTACCATTAAAAAAATAAAAAAAATAAAAAAAATTAAAAAAAAATCTCTTTTTATTCACGAACGTCATTTTACACATATGTAATTCTTGAAATTACACATGTGTAAAACATAATTTATACATATGTAATGACTAATTTACACATGTGTAAATAACGGGTGGACGAATTTTTTTAAAAAAATATATCAATATGGTAGGCGTTGGAAAGATAAAAAAATAATGAAATTAATGTGAAATTTTTATGAAAAAATAATGTCATGAAAAAAAGTTATGAACGTTTTAAAAAAAAGATGGAAGTGGCATGTGACTTGCATGTGACTAAAATGTGTGGTTGATATTGGTTCCTAGAGTTCTCACTAAAAAGGGTGGTTCTCAAGATAACCCTACCTTATACATATATATATATATATATATATATATATATATATATATATATATATATATATATATATATATATATATATATATATATATATATATATATATATATATATATATAGTGATATTCAATTGATAACCATAAATCTGTACAAAACCAAAAAGAACCACTTTAACTCTCGTACTATTTATTATATTAATATATCAAAATGCTTAAAATTTTACTAGTTTTAAAATAGATTTTTAAAAATCATTATATCTATAGTCTTTTGATAATGTACATATATACACCCACATTGTATTGGGTATATGAACATTTCATAATTATTTAAAATAATTGAGTAGACAGGTGATAAAACGAAAGAAACGATGAAATAATAGAATCAAACCATCATCTTTTAGTATTACTATTATTATCGAGGTGTTATGTCCATTTTTATGTGGTTCTTAGTATTTTTTTTACATATTTGTGGTTATCAATAGAATGATTCCTTATATATATATATATATATATATATATATATATATATATATATATATATACGTAACACACTAGTTTTTAATGGCAAAATAGTAATTAATAAAAATATATTAAAAAACTGTAAAACAAAAAATAACATAAAAATAAAAAAAATAAAAACACAAAAATGTTTTCCTAGTTTCTTCTTTCATAAAAAAAATAAAAAATTACAAAAATCTCGTTTTTTTCATGATATTCATTTTACACATGTGTAATACCGGATTTACACATGTGTAAATCCAAGTATAACATATGTGTATAACCAGATTTACACATATGTAAATAATGGGTGGACGATCTTTTAAAAAAAGAATATCGATATGGTAGGCGTTGAAAAGATACATAATTATTGAAATTAATGGGACATTTTTTGAAAAAATGATGTCAGGAAAAAAAGTATGAACATTTAAAAAAAAAAGAAATGACATGTAACTTGCATTTCCTAAAATTTTTATAAAAATGGATGGTTCTTAATATAACCCTACCCTTTCTCTCTCTCTCTCTCTCTCTCTCTATATATATATATATATATATATATATATATATATATATATATATATATATATATATATATATATATATATATATATATATATATATATATAAATTTGATAAGAACATAATGGTTCCAGTCATAACCACAAGACAATACATAATAAAAGACAATTCAAAATACTCTACCATTTAAATTAAGCTTATACTCATTAGTCTCAAGGTTTTATTGATCGTATTATTTTGAACATCAATTCGTTTTGGATTATATAAGTCAACTAAAGATTTTCTTTATTTATTTTACACATCCACCCTAATGTGATAAAAATATTACCTAACTTAATAATGAAAACAAACTAGAGTTAGTCTAAAGTACTAAAGATGAAACAAATCATATGCATAGTGGTTGTATAGTGTATGAATTAAGATACATGTTGAAAAATGAAATTAGTTATTAAAATAAAGGTTTTTTCCTGTAATTAACTTCATTAAAAATTTTTGTTCAAGATAGGGTCTTTATTAAATTTTTATATTTTAGATGATAAGATCTCAGAGTTAAAAATGAGGAGACATTGAGTTTCCATATTAGAATAGTTTTTTTCTATCCTATTTTTTTTTCAAATACTAATCGATGGTATGTTCTTTTGTTCTTAACTAGTAATAGTGTGGTGCCTGTGTGATACAATGGGAAATACAATAAGGATGATTTGTACGGGTATGCATGAGACGGTTTGATTCAGTTATGAGTCATTACCATAACCAAAACCAATGTATCTGGTTCAGTTCAGCTTTGAACCATCAGATTGATTACTAATAATGATCCTCTTAACCAAGAAATATTAAAATTAAATAGGCCAAAGCATCAAGGCAACTAAACATAGTTGCTAATGAACTTGTTGAGTTACTTTTCTATAGTTACATGGATATTCTTCGGCAAATGTTTCTAAGACAAACGATGTGGACAAAATGTATTTAAGAGTTCCAGATTTATAGGGTTATAAATGATTATTTTAGATGTTTTATTTAAGTGAAATTACTATGTAGCCCTAAGCATCATAAATTAGAATAGAATGCCATTTTTGCCTCATGACTTCTATAATAAACCTGTACGATGCGACGGGAAATATAATACTTAGGTTAGTGATTTTAAGTGGATCCATGAGACAGTTTAATTCGGTTTTAAATCATAACCATAACAAAAGTCTTAATTCTTGGTTAAGTTTGGTTTTTAACTGGGGAAATGATAAGTAAGAATGGGCCCGTGAACCAAGATAGATTAAGTGCATGTTTGGATAACCCAACTTATTGACTTTTTAACTTTTTGGAGGGGTAAAAAGACTAAAATACCCCTCCAAAAAAGTTAAAAAGTTAAAAATTTTAACTTTTTAACTTTTTTGGAGGGGCATTTTGGTCTTTTTACCCCTCCAAAAAGTTAAAAAGTCAATAAGTTTGTTTATCCAAACATGCCCTAAAACTAAACAAGCCAAATGGGCCATCAACACACGTAAACAAAGTTTATAATAAACTATTTTTAGTATTCTATATTTATATAGATGTTCTTAGAAACAATTTTTTTTTTGGTTTTGTTTGATTTTTATCTGCCTAATTGAGAATTTTTTTTAAAAATAGGGCTAAGAGAGAGAGAGACGTGACAAGAGGGTTGAATCTTGTCGGTTGACCACATAAGGGGTTCCCGCCCCTGGCAGGGGCGGGTTCTTCCTTCCTGCTGCTGCTCTCTGCTCCACCTGCGAGATGCCTGCGAGATGTGACCATTTGACCGGAGAACTCGCCCTTGCCAAGGGCGGGTTCTCAAAAGAATTGTCACCCACACATTCAACCTACCACACACTCACGGATCATATATATATATAACCCAACTTCACTCAAATGTACATACAAAATCAATTTTACACTTAAAAAAATACTGATAATTATCATGTCTCGGCCTTACTTTTTACAAATATATTGGGGGTGGGGATATTTCGTTCGAAAATGGAAATATCATATGTGATGTTTCTACTAGAAGTTCAACTATTATTCTTCGTAATAGAGTTTCATACGAAGAGTTTGTAGATTTGATTTATAATCATCTACAGGTTCAAAAAGAGTATTATAATTTGAAATTAAAATTATATTACTCATATGCTGGTTTCTGTCAAAGTTCTGAAATTTTCAATGACTCAAGTCTAGATGTTTTGTATTATTTGGGAGAAAATGTTGAAAATTTTCGAGCAAATGTTTATGTTATCATTGAGCCAAAATTGTCTGTACAACAATCCAATTATATGGATCTCGCACGCGGTTTCTCTGTATCTCAAGCATCTGATCCGTCAAGCAATTCTTATCATCAAGACAATGTAAGATCGCATGATTATCAAGCCGGTCCGTCAACCAATTCTCATCATCAAGTCGATGATGATAATGGAGGTTTTGATAAGTCGGATGATGGTCGTTCAAACAGCAGTGAAAATACTGAACTCGTTCCATCACATGAAGAATCCAGTGATGATGATAACAACACTTATGGAGTTTCAAACAATTATAATTCTGGTGTTAATCCAGGATCTTACGGAGAGATGAACTATTCTGAAGATCCTCAGGAGTTAAGAGATTATGAAGCTGCTGATTTTGACGATGAAGACCATATGGATATATGGAATGAAGAGTCAAAAGAAATTCGTGTTGGAATGTATTTTAAATCGAAAGATGAAGTGATGCTTGCTGTGCGGTTATGGAACCTTGCACGTAACAGAGAGGCTGTTGTAGTTGAAAGTAAACGTACAAGATGGAGAGCAAAGTGCTACAGCACCAGCCCTAATTACAACAATAATCTTCATAGTGGTCCTCCATGTTCATGGTATGTTTATGCTTCAAAGAACCATGATCATCACATGTGGAGAATTTCAAGATGGGTGAATTCCCACAACTGCTTTGGTACTGTTGTTGGTAACAACAATAGAAGTTTCAAATGCAGAGATATTGTTACCCGTATCATCCATTTTATTCGTCAAGATATTGCTTTTCCCATCAAGCAAATTCAAGCGCATTTGAAAGACACGTTAAATGTTGATGTTTCATATAATAAAGCCTGGCGAGCTAGAAAAGCTGCTATTGAGAATATTTATGGTAGTTGGGACAGTAATTTTGAGGAACTACCTACGTACATCAACGCATTACAAGAGAAGAACCATGTTATCGTGGAATGGTTACATCATCCGACCGGTACATCTGGTTATTACACATTTAAATATGTGTTTTGGGCATTCGGTCCAATAATTAAAGCGTTCAGCTATTGTCAGCCTGTGATATCTGTTGACGGTACTTTCTTAAAAGGTTCTTACCGTGGTAAAATGTTAATTGCAGTTGCAAAAAATGCAAACAACTACGTAATGCCGATAGCTTATGCAATTGTAGACGAAGAGACGGTAGAAAGTTGGAGTTGGTTTTTCCACCAATTCTGGTCACACATTGCAGTTCACCACAATTATATTGGTTCGGGAAAAAAGTTATGTGTTATTTCTGATAGGCACAAAGGAATTATTCGTGCAATGAATACCCTTGAAGAGTGGAAAAATAATGCTGTGCATCGATTTTGTCTCCGACATGTTCGAAGTAACCTCATGCAAAAGTTCAAGGTTTCTAGCTTAAAAAGGCTATGTTGGTCTATCGGAAGCACCACCCAACAAAGAAAGTATAACTACTGTGTAAGTCAAATGACAAGCATCAATCTAGAAGCGTGGGAATATTTAAAAACTATTAAAGAGAGTAAATGGACGCTTCTACATGATAAAAATCATCGTCGGTGGGGTAACCTGACGACGAACATTTCAGAAAGCTTCAACAATACGCTGCGTGGTGTCAGGCTTATGCCAATAAAAGCTATTATTAATTGTACGTTCGAGACAACTGTCGAACAGTTCAGAAAGCACACTGACATCGCAGCCAACTGTAACACCGTGTTACCCCCTCGTATATGGCGTTTATTTAACACACGTGATATTAACTCGCAAGAGCATATTATAACAGAGTTTGATTACAGAGAGGCGAGGTATAGAGTTCTGTCAAAGATACAAACAAATGAAGCTGGTGGAAATGATTATACCGTGGAATACCATAACAGAACTTGCACGTGTGGTAAATGGCAGATGCAAAGATTTCCATGCTCACATGCAATTGCAGTTTGCCGCCATAGAGGTGAATCACCTCATAACATTGTTCATCAGGTCTATAGTACTGTTGTTTATCAAGAACAGTATAACGGACATTTTTACCCGCTAAGTCACATTGATTATTGGAAGAACCCGGGTTGGAAGATAAGAGGTGATCCCTCAAAAATCACCACGTCGCGAGGTAGGAGACGCACAAGAAGGATACACAACGAGATGGATGTTCATCATCCAGATGTACCTGTCATTCGTAGATGTTCAATATGTAGACAAACAGGTCATAACATGAACACTTGTCCAAACTCATATTCATGAGGAGATTGATGTGTAGTAGTTATTATTGTATAATATTATTTTATTTGATGTGTACTTGTCCAATCTCATAATTTTATTTGATGTGTACTGATAAAAGTATAAAACATTACATAATTAAAAAGGTAAAATACATCACTAAAAAATATAAAAGAAATAATATCTAACGAGTGTCATCATTATCGTTTGTTGCTTCATCATTTAAGTCGAACAGGCAAGGAGATGGATTAAAAAACCGGTCAACTGATTGAGCTGTATCTTGAAATTGAGGGTAATAAGGTAACGGGGAAGAATGGTGAAATGATTGTTGATAGCTATTATCAGGGCTTTGATAAGGATTTGACGGCCCCCCTTCTTCGAAATTCTGGGTCCCCATTTGACTAAAATGTGGAAACTGAGTACTTGAGGTACCACCATAAAAAAAATCTTGGTTGCCCATTTGGCTAAAAAAGGGGGAGTCAAGCTGTTGTTCCGTGAAATCCCTTTGTCCTGTCATATTCTGTTGCACAACAACATTATCATCACCAACCTGTCTACCAACCCGCCCTCGTCCTCTACCCCTTCTGGGTAAACGTTGTGGGACAGGAGGAAGTTGAGTATCATCAACATTTTGTGTCACATGCGTTGGTAGATAACTTATATGGTTTGCATGTGCCAAATCCATATAACGGCTTGCCATATTCCTCCCCGTTTCATCCCCTGGTCTTTGATAAATCTGACTCATCCCATCCATCTATAAATAACATTATGAAAGATTAATTTAAAAATAATAATAATAACAATAATAATAATAAAATTATTAATAATAATACCATCATTCTCAATCTTTGTCCATCATTTTGGAAGCCATGAGGGTTCGTGTCTTGATGAGCCGGGTTTGTTGTATACACAACAATACGTTCTAGATACCACCTCATGTATGCTTCAGAAGCAATTGGCGAATCAGTATACGCTTCATTAGCAATTGAATTAAGCCGAGACGCCCATGCTTGAACAAAGATATTATGATGTTGTAACCAGTTTTTATTTCTACCACCTTTACGAGCAGTCGAATGTAGATTTGTATGTTGCTCCCGGGTTAGTAACACACTTGTAGGGATTGGTTGAAACATTCCAAACTGTCTTAAAACCCTACTTGGAATGTGAGGCTCAACAACTTCCCAACATATAAGGTATGTGTCACTTCTCCAACTTTGATGTCCACTTGTGCAGATATCAGGTAGAAGGTGGATAATATTATCATAAGGCCTCCAATTAAACTGATATAAAAATATGAATTAATATGTTTACAAAATGTTAATATATACAAAATAATATCAGATTAATATTAATACCGTGGCCTCGCTTAATGAATGCAGCTGAGATCGCTACGCACTCAAACAGTGCGGAGTGGTGTTTACATAACTAAGTTCACCATTCCATCTGTAATCAAGTTTTTAAATATACCAGGTTAAGTAGAATAAATATAAGATTACAGATAAATAGTTAATACATAAGTTTTTTAAACATACCGTGCACCATATGGTAACCTGAAATCAATAGATCTCGTATTCTTGGGACACATAGTAGGTAATCTTTCCCATGCCCATAATTGCAACAAGAATAAAGGTCCACCAACTTCTCGGTTTGTGACACTCGTTGCCTTACATAACTGTCTATACAAAAATGCTAAAACTGCACTTCCCCAACTAAGTCTACCACAGTTATTTAAGTTTTCAATATGACTTAAATAATTTACGTGCACCCAGTTGCTAGAAGTATCAGGAAATAAAGTGGCACCAATCATAAAAAATAAAATTAATCTAGCTCGTTGAATACACTGAAAATCAGTGGCATTATCAGAAAATGGTTTTATTATTTCATTTAAAATAAACCTTAGGTTTAACTTATAACCACTTACAGCGCTTGTAGCGAGTGTACAACCGGTTAAATACTCAAACCTTATTATAATTTCGGATGCACTCATAGCATAATCAGTGCCAGAAACAACATCACCTTCAACCGGCAAACCCCATAAAACTTGAACATCTTGAAGGGTTATTGTGGTCTCTCCAACCGGTAAATGAAATGTGTGTGTCTCTGGCCTCCATCTCTCCACTAAAGCTGAAATAAGAGCACGATCAAGTTTTCGATAACCACACTCGATCACACCCGCAAAACCAGCCAACCTTATGTATCTCATAACATTTTCAGTGATAGGCACTTCATCAATGTAATCCCAAAAAGCTTTATCACCTCGTCTAGCACGTAAAATTCCTTCATCGCTTTCTGGGTCTCGAAAATAGTAATCAGCTCTATGTTGACCACTTAAAAATAACAAATCGTTATTTAGTGGACCTGGTGTAATTCTCCAGCTCATTTTGATTTCTAAAATGAACTATAAAACTCTAAAACGATTAGGTTTAAAAGGTTTCAGAGAAATAATTTGAAAGAAATGTGATGTTAAAATTTCGGTTGATGTAGAAATAAATAGGGTTGATAAAGGATCCGTAGAATTCATTTAATTTGGTTTGGTTAATATGGACCGTAGATCTCATCAAAGTTGGTGGATCGGACGGTTGTGGAATATTTGCAGAACCCGCCCATGTGAAGGGCGTGGTCTCAGAAATCAGTCATGTCACGTCACTGTCTCACTGTCGCCTCTTGTCGCCTCTCACTGTCGCCTGGTCAAAAGGAAGAAGAACCCGCCCCTGCCAGGGGCGGGAACCCCTTATGTAGTCAACCGACAAGATTCAACCCTCTTGTCACGTCTCTCTCTCTCTTAGCCCTATTTTTAAAAAAAATTCGCCTAATTGATTATTAATGGGCAGTGAACCAACGAAAATAAAAAACTAAACATGACAAAGAATCCATCAAGACAGCTAACCAAAGCTGCTAAGGAACTTAGAGTTAGTTTCTATATTTATAATGATGTTTTTTTGCAAATGTTTCATTAAGCAAACAATGTGAGACAAAATGTAAAGGGTTATAGATTGTGTTTTAAAAGTTGTATTTAAGTAAAAAGTGTCATTGTGCCCCTAAGCATCTTAAATTATAATAAAATATCATTTTTACTCTCATGAGTTCCATCCTTTATGATGTAACACCATGAAGCTTTGCATAATGGTTTATATCCACGATAAATAAAAAATAACAATATATAATTAGATCTAAGGTAGAAAATGAGTATCTTTTGGGATCTAAGTGGCTAAGTACTATACTCAGATGCAATAATAGTTAAAAGGAAAACGTTGATATAGTATAGGTTAATAATTTTAAGAGTATGCATGTCACACCCCAACTTTAACGGCGGAAACATTGAGATGTGAGGGTTAAGATTGTTCAAAGTCACATAACACTACTATTAAATGTAAATATCATTAAACATAAGTTTTAAAGGAAAATTACAACCAATAAGTCTCAAGCAAAAACCAAAACATAACATAAGTTCAACAACTTCAAATCTAAAGCATGTCTTTTATTTTCTAGGTTCTAGATGTGTCTAAACTTCAAAATCAAACATCAACCTTCGGCATTTCCTGAAACATGTTAAAAATAAAGTCAACAATTAAATGTTGGTGAGTTTCCATGGGTTATACATACATACATACATATAACAATTTATAAGAAGCAATTAATGTCATAGGTTACGAATAATGCAAGAACATAGATAGCATAATGATACAATCAAACCTTGACAATGATGGCCACAATAATTTATAACGATTAGCTAAGTATGCTTGGTCCCCATGATGAACAAGAATACGTCATCAGGAGCCAGCAATAACCTTGACTTTAGCACCAAATAGACTTGTCAAGCCAATAGATCTATGACGACGCTAGGCTAGCAAATAGTGAATGATTGTTTATAAAACTTTTAATGATGAACAAGAATACGTCATCAGGAGCCAGCAATAACCTCGACTTTAGCACCAAATAGTTTTGTTGTTTTGTTTATTTTTGTTTTTTTTAAAACTTTTGATGATTAACTTTTCATTTTATAAGTTTTTCTAAATCCCTTAAACTTTATATTCTAATTTTTATAATAAGAAGTTAGTTTCATAAACCTTATGACTTTTAAATAACTTCATATTTTAATTATTTATAAAATGTTTAAAATCACATTTTAGCAATAGTATTTTATAAATTACCACGTTTATAAATTTATCAATAATCCTTATGGTCTAATTATTTATTATAAAGTTGAACTCATAATTAATTCCTAACCTTTATAAGGATTTATTTATTTGATAATTGAACAAGTTATTACATCTTTAAAATAAGAAACACTTGAATTAATAATTTTTCACGAATAAGTAAGCACAGAATAAACCCCTATGGTTTCATTATTGACAAAAATAACCCTTACAAGAAATAACGAAAAATAATAATTTGTTAACAAAAACCCGAATGGTCACAATGCATGGGACAGGTCGATTCGATTTTGGACCATAACCCAATTACTACCTTCGGTGTAATTTGGTATTGAATCGACCATGTGATTATTAGTAATGGGCCTATGACCCAAGAAAAAAATAAAAACACTAAACAGACCAAAAGGCCCATCAACACGGCTAAACAAGAATTCTGTTGAAGTACTTTTCTAACTTTATAAAGGTGTTTTTTCACAAATTTTTTATCTAGGAAAATGATACGGGACAAAATGTATTTGAGAGTTCCAACTTTATATGGTTATATATTGTGCTTTAAAGGTTGCAATTACGTAGCAAAATTACCCCTTAAAGTAGAATGAAATGCTAATTTCATTATAGTATAGATAATATTAAAAATAGTGTTAGGAGTTTCCACAACGATTGGTGTTATTGTGTGATTGTTCCATTCATTTATTTGAATAACTTGTATCTACGAGAAGAGAAAATTGAAGGTTGTTGATCAAGACGCGTGAGTGAACAATCAAACATGTGTCGAAACAAAGAAATATGAGTAACAACTGCAGGATCGTTGAAGGTTTTGCACTTACAACACAACAACACAATGAGGAGAGTTGCTTAGAACTCTTAACAGATCAAATAGGGAACTGGTTAACTTTTAATGAAAGATGCTAAGAACACAAGTAAATATGATACAGAACAAGATGGCAAACAACACAAGTAATTGGTTTTCAAGATTGTTTGTATATTGCGTCTCAACTTCTATTACAAATGTTACAAAGCATACTATAAAAGTTACAAGTACTTGAGATACATATACTACATCCTACAGCCGGCCATACTTTGAAAGCCAGTTGGATACAATTGACTAGACAACTACAAAATCAAATGTAGAGTCAAAAGACAGATTTGCCTTTTGACTAGTGACTATGACATGCCATAGCTCACATCCTAATATATTACAAAAAGGATAAAAGTATATAAAGTATAAAGCACAGACTTAAGACCTCAATGTACAGTTACCAAAAGCATGGACCTTTTCACCAACTCATGTAAGTTGGTGACTTTACTGTGTTGCAGCGGAAAGGTGGTCCAGGTTTATGGTAAAGTACATCAGATAAAAACATGTCTCTAAAAGTCTTCGGAAGAAACCTATCTTTACTCTTTTGCTTCAGAAGACTTTGTCTTTGAAGCTTCGGAAGACTTCATTTTTGGCTTCGGAAGATGTTGGTCTTGGCTTTGAAAGATTTTACACTTAGAATATTTCTTAGTGCATGGTGTAAAACTTCCGAATCATTTCTACTTCTGTTCTTCAGTGCATGTATGCAGAGAGACTTTGGATGTTTTGGCTGCATCAGACTTATAGGAATACTTACAAACTCCCCCTAGGCTGATGCTACCAAAACATTTAAAGATCTTCAGTTGTTGACAGTCCTCATAATGATGATGACCACGCATTTCTTCATCAGATGGTCAGGATCACTCAGACTCTCATAATATCTTCTCATCTCAAAGAGATCATGCAGAGGTAGGTTGAATAAGTCTTGCCATGTGTAGACATTCTCAACACCTTGATCTCTGATCACATGCCATCTTTCTGGATTAGTTGTGAAGGTCCAGGATAAGATGGGTCTCTCAGCTGCAAGAGGAGCCACTTAAATTGGAGTTGATTGGGCTGCCTCTTCATGCACTTCCTCAGGTTGGTCTGACTCAGCCTGAGGTGTAGAGGTGGATGATTCAGGCTTCTTCTTCTTCTTTGACTTTGGTTTGGAAGCCATCCTCTTCTTCCGCTTAGAAGACTGGTCTGCAGCACCTTGTTGATCAGTCTTGTCTTGCTCAGTTGGGTGTTCCTCCCTCACAGGTTCAGAAGGAGAGGAAGTTTAACCCTTCTGTGGATCAGAAGATGAAGCTTGCTGAGGCTCAGCAAGAGGTCCAGGTTGTGTTGTCTCAGGTTGTTCAACCTTAACCTCTACTTTAGGTGGAACTTGGCTTGGAGGGGAGTGTAAGTCAATCAGCTCTCCACTCTTGATTTTTTGCTTGATTACCCTGATATGCTCATCCATTGTGTATAGAGACATAGGGCCAAGTCTCCTTCCAGAGAATCCATACAGCTTCAAGAAGCTCATCATCCTTTGTCTGTCAGCAGACTTCTTCATACTCTTTTGGATGATGGCTCTTGATTTTGCAACATCTTCCCTCATCTTTCTCTTTGTTGCCTTTTGTTCTTTGAGCACTTGAAGTTCAAGCTGTTTGAGATACTCAAACTCAATGTACTCAAAGGACAAGGGAAGAAGTGCAGATGCCTGGTAGAGACCTATGGCACTCAGGTAGTTGATCATGTTTTGCCTATCTGTTTCCTTGTCTACCTGAGGTTCTTGTGTAGTTGCCACAACCTCTTGCACAAGGATTTCTTGAACTGGGGAGAGAGTAGGAACATGCTTGTATAACCTTTTCTGTCTCTTCTCCTCTTTGAATTGGAGAAGTAGCCTTGCATCCTCTGCTTCCTTCATCACTCTTGACACTTCCATGTTAGCCAGTTCATTTAATTGCTCTAAGGGGAGAGATATAATCTCATCTATGTCATATTTATTGGTCTGCAGGTAAGTAATCCTGACTGCCCTCAACGCATCATCTTGAGTGTTTGGTCTGGGGGCAGCCCTGATTGCAGCTTGCATAAAGCCTGAAGACCTAGAGGAACTTTCTCCCTTTAGCTTCCTCTTCCTCTCTCTCTCTCTCTCTCCTCCTCCTCAATCTCCTCAAGAGTTAGAATCCTTTTCCTTTTGTCATCCACATAACTTTGTGACACAGGGTAGAGAGAGCTTTGGCCTTCATTGCTTGGTGTAGCATCCAAGCTCTGGCCAGAGAGAAGTTGTGAGACACCTTCACCAGCAAGTGTTTCGCTGAGGGAATGAATTTCTGAAGTAGTTGTTGGTGTGACAGGGCTCTCAGGCTCTATCACTGGGCCTTTAGCCAAGGTTTTCCCTTTGAAGCTAATCTTAGGGTCTGCTTCAACATCCAGTTGACCAATGACATTACAGGATTGCCTTTGTCTCCTTTTAAGGCTGAACTCTTCAGTAATTTTGTCTTGAATCCTGAGTGCTAACCTGTCAGCTTGTCTTGATTGACTTGGGTTGACAAGTGGCATGTTGATCAGGTCAAGACCTTCATAGTAGTTCAAGGTTTGAAAATTAAATACTTCTTGCTGCCCTTGAACTCTTTGAAGAATGATGGCTCTTCTATCAGCATCATACCTTCACCCAATAATGTAGTTTGAAGTTCCTTGAGTTGGGGATGACATAGCCCTTGAATGCCCTCCTCAAAGAGAATACTAATGATAGAGTCTATAATGTCCACATCAATGTGAACTTGAGGAAGTTGCTGAGTATGCACAATTGCAAGTGAGGATGGTGAGTCCTCAATGTCCATACTCCCTGAAGAACTCCTAGGTTCTGTGACTGTAATGACTTTTTCTCTCTTTTTGGTAGCATCACCCTCTTGCATAGGTAAGCTAGGAGTTAGGTCAATCACATTCACAGGTTCTTGTGTTCCTGGTTGAGCTCCCCCTAAAGGTCTCCCAGCTAGTTTTTCCATGAGATAAGATATCTCAAGTTGCTGATCATTGACCTTATTTTGCAGGGTAGTCACCTGAGATTCAAGGTGACTAACCTTAGAGACTAAATAGTAGCATGTTTTTGATAGTTTTTGCACCTTTAGTCTCAGATTCCCCTCATCTTCATCAGAAGAATCATTGGGGGATGAGATGACTGGACCAAGGTCCTCTCTCTCACTACCAACTTCAAGTTCTTGGCTGCTGGATTTCCTCTACACATTGACAGCCTCAGTTGAAGTGTCAATGGGCTGAGTTGCCATGGTTGAGGTCTTAATGATGTAATCACTTGCAGAAGTGAGAGCCTCTTTTATATGGACCTCCTGAACAGGGTCAGGGAGATCCACCTCAGTGATAGGTGACTGATGTGGGCTAGACAAATGAGACTCAGGAGTACTCATCTCACTTAGAGTAGGGGAAGAGTGGAGAGACTCATGGTACTCACTGAAACCTAAGTCTTCATCAGTATAGAATGAGAAGTTGGGAATGGGTTGATTTAAGTCTAAAGGCTGGGGATGGTACTGTCCCGTAAAGGTTGTTCACTTGAGTGTTGAGACTCAGAGTGAAGACTTAAGGCAATTGGGCTTGTGAGCTCATCAGGGTGAGCATGAGGAACCTCACTACTAATTCTTGAACATATGAGAGTGGTTTGCTCCCCAGGGAAAATGGGAGCTCTAGTGTCCACTTCCTCCTGTATGGGTAAGTGTATGGGGGCCTGCACAGACTCAATAGCTTAAGCAGGGGTTCGTTTGGATTTTCTTTGGTAGGTGAGGGTGATTTGTGGTCTTGTTGGTGGTTGGGAGGTAGAAGGTGTGGGTTCAACACTAGCTTCTGTTGCTAGGTTGTCACCTTGAGCAATGAGCTCTAACATTGTTTGGGACAAGGGCTGTTTCTACCCCTGAGAAGCCTACAATTGGCTTCTTTATAATTTTAAAGATGCCGGGATTCATCTGTCCCAATTTAAGAATATTATCTGTTTCCCTCAACTGTGAGCCCAGTTCACAGTTGAGAATGTGTTGAACATATATAGTAAACATATAATACTCTAAGTAGTTAAAGTTAGCAAGCAAATTGGTATAAACAAACTGAGAGTACCTGAACTTGACCCCTTGAACCATTCCATGTACTATGAAGGAGAGATCCTCAGAAATCTGGTCCCACCCTCCATGCTTGTTTGACAAGCTGTGGATAACCACATGAATCAGGTATTTCCACTGGAATGAGACCTTTCCTTTCTTGAAGGTCTTTACAGAGAAATCTCCCTCATAGTCCATCTGCTCAAAGGAATGATTTACAGCTTCCTTTGGGAAGAACACCTCACCTTCTTCATCATCCAGCTGCAAGTGAGTGTTGATGATGGCCGGAGTGATGAAGATTGTCCTCCCCTGCACTGTGGCAGACAGTGCCTTCTCCCCATCCATAATGACCTCTTGACAGGTCTTCTAGAATTCAAGTAGATGATCCTCATAGAGAGTAGGATCAATGGTAAGGGAGGTGAAGTAGTTGGATAGAGCTAAGAAACGGAAAATCTCTGAGAAACTTTCATCTTTTTCAGAGCTTAACAGAGCAACCTGGTTGTGTTTCCTATGAAGTTGCATGGAGAAATCTGGGTTGTTTCTGCGGTTTAGGTTGGCCATTTGAGAAGCTTAAGGGTGAAGAAAGATGAAGAACGAAGGCGGTTTGGGAGAATTTAGGTTTATGGAATAGTGTAATTGAAGAAGATAGTGAAAGAGGGGGGAACCGTTGGGTATTTATGTGAAAAAGATTTGAGACAAAGTTAATGAAAGAGGATAAACTTTGAAATCTGGATGTCGGTCCCACCTCTGAAAAGTAGTTTACTTTTGCCCAAAAAGTAGTTTTCTTGGAAGTCGAGAAATCTTGCAAAGGTTATTTGCTTCGGAAGTTTTGAAGAAAAAGCTTCCGAAGGCAAATGGCTTTGGAAGAAATTTCAAAGGTTTTTGAGAATTTTGCTTTGGAAGAGAATTATCACTCAGAGATTTTTATTCTAAGGAGAACAAAAACTTCCGAAAGTAAATTGCTTTCGGAAGAAACTTGTTCTTTAAAAACATACAGAGTACTTAAGTTGATTTTAATCTTTGGAAGATATTTTAGAAATTTCTTCTGAAGGTAAAATTAATAAAGCAGTTATTTGTTTATTAAGACGTAAATTTCTTCCGAAGGTAATTTTAAATCTTCCGAAGAGATCAAAATTTTCAAAAATCTAAGAAAAGTCTTTTGAAAAGATTTTCTTCCAAAGAAAACAAGGGCTTATGAAGGTGATAAAATAGACAACTTAGGACACACAGGTTTTAGAAATAAATAAGATTAAGTTTTAAGAAAAACTATTCAAAGTTAATCATCCCAATAGCGGATACAAGATATTTAAATATCTGTTCATCAAAAGCTTTGGTGAACAAATCAACATATTGTTTATTTGTATTAACTTTGACTAGTTTGATTAATCTTTTTTCAAAGTTATCTCTAATCAAATGATACCTGATATTGATATGCTTTGTCCTTGAGTGTTGCATATGGTTTTCTGTGATGGAGATAACACTGTTGTTGTCTATGTGGATGGGAGTCTCCTTTGAGTTGAATCCATAGTCCAGCATCTGATTTTGAATCCAAAGCACTTGAGCACAGCAGCTTGCAGCAACAATGTATTCAGCCTCAACAGTTGATGCAGACACACGGGATTGTTTCTTACATTGCCAAGAGACTACTCTTCCACCAAGAAATTGACATCCCCCTGATGTTGACTTTACAGTCAGGTTGCAACCACCATAGTCACTATCTGTATAAGCATACAGATTAAAGTCATAATTCTTTGGATACCAAAGGCCAAGTGACGGAGCACCTTTGAGATATCTTAAAATTCTTTTGGCAGTGACCAGGTGTGACATCTTGCGGTTGGCTTGATATCATGCACCAATGCATGTAGCAAACATGATATTTGGCCTGCTAGTTGTGAGGTACATAAGAGACCCAATCATTGCCTTGTAGAGATGCTCATCAACACACTCCCCCTCAAGATCAGGTCTAAGGGAGTGATTTCTAGCTATGGGTGTCTTAGCAACCTTACAATTAGTTATGTTGAACCTTTTAAGTATGTCTTGTACATACTTTGACTGACTTATGAAGATGCCATTGTTAACTTGCTTCACTTGAATTCCTAGAAAGAAATTGAGTTCCCCCATGGCACTCATTTCAAACCTGTCCTTCATCAGCTTCTCAAAGTCTTTGCAGAGCTTTGGATTAGTTGACCCAAAGATAATATCATCTACATATACTTGAACTAGCATTATGTCATTTCCTGTTCCTTTGATAAAAAGAGTTCCATCTATAGTACCTCTTTTGTAGCCATGTTGACAGAGATACTGAGATAGAGTCTCATACCACTTCCTTGGTGCTTGGTGCAGCCCATAAAGAGCTTTATCAAGCTTGTAGACAAAATCAGGATGATCAGGATCTGCAAACCCAGGTGGTTGTCTGACATACACCTTTTCATCAATCACCCCATAAAGAAAAGCACACTTGACATCAAGTTGGTAGACCTTGAAGTTCTTGGATGCAGCAAAAGCTAGGAATATCCTAACAGCTTCAAGTCTTGCTACATGAGCAAAAACATCTGTGTAGTCAATTCCTTCTTCTTGAGTATACCCTTGAACAACTAGTCTTGCCTTGTTCTTGATGACAAGTCCTCTACCATCCTTCTTATTCCTAAAAACCCATTTGGTTCCTATGGTAGTCTTCCCTTGAGGAAGAGGACATAGGTTCCAAACCTTTTGCCTTTTGAATTGAAGCAGCTCCTCTTGCATAGCTTCAACCCAACTTTCATCCTTTAGAGCCTCATTAATTTTCTTTGGCTCTATCTGGGACAAGAAACAAGAGTGAAGACAAACATTTGCTTCATGGGTTTGTCATCTTGTTCTCACCCTTGAATCAACATCTCCAGTGATGTTTATGGTAGGATGAGACTTGTGGATCCTTAGCTGAGGGATCACAACAAGTTGCTTAGACAGATCTAAATTTGAGAAATTTTGATTTGGCAAGGAAGATTCACCCTCCACATCAGCACACTTATTAAGATTGACTTGATCCAATGAGTGTGTGACATCATTGATGTTGTCTACAATGGAGTGGTTATTAGCATCATGAAATTCCTGATCACTTTCACCACCACCATTTTCTCCAACATTTGAAGCTACTTCCTCTGATTTTTGTGCCTCTAAGCTGGAATTTGAAGCCACACCAGAAGTATTAGCAGGATTTGTCATTGATGTGTTGGTAGAAGCTTTATTTGCAGGATTAGTTACACTAGAGCTGAAGATGTGTAACTTGAATGTCTTCTTAGCTCAAATCTTGGGTCAAGATCACCTGTAGGTAGTGTATCTGTGGATCCTGATACATTCTCACAAGATTTGTTAAATAGTTGGTAACTAAATCAAGATCAAATAGTCAATCTGGACCAGAACCTTTCACATTGGGAGTGTGCTTATTGAAAGTCACATTGGCTGACTCCTCAACTACTCTAGTTCTGAGATTGTATACTCTATAAGCTTTAGCTTGAGAAGAGTATCCAATAAAGTGTCCATCATCTGATTTCTCAGCAAACTTGGCTTTTTGATCTTTGGTATTCAAGATGGTGCAAGGACATCCAAATGACCTGAGAAAACCAATGAACGGTTTTTTCTTGTGCCAAATTTCATAAGGAGTCTTACCATGTGTCTTAACCATTAAAACTCTGTTTTGCACATAGCAAGCAGTGTTTACTACCTCTGCCCAGAAGGTGATGGGCAGTTTAGAGTTAGACAACATAGTTCTTGCAGATTCAATCAGTGTCCTATTTCTCCTCTCAGCAACACCATTTTGCTGAGGAGTCCTGGGAGCACTATATTGTCTTGTAATACCTTTTTCATCACAAAATGTATCAAGGATTTGATTCTTGAATTCAGTTCCTTGATCACATCTTATGGTTTTGACCTTGTGATCACATTGATTCTCAATCTTTAAGATGAAATTCTTCAGAATCTCAGGGGTCTCATCCTTAGTTCTAAGAAAGAAGACCCAAGTGAATCTTGTAAAGTCGTCTGTGATCACCATACAGTAAGAGGTCCTTCCTAGACTCATTACACTGCTGGAGCCAAAGAGATCCATATATAATAAGTGTAGGGGATTAATGATGGAATTTCTTTCCTTTGGCTTGTGAGATACCTTGTGTTGCTTCCTGTCACACCCCCGCTAAGAGCGAAAACACGGGGATGTAACGAGACGGGATCGTCATAACACATGGTAAACAATAGAGATGCAATATAATAAATAATGATAAAGCGTGTCATGACGACACCCGACACAAATGGAGACTTGTGTCGTGTTTAGTCAATATTCACGACAACATAGCCATAAGCATAACATGATAAATGATTCACTTAATCAAATGATGATAACATTGTAATGTAATTCCCACAACCCAGGAACAAGTATCAAAAGAATGATATTGTTTAATCAGACTACAACTATGTTTCAAAATGAATGTTTGTCAAATATGTTTAGTCTCAAAAATGCATCCTAGGGTCTCCACTAAGGCAGCACACCTAGATCTTCAATTACCATTGTCACCTGAAAAGATATGCTCAAAATGGTCAACAAAATTGTTGGTGAGCTCGCAGGTTTAAATAGAAAATAGTAATTGATGCTGTATAGTAAATGTTGTGTAATACCGTGAATACAGTTATAAGTAAGTATATTCACATGACAATGAGCTTTGCAACCAAACCTAATGACTTACACACAGATCCTGTCGGAATATATTCACCCAAGGGCCCGTTCCTGGCCACTGATGGTACTAACTAGTATACCAACAACAAGGGTGGGGGTGTCAACGCAGTAGTACTACCAATACCTATCCGTCGGTTCCCACACTGGAATTAAATAGTTGCAAAGAAAGTACCACACAACGAACTCAAGCATGTATCAGATAAGTACTCACAAAACAATAACTCGTTGATTCCAAGTATGTAAATTGTATGTAAGTGGTACAACATAGAAAATGGGTGAGCATACTTTTCCCCCATGTTTGTAAATGATTGAAATGTTGTATAAGCATAAAAAGGGGCCACGAAACTCACTTGTTAGGTGGTAAGTATGAATGGTCAAAGTTTCTAAATGTTGTATGCAGAAAACAGTCAAACACCTATTGACAGTTATTGTTAAGCATTAATGATATGTATAATGTAAATAGTAACGTTCGGTCGGTTCGGTTGTATCGGTTCGGTCGCGCGTAACACACACAAGCAGACATGCGTATTAGATCTTATGTAGATCCAAGTACTAGAAATCATTGCCATTGTTGATGATATTTGTGTAAAAGTTCCATCGTTGTTAGAGAAGTATTTGGTAAATATTAGTAGTTATGAATCGGTTGTTGATAATTGTAAAAAGGTTAAGTTGATTTGACTTGGAATAACATTAGTAAGTTTATTAGTGTTAACTTAAATATTGTCATTAGCAATGGCAACCGTGTTGATGTCACCTTAACATCACACGACATACACACACCACACACAAGAAGGAATTCACACACAGCAACTTCAGTCGCACGACAGGACCAGACGCACGACTCAACACTCCATCCGCACGAATTAACCCTCATTCGTACGAATCAGCTTCATTCGTACGATTGAACCTTCATTCGTGTGACTCAGCATTCAGTCGTACCAACAGCACCCATACGCATGATTCAACATCCATACGCACGAATCAACCTTCATTCGTACGAATCAGCTTCATTCGTACGATTGAAACTACATTCGTGCGACTGGCATTCAGTCGTGCGATACACGCACAAACGCACACATACATTCGGTCGCATGACTCAATCGCACACATTCATTCGCTCGCATGACTCAATCGCACACATTCATTCGCTCCCATGACTCAATCGCACGCATACACACAGTCGCACGACACACCCAGTCGCACAACTCAGTCGCACGAAAGACACATGCGCTCGACTCAGTTGCACGACTCACCCAGTCGCATGGCTCAGTCGCATGGCAGACCCAGTCGCCAGAACTGAAGTTCGACTGAAGAAGGTCGTAAGAAGAACACACAGAAAGACATCACACGCACCCACACAACCTCATGTGCTCCGGTTGGCCCCGAACACCCGAAACCCTAAATGGACAGACGTAAACAAGCAAGAAAAAAGACGACCAAGGTCGTCTACCTGCAAGAAAGGAGTAGACTCAGCTATAGCCGAGGTCTTGCCGGTGAAAACGCGAAGAAACGGGGCGGTTTTGGTGCAAGGAGGAGGAGAAAAGTGGAGAAGAAGATGAAGAAGGAGAAGATGAAATAATGGAGGCTAGGGCTGGAAACGGGGTTTATATACCCAGCCCTAGTTTGGCAAAATGTCACATTTGATCCCTGCACTTAGCCCCCGAGTTCCCAAATTTGTTTCGGTTGAAAACGACTTTAATAGGCTAATTATATTAATGATAAAAATGTAATTAATGATATTGGTAACTTAAAATGGTTTTATTAATGACAATAATATTATATAAAAATGGTATATTTAATGATAACAATGATGAAAATTGTAAAAGTTTTAACGATTGCATACGTTAACGATAAGAACACAAGCATAAAGATGATAAAGCAAGTATGATATCCACACAAATAGTTAATAAGGAAGAGGAATGAACGAGCGAAGAAAAGTAAACGGAATCCATGTTAATTGACGGACCTTTTGGTGACGGATGTCACAGTATCCCCTAGTTGAGAGAATTTCGTCTCGAAATTCAGCTGGAGTTAGGTCCAAGAGTGTCATCCTCGAATAGATGTGGATATTTGAGCTTCATCTGATCTTCCCGTTCCCATGTAAACTCTGGCCCTTGTTTTGAATTCCATCTTATACGAACACTTGGTATTCTACTGCGCCTCAATTGCTTGACCTTTCGATCTATGATCTCAAGGGGTTCCTCGACAAAATGAAGCTTTTCGTCAATCTTGATTTCCTCAAATGGTACGTGAAGGGATTCGTCAGCCAAACACTTCTTGAGGTTCGACACGTGGAAAGTATCATGTACACTGCTGAGTTCTTGTGGCAACCTTAATCAGTAAGCCACTGGACCGATTCTTTTTGTAATCTTGAATGGTCCTACGTATCTTGGGGCTAACTTCCTTTTCTTTCCAAATCGAACAATTCCTTTCCAAGGAGAGACTTTAAGTAAAACCCGATCCCCAATGTTGAATTCTAGAGGCTTCCGACGGTTGTCGGCATAGCTCTTTTGGCGATCTCTGGCAGCTTTTAGTCTGTCTTTGATTTGAAAAATCTTGTCGGTTGTTTCTTGAATGATCTCTGGGCCTGTTAACTGACTTTCACCAATTTCGGCCCAGCAAACGGGTGATCTACATTTCCTTTGATACAACGCTTCGATCGGAGCACATCCAATGCTTGTATGGTAGCTGTTGTTGTAAGAGAACTCGATCAGCGGTAGGTGAGCGTCCCAACTACCACCAAAGTTGATTACACACGCCCTAAGCATATCTTCTAGCGTTTGTATAGTTCGTTCACTTTGGCCATCTGTCTGAGGGTGATAGGCGGTACTCATATCTAATCGAGTGCCCATCGCTTTCTGCAATGTCTGCCAAAATTGTGAAGTAAATCGGCTGTCACGGTCGGATATAATCGACACCGGCAATCCATGTCTTGTCACGACCTCCTTGATGTACAATCTCGCCAACTTATCCATTTTGTAGTCTTCTCGGATCGGCAAGAAATGAGCTGACTTCGTCATCCGATCCACTACGACCCATATCGAGTCATGCCCGCTGCTCGTTCTAGGGAGTTTGGTAATAAAATCCATAGCTATATTCTCCCATTTCCACTCGGGAATTTTAGGTTGCTGTAATAATCCCGATGGTTTCTGGTGTTCAGCTTTAACTTTCAAGCATGTCAAGCATCTGCTGACGTACATAGCAATGCCTGGCCACCAGTACAGATCTTTGAGATCGTGGTACATCTTGTCTGCAACAGGATGGATAGAATATCGCGTCTTGTGTGCTTCATCCATGACCAAGGTACGTATACCTCCCCATCTGGGTACCCATATACGATCCATGAAGTACTGTATACCATCATCCTTGCAACTTATTTGTTTATCCAACCCTTGGAATTCTTCTCCCGCGAGGTTTTCTTCTTTCAATGCTTCACTTTGTGCAATTTGGATCTGGGCTTTCAAATTCGTTTGAATAGTCAATCCCAACGCTCGAGCACGTAGTGGTTTCACGCGTTCTTTGCGGCTTAAAGCATCAACCACCACGTTAGCTTTCCCCGGATGATACCAGATTTCACAATCGTAGTCACTAAGAAGCTCTACCCAACATCGCTGATGCATATTAAGTTCCTTCTGATCCAGGATATGTTGGAGGCTCTCATGATCTGTGTAGATGATGCATTTTGTTCCATACAGGTAATGCCTCCATATCTTAAGTGCAAATACTACAACGCCTAACTCAAGATCATGAGTTGTATAGTTCTTTTCGTGCACCTTAAGTTGTCGCGAAGCGTAGGCAATCACCTTATCCTTCTGCATTAGCACACATCCCAATCCTTGATGTGAAGCATCGCAGTACACCACAAAATCATCAGTTCCGTCTGGGAGGGACAATATAGGGGCGTTGCACAACTTCTCTTTCAACGTTTGGAACGCTTGTTCTTGTGCATGTCCCCAATCAAACTTCTTGTCCTTCTGAGTCAGCAGTGTTAACGGTTGCGCGATCTTTGAAAAATTCACGATGAAGCGACGATAGTAACCGGACAATCCTAAGAATTGCCGTATCTCTGAAGGTGTCTGGGGTGCATCCCATTTCTTCATCGCTTCGATCTTGCCGGGATCTACATGAATCCCATCCTCTTTAACCACATGACCCAAAAACTTCACTTCTCGCAACCAAAATTCACACTTTGAGAACTTGGCGAAAAGTTTCTCTTCCCGTAACAGTTCTAGTATTGCCCGAATGTGTTCTTCATGATCTTCTTTCGATCGGGAGTAGATAAGTATATCGTCTATGAATACAATCACAAACTTGTCCAGGTAAGGTTTACACACCCGATTCATTAGGTCCATAAACACTCCTGGTGCGTTAAGCAACCCGAACGGCATGACCAAGAACTCATAGTGTCCATAACGAGTTCTAAACGCTGTTTTCGGTATGTCCTTCTCGAAAACCCTTAGTTGATGATATCCAGAACGAAGGTCGATATTGGAGAATTATATGAAGCTCCTTGCAGCTGGTCAAACAGATCGTCGATCCTGGGGAGAGGATACCGATTCTTCATGGTTAACTTGTTCAACTCACGGTAATCGATACACATGCGGAACGACCCATCCTTCTTTTTGACAAATAATGCCGGTGCTCCCCACGGTGAGTGACTCGGTCGAATAAAACCCTTCTCCAGTAGTTCCTGTAACTGACTAGATAACTCTTGCATCTCAGATGGTGCTAACCGATATGGCGTCTTTGCTACCGGTGTAGCTCCAGGAACCAACTCTATACGGAATTCCACCTGTCGTGGAGGAGGCAAACCAGACAAGTCATCAGGAAATACATCTGGGTAGTCCCGTACCACTGGAATATCTACTAATTTCCTCTCATCTTCCTTCTTTTCTACCACATGAGCCAGAAAAGCGTAACACTGCTTTCGTAAACTTCGGTGTGCTTTCATGCAGGAGATAAGCCTTAAGTTTCTTCCCTGTCGTTCTCCTTGAATTCTGAGTACCTCCCCATTTGGCATGGGGATTCGTACTACTTTGTCCCGACAGACAATCTCAGCTCCGTGATTCGACAACCAATCCATTCCCACAATCACTTCGAAACTTCCTAACTCAAAGGGTATCAATTCTATATCGAAGGCATGGTCCTCCAATATTATCGAGCATTTTCTAATGATTTCATCGGCCTAAACAACCCTACCATTGGCCATTTCTACAAAGTAGCTAGTTTCTAGCCTATTAGGACTCAAATCAAGTAGATGCACAAATTCAGAAGATATAAAGCTATTGTCTGCTCCAGTATCAAATAATATAGATGCGAAGTGATTATTGAGTAAGTGCGTACCCGTGACAACATTCGGGTCCTGACGGGCATTGTTGGCTCCAATGACAAATGCACGTCCCCGAGCTGTATTTCCTTGATTCGTCGGGCCTTGATTTCCAGCTATGGCCATCACCTGCTGCTGGTTGTTCCCTTGTTGACCCGCCGCCCAATTCAGTCTGGGGCACATGTTTCTATAGTGATCAGGGCCTCCACACTCATAACAGACCCTGGCATTCCTGGCGGGGTTAACCGCGTTGACCGATGCCACCAGATTCGACGCTATTCTACAGTCTCTCGCTAGATGCTCCGGGCGTTTACAGCTCACGCACACCCTGCATGGCATTCCTGGGGGATGATGATAGTTGCACCTATCACATTTGGGGTGCGGCCCAACATACTCTCTTTTGCCTTGCGTCACGGCCACAAAATTTTTGGTTGTCTTGGCCCTTTTGTCAAATTTACCGGCACTCGACCGGCTCGTTTCCCCAACATCCTTTCTTTTCTCTGCTCCTCTACCCAAAACCCCTGTTCTCATTATCTCGTCAGTTAGAGCGCCAGCCTTAGAATTGCGCTCTAAATCGTAGGAGGAGCAGCTGCTGTTACCATCGCCCGGATTTGAGGCGCAAGTCCCCAAATATACCTCTCGATCCTCTTTGATTCCAGAGTGACTAGATGTGGAACCAATCTTGCCAACTCATGAAAACGGTCAGTGTAAGCTGCATGCCCAACCCCTACTGTAGCATGATTCCAGAATTCATGCTCCATTTTCTACATCTCGTTGAGGGGGCAGTACTCCTCTGTGATCAATGCCTTGAATTCATCCCATGACATCTGCATCGCTGATTTTCTTCCTCTAGCCTGAACCTGAGTGTTCCACCAGGTTAACGCCTTGCCCTGTAATGAACACGTGGCATACTTGATTTTATGGCTATCGAGGCACTCACTGATATCAATCACTGCCTCCATCTTCTCCAGCCATCTGGTTAGGGCTATCGCTCCACCCTTCCCATCAAATTCTTTCGGTTTGCAGGCCACAAACTCCTTGTACGAACATCCCCTTCTAGCATTAACAACCACAGTCTCATTACCGGCTGTTCCACCATTCCCGGTTTCCTGATTACTTTTGTTCCCAGTTAGGTTCTCATTACCTACTTCAGTTTCAATCCTACCTTGACCTCTTTCTGCACCATCCTCATTATCATTGCCACCATCCCCGTGGGGGGGGGGATGTTGCTGAAGTGCATCGCTCACTTGGGCCACTATAGTCTGAATCAGTGCGGCCAGTTGTTGAGCGATCAAAGCTGCCATATCAGAGTCTCCTGTTCCTGATTATTACTGGCAGGGCCATCACTTGTTCTTGGTGCTCTACCTCTGCCCCTCGGGGCTTCACTTCCGCCACTGTTGCTGCGGGTAACTCTTCGAGGCGGCATTTTCTAATCATAAAAGTAGTAAACACATAAGCTTTAACCATTTCAAATTATATTGTCCACATCGTTCATCAAGTCTAGCATTCCAAGTTAATATCACACTTATAGTCACCACACATCACATGCAAGTCGTGTAGTTCTCACACCATGAATTGGTAATGTTCCAACAGTAGTCCATCATAATAATTGTAAATCCATGTATATAATCACGTTTAGTCTAGCGAAGGTTGTCTATCTCCTCCTCTTTCGAGGTTTCAGACATGACCTCCTTAGGGTCAATCTCAATGTCCGAGGTCAAGCGCAATAGCATGATCTATGAAGATCTCTTCGGGTTTAATAACCGAATTTGATAAAACAACTCGGCGCGCAGAGGGAACAGAAGATCCAATAAAAGCATCCCATAAAGAGTGAGCACAAGGGCTCTCTCACAGGGTGAAAATATCAAAAAACAGATATATCTAACGAATCAAGTAAAGAGGAACACATACATGAGATATAAAAATGCACACAGATCCTAGCATGCAAATCTACATGAAGGTTCCTAGATTATAGTCTAGGTCAAGTTAATTGCCTAATTCTCTATAACCAATGGCTCTGATACAAGTCTGTCACACCCCGCTAAGAGCGGAAACACGGGGATGTAACGAGACGGGATCGTCATAACACATGGTAAACAATAGAGATGCAATATAATAAATGATGATAAAGCGTGTCATGACGACACCCGACACAAATGGAGACTTGTGTCGTGTTTAGTCAATATTCACGACAACATAGCCATAAGCATAACATGATAAATGATTCACATAATCAAATGATGATAACATTGTAATGTAATTCCCACAACCCGGGAACAAGTATCAAAAGAATGATATTGTTTAATCAGACTACAACAATGTTCCAAAATGAATGTTTGTCAAATATGTTTAGTCTCAAAAATGCATCCTAGGGTCTCCACTAAGGCAGCACACCTAGATCTTCAATTAGAATTGTCACCTGAAAAGATATGCTCAAAATGGTCAACAAAATTGTTGGTGAGCTCGCAGGTTTAAATAGAAAATAGTAATTGATGCTGTATAGTAAATGTTGTGGAATACCGTGAATACAGTTATAAGTAAGTATAATCACATGGCAATGAGCTTTGCAACCAAACCTAATGACGTACACAAAGATCTGGTCGGAATATATTCACCCAAGTGCCCGTTCCTGGGCACTGATGGTACTAATTAGTATACCAACAACAAGAGTGGGGGTGTCAACCCAGTAGTACTACCAATACCTATCCGTCGGTTCCCACACTGGAATTAAATAGTTGCAAAGAAAGTACCAGACATCAAACTCAAGCATGTATCAGATAAGTACTCACAAAATAGTAACTCGTTGATTCCAAGTATGTAAATTGTATGTAAGTTGTACAACATAGAAAATGGGTGAGCATACTTTTCCCCCATGTTTGTAAATGATTGAAATGTTGTATAAGCATAAAAAGGGGCCACGAAACTCACTTGTTAGGTGGTAAGTATGAATGATCAAAGTTTCTAAATGTTGTATGCAGAAAACGGTCAAACACCTATTGACAGTTATTTTTAAGCATTAATGATATGTATAATGTAAATAGTAACGTTCGGTCGGTTCGGGTTGTATCGGTTCGGTCGCGCGTAACACACACAAGCAAACATGCGTATTAGATCTTATGTAGGTCCAAGTACTAGAAATCGTTGCCATTGTTGATGATATTTTTGTAAAAGTTCCATCGTTGTTAGAGAAGTATTTGGTAAATATTAGTAGTTATGAATTACTTTGTTGATAATTGTAAAAAGGTTAAGTTGATTTGACTTGGAATAACATTAGTAAGTTTATTAGTGTTAACTTAAATATTGTCATTAGCAATGGCAACCGTGTCGATGTCACCTTAACATCACACGACATACACACCCCACACACAAGAAGGAATTCACACACAGCAACTTCAGTCGCACGATAGGACTAGACGCACGACTCAACACTAAATCCACACGAATCAACCCTATTCATACGAATCAGCTTCATTCGTACGATTGAACCTTCATTCGTGCGACTCAGCATTCAGTCATACCACACAGCACCCAATCGCATGATTCAACATCCATATGCATAAATCAACCTTCATTCGTACAAATCAGCTTCATTCGTACGATTGAACCTCTATTCGTGCGACTGGCATTCAGTCGTGCGATACACGCACAATCGCACACATACATTCGGTCGCATGACTCAATCGCACACATTCATTCGCTCGCATGACTCAATCGCACACATTCATTCGCTCGCATGACTCAATCGCACGCATACACACAGTCGCATGGACCAGTCGCACGACACACCCAGTCGCACAACTCAGTCGCACGAAAGACACAGTCACACGACTCAGTCGCACCACTCACCCAGTCGCATGGCAGACCCAGTCGCCAGAAATGAAGTTCGCGACTGCAGATGGTGCAGAGCAGCCTTCGGTTGCTCCGTGCACGAGGTTTACACCACAAGGACTTCCAGAAACACATTTCAAACACACCCAAACAAGAAGAACACGCAGAAAGACATCATACGCACCCACACAACCTCATGTGCTCGGGTTGGCCCCGAACACCCGAAAACCTAAATGGACAGCCGTAAACAAGCAAGAAAAGGACGACCAAGGTCGTCTACCTGCAAGAAAGGAGTAGACTCATCTGTAGCCGAGGTCTTGCCGGTGAAAACGCGAAGAAACGGGGCCGTTTTGGTGCAAGGAGGAGGAGAAAAGTGGAGAAGAAGATGAAGAAGGAGAAGATGAAATAATGGAGGCTAGGGCTGGAAATGGGGTTTATATACCCAGCCCTAGTTTGGCAAAATGTCACATTTGATCCCTGCACTTAGCCCCCGAGTTCCCAAATCTGTTTCGGTTGAAAACGACTTTAATAGGCTAGTTATATTAATGATAAAAATTTAATTAATGATATTGGAAACTTAAAATGGTTTTATTAATGACAATATCTTAATGTAATATGTCTTGAATGTCTTATACTTATGTAATGCTTGGGTTATTAATGAAATGAGAATGTTCGGTTGTGATTTATAATGTTTAATATTTCATTAATGAGTTGATATTGACTTGATTATATAGGTTTGTGATTGTTTGAATTGATACACATAATGTTATATTAATGAATTCATTCAAACTTAGTTAAGTGAAGTTCACATGCGTCCGACTGGATCATGCGCCCCAACAGTGGTCATGCGTCCGGATGGCCATGCGACTGAGTGTCTATGCTTCTAAACAGTCCATAGGCCTGAACAACTTCATGCGACTGACTCAGTCGCACGACTGAACACTCAGTCGTGCGAATGGATCAACCGCATGGCTCAATGGCATGAATGAACCATGCTAATGGTTCAGTCACACGAATGAGCAACCCTAACCTATAAATACCACCTAATTCGTGGAAAAACGGAACACTTGATATTACTTCGACTCCTGACGTACCCTAGCCGTACAGAAACCTCCAAGAACCTGTTCCAAGTTCACAGATCGCATTAGATCGATTCTAGATCGTTCTTAACATTTAGATTCAATTGATAAATGATTCGACGTGCGTTCTCACTGATTGGATCGGCAATCAAATAGGATTCCGCACTATTTGAGTTGGTATACACATTAATCAGTTACTATTTCATGCAATACACGATCCCAACAATAACGATGATGAAAATTGTAAAAGTTTTAAAGATAGCATACGTTAACGATAAGAACACAAGCATAAAGATGATAAAGCAAGTATGATATCCACACGAATAGTTAATAAGGATGAGGAATGAACGAGCGAAGAAAAGTAAACGGAATCCATGTTAATTGACGGACCTTTTGGTGACAGATGTTACACTTCTCTTTGAGGCATGCAACACAGTGGTCATCACTTGTAAACTCTTTTTTTGGTATTTCAGTTACCAAATCATTCTTAATTAATTTATTCATGTTTTTAAAGTTTACATGGCACATTCTTTTATGCCAGAGGAAAGATTCATCATTATTTGCTTTAGACAGAAAACATGAAACTTCTCCTGAGGGAGATGTTTCTTGCAAGTCCATCTTGTAGATGTTCCCTTTCCTGGGGGCTCTGAGCAAGATGTGCTCATGAGGAATGACCACCCCGGGCCTAGAACAATGCACTCATTCTCAGTGAAGAGCATGTTATAACTCTGATCACAAAATTGGGATACACTCAAAAGATTGTACCCAAGCTCCTTGACAAAGTTTACCTTCTTAATACTGAGCTTACCATTTATGACCTCGCCCCTTCCTATAATGTAACCTCCTGCATCTCCTCCAAAAGCAACTGGTCCTCCATCAATTCTTTCAAACTTTTGGAGTAGTGACCTATTGCCTATCATGTGCCTGGAACAGTCACTGTCAATGATCCATACATTTATGTTTGTCTTGAGCTGTTCCTACACAAAAGAGATGGTTAGTTACATTTGGAAAACCAAGCCTCATTGGTCTTGGGCTCATCAAAAGAAGTTGAAGACAATGCAACAGTAATTGATCCTATAGTCATGCTGGAAGGATCATTTGCTGATGTTGATGAAGAACTTTCAGTCACTTGGTCTTTCTTTGACTTCCACACCACCTTTGGAAGCTTAGACTTGACCTTCAATACTTCGAAAGTTTTGATGACTTTGGAAGTTTTGATGACTGGACCTTCGAAAGATCTTGCTTTCACTGCAGCAGGCTTCAGTGCTTCGGAAGTATTCCTTTCTTCCGAGACCAATTTTTTTTCCGTAGGCAAGTTTGCACTTGTCTTCTTCTTCATTTTGGAGCTTCCAAAGGAAACAAATTTTCCTTCCGAAGCTTGCTTCTTCTTTCCAAACTCTTAAAAGTTTCTTTCTTGGTCATGTGGAGAGTACTCTTTGGACTGTAAACTCAATACTTAGCAGGATGAGAAGTACTCCCACACATAACAGAGTCCATTTTCTTCATTTTAGGAGTTTTCCTTTGTGAATAAGGCTGAACTTGATCACTTTCCTTCTCCCTCTTCATCTTTGCAGATGTTGTGGCAGTTCTTATGGGGATGGAACTACCTTTGGAGCTGGATGGTACAGGTTGTACAACAGTGATGCACAACTGATCAGCCTTCTTCTTGATGATAGGATAATTTGGACATGAACCAGAACTCTTGTTGATGGAGTTCAAGTTGGTGTCTTCAGCCTTCACCACTTCAAATCCTGCAGAGATAAAGACTTGTTTCTGTGCAGAATTGAAGGTGGCTTTGATCTCTTTAGCCTTTTTGGACTTTCTTTTGGCCTTCCTGATCAAGTTCTTTCTTCTTGACTTGGTCATCCCAGCAGTTTTGCTCTCCTTAGAGGGATGGTGACCCTTCTTAGAATGCTCTTCTTTAATCTTCTTAGAGCCATTCTCCACCATCTCCTCGTCATCCTCTTCAGTCACAGGATCTATAAGGGAAAGCTCATCTTCACAAGTTCCACACCTAGGAGATCTTACAGACAAGATTGTGTGTGGAGGAGCTATCTCACAAGATCCTAGTCCCTGCTTATTTTGATAACAAACTTTTTCATGCAAGGATGAGGATATTATGTTCTTGAAGGTCTCTTATTCAAGAACACATTTTTTGCCTTGGCTTTGCTGATCACAAGCTCAGTCTGGCATTCAGTTAACTTAGTAATAAGACTTTGATCTGAGTCCTGTAGTTTGTATGCTCATGTTTAAGAGTTGAAATGGTTTTCTCTAAGTCCTCTATCTTTAGTTTGTAATCATTTTCAACTCTTTTAAAATCAGCTTTTAAGATATTTAAGGACTCAAGATCTCATTTCTAAGTTATAGGACCTGTATCTATTGACTTTAGCAATGCATTCAGGAGTACAAAGATGTTTCAATACCTTGGCTTCATCATGATCTACCATGAGTGCTTGGTTTGGAGATGCATCTTCTACCTGAAAGCTCCAGTCAAAGCCTCCTTCTTCAACAGCAACTGCAGCTTGCTGCTTTGGCTTCTCATTCTGGGGGGCTTTCTCAGTGTAGTTTGGTCTGGTTTGTGCTTGGCCACCATTTGTCCTTGGTGCCTTACACTCCCTTGCAAAGTGTCCCATCTGGTTACAGTTGTAACACTTTACTTTGCTTTTATCCAACCCAAACTTTCCACTGGCTGTATTGCTTGGAAACTTTTGCCCTGTCCTCTTGTAGAACTTCTTGGCTCTGTGAGTGAGAAGAGCCATCTGCTGGACTCTCTCCATGTACTCCAGATCATCTGGATGGATACAGTCCAAATCTTCAAGGGTGAAGAGAAAGTTGCATGAGGTTTCATCAGCAGAGACAAAGGCATGAGAAGAACTTGTCTCTTGGAAAGGACTTCCTTGAGTGTAGCTTTCCCTTGGAGTCTCTGGAAAGGTGATGAAAGGGCCCTTTTGTGAGTTATCAAGGTAGCATATAAGATGATGTTGTGGCTCAATGCTTTCCCTTTCAACCACATGGAGGGCTGAACTCAGTTGATTGCTGGAGTTACCACATGAGTTTTGCATGTTCATCTCCATCTGGTAGCCACTAAGAATACCATACAACTCTGTAAGAGTAAGTCTTAAGGTTCTCAGTCCTCTTGATAACAACACAGTAATGTGTCCATTGTCTAGGAAGAGAGGACATAAACTTCCGTACAATGTCCCTGTTCTCAAGAGTTACTCCAACATCCATTAGAGTATCCACAATCTCAACATACCTGAAGTATTGTTGAGTCATGGTTTCACCTGCCTTAAAGGTGAAGTTTTCAGACTGCTGCTTCAGGAGATCCTTCTTGTTCTCCTTTGCTTCAGTAGACCTCTCATACATCAGCTTCAGTGCTTCCCATAGTTGCTTGGCAGTTTTGCACTTCTTGAAGCCTTTGTAGATGGAGTTTGGAAGAGCAGTTTGAAGGGCTGTCATGGCTTTCTGATCAATCTCTATTCTCTTCCTGTCTTCTTCAGAGTAATCAACCACAGCCTTAGGAATCATACCACCACCAGTAGCAGAAGTGGTGCATGGTATGTAAGGTCCTTCAACAACAGAGTCCCACATCCTGGAGTCTTGAGACTTGATGAAGCCTTCCATTCTTTGACACCAAGTATCAAAGTCTTCAGGAGTGATCAGTGGAGACTTTGTCATAGTTCAAGTTTTCATATCAGCTTTGGTAATAGCTGACATTTGAGTTGTTAAGTATTTTGTGTGTGTGAGGGATCTTAAGATGGTGAGATCTTATATCAAGAGCCTGAAATGCTCTGATACCAAATGCAGGACCATTGAAGGGTATGCACTTACAACACAACAATACAATGAGGGGAGTTGCTTAGAACACTTAACAGATCAAATAGGGAACTGGTTAACTTTTAGTGAAAGATGCTAAGAACACAAGTAAATATGAGACAGAACAAGATGGCAAACAACACAAGTAATTAGTTTTCAAGAATGCAGTATATTGCTTCTCAAGTTCTATTACAAATGTTACAAAGCATACCATAAAAGTTACAAGTACTTGAGATACATATACTACATTCTACAGCCGTCGATACTTTGAAAGCCAGCTGGATACAATTGAATAGACAACTACAAAATCAAATGTAGAGTCAAAAGGTAGATTTGCCTTTTGACTAGTGACTATGACATGCCATAGCTCACATCAAGTAGAAAGCACACTCTCAAGACCTCAATGTATAGCTACCAAAAGCATGGACCATTTCACCAACTCATGTAAGTTGGTGACTTTACAGAGTTGCAGTGGAAAGGTGGTCCAACTTTATGGTAAAGTACATCAGATAAAAGCATGTCTCTATAAGTCTTCGGAAGAAATCTGTCTTCATTGTTTGGCTTCGGAAGACTTTGTCTTTGAAGCTTCGGAAGACTTCACTTTTGGATTCGGAAGATGTTGGTCTTGGCTTCGGAAGATTTTACACTTAGAATATTTCTTAGTGCACGGTGTAAAACTTACGAAGCATTTCTACTTCTGTTCATCAGTGCATGTATGCAGAGAGACTTTGGATGTTTTGGCTGCATCAGACTTACAGGAATCCTTACAACAACTATATACGTGAAGAGCATAACCATCCAATTGAACCTATGAAAAAGTTTAATTGTAACTCAAACTTATGATACGTTAAACAGGTGGTTTGACGAGATGCAACTACTTTTTATTTTTCCCGTTTTTGGCCGTCAGGACTCCTTAAAGCTAAATCAAAGTACATTTTCCAGTCCTTTTTTATCTCAATCTGCAGAAGAAAGAATAATCATGTGATACAATCATAGGATGAAAAATTAATATGATTTAGATAACCGAAACCTATGAGAGGCAGATTAGTTTATGTTCGAGGTAGAACGAAATATTGTGTGAGGCAGCAATTAGAAGGTATGAAGAAATTCAGTGTTACCTAATTCTTGTACTAAATAATGCTTAATTGCAATATATGACTAGCCACGGTCAAGAGTGACAAGTTATACTTAACAATATTCAATCCAAGCGGATGACTTTTCGTTAGATATTTCATGGGGCGCCTATGATTGAAAACTTTTATTTTAGGTGGGTAGATTTCAAAAATTATCTTAAGCACAAGCATAAGGAGCTGAACATTGAAGAACTTGTGGTATGCCCTTGAATTAAGGAAGGATGACACCAAAGTAAGCACAATGCAAACTTTTAAACAATGCACCCTGGTGAATGATGGTAAATCTTCTAGAAGGAGAAAATGTAACAAAGTTAAAGCCAAAGGCAAGGCTAAGGTGGTGGATCTTTGACCAAATAAAGGTGACATGAAAAAAAGGTTGCTCCCTTTATCACAAAATGTTAAAGTGCAATGAATCTGGTCACTGGATAGAGAAATGAGAAACACCTAAACGAAAGAAGGCGCATACAATGAATGAGGACATGACCGTTTATGTGACACCCTACATTTATCCCACATCAGTCATGGATAGGAGAGATTCCTGGTTCATAAGGAATATCCTGCCTCTAATGTCAACAACGCGTTTTGCGCGTATTGGCTGTGGATAAGAGGAGAACTCCACAATTAAGCGTGATCAGGTGGGAGCAATCCAGGGATGGGTGACCTCCCTGGGAAGTTTTCACCCGGGCAACCAAAAGCAAATCCGTGAGTTTCTCGTGGGCAAAGCGGACAATATTGTTGGTGTGAGGGGCCGGGTGTTACAGAATGGTATTAGAGCCACTTTTGTACCGTTCGCGATGGTGGGGCAAACCTCATCAACGATGGTGAGTCCCCGGGGTGTTTAGAGGAACACCTTAGGCGAATCCCATATCCATAGATGGGATGGTGGGGCAAACCTCATCGAGGACGATGAGTCCAAAGGGGGGAGGGTTTGTAATATCCTAGGCGAATCCCACATCAAGCGTGGACATGAGAGATTTCTGGTTCATAAGGAATGTTCGGTCTCTAATATCATCAACACGTTTTGGGCGTATTGGCTGTGGATGAGAGGAAAACTCCACAGTTAAGCGTGCTCAAGTGGGAGCAACTAGGGATAGGTGACCTCACTGGGAAGTTTTCACCCAGGTAACCAACAGCTTTCCGACTTGAACCAGACAAATCTTGACGTTAATGTTCAAGAAGATGTGGGTCCAAAGTCTCGTGTTCACAAGAACCATCCTACGTCTCAGATTATCGGTCTATTGAATGAGAGAATGACAAGAAGTCATTCAAAAAAAGAAAATCTCTGCTTATACTTGTGTTTTCTATCTTAAATTATCCCTAAAATCATTACGGAAGCGTTACAGGACAATAGTTGGATTGAAGCTATGCAAGAAGAGTTATTACAGTTCTAAAAACAAGATGTGTGGAAGCTTGTGGATTTTCTAGAAGGAGAAAATGCCATTGGCACAAAATGGTTGTTTAAAGACAAAAGAGATGATCGAGGAATTATTGTTTGCAACAAAGCGAGATTCGTTGCACAAGGTTACACCCAAGAAGAATGAATAGATTATGAAGAAATCTTTTCTCCAATTGCAAGACTTGAAGCAATTCGTGTCCTTTCTTGCTTGTGCTTCTTAACGTGTAAACCAACTCAAATAGTGCGGAATCCTATTTGATTGGCGATCCAATCAGTGAGAACGCACGTCGAATCAATTATCAATTGAATCTAAACGTTAAGAATGATCTAGAATCGATCTAATGCGATCTGTGAACTTGGAACAGGTTCTTGGAGGTTTCTGCACGGCTAGGGTACGTCTGGAGTCAAAGTAAATTGAAGTGTTACGTTTTTCCACGAATTAGGTGGTATTTATAGGTTAGGGTTGCTCATTCATGCGACTAAACCATTAGCATGGTTCATTCGTGTGATTGAGCCACGCGGTTGATCCATTCGCACGACTGAGTGTTCAGTCGTGCGGCTGAGTCAGTCGCATGAAGTTGTTCAGGCGTATGGACTGTTTAGGCGCATGGACACTCAGTCGCATGACCATTCGGACGCATGACCACTGTTGGGGCGCATGGTCCAGTCGGACGCATGTGAACTTCACTTAACCAAGTTTGAATGAATTCATTAATATAACATTATGTGTATCAATTCAAACAATCACAAACCTATATAATCAAGTCAATATCAACTCATTAATGAAATATTAAACATTATAAATCACAACCAAACATTCTCATTTCATTAATAACCCAAGCATTACATAAGTGTAAGACATTCAAGACATATTACATTAAGATCCAAATCTAGGTACATATGTATCAACAAATTCCCTCTTGGACCTAGATCTATCTAACGTCTTTCTTCTTCATTACCTCCTCATACTTTTTTTACTTCTCTTCTTTTGTGACTCCTGCGTGTATCTCAAATGCAAAGCAGAGTCTTATAACGTTCTGGAACTGTAGAGCTTGTACAATATCTTGAGAGTCATAGAATAGTGGCCACTAGTATAATGTGTAGACATCATTTGCAAACAAGTTAGTAAGCCACATTGGGTCAAATAACCTGTTAGTATCCATTTTTCCTTATTTACTTAAGACTATGACTGCCTCTCCTGTTCTCCAATCGTAGTACCACCATTTGAAGTGTGGAGTGAAGTCCTGTGGCATTTCCCGTAGTGGGATGTTGGACATGGTGCGCGGAGGACTCCACTTCAGCACTATTCTCGGCTTTCCAGTTATGGCATCAACCTCAGACCTTCGGATATACCTCGTAGGTTGTTGAGGTTTGAAGTTGACCCATCTGGTGTGGTACTCCTTCTTTAATGCAGCCTCAAACCAGCCTGACGTCTTCCTCGGGTCAGCATATAACAGCTTCAGCTTGGCCAGCTGGTTGAGCTCAAAACTAGGTAGAGTCTTTAGATCATGAGGGAATCTAAAGTACTCAATACCCTTCTCTCTCTTTATCGCGTATACGTTAAGATCCTCAAAATTTGCCCACGCGATAATCTTGCCTGACACCTTGTGATGTTTCTTCACTTTGTAGAGCTTGGTGTAGACATTAGGTTTAGGAACAACGCGTTGGGCTTGGATCTCCTCAAAGCATGCAACCCATTCTGCCTTTCTGATGTTAACATCGGCGTCTGAGGCTTGGGCTTGTTCCTCACTCTTCTCGGACTCTTGCTCCAACTTATCTAGCATCTCAAAAGTTTCACTGACCAGCGTATCACCCAGGTTGGGCACCATATTTCCTTCCTGGTTAGCATACTCTGGATAATGCTCTGCAGTGACATCCTCGATCTCTATCTCATCAATGTCGTTCAGCTCGTCGTCACTGGTTGACTCAAAAGTTGGAGCATCCTTGATAATCTCAAAACTTGGAGCATCCTTGAATCGTAGGCTCCTCAATAGGTGAGGCAGAAGACGAAGCTCGTTGGTCTTGATTTCTCTTCGAACGTCTTTCTTGACCCTGAGCTGAGGCATATGCAGATGCAGCTGCATCTCCTCCTTCATCATCATCATCATTCTGCCTTTCCTCTGTCTTTTCTTCATCATTCGCCTCATCATCATCACTATCTTCATCTTCATCCTCATCCTCGTCATCGTCATCACCATCGTCATCACCATCTCTTTCCTTTATCTTCAGAGAATCCTACTTAGTTCCTTTAAGCTTGAGCAAGATAGTCTTTTTGGCATCCTCCAACTCCTCTATCTTCTTTGCTGATAGGACTTTATGCTCCTGGAGTTGTGCAATCTCTTGGCTCCGAGCAGCCATCTGCTGTGCCTGCTGCTTAATCAGCTGAGCTTGCTAAGAAATCTGCTGAGATTGTGCAGCTGTAAGATCTACCAACTGACGAATCTGAGCTGTCTTCTCGTCATCGGATGCCAGCAGCCTCAACACCATACGGTTCAGTGCTGAGAGCTGCTCCTCTACCCCACTGGGAGGTAAAGGTGATCCAGATTGATGGGTGGGATGTGATGATGGCCCGGCTTGGTGGCTAGTGGTGGTGGTGGTGGTGGTAGTGGTGAAGATTGGGGTTTGTCTGGATGAAAGTGGTGGTGGAGTGGGTATGGTAGATATGGTGGTAGATGGGATGTATGTAGTGGTGGGTGGTGTGGTGACAGTGGTAGAGGGTGTGGTAGTGGTGGTGGTAGCTGTGGTGGTGGCTGTGGTGGTGGCTGTGGTGGTGTTCAAGGTAAATCTTCTTCTCTTGCTCTTCATTCCATGAGGCTAAGCCATCCTCTTTTTCCTCGTTCACTTTGAGGAGGATGCTCCCCCTTGGCTGCTGGGTGGGTCCAGAGTATATGATGGATCTGTATCAGCAACTGCAGCACCCCCGGACTCCCCATGGCGTCCACCAACCGCCCTAATACCTCTCTCAGTGGCAACCACCTTGCTGCCCACCGTTCGCACCTGAGGTTCTTCATCTAACTCCTCCTCCTCTTCTATTTGGAAGTCAGGGTGAATAGGAGCTGGTTCGGGTCCACCCTGAACATTCCCTCCTTGATCAGCATCATGATCATCGTCGTCGGAGTCATCGGAGGGTAGAGCAATCTGCTCGACGTCCGTGTCACTGTCATCGTGGCGCCACTTCCTCCGAGCTGGCGCCACATAATCCTCACGGTCCAGATGCCCAAACAGTCACCTGACATGGGGTTTCACCTGCTTCCCCCTGTACACCTTCATCCTGCCTAAGGTGGTATCATCCATCACCTCAAGCACCACGGCATCTTCCTTCTCCCTCGGCAAGGAAGGGAGCTTCTAGTCAATAATCATCTGCATGAATCGAGAGTACATGCAGAAGCCCTCCTTCCCTTTCCCCTCAATGTTCTCCACCAAGTAGGTGAAGATCATCCTGGAGAAGCTGAACGGGTGGTTCAGCACCAACACTGCATATGCGTTCTTGATCTGATCTGATAGCTCATCAAATCCTCCCTTCCTAGACGCTATGCACTTCAGCAGCACATGAGCGAGGTACTTAAACTGGGGGCACATGTTGCTCTTGTTGAGCACCCCTGCGTTGATGTCCCCAGAGTACTTAGCTCGTAAGAAACATCCTCTGATAGTAAGGGGGTGTAGTCTAGTGGGACAGTTAGCATCGTCCCCAAACTGCATCACAGTCCTTAGATCATCCTCCGTGATCTCAATGGCCTCTCCAAAATAGTACTCCTGATACGATGAGGCTCAGAAGATCTGTCAACAACTGTGCCTTCCCAGAAGGCCTGCTGAATAGAGCGATACGATGTACATGGAGTAGATATAGCATGAGCAATCCTTGATCTCCTCAGAAATGTGACAATGCCAGAAAAGTCTGAAGCATTTCTGGATGTCAGATCCAGATGAGCACAAATGTTGTGCTTAGTACTCATAGTCCAGCGACTCGCCATCTGTTCCTCGGGTCAGCATATAACAGCTTCAGCTTGGCCAGCTGGTTGAGCTCAAAACCAGGTAGAGTCTTTAGATCATGAGGGAATCTAAAGTACTCAACACCCTTCTCTCTCTTTATTGCGTATACGTTAAGATCCTCAAAATGTGCCCACACGATAATCTTGCCTGACACCTTGTGATGTTTCTTCACTTTGTAGAGCTTGGTGTAGACATTAGGTTTAGGAACAACGCGTTGGGCTCGGATCTCCTTAAAGCATGCAGCCTATTCTGCCTTTCTGATGTTAACATCAGCGTCTGAGGCTTGGGCTTGTTCCTCACTCTTCTCGGACTCTTGCTCCAACTTATCCAGCATCTCAAATGTTTCACTGACCAGCGTATCACCTAGGTTGGGCACCACATTTCCTTCCTGGTCAGCATACTCTAGATAATGCTCTGCAGTGACATCCTCGATCTCTATCTCATCAATGTCATTCAACTCGTCGTCACTGGTTGACTCAAAAGTTGGAGCATCCTTGATAATCTCATCAGGATTCAGCTTGAACATTTTGTCCAGTTGCTCATTTGTAAGATCATGAATTATTTCCCCCTCTTCAGGGGTGTAACTCACTGATCTCCTGACGATCCATTGCAGATCAAGAATCATGGTTAGTTGAGTCTTGACCTGCTGAAGACGAGCAACATCGTATTCGTCCCTTTGAAAGTTTGGATCTGCTTGATTTAGACATGTAACACATCAAACATTAGTTAATAATCAAAACAGAAAGACATTAACATTACATATACATTAAGTACATAAGTTTAATACATGATTCAAGTACAAAAGCTATCAAATACATAAACGTCTAATCATTACTTTTATCCTGAATCGTAGGCTCATCAGTAGGTGAGGCAGAAGACAAGCTCGTTGGTCTTGATTTCTCTTCGAACGTCTTTCTTTACCTTGAGCTGAGGCAGATGCAGCTGCATCTCCTCCTTCATCATCATCATCATTCTGCCTTTCCTCTGTCTTTTCTTCATCATTCGCCTCATCATCATCACTATCTTCATCTTCATCCTCATCCTCATCCTCATCCTCGTCATCGTCATCACCATCTTCATCACCATCTCTTTCCTTTATCTTCAGAGGCTCCTACTTAGTTCCTTTAAGCTTGAGCAAGATAGTCTTTTTGGCATCCTCCAACTCCTCTATCTTCTTTGCTGATAGGACTTTATGCTCCTGGAGTTGTGCAATCTCATGGCTCCGAGCAGCCATCTGCTGTGCCTGCTGCTCAATCAGCTGAGCCTGCTGAGAAATCTGCTGAGATTGTGCAGCTGTAAGATCTACCAACTGACGAATCTGAGCTGTCTTCTCGTCATCGGCTGCCAGCAGCCTAAACACCATACGGTTTAGTGCTGAGAGCTGTTCCTCTACCCCACTGGGAGGTAAAGGTGATCCAGATGGATGGGTGGGATGTGATGATGGCCCGGCTTGGTGGCTAGTGGTGGTGGTGGTGGTGGCAGTGGTAAAGATTGGGGTTTGTCTGGATGAAAGTGGTGGTGGAGTGGGTATGGTAGATATGGTGGTAGATGGGATGTATGTAGTGGTGGGTGGTGTGGTGACAGTGGTAGAGGGTATGGTAGTGGTGGTGTTAGCTATGATGGTGGCTGTGGTGGTGATCAAGGTAAATCTTCTTTTCTTGCTCTTCATTCCATGAGGCTGAGCCGTCCTCTTTTTCCTCGTTCCCTTTGAGGAGGATGCTCCCCCTTGGCTGCTGGGTGGGTCCGGAGTATATGATGGATCTGTATCAGCAACTGCAGCATCCCCGGACTCCCCATGGCGTCCACCAACCGCCCTAATACCTCTCTTAGTGGCAACCACCTTGCTGCCCACCGTTCGCACTGTCATCGTGACTCCTCCTCCTCTTCCATTTGGAAGTCAGGGTGAATAGGAGTTGGTTCGGGTCCACCCTGAACATCCCCTCCCTGATCAGCATCATGATCATCGTCGTCGGAGTCATCGGAGGGTAGAGCAATCTGCTCAACGTCCGAGTCACTGTCATCGTGGCGCCACTTCCTCCGAGCTGGCGCCACATAATCCTCACGGGCCAGATGCCCAAACAGTCGCCTGACAGGGGGTTTCACCTGCTTCCCCCTGTACACCTTCATTCTGCCTAAGGTAGTATCATCCATCACCTCAAGCACCACGACATCTTCCTTCTCCTTCGGCAAGGAAGGGAGCTTCTGGTCAATAATCATCTGCATGAATCGAGGGTACATGCAAAAGCCCTCCTTCCCTTTCCCCTCAATGTTCTCCACCAAGTAGGTGAAGATCATTCTGGAGAAGCTGAACGGGTGGTTCAGCACCAACGCTGCATATGCGTTCTGGATCTAATCTGACAGCTCATCAAATCCTCCCTTCCTAGACGCTATGCACTTCAGCAGCACATGAGGGAGGTACTTGAACTGGGGGCACAGGTTGCTCTTGTTGAGCACCACTGCGTTGATGTCCCCAGAGTACTTAGCTCTTAAGAAACATCCTCTGACAGTAAGGGGGTGTAGTCTAGTGGGACAGTCAACATCGTCCCCAAACTGCAGCACAGTCCTGAGATCATCCTCCGTGATCTCAATGGCCTCTCCAAAAATAGTATTCCTGATACGATGAGGCTCAGAAGATCTGTCAACAACTGCGCCTTCCCAGAAGGCCTGCTGAATAGAGCGCTACGGTGTACATGGAGCAGATATAGCATGAGCAATCCTCGATCCCCTTAGAAATTTGATAATGTTAGAAAAGTCTGAAGCATTTCTGGATGTCAGATCCAGATGAGCACAAATGTTGTGCTTAGTACTCATAGTCCAGCGACTCGCCATCTGTTACACAATAAATATAAACATTAGTACCGTTGGCTAAAAATATCTTGAATCACTTCAACTTGAAAATATTCTTTTCTGTCATGCGAATGAGATTGTGCGACTGAGATCCAGTCGTGCGAATGAGCAGTGCGACTGAGATCCAGTCGTGCGAATGACCTCATACGTACGATTGAGTGTGCGACTAGACTCATACGTATGTAAACTTATGCGTTTACACCAGTCGTGCGACTGAACTCATACGCATGGTTCAGTCCTGCGGTTTAGCTATTCGCACACCTCAGTCGTGCGACTGAAGTTCATCAACCTGTCCATTCGCATGACCTTCTGGCTAGTTGGGACATGACACAAATAAGTTGTCCAAGCGTTGGAAATTTTCTTGCCCAATATGTTGATACAATAACCGTTGGCCGGGAACGCGAGTGGCACGACGACCCAAAATTTGTCCAAGTGTTGGAATTTATGTCGCCCGATTACCTTTGGTCGGGAACACTTGTCGTACAACGACCAAGAGTTAGTAGTGTGATTCGTTGAAAAACTAGTATCTGTTCCAGTCACTTTGGTAGCAAGTCAGAATGTATATATAAGGAGGGCATGGGGACTGACACACCCCAGGGTCCGAACAAGGGTGATGAGGGACCATGAGACTAGAGGTTAATGGCCCTTAGTTACTCGGTTATCGGCACGGCTCCTAGTCGACGTCCAAGCACGTTGCCTCATCGGTGAAGCGGGCACGAAGGTTTGAGATCGCCAACCTATACAAGGGTTCGAGTTTCCGTCGATATTTGCGGAGTTGATCATCCCTCGCATGATCCGACCACGTTCCCCAATATTAACCGTGCAGCGCTCCCAGACGTCGGCCCGCAAACGTTCCAAGCCCGGTCAACGCTTGACCCGAACAAAAACCGACGGCACATGGTCCCAAACGGCTCTACTCGAGTCATGGTAGAGAATTGTAAGGTTTCGTGACAATACAGAAGGTGAAATGAACAATAACATCGAGTCGGCCCCGAACTTGGCCCGGTCAAAGTTTGACCCGAGCACATCATGTAATGGGGTCCCAATCCACTCCACTCGACCCTAGGAACATCCGTGTGAAGTCTCATGGAAATCCGACCAATACATACATCGTTACATGAAATCTTGACCCCGAGCCCCCCCGGGCCGGCCGGGGCCAGCCCCCGGGCCGTGAGGTCCCGAAAACGAAATATTTTTATTGGGAGACTCTAATTTCATCCATGTGAGGCCTCACGCAAAGTTTCGTGGCAATCCGAGGTCGTTTGATTGGGTTTTCAAAAAGTGTGATTCCTCAAAATTTTAATGTCTGTTCCTGTCACTTTACTTTTTGTGCAGAATGTATATATAGGGGGGTATGGGTACTCAGCACACCAGGGCCTCACCAAGCATGGTGAGCGACCGAGGTGCTTGAGGCTTGGGACGCCCCCCTACCCGTGTTGCCTAGTAAACAAGTGCCCCTTTTGATCACGTAGGCTACCAATCGTCCCCACGATGCCTAGCAGCCCCCCACATGTTGCCTTGCAAACGACCCTTGATGCCCACGCTGCCTAGCAGGTGGGCTGCTGTGATGCCCACGTTGCCCAGATTTGGACTGAAATTTAGTGAAATACTGATGGATTTGCACCGCAATATACCTGTATAATCAGTGCAGATAGTCAGTACACAACAATCAATGATTTATAGTGATCAAACAAAAATTTGGCAGGGTAACGCTAAGTCGTGCGAATTAGGGCAAATTTGGGAGTTATGAGTCTCTACGACCGACTCCCCCTCTATTTATACTAAACCTAAATTCAATCGTACGACCGGACTCATACGCTCATTTCATTCGGGCGAATGGGCCTCAGTCGTGCAATTGGATCAGTCGCCCCTTTCAGTCGTCTGACTAGAGTTCAGTCGTGTGACTTGTTCATACGCTCACTCTCAATCGGCCGAATGGGTCATTCGCATAAGCCATTCGGTTGAATGGTCCATACTCATGTCCATTCGGCTATAACAGGCATGAGTATGGTCCATTCGTACGATTGGTCCATACTCATGGTCCAGTCGTGCGATTGGGTCATACTTATGAAATTTTCTGCCTTTATGACCATTTGACATTTAAACCCTTTTAAACTATTGAATTAACATTATGAGCATTTGATCATCTCAGACATGATCATTTTAACTTGAAAAAACTTTTGATCACCTCAGACGTGATCCTTTTAAACACTTTGTCACCTCAGACGTGACCCATTTACCTTTTGAAAACACATGTGGTCACCTTAGACATGACCCTTTTAGGTGATTTACTTCCTTACTGAATTCCATGATGTAGTCTGAGATTAAACAAACTGAATTGACTAAATCAATAAAAATTTAAACTGAAGTACAAAGATAAACTTGTTTTTGACTTTTTGTGAGGTGTAAATCCTAAGATAGAAATCTACTGGATTCGGTTCCGGTATAGGCAGCTTCAATTCATTTTGACCATAACTGGACCAATTAAATTTGGAATCATACAGGCAAGTCAAATCATTTGGGACATGTTATCAAAACCTTTTGATGCTCACTTCTTGTTGTTTATCCAGAGTCGTTAGCAAATTTTGGAAATCATACTGTACCTATTAGATCCCCACATTGATTTGGACTTTTAAGAATTGCAGCCACGATGATTGTCAGTATGCTGGTCCTCTTAAATCTATACACAGAGTTTTGACACAGATTGGTGATAGTTTAAGGTTTAATTATTTCAACCAACATTTGTGGATCCCACGCTTATGTGGTAATCAACATTCCTCATGAGCTTTTGAGCGGTCTACGGGTATTTTGACAAGAAGAGACTATTCTTAGAGCTTTCAAAGAGAAGCCAATCCTCAGGTTAGTGCCATCGCACAGCAGAGAGGTGGCAAACAACATTGAATTCTAGAATATCTAGGTTATGCTTATCCTCAGGTCAGTGCCATCGCACAGCAGAGAGGCACGCAACCTATCTTCTTGTTAGAGCATCTTTAATTCTTTCTTTTGCACATAATGCACCAACAACATAAGTTATTAGCTTGATAGTGTTTGCTTTTCATTTTTTTTTCGTGCTTTGCTCTATTTATGGTCATTCGCTCACATTTGTGGCGTTTATTTGCTCGTCACCCCTTATTGGAATATTGTTGATTGTGTTAACCAGTGATAAGATGGGAGCCCACAGTTAGTTGAACAACTTAGTTTCATCTTGAGATCACCAACCAGGCCTAATCGTCTATTGTTTTGAATCTACCGACATATCATCTGTGGTCTAGCAACCTCTAGGTCTACTTTCGTTGTGTTATCTTAGTAGTTACCAGTTTTTCTATCATTTTTCCTTTTATATTGCTCAGACTACACAGACTTATACTTTGAATTTGGCATCTTATTTAATTTAAACTTTTAAAGTCCCGCTTGATTTGTTTATGTGTACTATCATTTTCCAAAGTATTTGAATCGGTATCACAGATACGATCTACTTTCTATCAGCTAGCCTCTCCTTCTCCCTCGGTTTTTTTAATGTTACTGGCTGACCTATTCTCCCCTAAAATTCTAAAACCGTAAGCGATTTATGTTTTTTAGGATTTTAATAGACAGCTAAATAACATACATTTAATTTAAACAGAAAATAGAATAAATAACGGAAATAAAAAGAAAAAATAAAAAAAATTAGACTAAAGGCCTCGGACTACACATGGTCATCATCTGGAATGACATCACTTTTCTTTTTAACGCCGTTGACCTCTAACAAATATAGAAAACGTGGTTTGTCAAAAGCCTTTGTATAGAGGTCAGCACGTTGAAAATCAGTGTTTATTTTTACCACATCGATTAAATTCTTTTCAAAACAGTCACGTATAAAATGATATTTTATGCCGATGTGTTTGGTCTTAGGATGTTGTACTGGATTTTTAGTTACTTTAATTGCAGCAGAGTTATCAACAAAAATAGGAGTGGAAGAGAAATTTAAACCGTAGTCCCGCATTTGCTGTTGAATCCAAATGATTTGTGAACAGCAACTTGCAGCAGCAACGTATTCGGCTTCACAGGTTGACAATGCAACCGAGGTCTGCTTCTTACACTGCCATGTCACTAATCTCCTCTCAAAGAATTGACACCCTGCTGATGTAGACTTGTAATTCATCTTGCAGCCACCGTAATCCGAGTCACTATACGCCGTGAGCTCAAAATCATCATCATGAGGATACCACAACCCAAGTGTTGGGGTACCCTTCAAATACCGAAATATCCTTTTGACCTCAATCAGATGGTTAACCTTTGGCTTAGCCTGATATCTTGAACATAGACATGTAGCATACATGATGTCAGGTCTTGAGGCAGTGAGGTACATAAGAGATCCAATCATTCCTCGGTACATGGTTGCATCGACCAGATCACCATTTTCATCGGGTGCTATATCATGGTTTGTAGCGAGTGGAGTCCCAGCTGCAGAAGCATTCTCCATATCAAACCGACTAAGAATGTCTCCTACATACTTGGTCTGATGTAGGAAAATTCCTTTTGGTGTCTGATCCACCTGTAACCCGAGAAAGAATTTCATCTCTCCCATGACACTCATCTCAAATTCCGCCTTCATTACTGCTTCAAAGTCTTTACATAACTCTTCATTCTTTGATCCGAAGATGATATCATCAATATAGATTTGAACCAGAAGCAAATCACCATCTTTCTCTTTGATAAACAGTGTGCAATCAATAACACCTCTGCGAAATCCATGTTTCACAAGGTGAGTTGAGAGTTTCTCATACCTGGCCCTTGGAGCTTGATGAAGCCCGTATAAATCCTTGTCGAGTTTGTAAACTCTGTCCCGATGATAAGGATCTTCAAATCCCTCGGGTTGACTGACGTACACTGTCTCTCGGATTTCACCATGAAGGAATGCACTCTTCACATCCAATTGATAAACTTTAATCTTCATATACGATGCATAGGCAAGGAAGATGCGGATGGCTTCCATCCTTGCCACGGGTGCAAACACTTCATTGTAATTAATGCCCTCGACTTGTCGAAACCCTTGAACTACAAGTCGAGCCTTGTTCCTGATAATGACGCCTTGTTCATCCTTCTTGCATTTCAAGACCCATTTGGTGCCAATGACCTTAGCACCTTTAGGTCTATCTACCAGAGTCCATACACCTAACTTCTTGAACTAAAGAAGTTCTTCTTGCATGGCACTCACCCATGCCTCATCATTCAGTGCTTCACTGACGTGTTTTGGCTCAACCTGCGAGACAAAACACCGATAAGCACCATCGTGGATGTATCCTTTTTCTATTACCGAGGCATAATCAGTTGAGTACAGCTGATTTCTGGTCTTCACTCCTGATCTGACATCCCCAATGACATTGTCTAGGGAATGATAGACATTTAGACGTGATCCTGGAGTGGTGGGAACAACTACCTTTAGAGTCAAGATTATGAACATTTGGTTCTGTATCTGAGGTAGTAGGAGTTTGAGGTTCCGAAGTCGAAGAGGCATCACTGTTAGATGCTTGTGGACTTGCAGGAATTGGAACCTGTCCCTCCTGATTGTTCTGGTCATTTTCTTCAGCTTCATTTTCTGAGGAGGACTCACTTGCTTCGAATGCTCCCCCTGAGTGGTGAGATGTGTCACCCTGTGAACCAGATGATGCTGAATCTAGTGACGGTGAGTTCAAGATATCATACATCATCCTTGTAGCTAACTCTTCGTCAGAAGTGGAGATAGGTATGTTGAAGGACTTGAAGAATCCATCATAGTCGAAAAAGTAAGCGGGTCCTTTTCCAGTAGGTGGTGTGGTGTATCTCTGAACATCAACATTACACCACACTTCTACTAAACCCGTTGAGTTGTTGTAAACTTCTTGTTCGGTATGTTGTATCCTAGGAAGATACCTTCATCAGCCTTCTCGCTGAATTTTCCTTCTTGAGTCTTCTTCAGTAGTGTGCACGGTGCGCCAAATGGTTCGAGATACTCTAGATTAGGTTTACGTCGTTGTAGTAACTCGTAACATGTCTTGCCATGGCGTTTGACTAACAGAACTCGATTTAATGTGTAACATGCATTTGCCACTGCCTCATTCCAGAATTGGATAGGTAGTTTCGAGTCTGCTAGCATTGTCCGTGCTGTCTCTATCAAGCTGCGATTCTTTCTCTCAGCAACGCTATTCATCTGAGGCGTGTAGGCAGAAGTGAACTGGTGCACAATTCCCTTTTCCTTGCAGTAAGCCTCCATCCACTGATTCTTGAACTCGGTCCCGTTGTCTGAGCGTACCTGTCTTACCTTCAGCTTGTAGAGAGATTCCAGTGTAGTTACTAATTCTTTGAAAGACTCAAATGTTTCTGATTTGGACTTCAGAAACATTACCCAAGAGAATCTTGAGTAGTCATCAGTAACCACATAGCAGACAAGTCACCTGCAATACTTTTTGTACTGACTGGACCAAACAGATCCATGTGAAGAAGTTCAAGAGGAAGCTCGATGGAATGAACTTTCTTTTCCTTATGAGACTTCTTCGTCTGTTTGCCTTTTTGCATGCTACACAGAAATCAGGAAGTTGGAAATTTTTGACGTTAACTCCTCTCACTAGATCATTCTGGATCAAGTGATTCATCTTCCATTGATTAATGTATCCCATTCTCCTATGCCAGGAAATGGAGTCCTTCTCAGTAGCTTTTGATAAGAAGCACTGAACTTCATTATCCGTGTTGAAGCCGTTGATAGATCCAAAACATAAAGATCCTTATATCTTGAAGCTGTCATCAAAACTTGGTCCTCCGGAATCACATAGTCCTTTTTTAGGACATAACACTTATTGTTGTCGAATACAACATTAAATCCTTTGTCACATATTTGGGAAACAGAAAGTAAGTTGTTTTGAAGTTGTTGAACGTAGTTCACTTTATCAAACTTAACTTTCTGATTTCCCACTTCCCCTTGAGCTGTGATATAACCTCCTTTGTTACCAGCAAAGGAAACATGCCCTCCTTTTATTTGTTTGACGTTTGATAAGAGTGCCCTGTTTCCTGTCATGTGCCTGGATGCTCCGCTATCTACAATCCACGTGTTGGTTTCAGCACTGTAGCGAACACCCTGCACATTCAATTTTAAAGCATTAGTTCAGGTTAGGAACCCAAGCCTTTACTGGCTTGGGTTTCCCAGAGGCATCACACATCATGAATTCAACCCATTGACCCTTAGAAGGTGAGGGTAGCTCAGGTGACTTCTTGTCCATCATTATCAGACACAGAGGCTGACTTTTCTTTCCATAAGCCATATTTGTGTAAGGCCTGTTTGTGATAAACAACTGACTGGCTAATGGGTTGAACTTTGGGTTCACTAGTTCTTCTAGGTGGAGTTAATGAGCTCCTCTTAGAAGACCTAGGTTTTGAATCCTGAAGTTCAACTTTCTTCCTAGGTGTCTGATAGTAAGGACAGTAAGAAGCAATGTGTCCACACTCTCCACAGTTGTAGCATGACCTGCTATCAACTTTATGATTAAACTGTCTATGTGGAGACGTCTGTGACACCCTAGTGACATAGTTATGTTTGGGCTTTGACTCTACTTCTTTTGATGTTTTATCTTGTTTAACAAACTTAATTGTTTTAACATTCTTAACATCTTTTCCATTTTGGTTAATTGGACTTTGACATGAAACTCGTGATAGGTTAACATTAACAGTCTTTTTAGGTTCAGATTTGACTTTGTTTGACCCTGACTTTATATTAACCTTTTCAAATTCTTTTTCCAGATTAACACAGGGCATTTTACCCTTTGCCTTTAAAGTGGCCTCCTTTTGTTTTGTTCCAGATTCATTTGAAGTACATGCGAATCTGGATCACTTACAAGAGGAGTAGACACCACATGATCCTTGATTGGATTGTTATTTATTTGTTTACTCTTAGTGTTCATCAAGGTCTCAGGTGGTGGTGGAACCACTTTATATCCCAAACCCTCCCCATTGTTACGCTCTCTCACTAAGTGTTGGACAATATGAGATGAACTTGTCCAACTATGCAGTTTTTGCTTTAAAGAATTTACTTCTACTCTAAAACTGCTTTTTGTTTCTTAGTGTCTTCTAGGGAGTTAAGATAGTACCTAATGTCATTTGCTTGGTTAAAGGCTACTACTTATGTTTCCCTAAGCTGTTTATTCAAAAGGTCTATCTTTTCTTTGTAACTATGCTCATTTTGTTTTAAAACTCTGTTTGCCTCAGTGCACAGTTGCAAATCCTTTACTAAGCTATCGTTATGATCTAATAACCTAGCAAATTTCAGATCTATGCTTTCCTAAATTTATTACAATCAGAACAAGCATGATTTTTGAAAAGTTGGTCAGTAGTACTTACCTGAGGAGGTTCTGATGAATCAGCCATCAAAGCAGCATCTGATGTTTCTGGTTCTGGTGATTCTGTCTTTGTTGTAGTTGTCCCTTCTTCAGGCTTGTAGTTGACCTCAGTTGCAGTCTCTTCAATGTTTGACATCGCGAGTTCCACTGCAATATCTCCTTCACTCGCGGAATCATCATCTAAGTCTTCCACACTAGCAATATTTGATTCTCCCGGAGAGACAAACCGAAAACTCCAGTCCTGTCCTTCATCATCATGAGCAGTCAAGGCTTTTGGATCCTTGCTTGATGAAGTAGGACTGCTAGTTGGCTTATCTTGACGAGTGAAGGACGAGAATGGATTCCCGTTTCCAGTCTTCTTGGGCTTCACACACTCTCGTTTGAAGTGCCCCTTTTCTCCACAGTTGAAACAGGTCACCTTGCTCTTGTCAAAACCAAAAGTAGTGTCCTTAGTAGCAACCAAGTTTTGTCCGGTCTTCTTCACAAACTTCTTAGCTCTCCGGACAGCACTTGCTAAGGCCCACATTATATCCATCCTCTCCAGCTCTGTCTCATCTACCTGCTCGTAGTCCTCGTCTGCCAGATGGCAGTTTCCAATTTTCCCAGCAACAAGTCCATCATAGGAGTGGACTACTGCTGCTAAGAGATCCATGTGCTCTCTTGCTACTTCTACGTCACATTTCCGAGATTCTCGGTCTTCAGTCTTGTAGCATTTGCTTCAGATGCAATGTATTGGGTACTAGAAGACCCTGACGTTTCTGATCCTGAAGTAGAGGCTTGTGAGGGACCAGATGAGCTTGACACAAAGGCGGTCTGAAGTGGTGCTCCAGACGTCTTGACTTGTGGAGTTGCATTGTACAGAGCTGGATTCTGAGTATACGAAGACTTTTGAGCTTGGTACTTCATCCTTAGGGCTTCTTCTCGCAGCTTTAGAATGAAATCATTGATGTCCAACCTCGCTAGCAATCCATTCTGTCTCAGATTTGAAACAAAAGAAGCCCAACTTTCTGGCAACCCGTCTGCAAAATTCGACACTTTGTCTTCCATGGTAGTTGTGACACCATGCGTGTGCAGCTCGCTCATCGAATGGTAGAATCTATCAATGACATCATCTAAACTTTCATTACGCATCAATGAGAAGTTGTCAAACTCTTTCTTCAACTCTTTAGCTTTAATAGCCTTCAATGACGCATTCCCGTCATACCTTTTCTCCAGCTCATCCCATAACTTCTTGGCTTGCTTATTCTCAGAGAATTGATGGAAAATATTCTTAGGGATAGACTGAGTAAGCAACGCATACACTCTCTTTTCAGCATTATATTTGTCTGTGCATCGGTCATGCCACCTAATGTAAGTTTCACCCCATCAGCACCTACTGGCATACTGTACCCCGTCTCAATGGCTTCCCACATATTAGGATCTACTCCATTTAAGTAGATCTCAAAACGTTGTTTCCAGTGGGGAAATTCATCTAATGTTATAAGCTTAGGGGGTTTATTGTGATTCCCCACTTCACTCTCCAGTAGCAGTAAGTTCTGAATACGTGAGTCCTTCCCGGCGGTAAACGCTGAATACTGGTCCTCCATTTCGATTAACTTTAGTCTCTTAAACAACCTGTTTTACTAGTGCGAATGGAGCTGTGCGATTGGGCTACCCGTGCGATTGAACAATGCGAATGGTTCAATCGTGCGGCTGAACTAATGCGATTGGTCCAGTCGTGCGAATGAACTGATGTGGTTAAACAATACGAACTGTCTACTTAGTCGTACGAATAAAGGTACAAATGAGTCCAATCATACGTATGAGGGATGCGAATGAGTCCAGTTGTACGATTGAGTCAACCGTGCGACTGAAGCTGCTGGATTTCAATAATTTCTAGGTTTAAGGTGTTTTGGCCGTAAAAACCCGAATTTTCACCAACCCTAATCGCCGTATGCCGGAAAAACCAAAACTTTATGAGCAGAGGACGTCCAAGACACCGTTTGACACGAAAAGATTGCGTTTTTAGTGAAAAAACACAACTTTTGTATCAAAAACGATTGAATCACACGTAATCAAGAGCCAAAGCTCTGATACCACTTGTTAGGATCGTGTATTGCACGAAATACTAACTGATTAACGTGTAAACCAACTCAAATAGTGCGGAATCCTATTTGATTGGCGATCCAATCAGTGAGAACGCACGTCGAATCAATTATCAATTGAATCTAAACGTTAAGAACGATCTAGAATCGATCTAATACGATCTGTGGACTTGGAACAGGTTCTTGGAGGTTTCCGGACGGCTAGGGTACGTCCGGAGTCGAAGTAAATTGAAGTGTTACGTTTTTCCACGAATTAGGTGGTCATTCGTGCGACTGAACCATTAGCATGGTTCATTCGTGCGATTGAGCCATGCGGTTGATCCATTCGCACGACTGAGTGTTCAGTCGTGCGGCTGAGTCAGTCGCATGAAGTTTTTCAGGCGTATGGACTGTTTAGGTGCATGGATACTCAGTGGCATGTCCATTCGGACGCATTACCACTGTTGGGGCGCATGGTCCAGTCGGACGCATGTGAACTTCACTTAACCAAGTTTGAATGAATTCATTAATATAACATTATGTGTATCAATTCAAACAATCACAAACCTATATAATCAAGTCAATATCAACTCATTAATGAAATATAAACATTATAAATCACAACCAAACATTCTCATTTCATTAATAACCCAAACATTACATAAGTGTAAGACATTCAAGACATATTACATTAAGATCAACCTCTAGGTACATATGTATCAACAGTTTTCTTGTATGGACCAATCACTGATAATGTGTATGTCAAGCAACCTCCGGGTTTCGAAGATTCAGAATATCCTCATTGTGTGTACAAGCTTAGTAAAGCTTTGTATGGTCTTCATCTTGCTCCTAGAATTTGGTATGATACATTGTCACAATATTTGATCCAGCATGGATACACAAGAGGGAAAATTGATCCGACTTTGTTCATACAGAAGGATTGTGATGATCTCTTATGTGTTCTAGTGTATGTTGATGATATCATATTCGGTTCTACAAGTTCAATGTTGTGCAATGAATTTGAAGAAATCATGAAGTCTCGTTTCCAAATGAGTTCTATGGGAGAAGTTAACTTTTTCCTTGGTTTACAGGTGAAATAGTATGCAGATGGAATTTTTATCAATCAGGAGAAATTCATTTAAAAGCTCTTGGAAAAGTCCAACTGACGTTAATACCAAGATTGAACCTGATCCAAAAGGAAAATCAATTGACCAAACTTTATATAGATCTATGATTGGCTCTTTGATGTATCTTACTACATCTAGACCTGATATAATGTATGTTGTTTGTGTTTGTGCCAGGTAGAGGTGGGCATTAAAACCGGTTCGGCCAAAAAACCCGAAACCAGTTTGAGGCCCAAACCGGTTTCAAACCGACCATAACCGATGGTTTACCATCGATTTGGACATTTCACATACTGAAACCGGTTCCTAAACCGGTCCGGTTTCAAACCAGTTTAAAACCGGTTCTCAAACCGGTGCCCAAACCAGTTTTCAAAAACTAGCCGTTGGATAACGGCTATATAGCCGTTTTTAGACCGTTAGGATGCTTTTTTGACCCTTTTTTGGTGGTTCTTTTATCATTATACTCTCATTAGATTAGTATATATATATGTATTGGATGTTTTGGTTGAACAACAACTTAAAACGCTCTCTACTCTCAAAAATCACAAAAACGCTCACCTATACTTTCGTTTTAGAAAAAACTCTCTCAAAAATCTCTCAAATGGCTTCATCAAGTGCTCAATCATCCATTGGTTGTGAAGCATCTTCAAGCAACGTGGTGGTAGCAATCCTTCCTACAAATAGGAACCCCTAAATATGGTGCAATTACGATTTATGTCAAATGGCTAACGGTCCAAACAAGGCTCGTTGGAAGTTCTGTCATAAGTTTTTCAAAAAAGATGCAATCACAACGTTGGAAAACCACATGTCAAATAAATATTGTAAAGCGTTGAAAGGTGAACCTTCTCAAGGTCAAGCTTCGATGACAAACGAAGGAAATATTTGGGCTTATAACGTTGATGCGGTTCAGGAGCAAATGGCCCATTTTGTAATTCAAGAAAGCTTGTTATTCAAACATTTCGACAACGAACTTTGACTCGACTCATTCAACGAACTCTCCAACCACGAAGAGATTTGTTAGGATCTGGTATTTGAAGGAAACACCAACTGATTAACGTGTTAACCAAACCAAATAGTGCGGAATCCTATTTTATTGGCAATCCAATCAGTGAGAACGCACGTAGAAACAATAACGTATTGAATCTAACGTCAAGAATCGATTAGGAATCGATCTACAGCGTTCTATGAACTTGGAGTACGAACTTAGAGGCTTCTGGACGGCTAGGGTACGCCTGGAGTCGAAATAGATTGAATGCTTACGTTTTTCCACGAATTAGGTGGTATTTATAGGTTAGGGTTGCTCATTCAGGCGACTTAACCATTAGCAAGGTTCATTCGTGCGATTGAGCCATGCGGTTGATCCATTCGCACGACTGAGTGTTCATTCGTGCGACTGAGTCAGTCGCATGAAGTTATTCAGGCGTATGGACTATTTAGGCGCATGGCCATTCAGACGCAAGACCACTGTTGGGGCGCATGGTCCAGTCGGACGCATGTGAACTTCACTTAACCAAGTTTTAATGAATTTATTAATATAACATTATGTGTATCAATTCAAACAATCACAAACCTATATAATCAAGTCAATATCAACTCATTAATTGAAATATTAAAATTATAAATCACAACCAAACATTCTCATTTCATAAATAACCCAACCATTACATAAGTGTAAGACATTCAAGACATATTACATTAAGATCAACATCTAGGTACATATGTATCAACAAACTCCCCCTTGGACCTAGATCTATCTAATGTCTTACTTTTTTCATCACCTCTTCATACTTCTTGTACTTCTCCTCTTGTGACCCTGCATGTATCTCAACGCAAAGCAGAGTCGTATCACATTTTGGAATTGGAGGGCTTGTACAGTATCTTGCGTGTCAGAGAACAGTGGCCACTTGTATAATATGTATACATCATCAGCAGACAAGTTAGTGAGCCACATCGGGTCAAACACCTGATGGTATCCTTTTTCCCTCTTTATTCAGAACTATGACCGCCTCCCCTGTTCTCCAATCATAGTACCACCATTTAAGTGTGGAGTGAAGTCCTGTGGCATTTCCCTAAGAGGGATTCTTGACATTGTTCTTGGGGGACTCCACTTCAGCACTATCTTGGGCTTTCCAGTTATGGGATCAACTTCAGAACGTCTGATATACCTCGTAGGTTGTTGAGGTTTGAAGTTGACCCACCTGGTGTGGTACTCTTTCTTCAGGGGCAGCCTCAAACAGCCTGACATTTTCCTCGCGTCAGCATATAGTAGCTTCAATTTAGCCAGCTGGTTGAGCTCAAAACCATGTAGAGTCTTTAGATCATGGGGAATCTAAAGTACTCAATACCCTTCTCTCTCTTTATGGCATATAACGTTAAGATCCTCAAAATGTGCCCACACAATAATCTTGCCTGACATCCGTTCCTTTTCCTAGTTCAGCATACTCTGGATAATGTTCTGCACATGACACTCCTCTATTTCTATCTCATCAATGTCGTTCTGTTCTTCGTCACTGGTTGACTCAAAAGTTGGAGCATCCTTGATAATCTCATCAGGATTCAACTTGAACATTTCAGCTAGTTGCTCATTTGTAAGATCATGAATTATTTCCCCTCTTCAGGGGTATAACTCACTGATCTCCTGACGATCCCTTGCAGATCAAGAATCATAGTCAGTTGAGTCTTGACCCTGAAGGGGAGCACATCATATTCGTCCTTTGAAAGTTGGATCTGCTTGATTTAAAACATGTAACACATCAACATTAGTTAATAATCAAAACAGAAATACATTAACATTATATAAACATTATGTACATAAGTTTAAACATGATTCAAGTACAAAAGCTATCAAATACATAAACGTCTAATCATTACTTTTGTCCTAAATAGCCGACTCATCAGTAGGTGAGGCAGAAGAAGAAGCTCGTTGGTCTTGATTTCTCTTCGAACGTCTTTCTTGACCCTGAGCTAAGGCAGATGCAGCTGCATCTCCTCCTTCATCATCATCATCATCATTCTGCCTTTCCTCTCTGTCTTTTCTTCATCATTCGCTTCATCATCATCACTATCTTCATCTTCATCCTCATCCTCATCCTCATCATCATCATCACCATCGTCATCACCATCTCTTTCCTTTATCTTCAGAGGCTCATCTTTAGTTCCTTTGAGCTTGAGCATGATAATCTTTTTGGCATCCTCCAACTCCTCAATCTTCTTTGCTGATATGACTTTATGCTCCTGGAGTTGTGCAATCTCTTGGCTCTGAGCAGCCATTTGCTGTGCCTGGTGCTCAATCAGCTGAGCCTGATGAGAAATCTGCTGAGATTGTGCAGCTGTAAGATCTATCAACTGACGAATCTGAGCTGTCTTCTCGTCAATCGGCTGCCAGCAGCCTCCGCACATACGGTTCAGTGCTCAGAGCTGTTCCTCTACCCACTGGGAGGTAAAGGTGATCCAGTAGATGGTGGGATGGTGATGATGGCCAGGCTTGGTGGCTAGTGGTGGGTGGTGGTGACAGTGGTGAGATGGGTTAGGTCTAGATGATGGTGGTGGTGGATGGGTGTGGTAGATATGGTGGTAGATGGGATGTATGTAGTGGTGGGTGGTGTGGTGACAGTTGTAAGAGGGTGTGGGGTAGGGTGTGGTAGCTGCGGTGGTGGCTATGGTGGTGACTGTGGTGGTGACAGGGTAAATCTTTTCTCTTGCTCTTCATGCCATGGGGCTGAGCCATCCTCTTTTTCCTAGTTCCCTTTGAAGGGGGATGCTCCCCCTTAGCTGCGGTGGGTGGGACGGAGTATATGAGGATCTGTATCAGCACTGCAGCATCCCCAGACTCCCCATGGCGTTCCCAACCGCCCTAATACCTCTCTCAGTGGCAACCGCCTTGCTGCCCACTGTTCGTACCAGAGGTTCTTCATCTGACTCCTCCTCCTCTTCCATTTGGAAGTCAGGGTGAATAGGAGCTGATTTGGGGCCACCCTGAACATCCCCTCCCTGATCAGCATCATGATCATCGTCGTCGGAGTTCATCGGAGGGTAGTAGAACAATCTGCTCAACATCTGAGTCACTATCATCGTGGCGCCACTTCCTCCGAGTGGCGCCACATAATCCTCACGGGCCAGATGCCCCAAACAGTGCCTGACAGGGGGTTTCACCTGTTCCCCCTGTACACCTTCACCTGCCTAAGGTGGTATCATCCATTCACCTCAGACACCACGAAATCTTCCTTCTCCTTCGGCAGGAAGGGAGCTTCTGGTCAATATCATCTGCATGAACGAGAGGGTACATGCAGAAGCCCTCCTTCCCGTTTCCCACAATGTTCTCAACCAAGTAGGTGAAGATCATCCTGGAGAAGCTGAACGGATGGTTCAGCACCAACGCATTGCATATGCGTATGGATCTGTTCAGACAGCTCATCAAATCCTCTCTTCCTGGACGCTATGCACTTCAGCAGCACATGAGCGAGGTACTTGAGCTAGGGCAAAAGTGCTCTGTTGAGCACCCCTGCGTTGATTCCCCAGAAGTACTTAGTCGTAGGAAACATCCTCTGATAGTAAGGGGTGTAGTCTAGTGGGACAGTCAGCATCGTCCCCGAAACTGCAGCACAATCCTGAGATCCTCCTCCATGTCTTAATGGCCTCTCCAAAAATAGTACTCCTGATACAATGAGGCTCAGAAGATCTGTCAACGACTGCACCTTCCCAGAAGGCCTGCTGATGAATAGAGCGATACGGTGTACATGGAGCAGATATAGCATGAGGAATCCTCGATCTCCTCAGAATGTGATAATGCCAGAAAGTCTGAAGCATTTCTGGATGTAAGATCCATATGAGACAATGTTGTGCTAAGTACTCTTGGTCCAGCGACTCGCCATCTGTTACACAATAAATATAAGCATAGTATAGTTGGCTAAAAATATCTTGAATCACTTGGACTTAAAAATTCTTTTCCGTCATGCGAATAAGGCTGTGATTGACTGAGATCGTGCGAATGAGCAGTGGGACTGAGGTCCAGTCGTGCGAATGACCTCATACGTCACGACTGAGTGTGCGACTAGGACTCATACGTATGTAAACTCATGCGTTTACACCAGTCATGCGACTGAACTCATACGCATGGTTCAGTCGTGCGGTTTAGCTATTCGCACACCTCAGTCGTGCGACTGAAGTTCATCAACCTGTCCATTCGCATGACTTTCTGACTGTTTCAATTCAATTCAATTTTCACCAATTTTTAAGTTTAGACATTGTGTTCTGGTTCATTAGACTCGCAAATCGCAATTTAATTTATCACCTAACAACTTTGATTTCATTAGTTTACTTAGTTTTTGTTAGGTGTTAGTCCAAACATGTTCTGTTTTCGAATGGGTTCGATTTCCAGATTTGGTCTCAAATTGAATGAGAAATGATGGAGTTCACCGCAATATACCTGTATAATCAGTGCAGAAATCAGTACACAACAATCAAGGATTTTTTAGTGATCAAACAAAATGGGCAGAGTAACGCTAAGTCGTGCGAATTAGGGCCAATTGGAGTGATGAGTCTTTGCGACCGACTCCCCCTCTATTTATACTAAACCTGAATTCAATCGTACGACTGGGCTCATACGCTCATTTCATTCGGGCGAATGGGCCTCAGTCGTGCGATTGGTTCAGTCGCCCCCTTCAGTGTCAGATGGAGTTTCAGTCGTCCGACTAGAGTTCAGTCGTGCAACTTATTCATTCGCTCGCTCTTAATCGTCTGACGGGTCATTCGTATAGGACATTCGGTTGAATGGTCCATACTCATGTCCATTCGGATATAGAAGGCATGAGTGTGGTCCATTCGTACGATTGGCCCAAACTCATGGTCCAGTCGTGCGACTGGTCATACTTATGAAATTTTCTGCATTTCTACCATTTGACATTTAAACCCTTTTAAACTGTAGAATTAATGTGAAACTGGATCGGTAGACATCGAGCTTGTTCTTGACAAGGGTAAACAACAGCAAAAACCAGAGACAATCATAACACGAACTATAATATAAATTGGTTTCATTGATAAACCTATGATTACAAGCTCGTTACAACATAAGAATCAGAATCTTGGTAAGGGAGATCGAGCATGATCTCCCCTATCATCCGGCATCCCTAGGCTCCGGGCAGACTCTCCCCCAAACCTTAATCTATCTACACATTTGAACTGGTATATATAGGCCTCGGCACATATTAGATGCGACTGGGCCCATTCGTGCGATTGGACCATGTGTATGGTTCAATCGTACGACTGGACCATGCGTATGGTTCAATCGTACGACTGGACCATATTTATGGTTCAGTCTTACGAATGGCCAATCGCATCTCTCAGTCGCACGACTGGCCCATTAGCAAGGCACAGTCGCACGACTGAGTCTCATTCGCATATGCTCCTACGAATGACCCAGTTTCATGTGTTTACAACGTATCAGGTGTTTTACATTAAGCCTAGACTATTCGACAAGCGACGGACACACTATATATAACAATATATGCTCCAAAAATTAACATTATAAGCATTTGATCATCTCAGACATGATCATTTTAACTTGAACAACTGTTGATCACCTTAGACGTGATCCTTTTACACACTTTGTCACCTCAGACGTGACCCATTTATCTTTTGAAAACACATGTGGTCACCTCATACATGAACCTTTTAGGTGATTTACTCCCTTACTGAATTCCATGATGTAGTCCGATATCAAACAAACTGAATTGACTAAATAAATAAAAAATTAAACTGAAGTACAAAAATTAAACTTGTTTTTGACTTTTTGTGAGGTGTAAATCCTAAGATAGAAATCTACTGGATTCGGTTCCGGAATAGGCAGCTTCAATTTAGTTTGACCATAACTGGACCAATTCAATTTTGGAATCATACAGGTAAGTCAAATCATTTGAGACATGTTATCAAAACCTTTTGATGCTTACTTCTTGGTGTTCATCCAGAGTCGTTAGCAAATTTAGGAAATCATACTGGTACTATTAGATTCCCACATTGATTTGGACTTTCAAGAATTGTAGCCACGATGATTGACAGTATTTTTGTCCTCTTAAATCCATACACAGACTTTTGACATAGATTGGTGACAGTTTAAGGTTTAATTATTTCAACTAACATTTGTGGATCCCACACTTATGTGGTAATCAACATTCCTCAGGAGTTTTTGAGCGGTCTACAGGTATTTTGACAAGAAGAGAGGCACACAACCTATCTTCTTGTTAGAGCATCTTTATTTTTCTTTTGCACATAACGCACCAACAACATAAGTTATTAGCTTGATAGCATTTGCTTTCATTTTTGTCGTGCTTTGCTCTATTTATGGTCATCCGCTCATATTTGTGGCGTTTATATGCTCGTTACCCCTTATTGGAATATTGTTGATTGTGTTAACCAGTGATAAGATGGGAGCCCACATTCAGTTGAACAACTTAGTTTGATCTTGAGATCACCAGTCAGGTCTAATCATCTATAGTGTTGAATCTACCGACATATAATCTGTGGTCTAGCAACCTCTAGGTCTACTTTCGTTGTGTTACCTTTAGTTGTTACCAGTTTTTCTATCATATTTCCTTATATATTGCTCAGACTACACAGACTTATACTTTGAATTTTACATCTTGTATAAATTAAACTTTTTAAGTCCCACTTGATTTGCTCCTGTGTACAATAATTTTCCAAAGTGTTTGAATCAGTATCACAGATATGATCTACCTTCTATCAGCTAGCCTCTCCTTCTCCCTCGTTTTTTTTAATGTTACTGGCTGACCTATTCTCCCCCTAAAATTCTAAAACCGTAACCGATTTACGTTTTTTAGGATTTTAATAGACAGCTAAATAACATATATTTAATTTAAACAGAAAATAGAATAAATAAAGAAAATAAAAAGAAAAATTAAAAAGAATTAGACTAAAGGCATCGGACTACACATGGTCATCATCTGGAATGACCTCACTTTTCTTTTTAACGCCGTTGACCTCTAACAGATATATAAAACGCGGTTTATCAAAAGCCTTTGTATAGAGGTCATCGCGTTGAAAATCAGTATTTATTTTTACCACATCGATTAAATTCTTTTCAAAACAGTCCCGTATAAAATGATATTTTATACCGATGTGTTTGGTCTTAGGATGTTGTACTGGATTTTTAGTTACTGCAATTGCAGCAGAGTTATCAACAAAAATAGGAGTAGAAGAGAAATTTAAACCGTAGTCCCGCATTTGCTGTTGAATCCAAATGATTTGTGAACAGCAACTTGCAGCAGCAACGTATTCGGTTTCACAGGTTGACAATGCAACTGAGGTCTGCTTCTTACAATGCTAGGTCACTAATCTCCTCCCAAAGAATTGACACCCTGTTGATGTAGACTTGTAATTCATCTTGCAGCCCCCGTAATCCGAGTCACTATACGCCGTGAGCTCAAAATCATCATCATGAGGATACCACAACCCAAGTGTTGGTGTTCCCTTCAGATAACAAAATATCCTTTTGACCCCAATCAGATGGTTAACCTTTGGCTTAGCCTGATATCTAGAACATAGACATGTAGCATACATGATGTCAGGTCTTGAGGCAGTGAGGTACATGAGAGATCCAAAAATTCCTCGGTACATGGTTGCATCGACCAGATCTCCATTTTCATCGGGTGCTATATCATGGTTTGTAGCAAGTGGAGTCCCAGCTGCAAAAGCATTTTCCATATCAAACCGACTGAGAATGTCTCCTACATACTTGGTCTGATGTAGGAATATTCCTTTGGGTGTCTGATCCACCTGTAACCCGAGAAAGAATTTCATCTCCCCCATGACACTCATCTCAAACTCCGCCTTCATTACTGCTTCAAATTCTTTGCATAATTCTTCATTCTTTGAACCGAAGATCATGTCATCTACATAGATCTGTACTAGCAGTAAGTCTCCATATTTTTCTTTAATAACTAGTGTGCAGTCAATGACTCCCCTGCGATAGCCGTGTTTCACAAGATGAGTTCAGAGTTTCTCATACCATGCCCTTGGAGCTTGATGAAGCCCGTATAAAGCCTTGTCGAGTTTGTAAACTCTGTCCCGATGATAAGGATCTTCAAATCCCTCGGGTTGACTGACATACACTGTCTCTCCGATTTCACATGAAGGAATGCACTCTTCACATCTAATTGATAAACTTTAATCTTCATATACGATGCATAGGCAAGGAAGATGCGGATGGCTTCCATCCTTGCCACGGGTGCAAACACTTCATTGTAATCAATGCCCTCGACTTGTCGAAATCCCTGAACTACAAGTCGAGCCTTGTTCCTAATAATGACGCCTTGGTCATCCTTCTTGCAATTCAAGACCCATTTGGTTCCAATGACCTTAGCACCTTTAGGTCTATCTACCAGAGTCCATACACCTAACTTCTTGAACTGAAGAAGTTCTTCTTGCATGGCACTCACCCATGCCTCATCATTCAGTGCTTCACTGACGTATTTTGGCTCAACCTGCGAGACAAAACAGCGATAAGCACCGTCCTGAATGTATCCTTTTTCCATTACCGAGGCATAATCAGCTGAGTACAACTGATTTCTGGTCTGCACTCCTGATCTGACATCCCCAATGACATTATATAGGGGATGATAGACATTTAGACGTGATCCTGGAGTGGTAGGAACAACTACCTCAGAGTCAAGATTATGAACATTTGGTTCTGTATCTGAGGTAGTAGGAGTTTGAGGTTCCGAAGTCGAAGAGACATCATTGTTAGATACTTGTGGACTTGCAGGAATTGGAACCTGTCCCTCCTGATTGTTCTGGTCATTTTCTTCAGCTTCATTTTCTGAGGAGGAGCCACTTGCTTCGAGTTCTCCCCCTGAGTAGTGAGTTGAGTCACCTTGTCAGCCCGATGATGCTGAATCTAGTGACGGTGAGTTCAAGATATCATACATCATCCTTGTAGCTAACTCTTCGTCAGAAGTGGAGATAGGGATGTTGAAGGACTTGAAGAATCCATCATAGTCGAAAAAGTAAGCGCGTCCTTTTCCAGTAGGTGGTGTGGTGTATCTCTGAACATCAACATTACACCACACTTCTACTAAACCCGTTGAGTTGTTGTAAACTCTCTTGTTCGTTATGTTATATCCTAGGAAGATACCTTCATCAGCCTTCTCGCTGAATTTTCCTTCTTGAGTCTTCTTCAGAAGTGTGCACGGCGCGCCAAATGGTTCGAGATACTCCAGATTAGGTTTACATCGTTGTAGTAACTCGTAACATGTCTTGCCATGGTGCTTGACTACCAGAACTCGATTTAATATGTAACATGCATTTGCCACTGCCTCATTCCAGAATTGGATAGGTAGTTTCGAGTCTGCTAGCATTGTTCGTGCTGTCTCTATCAAGCTGTGATTCTTTCTCTCAGCAACGCCATTCATCTGAGGCGTGTAGGCAGAAGTGAACTGGTGCACAATTCTTTTTTCCTTGCAGTAAGCCTCCATCCACTGATTCTTGAACTCGGTCCCGTTGTCCGAGCGTACCTGTCTTACCTTCAGCTTGTACAGAGATTCCAGTGTGGTTACTAATTCCTTGAAAGATTCAAATGATTCTGATTTGGACTTCAGAAACATTACCCAAGAGAATCTTGAGTAGTCATCAGTAACCATATAACAGTACAAGTCACCTGCAATGCTTTTGTACTGACTGGACCAAACAGATCCATGTGAAGAAGTTCAAGAGGAAGCTCGATAGAATGAACTTTCTTTTCCTTATGAGCCTTCTTCGTCTGTTTGCCTTTCTTGCACGCTACACAGAAATCTGGAAGTTGGAAATTTTTGACATTAACTCCTCTCACGAGATCCTTCTGGATCAAATGATTCATCTTTCGTTGATTAATGTGTCCCATTCTCCTATGCCAGGAAATGGAGTCCTTCTCAGTAGCTTTTGATAAGAAGCACTGAACTTCATGATCCATTGTAGAAGCCGTTGAGAGATCCAAAACATAAAGGTCTTTATATCTTGAAGCTGTCATCAAAACTTGGTCCTCTGGAATCACATAGTCCTTCTTCAGGACATAACACTTCTTGTTGTCAAATATGACCTTAAATCCTTTGTCACATATTTGGGAAACAGAAAGTAAGCTGTTTTGAAGTTGTTGAACGTAGTTCACTTTATCAAACTTAACTTTCTGATTTACAACCTCTCCCTGAGCTGTGATATAACCTCCTTTGTTACCTGCAAAAGAAAAATGCCCTCCTTTTATTTGTTTGACGTTTGATAAAAGTGCCCTGTTTCCTGTCATGTGCATGGATGCTCCACTATCTACAATCCACGTGTTGGTTTCAGCACTGTAGCGAACACCCTGCACATTCAATGTAAAGCATTAGTTTAGGTTAGGAACCCAAGCCTTTACTGGCTTGGGTTTCCCAGAGGCATCACACATCATGAATTCAACCCATTGACCCTTAGAAGGTGAGGGTAGCTCAGGTGACTTCTTGTCATCATTATCAGACACAGAGGATGACTTTTCTTTCCATAAGCCAGATTTGTGTAAGGCCTGTTTGTGATAAACAGACGACTGGCCAATGGGTTGAACTTTGGGTTCACAAGTTCTTCTAGGTGGAGTCAATGAGCTCCTATTAGAAGACCTAGTTTTTGATTCCTGAAGTTCAACTTTCTTCCTAGGTGTCTGATAGTAAGGACAATAAGACGCAATGTGTCCACACTCTCCACAGTTGTAGCATGACCTGCTATCAACTTTATGATTAAACTGTCTATGTGGAGATGTGTGTGACACCCTAGTGACATCATTATGTTTGGGTTTTGACTCTACTTCTTTTGATGTTTTATCTTGTTTAACAAACTTAATTGTTTTAACATTCTTAACATCTTTTCCATTTTGGTTAACTGGACTTTGACATGCAACTCGTGATAGGTTAACCTTAACAGTCTTTTTAAGTTCAGATTTGACTTTGTTTGACCTAACTTTATATTAACTTTTTCAAATTCTTTTTCCAGATTAACACAAGGCATTTTACCCTTTGCCTTTAAAGTGACCTTCTTTTGTTTTTTTCCAGATTTAATTGAAGAACATGAGGAATCTGGATCACTTACAAGAGGAGTAGACACCACATGATCCTTGATTGAATTGTTATTTATTGGTCTACTCTTAGTGTTCATCAAGGTCTTAGGTGGTGGTGGAACCACTTTATAACCCAAACCCTCCCCATTGTTACGCTCTCTCACTAAGTGTTGGACAATATGAGATGAACTTGTCCAACTGTGTAGTTTTTGCTTTAATGAATTGACTTCTACTTCTAAAACTGCTTTTTGTTTCTTAGTGTCTTCTTGGGAGTTAAGATAGTACCTAATGTCATTTGCTTGGTTAAAGGCTACTACTTATGTTTCCCTAAGCTGTTTATTCAAAAGGTCTATCTTTTCTTTGTAATTATGCTCATTTTGTTTTAAAACTCTATTTGCCTCAGTGCATAGTTGCAAATCCTTTACTAAGCTATCGTTATGATCTAATAACCTAGCAAATTTCAGATCTATGCTTTCCCTAAATTTATTACAATCAGAACAAGCATGATTTTTGAAAAGTTGGTCAGTAGTACTTACCTGAGGAGGTTCTGATGAATCAGCCATCAACGCAGCATCTGATGTCTCTGGTTCTGGTGATTCTGACTTTGTTGTAGATGTCCCTTCTTCAGGCTTGTAGTTGACCTCAGTTGCAGTCTCTTCACTATTTGACATCGCTAGCTCTACTGCAATATCTCCTTCACTCGTAGAATCATCATCTAAGTCATCCACACTGGCAATATTTGATTCTCCCGGAGAGACAAACCGAAAACTCCAGTCTTGTCCTTCATCATCATGAGCAGTCAAGGCTTTTGGATCCTTGCTTGATGAAGTAGGACTGCTAGCTGGCTTATCTTGACGAGTGAAGGACGAGAATTGATTCCCGTTTCCAGTCTTCTTTGGCTTCACACACTCTCTTTTGAAGTGCTCCTTTTCTCCACAGTTGAAACAGGTCACCTTGCTCTTGTCAAATCCAAAAGTAGTGTCCTTAGTAGCAACCAAGTTTTGTCCGGTTTTCTTTACAAACTTCTTAGCTCTCCGGACAGCACTTGCTAAGGCCAACATAATATCCATCCTCTCCAGCTCTGTCTCATCTACCTGCTCGTAGTCCTCGTCTGCCAGATGGCAGTTTCCAATTTTCCCAGCAACAAGTCCATCATAGGAATGGACCACTGCTGCTAAGAGATCCATGTGCTCTCTTGCTACTTCTCGTCACGTTTCTGAGATTCTCGGTCTTCAGTCTTGTAGCATTTGTTTCAGATCCAATGTATTGGGTACTAGAAGACCCTGACGTTTATGATCATGAAGGAGAGACTTGTGAAGGACCAGCTGAGCTTGACACAGAGGCGGTCTGAAGAGGTGCTCCAGATGTCTTGACTTGTGGTGTTGCATTATTGTAACACCCGGATATTTATTATTTTGAAGCCGACGAAGGAAGAAAAAGAAATAAAGTCCAAAGTCGAGGGACCAAACTCGCCAACGAAAGAAAGACGGGTGAGTGGGAGTATTTAAGGGAGAGGGCAGCCCTTACCCTCTCCCCCACACTCATATTTCAGCCATCTATAGAGAGAAGAAGAGAGAAAGAAGAAGAAAAGAGGAAAAAGGGTCGGTTCGGGTGATTCGTGTGGCCAAACTCGTTGTGTAGCAAGCCAAATCGAAGCCCTTGTCATTGTGCTCGTTTGTGTGAGTTCTAGGACCCCACTTTTACTTGTTTTCAACCGATTTTGGGGCTGGAGAACATCAAAAACCTGTTTTTGTGTGTGTATGTGTTTGACCCATTTGGGTGTGATGTGTGTGATGCGTTTCGTGTATGTTTCCGGGCTTGTGTGTGCTTGTATGGTGTTGTGGTATGCATTCCTAAGGTCTAGGATGGTTGATTTAGGCTTAGAATGGGTTTGGATGAGCTTGGAGGCCGAAAATGGCAGATTGGGTTCGGGATGAACTCCATTCTGCATCAGCTAGGGCTAGGCGACCGAATGGAGGCCATACGGCCGATTGAGAGGCGATTGAGGGTCATTCGCACGATTGAGATTCATTCACACGACTAAGGTTTCATTCGTACGACTGGGAGTCCAGTCGCATGGGGAGTCATGCGACTGAGGGTTCAGTCGCATAAGTGCTTAGTCGCATGAGTTCATTCGCATTAGATCAGTCGCATAGGTGCTCATTCGCATTAGTTCCATCCGCATGAGGTCCATACGCACGACTGGATGTCCATTCACATAGGTGTTCATCCGCCTGAGTCCAATCGCATGATGTTTAGTCGCATAAAGGCCATGCGACTAAAGGGTGTCCATACGCACGAATATGGCTGTTGCATTCGAAGGAAAGTGTAGTTAGACTTCTGGTTTTCGGAGGAAAGTGCAGATGTAAGTTTTGACGTAAAGGTTCCCGTAAGAGCATGTAAGATAACTGTTATGGCCTTAGAAAGCATGTAGGGCATAGTGATGACGATGTTGCATGTTTATACATGATGCATGTTATGTATGTATGAGGTTGTCCTGTATGATGTGATGTTGATGCATGTTAATGTTCCTTAGTATAATGTATGTTTATCTTTCCTATGGCTTTACTTGTTATGTTAATGAATGAAATGAAGTATTATGTAACGTAAAGTGGAAAGAAATGAAAAGTCCTGCATTCATCGGATAATGGGTCCTTCTTTGTGATTGACCATTTATGTAGAACCTCTACCGCTTACCCCTAGTACTGTGGCATACGTTTACCTGTTCATTTATTGACTTCGGCCCAGTAGCTAAGACTGATCGGGGTATAGCACATGGTATTGGTACGGATGATGTCCGATGCGCAAGTAAAGTTATATGGAACGAACGAATGAATTAATGAATGAAGAAGATAATAATGATATTATCTATGCGTACGTATGATGTGTGATCATGCAAAAGTAACGAATGGTTTTATATAAAAGTAAAGTATGTCAAATGGCACCGCGAGGCTACTCAGCTCTTTTGGGATGGCATCCATTTATAAAGCTTTTGTGTTATAATGCAAACATGTATTTTGTAATCGGATAATGATGTATTATTGGGCAAAAGTGTTTATAATGAAATGAGATGTCATTTTTGAATGTTTCAGCTGCCATATTTTCATGAGACAAATGTAGTTAAATGTTTTATGTGCGATGAATGACCAACTGTAAGCGTCCCGGGAACGGGGCCTTACAATTATACAAAGCTGGATTCTGAGTATACGAAGACTTTTAAGCTCGGTACTTCATCCTTAGTGATTCTTCTCGCAGCTTTAGAATGAAATCATTGATGTCCAACTTTGCTAACATTCCATTCTGTCTCAGATTTGAAACAAAAGAAGCCCATTTTTCTGGCAACCCGTCTGCAAAATTTGACACTTTGTCTTCCATGGTAGTTGTGACACCATGTGTGTGCAGCTCGCTCATCAAATGGTAGAATCTATCAATGACATCGTCTAAACTCTCATTTCCCATCGATGAGAAGTTGTCAAATTCTTTCTTCAACTCCTTAGCTTTAATGGCCTTCAATGAAGCATTCCCGTCATATCTTTTCTCCAGCTCATCCCATAACTTATTGGCTTGCTTATTCTCAGAGAATTGATGAAAAATATCCTTAGGGATAGACTGAGTAAGCAATGCATATACTCTCTTTTCAGCATTATATTTGACTTTCTGTGCCTCAGTCATGCCTCCTAAAGTAAGTTTCACCCCATCAGCTCCTACCGGCATACTGTACCCCGTCTCAATAGCTTCCCACATATTAGGATCTACTCCATTTAAGTAGATCTCAAAGTGTTGTTTCCAGTGGGGAAACTCATCTAATGTTATAAGCTTCGGGGGTTTATTGTGACTCCCCACCTCACTCTCTAGTAGCAGTAAGTTCTGAATACGTGAGTCCTTCCCGGCAGTAAACGCTGAAAACTGATCCTCCATCTCGATTAACTTTAAGTCTCTCAAACAATCTGTTTCACTAGTGCAAATGGAGCTGTACGATTGGGCTACCCGTGCGAATGAACGATGCGACTGGTTCAATCGTGCGGCTGAACTAAGCGATTGGTCCAGTCGTGCGAATGAACTAATGCGGATGAACAATGCGAACGGTCTGCTTAGTCGTACGAATGAAGATACGACTGAGTCCAATCGTACGTCTGAGGGATGCGAATGAAGTCCAGTCGTGCGATTGGGTCAATCGTGCGACTGAAGCTGCTGTATTTCGAAAATTTCTAGGTTTAACGTGTTTTGGCTGTAAAACCCGAATTTTCACCAACCCTAATCGCCTTATGCCAGAGAAACCAAAACTTTATGAGCAGGGGACGTCCAAGACACCGTTTGACACGAAAAGATTGCGTTTTTAGTGAAAAAACACAACTTTTGTATCAAAACCGATTGAATCACACGTAATGAAGAGCCAAACCTCTGATACCACTTGTTAGGATCTATTTGAATGAAACACCAACTGATTAACGTGTTAACCAAACCAAATAGTGCGGAATCATATTTGATTGGCGATCCAATCAGTGAGAACGCACGTAGAAACAATAACGTATTGAATCTAACGTCAAGAATCGAATAGGAATCGATCTACAGCGTTCTATGAACTTGGAGTACGAACTTAGAGGCTTCTGGATGGCTAGGGTACGTCTGGAGTCGAAATAGATTGAATGCTTACGTTTTTCCACGAATTAGGTGGTATTCATAGGTTAGGGTTGCTCATTCGGGCGACTGAACCATTAGCATGGTTCATTCGTGCGATTGAGCCATGCGGTTGATCCATTCGCACGACTGAGTGTTCAGTCATGCGGCTGAGTCATTCGCATGAAGTTGTTCAGGCGTATGAACTATTTAGGCGCATGGACACTCAGTCGCATGGCCATTCGGACGCAAGACCACTATTGGGGCGCATGGTCCAGTCGGACGCATGTGAACTTCTCTTAACCAAGTTTGAATGAATTTATTAATATAACATTATGTGTATCAATTCAAACAATCACAAACCTATATAATCAAGTCAATATCAACTCATTAATGAAATATTAAACATTATAAATCACAATCAAACATTCTCATTTCATTAATAACCCAACCATTACATAAGTGTAAGACATTCAAGACATATTACATTAAGATCAACATCTAGGTACATATGTATCAACAAGATTGTTTAAAAATGTTGGAAAAAACTAAAAATGAATTAATATCTTATTTTGAAAATTTAGAAACCGGTGTTAAGTTAACTAGGATGTTTGGTCGACACCTCACGGTTCACCGGACTCATACATTTGTGTCACCACCTATTGGTCTGAACCCGATTCGTGGAAAATGATGAAACGTACGATTGTGTTTGAATTGTTTGATTATCCTCACACCGGCCAAAACATTTTTAGCTTATTGATAAAGTTATTCAAAAGTATAAATTAAAAAATAAAATATTTTCTATATCTTTTGATAATGTGTCAAATAACACGCTTGCGATAGATCATTTGAAATTAAAATATAAAACAATGTGTGTTGGTGTGTTTTTTCATAGTCGATGTGTTGCGCATATCATAAACTTAGCCGTTCAAGGCGGTTTAAAAACGATTGAAACAGTGAAGATGGTTTTAAAAGAATATTACGTGACATTTTTAGCAATAACCAAAGATATACTAGATATCGTAAGTTTGTAAAGACTCAAATACCAAATGTTAAGGTCCGAATTGGGACGTACCAACACGATGGAATTCCACTTGTAACATGTTTGAAAAGGCTATTAAACAAAAAGAAAGTTTAATAGCCTTTCATAATAGTTTGCTAAGTCGTGGAAAGGCAAATACTTACCATCCATCAGGTTGGGCCATTATTGAAGAAATAACCAAAATGCTTCAAATTTTTAAAAACGCAACTACTTGTCTTTTCGGAGTTTATTATCCAACGAGTCCGTTAGTACTTCACCAAATTTATTTAATGACTTCAAAAATTAATGAGATGTCGTGTAGGGGTAGACCTTATTTGGATATGATACCCCCAATGAAAGATAAACTTATAAACTATTTTAAAGAAATGTCTCTGGTTAGTACATGTGCAGTGCTTTAAACCCTTGTTTAAATTTGTCTGGGGTTGAAACTTTACTTGATAAAATTACTTTTAATTTAGATTTAAAAGTTGATAACCCATTATATAGTAAAACTTTAAAAGATACTTTTAACAAACAATTAAAAAAAATGTATGATGTTTATTTATTGAATTACGGGGAAACATCACAAATCCACGAGGCTTTAAGGCATGCGGTAAATGCCGAAAGTTGGAATGATCCAATGTTTGATTTATATAATACTTTAAGGGATGAATGTAACAAAAGTCAACGTTGTAACACTCCGAGTAGTGAACTCGGGAGGTATGGTCTTACAAATTTTTTTATCCACCATGACTCCACAAGATTTTAAAAATTTTGACTTGTTGGCTTGGTGGAAAGGTAAGGAAGATCAAGTTCCTATCCTATCCATCATGGCCCGAGATTTACTAACCGTCCAAGCTTCCACGGTAGCTTTGGAATCTACTTTTTTTGTTAGTGGCAGGGTTTTATCAATAAGACGAACTCGACGCACTCCATAAGTAGTTGAAATGTTAATTTGCTTGAAAGATTATTTGGATGCCGCGGAAAGAGTACAAGACAAACGCTAACTTGAAGGAGAACTGGAATACGAAGCAGAATTATACGAGAACAAGGTAGAGAGCAGATTGACACCCGGAATGACCGATGATGAAGCGGCATATGATGAGTACCTTCGTAACAGTTCCGGTTCTGGTGGTGAAGAATAAACGTACAAGTATGCAACGAACGAACGAAGAAACGACTAGGCTGCATGTTTAGTTTTTAAAAACTATTATTTAAACTTGTATGTTGTTTAAATTGAAGAAATGTTTTATATATTTCACTTTTATTATATATCTTACTTTGATTAATTGTATAAATGTTTAAATATACATCGTTAATATAAATAATAATATGATGACATATTATAACAAAGAATTACATAAATTAATATAAATAATAATATGATTATATATTTTAACAAAATATTTCAAATTTTCTTTGAATTTGAAGAAAAAAATATTATATGAATTAAAAAAAGCGGACCGGTTTGGGCCTGAACCGGTTTCCAAACCGACCCAAACCAGTTTAATAGGGTTGGGATTTTGGGATTCCAAACCGGTTTCTAACTCGAATCGGTTTAAGGCCAAAAGGTTTTGACCGGTGTTGACCAAACCGGTTTCGGTTTGGTCCCCAAACCAGTTTTCAAAAAACCCGGTTTGTACACCTCTAGTGCCAGGTAATAATCTGACCCGAAGGAATCTCACCTTATCGCTGTCAAACGAATATTTAGATATCTCAATGGAAAACCGGCTCTAGGGTTATGGTATCCTTATGAAGGAAACTTTGAGTTACATGTATATACAGATAGTGATTATGGGGGATGTTGCCAAGATCGTAAATCTACAACAGGTGGTTGTCAGTTTTAAAGTCCAAGATTAGTCTCGTGGCAATGCAAAAAACAAACAAATGTCTTTATCTCAACTATAGAAGCTAAGTACATAGCTACGTCGGCAGGATGTTCTCAAATCCTTTGGTTACAAAACCAACTGCTGGATTACGGGTTCAATTTTCTTAAAACTTATATTTACGTTGATAACACCACTGCTATGTTTATTACAGCTAATCTTGTCCAACACTCAAAAACAAAACATATCAAAATTCGATATCATTTTCTCAAAGACAACTCTGAAAAAGGTTTAATTATCTTGATTCAAATCGCAACTTAGAAACAGTTGGCTGATCAATTTACCGAAGCCCTTTTACCAGGAAGATTTGAGTATTTAGTCGAGTCAATTGGTCTTATTAACCATGTTTGAATCATAAAAATGATAAGAACCCTCCTTTAGTTGAAAATGAAAATTAATGGAGCTACTGTCAAAATTGACTGCCTATTTGTATATATTGTGTGTGTCACTACAAAAAAATTGTCCTACAGTAACACACAAAAAGTGTCACAAAATACCCAAAAAGTGCCGCTAATGGCCCCTGTATGAATGTGTGGCACAAAAAAAGTGTCATTAGAAACAGTGCCACTAAAGCCATTTAGTGGCACTTTTTTCCGTGCCACCCATTTTTGAAAAGATTTTTAGTGGCACTTTTTTTGAAAAATATCTATACCAATTTAGTGGCATAACTTTTTTACCATAAATTTAATAAAGGCTTTTGTGGGCACGAATGATGCGACAATAAATGTATTTCTAGTTAGAGATAAATGATGGTTTTGAATCATTACTAAATTACAAGTAAAAAAATGGAAATGAAAAAGACTTATATATAATCATAACATAGATTATGGTTTTAATCCAAAACATGTTCCAATGTTAGCAAACAAAAACATAATAAGTTCCAAATATATTCAAGTATTTACAAACAAAGTAAATATGCTTTTTCCGGTCGTTAACTCTATTCCAAGTAATCCATGAATGTTGCTATCTCTACTACACCAACACTTCACATTTTGTCAACTCTTCCTTCATCACATGACTTTTTGAAGATGATATTTCATTACTAGATGAAGAACCAACACAAGGGACCTAAAAATACAAATTAATTTAAATAGATGTTAATACAAAGTAGTAGGGACGAGCAACTATAAGATATAAGGACCCAATATTAAGTAATAAACGGGTCAAACAAGTTAAGTTGTACATATACTAAATAAACGGGTCAAATAAGTAAAGTCATATATATAATAATAAACGGGTCAAACAAGTAATGCATATAGTAATAAATGGCTCAAACAAGTAAAATTATACCTATGGAATTAAACAAGGGTCAGGATCTGGTGTTAGAACGAAACACCAACTGATTAACGTGTAAACCAAACCAAATAGTGTGGAATCCTATTTGATTGACGATCCAATCAGTGAGAACGCACGTAGAATCAATAAGGTATTGAATCTAATGTTAAGAATCGATTAGGAATTGATCTACAACGTTCTATGAACTTGGAGTATGAACTTGGAGGCTTCTGGCAGCTAGGGTACGTCTGGAGTCAAATTGGAATGAATGCTTACGTTTTTCCACGAATTGGGTGGTATTTATAGGTTAGGGTTGCTCATTCGGGTGACTGAACCATTAGCATTGTTCAGTCGTGCGATTGAGCCATGCGGTTGATCCATCCGCACGACTGAGTGTTCAGTCGTGCGACTGAGCCAATCTCATGTTACAATCATACGACTGATCCAGTCTCCTGGTTCAGTCGTGCGACTAAGTCATTCGCCTGAAGTTGTTCATGCGTATGGTCCATTCGCATGAGCCATTCGCATGAGAACTTCATATTGCTAAGTTTGAATGTATTCATTAATATAACATTATGTGTATCAATTCAAACAATCACAAACCTATATAACCAATTCAATATCAACTCATTAATGAAATATTAAACATTATAAATCACAAAAAAACCATTCTCATTTCATTAATATCCCAACCATTACATAAGCGTAAGACAAACAAGACATATTACATTCATATCAGGATCTAGGTACATATATATCAACAAACTCCCCCTTGGACCTAGATCTATCTAATGTCTTACCTTCTGCATCACCTCTTCATATTTCTTGTACTTTTCCTCTCTTGTGACTCCTGCGTGTATCTCGAACGCAAAGCAGAGTCTTATGACATTTTGGAATTGGAGGGCTTGTACTATATCTTGCGTGTCATAGAATAGTGGCCACTTGTATAATATATAGACATCATTAGCAGACAGGTTAGTGAGCCACAATCGGTCAAACACCCTGATGGTATCCATTTGTCCCTCTTTATTTAGAACTATGACCGCTTCCCCGGTTCTCCAATCATAGTACCACCACTTAAAGTGTGGAGTGAAGTCCTATGGCATCTCCCTCAGAGGGATTCTTGACATTGTTCTTGGGGGACTCCACTTCAGCACAATCTTGGGCTTACCAGTGATGGGATCAACTTTTGAACGTCTGATATACCTCGTAGGTTGTTGAGGTTTGAAGTTGACCCACCTGGTGTGGTACTCTTTCTTTAGGGCAGCTTCAAACCAGCCTGACATTTTCCTTGTGTCAGCATATAGTAGCTTCAATTTCGCCAGCTGGTTGAGCTCAAAACCAGGTAGAGTCTTTAGATCATGTGGAAATCTAAAGTACTCTATGCCCTTCTCCCTCTTTATGGCATAAACATTCAGATCCTCAAAATGTGCCCACGCTATAATCCTGCCTGACACCTTATGATGTTTCTTCACTCTGTAGAGTTTGGTGTAGACATTCTGTTTAGGAGCGGCGCGTTGGGCTCGGATTTCCTCGAAACATGCAGCCCATTCTGCCTTTCTGATATCAACATCGTCTTTTGAGACTTGAGCTTTTCCTTCAATCTTCTCAGACTCCTACTCCATCTGATCTAGTACCTCAAATGTATCACTGACTAGGGATTCACCCAGATTGGGGACCACATTTCCCTCGGTGTCAGCATACTAAGGATAATGCTCTACTGTGACGTCTTCTATCTCTATCTCATCAATGTCGTTCAGCTCTTCGTCACTGGTAGACTCACAAGTTGGAGCATCCTTAATGATCTCATCAGGATTTAGCTTGAACATCTCAGCCAGTTGCTCATTTGAAAGATCATGAATTATTTCCCCTTCTTCAGGGGTATAATTCACAGATCTCCTGACGATCCCTTGCAGATCAAGAATCATAGTTAATTGAGTCTTGACTTGCTGAAGGGGAGCAACATCATATTCATCCCTTTGATAGTTTGGATCTGCTTGATTTAAACATGTAACACATCAACCATTAGTTAATAATCAAGACAGAAATACATTAATCTTAATATAAACATCAAATACATAAGTTTAATACACGATTCAAGTACAAAAGCTATCAAATACATAAACATCTTATCATTACTTTTATCTTGAATCGCTGGATCATCACTCGGTGAGGCAGAGGAGGAAGCTCGTTGGTCTTGATTTCTCTTTGATCTTCTTTCTTGACCCTGAGCTGAGGCAGATGCAGCTGCATCTCCTCCTTCATCATCATCATCCTCCTGCCTGTCCTCTGTCCTTTCTTCCTCAATCCCTTCATCATCATCACTCTCTTCATCTTCATCCTCATTCTCATCCTCATCATCATCATCACCATCATCACCATCTCCTTCCTTTATCTTCAGAGGCTCATCTTTAGTTCCTTTGAGCTTGAGCATGATGGTCTTTTTAGCATCCTCCAACTCCTCAATCTTCTTTGCTGATATGACTTTATGCTCTTGGAGTTGGGCAATCTCTTGGCTCTGAGCAGCCATTTGCTGGGCCTGCTGCTCGATCAGCTGAGCCTGCTGAGAGATCTGCTGGGACTGTGCAGCTGTGAGATCTGCCAGCTGACGTATCTGCGCAGTCTTCTCTTCATCAGCTGCTAACAGACGCATCACCATACGGTTCAGCGCTGATAGCTGTTCCTCTACCCCAATGGGAGGTAGAGGTGATCCATATAGGTGGGTGGGATGTGATGATGGACCGGCTTGGTGGCTAGTGGTAGTGGTGGTGGCAGTGGTGAAGATGGGGTTAGGTCTAGATGAGAGTGGTGGTGATGTAGGTGTGAATGATATGGTGGTGGATGGCATATATGTAGTGGTGGGTGGTGTGGTGACAGTAGTAGGGGGTGTGGTAGTGGTAGTGGTAGCTGTGGTGGTGGATGGTGTAGCTGTAGAGGTGGTAGTGGTGGTGGATGTGGTGGTGATGTCGGTGAGTCTGCGCTTCTTCTTCTTCATGTCGTGGGGCTGAGCCATCCTTTTCTTCCTCGATCCTGTCGAGGAGGATGCTCCCCCTAGAGCACGGCTCGATGGCTCTGGAGCATAGGTCAGGTCAGCAGCAGTCTCTCCCGATACACTAGGGCGTTCACCAACCGCCCGGAGCCCATGTTCTGTGGGAACGACTTTGCTTCCCACAGTCCTAGCCAGTGGCTCCTCATCTGACTCCTCATCATCCTCACCAGGTATAAACTCCTGGTGAAACCCAGCTGACTCTGCTATATCTTCAGTGGGGGCAGATACTGGAGGTGTGCTATTAGTAGTTGTGCCCCTCGGTGTAATGGGCATGGTATCTCCAGCATCCCCGCTATCATCATCATCAGAGTCATCGGAGGGTAAAGCAATCTGCTCAACATCTGAATCACTGTCATCATGGCGCCACTTCCTCCGAGCTGGCACCACATAGTTCTCACGGGCCAGATGCCCAAACAATCTCCTGACAGGGGGTTTCACCTGCTTCCCCCTGTATACCTTCATCCGGCCTAAGGTGGTTTCATCCATCACCTCAAGCACTACTGCATCTTCCTTCTCCTTCGGCAGGGAAGGGAGCTTCTGGTCTATAATCATCTGCATGAATCGGGGGTACATGCAGAAGCCCTCCTTCCCTTTCCCCTCAATGTTCTCCACCAAGTAGGTGAAGATCATCCTGGAGAAGCTGAACAGATGGTTCAGCACCAACGCAACATAGGCGTTCTGGATCTGATCAGACAACTCATCAAATCCTCCCTTCTGGGATGCTATGCACTTAGCAGTACGTGAGCAAGGTACTTGAACTGGGGACACATGTTGCTCTTTTTGAGCACCCCTGCATTGATGTCCCCAGAGTACTTAGCTCGAAGAAAACATCCTCTGACAGTAAGGGGGTGTAGTCTAGTAGGACAGTCAGCATCGTCCCCCAACTGTAGCACAATCCTAAGATCCTCCTCTGTGATCTTTATAGCCTCTCCAAAGATAGTACTCCTGATACAGTGAGGCTCAGAGTATTGATCAACTACTGCACCTTCCTAGAAGGCCTGGTGTATAGAACGATATGGAGTACATGAAGCAGATATAGCGTGTGCAATCCTCGATCTCCTTAGAAAGGTGATAATGCCAGAGAAGTCTGAAGCATTTCTGGATGTCAGATCCAGATGAGCACAAATGTTGTGCTTCGTACTCATGGTCCATCGACTCGCCATCTGTTACACAAAGAAAGTAAACATTAGTATCCATTGGCTAAGAATGTCTTGAATCACTTGGACTTGAAAAAATTCTTTTCTGTCATGCGAATGAGGTTGTGCGACTGAGATCAAGTCGTGCGAATGAGCAGTGCGACTGGGATCCAGTCGTGCGAATGACCCCATACGTACGACTGAGTGTGCGACTAGACTCATGCGTATGTAAACTCATGCGGTTACACCAGTTGTGCGACTGAACTCATACGCATGGTTCAGTCGTGCGGTTGAGCTATTCGCACACCTCAGTCGTGCGACTGAAGTTCATCAACCTGTCCATTCGCATGTTGTTCTGACTGTTCAATTCAAATTCAATTTTTCACCAATTTTGAATTTTAGACTTCGTGTTCTGGTTCATTAGACTCGCAATCCATTAGTTTAACACCTAACACCTTTAATTTCATTTTTTAAGTCGTTTAGTTAGGTTATTTTGCCACACATGTCACGGGTTTTCTAACGAGTCCGATTGTCCAGATTATGTATCAAATTGAGTGATATAATGATGGTTCTGCATCGCATATTACCTGTAGAGTCAGTGCAAATAGTCAGTATGCGAGAATCAAGGGTTTATGGTGATCAAACGAAATTTGGGCAGAGTAACGTTAGTCGTGCGAATTAGGGCAAATTTGAGAGTGATGAGTCTCTGCGACCGACTCTCCCTCTATTTATACTAAACCTAAATTCAATCGTACGACTGGGCTCATACGCACATTTCATTCCGGCGAATGGGCCTCAGTCGTGCGATTGGTTCAGTCGCCCCCCTTCAGTCGTCCGACTGGAGTTCAGTCGTGCGACTTACTCATTCGTTCGCTCTTAAACATCCGACTGGGTCATTCATATGGGCCATTCGGTTGAATGGTCCATACTCATGGTCCATTCGTACGATTGGCTCCCAATTGCATGATAAGTCCATACTCATGGTCCATTCGTGCGAATGGGTCATAGTTATGAAATTTTCTGCATTCTTACCATTTGACAATTAAACCCTTTTTAAACTGTAGAATCAACATTATACGCATTTGATCATCTCAGACATGATCCTTTTAACTTGAAAACTTTTATCACCTCAGACGTGATCCTTTTAAACAATTTGTCACCTTAGACGTGACCCATTTATCTTTTGAAAACACATGTGGTCATCTTAGACATGACCCTTTTCGGTGAATTAATCCCTTACTGAATTCCATGATGTAGTCCGACAAACAAACAAACTAAAATGACTAAATAAATAGAAAATTAAACTAAAGTACAAAAAATTAAACTTGTTTTTGACTTTTTGTGAGGAGTAAATCCTAAGATAGTAATCTACTGGTTTCGGTTCCGGAATAGGCAGCTTCTATTTAGTTTGACCATACCTGGACCAATCCAATTTTGGAATCATACAGGCAAGTCAAATCATTTGGGACTTGTTATCAAAAACTTTTGATGCTCACTTCTTGGTTTTCATACAGAGTCGTTAGCAAATTTAGGAAATCATACTGATACTATTAGATTCCCACATTGATTTGGACTTTCAAGAATTGTAGCCACAATGATTGTCAGTATATTTGTCCTCTTAAATCCATACACAGATTTTTGACACAGTTTGGTGATAGTTTAAAGTTTATTATTTCAACCAACATTTGTGGATCCCACACTTATATGGTAATCAACATTCCTCAGGAGCTTTTGAGCGGTCTACAGGTATTTTGGCAAGAAGAGACTATTCTTAGAGCTTTCAAAGAGAAGCCAATCCTCAGGTCAGTGCCATCGCACAGCAGAGAGGCGGCAAACAACAATGAATTCTAGAATATATAGGTTATGCTTATGCTCAGGTCAGTGCCATCGCACAGCAGAGAGGCACACAACCTATCTTCTTGTTAGAGCATCATTAATTTTCTTTTGCACATAATGCACCAACAACATAAGTTATTAGCTTGATAGCATTTGTTTTTCATTTTTTCGTGCTTTGCTCTATTTATGGTCATCCGCACACATTTGTGGCGTTAACATGCTCATTACCCCTTATTGGAATATTGTTGATTGTGTTAACCAGTGATAAGATGGGAGCCCACAGTCAGTTGAACAACTTAGTTTGATCTTCAGATCACCAGTCAGGTCTAGTCATCTATTGTGTTGAATCTACCGACATATCATCTGTGGTCTAGCAACCTCTAGGTCTACTTTCGTTGTGTTACCTTAGTAGTTACCAGTTTTTCTATCATATTTCCTTTTATATTGCTCAGACTACACAGACTTATACTTTGAATTTTGCATCTTTTCTAAATTAAATTTTAAAGCCCCTCTTGATTTGTTCCTGTGTACTATCATTTTCCAAAGTATTTGAATCGGTATCACAGATACGATCTACCTTCTATCAGCTAGCCTCTCCTTCTCCCTCGTTTTTTTTAATGTTACGGGCTGACCTATTCTCCCCCTAAAATTCTAAAATCATAACGGATTTAATTATTTTAGGATTTTAATAGACAGCTAAATAACATGAATTTAATTTAAACAGAAAATAGAATAAATAAAGAAAATAAAAGAAAAATCGACTAAACTGTATCGGACTACACATGATCATCATCAGGAATAATATCACTTTTCTTTTTAACGCCGTTGACCTCTAACAGATATAGAAAACGTGGTTTGTCAAAAGCTTTTGTATAGAGGTCAGCGCGTTGAAAATCAGTATTTATCTTTACCACATCGATTAAATTCTTTTCAAAACAGTCCCTTATAAAATGGTATTTAATACCGATGTGTTTGGTCTTAGGATGTTGTACTGGATTTTTAGTTACTGCAATTGCAGCAGAGTTATCAACAAAAATAGGAGTAGAAGAGAAATTTAAACCGTAGTCCCGCATTTGCTGTTGAATCCAAATGATTTGTGAACAGCAACTTGCAGCAGCAACGTATTCGGCTTCACAGGTTGACAATGCAACCGAGGTCTGCTTCTTACACAGCCAGATCACTAATCTCCTCCCAAAGAATTGACACCCTGCTGATGTAGACTTGTAATTCATCTTGCAGCCCCCGTAATCCGAGTCACTATATGCCGTGAGCTCAAAGTCATCATCATGAGGATACCACAACCCAAGTGTAGGTATGCCCTTCAGATAACAAAATATCCTCTTGACCCCGATCAGATGGTTAACTTTTGGCTTAGCCTGATATCTAGAACATAGACATGTAGCATACATAATATCAGGTCTTGAGGCAGTGAGGTACATGAGAGATCCAATCATTCCTTGGTACATTGTGGCATCTACCAGATCTCCATATTCATCAAGTGCTATATCATGGTTTGTAGCAAGTGGAGTCCCAGCTGCAGAAGCATTCTCCATGTCAAACCGACTGTGAATGTCTCCCACATACTTGGTCTGATGTAGAAAAATCCCTTTGGGTGTCTGATCCACCTGTAACCCGAGAAAGAATTTCATCTCCCCCATGGCACTCATCTCAAACTCCGCCTTCATTACTGCTTCAAACTCTTTGCATAATTCTTCGTTCTTTGAACCGAAGATTATGTCATCGACATAGATCTGTACTAGCAGTAAGTCTCCATCCTTTTCTTTGATAAACAGTGTGCAGTCAATGACTCCCCTGCGAAAGCCGTGTTTCACAAGATGAGTTGAGAGTTTCTCATACCAGGCCCTTGGAGCTTGATGAAGCCCGTATAAGGCCTTATCGAGTTTGTAAACTCTGTCCTGATGATAAGGATCTTCAAATCCCTCGGGTTGACTGACATAAACTGTCTCTCTGATTTTCCCCATGAAGGAATGCACTCTTCACATCTAATTGATAGACTTTGATCTTCATGTACGATGCATAGGCAAGGAAGATGCGGATGGATTCCATCCTTGCCACGGGTGCAAACACTTTATTGTAATCAATCCCCTCGACTTGTCGAAATCCTTGAACTACAAGTCGAGCTTTGTTCCTGATAATGACGCCTTGGTCATCCTTCTTGCATTTCAAAACCTATTTGGTTCCAATAACCTTAGCACCTTTAGGTCTATCTACCAGAGTCCATACACCTAGCTTCTTGAACTGAAGAAGTTCTTCTTGCATGGCACTCATCCATGCCTCATCGTTTAGTGCTTCACTGACGTATTTTGGCTCAAACTGCGAGACAAAACACCGATAAGCACCATCATGAATGTATCCTTTTTCCATAACCGAGGCATAATCAGCTGAGTATAGCTGATTTCTGGTTTACACTCCTGATCTGACATCCCCAATGACATTGTCTAGGGGATGATAGACATTTAGACGTGATCCTGGAGTGGTACGAACAACTACCTCAGAGCCAAGATTATGAACATTTGGTTCTATATCTGAGGTAGATGGAGTTTGAGGTTCCGAAGTCGAAGGGGCATCACTGTTAGATGCTTGTGGACTTGCAGGAATTGGAACCTATCCCTCCTGATTGTTATGGTCATCTTATTCAGCTTCATCTTCTGAGGAGGAGTCACTGTCTTCGAGTGCTCCCCCTGAGTGGTGAGATGACTCTCCCTGTGAGCTCGATGATGTTGGATCAAGAGATGGTGTATTCAAGATATCATACATCATCCATGTAGCTAACTCGTCATCAGAAGGAGAGATAGGGATGTTGAAGGACTTGAAGAATCCATCATAGTCGAAAAAGTAAGCGGGTCCTTTTCCAGTAGGTGGTGTGGTATATCTCTGAACATCAACATTACACCACACTTCTACTAAACCCGTTGAGTTGTTGTAAACTCTCTTGTTCGGTATGTTGTATCCTAGAAAGATCCCTTTATCAGCCTTCTCGCTGAATTTTCCTTCTTGAGTCTTCTTCAGAAGTGTGCACGGCGCGCCAAATGGTCCGAGATACTCCAAATTAGGTTTACGTCGTTGTAGTAACTCGTAACATGTCTTGCCATGGTGCTTGACTACCAGAACTTGATTTAATGTATAACATGCATTTGCCACTGCCTCATTCCAGAATTGGATAGGCAGTTTCGAGTCTGCTAGCATTGTCCGTGCTGTCTCTATCAATCTTCTATTCTTTCTCTCAGCAACACCATTCATCTGAGGCGTGTAGGTAGAAGTGAACTGGTGCACAATTCCCTTTTCCTTGCACTAAACCTCCATCCACTGATTCTTGAATTCAGTCCCGTTGTCTGAGCGTACTTGTCTTACCTTCAGCTTGTAGAGAGATTCCAGTGTGGTTACTAATTCCTTGAATGACTCAAATGTGTCTGATTTGGACTTCAGAAATATTAACCAAGAGAATCTTGAGTAGTCATCAGTAACCACATAACATTACAAGTCACCTGCAATGCTTTTTGTACTGACTGGACCAAACAGATACATGTGAAGAAGTTCAAGAGGAAGCTCGATAGAATGAACTTTCTTTTCCTTATGAGACTTCTTCGTCTGTTTGCCTTTCTTGCATGCTACACAGAAATCTGGAAGTTGGAAATTTTTGACGTTGACTCCTCTCACTAGATCCTTCTGGATCAAGTGATTCATCTTCCTTTGATTAATGTGTCCCATTCTCCTATGCCAGGAATGGAGTCATTCTCAGTAGCTTTCGATAGGAAGCACTGAACTTCATGATCCGTTGTAGAAGCCGTTGAGAGATCCAAAATATAAAGGTCTTTATATCTTGAAGCTGTCATCAAAACTTGGTCCTCCGGAATCACGTAGTCTTTCTTTAGGACGTAACACTTCTTGTTGTCGAATATGACTTTAAATCCTTTGACACATATTTGGGAAACAGAAAGTAAGTTGTTTTGAAGTTCTTGAACGTAGTTCACTTTATCAAACTTAACTTTGTGATTTCCAACCTCTCCTTGAGCTGTGATATAGCCTCCTTTGTTACCAGCAAATGAAACATGCCCTCCTTTTATTTGTTTGACGTTTGATAAAAGAGCTCTGTTTCCTGTCAAGTGCCTGGATGCTCCGCTGTCTACAATCCACGTGTTGGTTTTTACACTGTAGCGAACACCCTGCACATACAATTCAAAACATTAGTTTAGGTTAGGAACCCAAGCCTTTACTGGCTTGGGTTTCCCAGAGGCATCACACATCATGAATTCACCCCATTGACCCTTAGAAGGTGAGGGTAGCTCAGGTGCCTTCTTGTCATCATTATCAGACACAGAGGATGACTTTTCTTTCCATAAGCCAGATTTGTGTAAGGCCTGTTTGTGATAAACAGTCGACTGGCTAATGGGTTGAACTTTGGGTTCACTAGTTCTTCTAGGTGGAGTTAAAGAACTCCTCTTAGAAGACCTAGGTTTTGAATCCTAAAGTTCAATTTTCTTCCTTGGTGTCTGATAGTAAGGACAAAAGGAAGCAATGTGTCCACACTCTCCACAATTGTAGCATGACCTGCTATCAACTTTATGATTAAACTTTCATTGTGGAGATGTGTGTGACACCCTAGTGACATCATTATGTTTGGGTTTTGACTCTACTTCTTTTGATGTTTTATCTTGTTTAACAAACTTAATTGTTTTAACACTTTTAACATCTTTTCCATTTTTGTTAACTGGACTTTGACATGAAACTCGTGATAGGTTAACCTTAATAGTCTTTTTAGGTTTAGATTTGACTTTGTTTGACCCTGACTTTATATTAACCTTTTCAAATTTTTTTTCCAGATTCACACAAGGCATTTTACCCTTTGTGTAACATCCGTCATTTTTCCAAGTTAAAACCCAAACCCGAACTCATTTTGAGCTTCCATTATTAATTTACTTAATAAATAGATCAAATACATTAAATATGTAATCAACATATCGATTGATAAATAATTCTTTTTCATAAAATTATAAAGTTTATTAATCATGTTACAAAAAAAATAACTAAATGGAAAAGACTTATTAAAACTTATAAAATTATAAAATGAATTTTAATAAACTTATATAAAGTTTATTAGTAATTATGAATTTTAAATACTGAAAATAAATAATCAAATTATAAAGTTTACAAGTTTTATAAAAGTTATAAAGATTAACAAATAAATAATTTGATTGATTATTCAAATTGGTTTTATAAAGTCTATAAATATTTTATAAAAAAAGTTGTTAAAATTAGAGTCTTCAAGAATTTAAATTTTAAATTATGATTATTCTTTTATTTATTTAAATTATTTAATTTTATATTTATTTCAAATTCCAATCATAACCCCCTTTTAAAAGACTTATAAATCACCATTAACACCATTCATAACCTCCTCCTAACCTCAAGTATAAAAAGTCGATGTATTGCTATTGCTATCGCTATTGTAAGTCTTATATGAGATACATATATTGTTTACAATCATTAACTATTGCTAGTCTGGCCACGTCTTAGATCTTTGGGCCTGACAAGCCTATTTGGTGCTAAAGTCGATGTATTGCTTACTCCTGATGACGTATGCTTGTTCATCATGGGAACCAAATACACTTAGCCAATCTTATATACTTGTAATCAAGTCGAGGTTTGGTTGTAACTGTATGTGTTCTATAAGCTTGCTAACTTGTAACCATGGATATGAATTGCTACTTGTAACCTTTTTATATATATACATATATGCGTGTGTTTTAACCATGGGAACTCACCAACTTTATAGTTGACCTTTTATTTTTAACATGTTTCAGGTTGATACTTGAAGATCTTCTTGTGCTCATATAAGACTTGGACCTAGTTTAACTAAATATGTTATTTCTTTGTGTGAAATTCTTGTATTGTATGGACTTATTTGAAGAACTTTATTTTACAAGAGATTTCAAGAATTCTTAATACTAAGGTAATCTTTTATTGCTTTTCTATTATACATTTTAATCATCCTAACATACAATTGTTTTCATGACTTTATGTTCTTACTACTATTCTTTCTTCTACCAAATTTCTTTTTATTTTAATCATTATCATTTGATCATTAACATTTTAATAATCAGTAATCTTATAACAATCACTAACATTCCTAAATCAAGCTAACAACATACTAACATAAACAAAGAATCCTGTTTGCACATGGACGGCTATGCCGCCGCATTCAGTTATTCCGCAAGATTATTGTTCTAAACGATGGCTATGCCAAAGTCTTAGAATATTTTTATAACTCAAATGAAGACTAATATACCATATATTGACATAATAAATTGTTCTAACCCGTTTCATGTATTAACAATTTGAAAAGTGCACATAAGTGCCTTACTACAATTCTGGCAGAATATAGTCTTACTTCAACCGACCATAACTTGATCATAACACACAAAATTTGGGTAAACTCAGACTCCAATGTTAATTTCATTGAATTACCTTTTCATCTAAAGTTTATACGTCTTAAAACTCAATCGGACGACTCAACAATAGCCTTCACAAGATAAGTGCGCATTTCAGCACCTTCTGTCTTGTGATGCTTGTTTGACCTATTTAAAGATCTTTTCATAAAAATGTTTCTGAATGAAAGTTGTCCGGGAGACTTTGAACTAGTCAAGTATAAATTTTTATAATTTTATGAAACCTTTTTCTATTTTTAAAACCTGTTCAAACACATACCAAATATTCTGTCCAGAATTGCAATAATCCTTTTTCAATATACCTTTCGCTTTTTAGCATTCTCTAAGCGTCTTAACTTCTTTTAATGAATTCCGACCTCAAGTTATTGTTTCTTTTTATCATTTAGGACATCAACTTTGACTCTTGAACATCCAAGCTTTCTTATGTACTCTACAACCATCACTATTATTGTGAGTTTTCCATGTGAGTTCTCCATGCCCCTTTTTACTTTATTTCACACCTTTTGGGGTGAAACATGTTAACCTTATAAACTTGCACTTGTAAACATCTTGATACTTGTAAATGCACATGCAATTCATCTTTACCTTTTTGTCATGGTTATTTGTGTTATTGTAAGTCTTATATGAGATACATATTTTGTTTACAATCATTAACTATTGCTAGCCTGGCGACGTCTTAGATCTTTGGGCCTGACAAGCCTATTTGGTGCTAAAGTCGATGTATTGCCGACTCCTGATGACGTATGCTTGTTCATCATGGGAACCAAATACACTTAGCCAATCTTATATACTTGTAATCAAGTCGAGGTTTGGTTGTAACTGTATGTGTTCTATAAGCTTGCTAACTTGTAACCATGGATATGAATTGCTACTTGTAACCTTTATATATATATATATATATATATATATATATATATATATATATATATATATATATATATATATATATATATATATGCGTGTGTTTAAATCATGGGAACTCACCAACTTTATAGTTGACCTTTTATTTTTAACATGTTTCAGGTTGATACTTGAAGATCTTCTTGTGCTCATATAAGACTTGGACCTAGTTTAACTAAATATGTTATTTCTTTGTGTGAAATTCTTGTATTGTATGGACTTATTTGTCTTGTAATTTTCAATGAGAAATGATATTTAATATTATTACAACTTATTTAGTTCCATGCGCTATGAGCAATCGTCTCCCATTCGTCCGCCTCGATGATTCCGTCGTCGGTCGGGGTGTGACAGATTGGTATCAGAGCCATGGTTATAGGGGTTTAGGTTATTAGAAATGGAATGACCTAGACTATAACTAAGTACCCTCACACATGAGTCCTCTCATGTATTTCATATGCTTAGATAGGATTTTATGTGCCTTATGTGTTTATACTTGATTATGTGATTATATGCCTTATGTGTTTATGGTTATACCTTGAATCTTATCAACGCACACACGTATCTTAATCATATTCTAAGGCCTTATGTGCCTAAATCAAATGGTTTTCAAAATAAGCTTTGAATCGTTATTCGTGATTTTCAAGTCTGGTCAAAGTTTATGTCCTACAACTTGAAACATGTAATGCTGGAAGAGCGTGATGCCTGTATCTCGAGGTGTTCTGTCTAGGCAAGGTATTCATATAAATCCAAATCAACCGATGGATCCGTTTACCTTACCTGGGAACCCTTGGGGTGAGTATCCGCTTATAGGTACGCATGTCTCCATTAAGGTTGTAGTTGACCTAATACTTTGATAAGTCAACGTAATGCTTTGGTTTGTAACCGAACGTTACACTCGAAACACCTTGTTATTTTAAATCGCCTTATCTTTGATCTTGTATTTTTGAATCTTAAAAATCATTACCCAATTCTCGTAAAGACTTTTAATAATCTTTCCGAATGTCTTCCCCTCAAAACCGCACTTATCCTGAAAACCTATTACAATGATGCTCTCCTTCTAAATTGAATCTTTAATCTTAACAAAAACGATTCTCGTATCAATGTTAAACTAATGAAACTTTGATAACCTCAATGAAATAGTAAACAAGAATTGATCATCTAAAAACGTTGTTAAATTTATTTGCTTGAGAAGCTCTTATGAAATTTATAACCCATCCAAAAATATCTTGAACTTATTTCTCATGTTCGTTAAGTTGAGTTACGTATCGATCTAAAACTTGGTATTGTATTCGTGATAAAACCTTCCTAGTCGTCTTGAACCATCTGGAATATAAAAGTTTATGAATTAAAATTCTAAACTAATTGTACCCTTTTTCAAGAAACACATGAAATCATGAATCATGAAATTGAACAAACTTACGCATAGCAAAACATCATAATTAAATTTGTTAAACTTAAACGCTTCCAAGAGTTCCCTTGTGAACGTGAAATGAAATCCAAGTCTTCTCGTCTCCTTGAAATTAGCCCCTTGTGATTAAATTTCGGGACGAAATTTCTTAAAGTAGGGAAGACCGTAACATCCGTCATTTTTCCAAGTTAAAACCCAAACCCGAACTCATTTTGAGCTTCTATTATTAATTTACTTAATAAATAGATCAAATACATTAAATATGTAATCAACTTATTGATTGATAAATAATTCTTTTTCATAAAATTATAAAGTTTATTAATCATGTTACAAAAAAATAACTAAATGGAAAAGACTTATTAAAACTTATAAAATTATAAAATGAATTTTAATAAACTTATATAAAGTTTATTATTAATTATGAATTTTAAATACTGAAAATATATAATCAAATTATAAAGTTTACAAGTTTTATAAAAGTTATAAAGATTAACAAATAAATAATTTGATTGATTATTCAAATTGGTTTTATAAAGTCTATAAATATTTTATAAAAAAAGTTGTTAAAATTAGAGTCTTCAAGAATTTAAATTTTAAATTATGATTATTCTTTTATTTATTTAAATTATTTAATTTTATATTTATTCTAATTCCAATCAGGACCCCTTTTTTTAAAAGACTTATAAATCACCATTAACACCATTCATAACCTCCTCCCAACCTTAAGTATAAAAGCAAGGCTTAGGCCTTACTTTTTATTTGCTCATTCTCTAAAAATCTCACTCTCATATCTTTCTTTCATCTATTGGTTATGATCAATTTGAAGAACTTTATTTTACAAGAGATTTCAAGAATTCTTAATACTAAGGTAATCTTTTATTGCTTTTCTATTATACATTTTAATCATCCTAACATACAATTGTTTTCATGACTTTATGTTCTTACTATTATTCTTTCTTCTACCAAATTTCTTTTTATTTTAATCATTATCATTTGATCATTAACATTTTAATAATCACTAATCTTATAACAATCACTAACATTCCTAAATCAAGCTAACAACATACTAACATAAACAAAGAATCCCGTTTGCATATGGACGGCTATGCCGCCGCATTCGGTTATTCCGCAAGATTATTGTTCTAAATGATGGCTATGCCAAAGTCTTAGAATATTTTTATAACTCAAATGAAGACTAATATACCATATATTGACATAATAAATTGTTCTAACCCGTTTCATGTATTAACAATTTGAAAAGTGCACATAAGTGCCTTACTACAATTCTGGCAGAATATAGTCTTACTTCAACCGACCATAACTTGATCATAACACACTAAATTTGGGTAAACTCAGACTCCAATGTTAAGTTCATTGAATTACCTTTTCATCGAAAGTTTATACGTCTTAAAACTCAATCGGACGACTCAACAATAGCCTTCACAAGATAAGTGCGCATTTCAGCACCTTCTGTCTTGTGATGCTTGTTTGACCTATTTAAAGATCTTTTCATAAAAATGTTTCTGAATGAAAGTTGTCCGGGAGACTTTGAACTAGTCAAGTATAAATTTTTATAATTTTATGAAACCTTTTTCTATTTTTAAAACCTGTTCAAACACATACCAAATATTCTGTCCAGAATCTAAAATTGATGCAATAATCCTTTTTCAATCTACCTTTCGCTTTTTAGCATTCCCTAAGCGTCTTAACTTCTTGTAATGAATTTTCCGACCTCAAGTTATTGTTTCTTTTTATCATTTAGGACATCACCTTTGACTCTTGAACATCCAAGCTTTCTTATGTACTCTACAACCATCACTATTATTGTGAGTTTTCCATGTGAGTTCTCCATGCCGCTTTTTACTTTATTTCACACCTTTTGGGGTGAAACATGTTAACCTTATAAACTTGCACTTGTAAACATCTTGATACTTGTAAATGCACATGCAATTCATCTTTACCTTTTTGTCATGGTTATTTGTGTTATTGTAAGTCTTATATGAGATACATATTTTGTTTACAATCATTAACTATTGCTAGCCTGGTGACGTCTTAGATCTTTGGGCCTGACAAGCCTATTTGGTGCTAAAGTCGATGTATTGCCGACTCCTGATGACGTATGCTTGTTCATCATGAGAACCAAATACACTTAGCCAATCTTATATACTTGTAATCAAGTCGAGGTTTGGTTGTAACTGTATGTGTTCTATAAGCTTGCTAACTTGTAACCATGGATATGAATTGCTACTTGTAACCTTTATATATATATATATATATATATATATATATATATATATATATATATATATATATATATATGCATGTGTTTAAATCATGGGAACTCACCAACTTTATAGTTGACCTTTTATTTTTAACATGTTTCAGGTTGATACTTGAAGATCTTCTTGTGCTCATATAAGACTTGGACCTAGTTTAACTAAATATGTTATTTCTTTGTGTGAAATTCTTGTATTGTATGGACTTATTTGTCTTGTAATGTTCAATGATAAATGATATTTAATATTATTACAACTTATTTAGTTCCATGTGCTATGAGCAATCGTCTCCCATTCGTCCGCCTCGATGATTCCGCCGTCGGTCGGGGTGTGACACTTTGCCTTTAAAGTGGCCTCCTTTTTCTTTTGTTCCAGATTCAATTGAAGAACATGAGGAATCTGGATCACTAACAAGAGGAGTAGACACCACATGATCCTTGATTGAATTGTTATTTATTAGTCTACTCTTAGTGTTCATCAAGGTCTCAGGTGGTGGTGGAACCACTTTATAACCCAAACCCTCCCCATTGTTACGTTCTCTCACTAAGTGTTGGACAATATGTGATGAACTTGTCCAACTGTGTAGTTTTTGCTTTAAAGAGTTGACTTCTACTTCTAAAACTGCTTTTTGTTTCTTAGTGTCTTCTAGGGAGTTAAGATAGTACCTAATGCCATTTGCTTGGTTAAAGGCTACTACTTCTGTTTCCCTAAGCTGTTTATTCAAAAGGTCTATCTTTTCTTTGTAACTATGCTCATTTTGTTTTAAAACTCTATTTGCCTCAGTGCACAGTTGCAAATCCTTTACTAAGCTATCGTTATGATCTAATAACCTAGCAAATTTCAGATCTATGCTTTCTCTAAATTTATTACAATCAGAACAAGCATGATTTTTGAAAAGTTGGTCAGTAGTACTTACCTGAGGAGGTTCTGATGAATCAGCCATCAACACAGCATCTGATGTCTCTGGTTCTGGTGATTCTGACTTTGTTGTAGATGTCCCTTCTTCAGGCTTGTAGTTGACCTCAGTTGTAGTCTATTCACTATTTCACATCGCTAGCTCTACTGCAATATCTCCTTCACTCGCGGAATCATCATCTAAGTCTTCCATACTGGCAATATTTGATTCTCCCGGAGAGACAAACCGAAAACTCCAGTCATGTCCTTCATCATCATGAGCAGTCAAGGCTTTTGGATCCTTGCTTGATGAAGTAGGACTGCTAGCTGGCTTATCTTGACTAGTGAAGGACGAGAATGGATTCCCGTTTCTAGTCTTCTTTGGCTTCACACACTCTCTTTTGAAGTGCCTCTTTTCTCCACAGTTGAAACAGGTCACCTTGCTCTTGTCAAATCCAAAAGTAGTGTCCTTAGTAGCAACCAAGTTTTGTCCGGTCTTCTTTACAAACTTCTTAGCTCTCCGGACAGCACTTGCTAAGGCCCACATGATATCCATCCTCTCCAGCTCTGTCTCATCTACCTGCTCGTAGTCCTCGTCTGCCAGATGGCAGTTTCCAATTTTCCCAGCAACAAGTCCATCATAGGAATGGACCATTGCTGCCAAGAGATCCATGTGCTCTCTTGCTACTTCTACCGTCACGTTTCCAAGATTCTTGGTCTTCAGTCTTGTAGCATTTGCTTCAGATCCAATATATTGGGTACTAGAAGACCCTGACGTTTCTGATCCAGAAGGAGAGGCTTGTGAGGGACCAGATGAGCTAGACACAAAGGCGGTCTGAAGAGGTGCTCCAGATGTCTTAACTTGAGGAGTGGCATTGTACAAAGCTGGATTTTGAGTGTATGAAGACTTCTGAGCTCTGTACTTCATCTTAAGTGCTTCTTCTCGCAGCTTTAGAATGAAATCATTGATGTCCATAGTTGCTAACAATCCATTCTGTCTCAGATTTGAAAGAAACGAAGCCCAACTATCTGGCAACCCGTCTGCAAAATTTGACACTTTATCTTCCATGGTAGTTTTGACACCATGTGTATGCAGCTCGCTCATCAAATGGTAGAATCTATCAATAACATCGTCTAAACTCTCATTTCCCATCGATGAGAAGTTGTCAAATTCTTTCTTCAACTCCTTAGCTTTAATGGCCTTCAGCGAAGCATTTCCGTCATATCTTTTCTCCAGCTCATCTCCCAGAGTATTGGTGGAAAATATCCTTAGGGATAGACTATGTTAGCAATGCATATACTCTCTTTTTTGCATTATATTTAACTTTCTGTGCATCAGTCATTCCTCCCAAAGTAAGTTTCACCCCATCAGCTCCCACCGGCATACTGTACCCCGTCTCAATAGCTTCCCACATATTTGGATCCACTCCATTGAGGTAGATCTCAAAACGTTGTTTCCAGTGGGGAAACTCATCTAACGTTATAAGCTTCGGGGGTTTATTATGATTCCCCACCTCACTCTCCAATAGCAGTAAGTTCTGAATCCGTGAGTCCTTCCCGGCTGTAAACGCTGAACACTGATCCTCCATCTCGATTAACTTTAAGTCTGCTAAACAATCTGTGAACTGAGCAAATGGAGTGATGCGAATGGGCTATCCGTGCGAATGAACTATGCGACTGGTTCAATCGTGCGGCTGAACTAAGCGATTGGTCTAGTCGTGCGAATGAAACTGATGCGTATGAACACTACGAACGGTAGGCTTAGTCGTACGAATGAAGATGCGACTCAGTCCAATCGTGCGAATGAAGTCCAGTCGTGCGATTGGGTCAATCGTGCGACTAAAGCTGCTGTTTTTCGAAAATTTCTAGGTTTAACGTGTTTTGGCCGTAAAAACCCGAATTTTCACCAACCCTAATCGCCTAATGCCGTAGAAACCAAAACTTGATGAGCAGGGGAAGTCCAAGACAACTTTTGACACAAAAAGATTGCGTTTTTTAGTGAAAAAACACAAACTTTGTATCAAAATTGATTGAATCACACGTAATCAAGAGCCAAAGCTCTGATACCACTTGTTAGGATCTGGTGTTAGAACGAAACACCAACTGATTAACATGTAAACCAAACCAAATAGTGCGGAATCCTATTTGATTGGCGATCCAATCAGTGAGAACGCACATAGAATCAATAAGGTATTGAATCTAACGGTAAGAATCGATTAGGAATCGATCTATAGCGTTCTATGAACTTGGAGTATGAACTTGGAGGCTTCTGGACGGCTAGGGTACGTCTGGAGTCGAATTGGAATGAATGCTTACGTTATTCCACGAATTGGGTGGTATTTATATGTTAGAGTTGCTCATTCGGGCGACTGAACCATTAGCATGGTTCAGTCGTGCGATTGAGCCATGCAGTTGATCCATCCGCACGACTGAGTGTTCAGTCGTGCGACTGAGCCAATCTCATGTTACAATCATACGACTGATCCAGTCTCCTGGTTCAGTCGTGCGACTGAGTCATTCGCCTGAAGTTGTTCATGCGTATGGTCCATTCGCATGGGCCATTCGCATGAGAACTTCATATTGCTAAGTTTGAATGTATTCATTCATATAACATTATGTGTATCAATTCAAACAATCACAAACCTATATAACCAATTCAATATCAACTCATTAATGAAATATTAAATATTATAAATCACAAACAACCATTCTCATTTCATTAATATCCCAACCATTACATACGCGTAAGACAAACAAGTCATATTACATTCATATCAGGATCTAGGTACATATGTATCAACAACAAGGTTAAACAAGTAAAGCTATGCATATAGTAATAAACGGGTCAAACAAGTTAAGCTGTACATATAGTAATAAAGAGGTCAAATAAGTAAAGCTGTATATATAATAAAAAACGGGTCAAACAAGTAATACATATAATAATAAATGACTCAAACAAGTAAAGTTATACATATGTCAATAAATAGGTCAAACAAATAAAGTTAGGCATATAGTAATAAACGGATCAAACAAGTTAAGTTGTACATGTAGTTATAAACATGTCAAATAAGTAAATTTATATATAATAATAACGGGTCAAATAAGTAATACATATAGTAATAAATGGCTTAAACTACTAAAGTTATACATATGGCAATAAATAGGTCAAACAAGTAAATTTATGCATATAGTAATAAATGGGTCAAACAAGTTAAGTTATACATGTAGTTATAAACGGGTCAAATAAGTAAATCTATATATAATAATAAACGGGTCAAACAAGTAATACATATAGCAATAAATGGCTCAAACAAGTAAAGTTATACATATGGCAAAAAATAGGTCAAAAAACTAAAGTTATGCATATAGTAATAAACGGGTCAATCAAGTCAAGTTGTACATGTAGTTATAAACGGGTCAAATAAGTAAATCTATATATAATAATAAACGGGTCAAACAGGTAAAGTTATGCATGTAGTAATAAACAGTTCAAACAAGTAAAGCTATACATATGGTAATAACACAGGTAATAATCTTCACAACATAATTAAAAGTTGTATGGTCATGTATGTAAGTACCTGTATGTTCATATCACTAAGAACTGTAGACAAGTTTGCATTGGGGATATGTTCTTGGATAATGTTCATCATCACATTCACAACACTTTGTAGCTGATGAATAATTTGTGAATTATTCAGAGAATTGTCATTAATTTTTGTGGCCGGAATTCGTCCAATTAATCGAACATACCCTCTTTTCTCTGGGCCTTTAACTTTTGAATAGTCATCTTTGGTAAAATCATCCCGATCTCCTGGTGTGCTTGTAGAGTCACTTGCAATAGCTTTCAGTGAACTCTAAATAGATAATAATGCAAGCAAGCATTTATTATTATTATTTTATAAAGTAAACATGGACATGATAAATAAGAACATTTTATTATGTAAAAATGCATTACCACAACTCTAGCAGCTTCATCATCTACATAACTTCCATCTTTACGAGTTCATGTTGTTATATACATTTCTCCTCTTGTTGGGTACACACAATCATTCTTCATTGCCTATAATTTATGTTTGATGGTTAATTTATCATAATAGTTAATCATGCCATGAATAGGTCTTCTATCTCGACTACTAGCATAGTTTGCACCTTCTACGGTAACGACAACACCACTATTTTGCGTTCTTAATGATTTCTCTCTTTCTTTTGTGCGAAACGGTAACCCTTAACAAGGTATCCAGAGTATCGTTTGACACTTTTTATTGGACCACGAGCAAGCCATTTTATATCTTCTGTTACTAAATCACCTTGCTCTTCCATACGTTCAACCTATAACGTAGTTGTTTATGCTCATAACACTAACATCTCAAATAACAAATTATAACATAATTGAAGGATATAATGGAATTACCCTTCTCTTGAACCAATCAGCAAAATGTTGGCCATGAATCTTGTTAATTTCATAATCTGGTATCCGACGAGAACATTGTTGTCCTTTAACTATCCGTTTGTGTTCCCTTAAAAGGAAACTCGTATTATTATACTTTTTTGATAGATGAATGAGGAGCAAGAGTATCTAATAACAAAAAAAGGTATCTTACTCTCGCAAAGGTGTAACCGACTCAATATTGAATAAGACATAACGATGCGCCTGAGTGAGAGACTTCTCATCAATTTCTGAGTTTGAAGATCTTCTTCTCTTTTTGTAAATAGATACGCCCGCATTCAAATTACGACTAATTGCACGACCGGGGCAAAGATTGTTTGATTCTTCAATGCGATTTTGGTGACCCTCATCATCATTCCTCATTGGTCTAGTGAAAATGGTTTCTACTTTTGATAGATATCTAGAGCAAAATGTTATACTTCCGTCTGCTAAATAACCTTCGGCAATTGATCCTTCAGGATGAGCACTATTATGAACGTATAACTTAAGTTTTAAAAGATCCCTGTTTGTTCATGGGTTAGTAGTTACTAATTATTTAGAAAATTAAATAACATAGCATATAAAGAATCAAATTTATAGAAATATTATTTACCTTTCAATAGGGTACATCCACCGAAACGCAACAGGACCTCCAAACCTAACCTCTCTTGTTAAATGGATCACCAAGTGCACCATTATAGTAAAGAAAGAAGGAGGAAATATCTTCTCTAGCTTGCATAAAGTGAGAGTAATTTTAGACTCAAGAAAATGCAGATCAACTTTAGACAAATCCTTGTAGCAAATGGCCTTAAAAATATCACATAACTCGATTATAACAGAGGTTACATGGTCCGGCAAAGTTCCACGTAATGCAATCGGCAAATACTCTTGCATCAACATGTGACAATCATAACTTTTCATCCCAATTAGTTTACGCTCATTTAATTGTACACATCAAGAAATATTTGATGAAAATTCATCAGGAGGTTTGATTGACTTGAGTGTATTTAAAAATTCAGTCTTTTCACATCGTGTCATTTGATAGCAAGCTTTTGGCATGAAAGTGATATTACTTCTAGGTCGTTTTTTTAGATGAAGTTCTTTTCTAATACCCATTTCTTGTAAGTCAAGTCTTGTTTTATAGTTATCTTTTGATTTTCTTTCTTGTCCTAATAAAGTACCAACTATGTTGTCACAAACATTCTTTTCAATGTGCATCACATCAAGATTGTGACGCAACAACAAATGCTCCCAATATGGCAACATAAAAAAATACTTTTCTATTTCCATGGACCACGACCATTATTCTCCATAAGAAATTTCATGGCATCCAATTGTTGTAGAAGTTCATCTCCAGAAGGAGGAATAGGAGCAGTTCTAAATTCTTGGCGTCCAACAAAGGATCTACTATCAGATCGCCAATGATGGTCAGATGGAAGCCACCTCTGATGACACATGTAACACCATTTTCTTCCATTAGTTAGCCATTTGGAATCAGTACCAAAACTACATACAGGACATGCAAGTTCTCCTTTAGTGCTCTACCCAGACAAATTGGCATAACCTGGAAAGTCCGATATGGTAGAAATTATAGAAGCATTTAACTGGAAGTATTCTTTAGTTGATGCATCAACGATATTAACTCCATCATCCCATAACTCCTTCAATTATTTAATTAAAGGTTGCATATACACGTCTATCTTTTTTCCTTGACCTTTGGGACCTGGGATGATTAAAGAAAGAATAATATTTGGTTGTTTCATACCCAACCATGGTGGCAAGTTGTATGGAATAAGAAAAACTGGCCAAATACTATGTGCCATATTCATTGTCCTAAAGGGGTTGAAACCGTCACTTGCCAGCGCAAGACGAACATTACGAGGATCACTAGCGAATTCAGGAAACTTTTCATCAAAATTCTTCCAAACTAACGCATCTGCTGGATGTCTTAATTTTCCATCTTTCACACGCTCTTTATGATGCCACTACATAAGGTCAGAGGTCTTTGATGACATAAACAATCTTTGTAGTCTAGGCTTTAAAGGGAACCATCGTAATATTTTTGAAGCCTTCTTCTTGGGAGGGCTGGTTTCATTGTCAGGATTCACCTCATGAACATTCCATCTTGATGATCCACAAAAAGAACAAACTTTATCATTCTCCTTGTCATCCCAAAACAACATGCAACCATTGGGACATGAGTGGATTTTTTCATACCCTAAACCCAAGTTGGACAATTTTTTTTTCACTTGTTGGGTTGTTTTGGGTAACAAATTTCCTTCGGGTAACAAGTAGATTAGAAATTCTAACAACATAGAGAAAGATTTTGTTAGGACCTGGTATTTGAACGAAATACCTAGTGATTGCGTGTTAAACCAACTCAAATAGTGCGGAATCCTATTTGATTGGCGATCCAATCAGTGAGAACACACGATGAATCAATCAAGAATTGAAATCAACGTCAGAAATCGATTAGGAACCGATCTGATGTGTTCTGTGAACTTGGAGAACGATTTGGGAGGCTTCTGGACGGCTAGGGTACGTCTGGAATCGTAATGGGATTAATCCTTCGTTTTTCCACGAATTGGGTCTATTTATAGGTTAGTATTGTTCAATCGTGCGACTGGGCCATAAGTATGGTTCAGTCGTGCGATTGAACCATGCGGTTGATTCATCCGCACGACTGAGTGTTCAGTCGTGCGACTGAGCCAATCTTATGTGTCAATCATACGACTGATCCAGTCTCCTGGTTCAGTCGTGCGATCAAGTCAATCGTATGAAGTTATTCATGCGTGTGGTCCATTCGCATGGGCCATTCGTATGAGAACTTCATTAAGTTAAGTTTGAATGTTTTAATTAATATAACATAATGTGCAATCATTCAAACATTCATAAACCCAATCAATTCAATCACAACTTATTAATGAAATATTAAACATCACAAGTAACAAACAATTCATTTCATTTCATTAATCAATACAATTTACATCATAATCAGACAGACAAGTTCATTACATTACAAATTATGATCTAGGGACATACATGCATCAACAAACTCCCCCTTGGACCTAGATCTATCTATTCTCTTGTCTTCTGCATCACCTCCTTATATTTCTTGTACTTCTCCTCTTTAGTGACTCCTGCGTGTATCTCAAACGCAAAGCAAAGTCGTATAACATTTTGGAACTGGAGGGCTTGTACAATATCTTGTGTGTCATAGAACAGTGGCCACTTGTATAATGTGTAGACATCATTAGCAGACAAGTTGGTTAGCCATATTGGGTCGAATACCCTGATAGTATCCATTTGGCCCTCTTTATTCAACACTATGACAGCTTCAGCGGTTCTCTAATCATAGTACCACCATTTGAAGTTTGGAGTGAAGTCCTGAGGCATTTCCCTGAGAGGGATTCTCGACATTGTTCTTGGGGGACTCCACTTCAGCACTATCTTGGGCTTACCAGTTATGGGATCAACTTCAGAACGTCTGATATACCTCGTAGGTTGTTGAGGTTTGAAGTTGACCCACCTGGTGTGGTACTCTTTCTTCAGGGCAGCCTCAAACCAGCCTGACATCTTTCTTGGGTCAGCATACAGCAGCTTTAGCTTAGCCAGCTGGTTGAGCTCAAAACCAGGTAGAGTCTTCAGATCATGTGGAAACCTGAAGTACTCAATGCCCTGCTCCCTCTTAACTGCATAAGCGTTAAGGTCTTCAAAATAAGCCCATGAGATAATCCTGCCTGACACCTTATGGTGTTTCTTGACTCTGTAGAGCTTGGTGTAGGCATCTCTCTTTGGTGCAGCACGCTGGGCTCTTACTTCTTCAAAACAGACAGCCCACTCAGCCTTGCGAATATCTACGTCTGCATTAGAGGCTTGGGCTGTTCCTTCGGTCTTTTCCGTTTCCTGCTCCATCTTGTCTAGTACCTCAAAAGTATCACTGACAAGGGATTCACCCAGATTGGGGACCACATTTCCCTCGGCGTCAGCATACTGAGGGTACTCTTCTGCAGTAATGTCTTCAACCTCAACTTCATCAATGTCATTCAGTTCCTCATCACTGGTTGAATCAACTGTTGGAGCGTCCTTGACTATTTCATCGGGATTGAGTCTGAACATCTCTGCCAGTTGCTCATCAGACAGGTCATGAATTATTTCCCCTTCTTCAGGAGTATAACTCACAGACCGTCTCACTATCCCTTGTAGGTCAAGAATCATGGTTAATTGAGTCTTGACCATTTGAAGGGGAGCAAAGTCAAACTCATACCTTTGAAAGTTTGGATCTGTTTGATATAAACATTCAACACATAAACCATTAGTAATTAATCAAACAGACTTATCTTAACTTAATATAAATAAACATTTAATACACTTGTTTTCCATTACATGATACAAGTACAAAATAAATAAATACATAAAACATCTAATCAGTACTTTTGTCTTGAATCTGGGGCGTGTCGCTCGGAGGAGCAGAAGTAGTGGATGACTGGTCCTGTCGATGCTTAGATCTCCGCTCTTGACCTGAAGCAGAGGCCGATGCAGCCGCATCCCCTCCTTCTGCTTTGTCATCATCATCATGTCCTTCTGTCATGTCTTCCTCAGTCTTCTCATCATCATCATCTTCCTCCTCATCATCATCATCTTCATCATCATCATCTCCATCATCATCATCTCCATCATCCCCGTCACCTTCTTTTAGCTTCAGGGGCTCATCCTTCGACCCCTTTAGCCTCAGCATAATAGTCTTGTTGGTCGTCTCCAACTCCTCTATACGTTTGACGAACTGAGCCTGCATGTCCTGGAGTTGGGACACCTCAACTCTCTGCTGGTCGATCACCTGAGCCTGCTCTGCCAGTTGCTGAGACTGGGCAGCAGTCAGGTCGGTCAGCTGGCGGATCTGCGCCGCCTTCTCCTCATCTGCAGCAAGCAGACGCATCACCATACGGTTTAGCGTTGAGAGCTGCTCCTCTACCCCGATGTGAGGTAGAGTGAATCCATAAGCATGTGAAGGCTGGGCTGAAGGTCCAACATGATGTGTGGTGGTGGTGGCAGTGGCAGTGGTGAATATGGGTCGGTGGGCTGATGCTGGTGACGTAGGTGTGAATGGTCTGGTGGTGGATGGGAGGGATACGGTGGTGTTAGGTAAGGTGGTGGATGTGGTAGTGGGAGTAGTGGCTGTGGTGGCTGTGGTGATGGGTGGTATGTCAGTAGTGGTGGTAGTGGTAGCTGTGGTGGTGGAAGTAGTAGTAACGAAGGTCAAGCGACGCTTCTTCTTCTTCAATCCATGGGGTTGAGCCATCCGCTTCCTCCTAGTTCCGGTGGAAGTGGATGCTCCCCCTGCAGCTCTGCTTACTGAACCCGGAACATAGTTCGGGTCAGTGTCTCTCTCTGAGGAGTCCCGAGGGTGTTCACCAACCACCCTAAGCCCGTGGTCTGTGGGAACAACTTTACTTCCCACAGTCCTGGTGAGGGGCTCCTCATCTGACTCCTCCTCCTCTATATCACCAGTCACAAACTCTTGATGGAAACCGGCCATCTCTGCGACCTCTCCGGTAGTGGCTGACCCCGGGGGAATAACGTCTGAATCAGTGCCTCTAGATGGGGCAGGCATATCATCCCCGGCGTCGCCGCTATCATCATCATCAGAGTCGGTATCCGGTATGGCAATATGCTCAACATCCGAATCACTGTCCTCGTGGCGCCACTTTCTCTTGGCTGGCGCCACATAATCAGCACGGGCCAGATGCCCAAACAACCTCCTGACAGGGGGCTTCACCTGCTTCCCCCTATATACCTTCATCCGGCCGAGTGTAGTGTCGTCCATAACCTCAAGAACAACAGCATCCTCCTTCTCCTTCGGCAGGGAGGGAAGCTTCTGGTCAATGATCATCTGTAGAAATCTGGGGTACATACAGAAGCCTTCCTTCCCTTTCCCCTCGATGTTCTCCACCAGGTAGGTGAATATCATTTTGGAGAAGCTGAACGGGTGGTTCAGCACCAACGCAGCATACGCGTTCTGGATCTGGTCGGAAAGCTCGTCAAAACCTCCCTTCCTGGATGCTATACACTTCAGCAGCACGTGCGCAAGGTACTTAAACTGGGGACAGAGGTTACTCTTGTTGAGTACCCCAGCATTGATGTCCCCAGAGTACTTGGCTCTCATGAAACATCCTCTGACAGTGAGGGGGTGTAGACGAGTGGGACAATCAGCATCGTCCCCCAGCTGTAGAACAATCCTCAGATCCTCCTCAGATACAGTGATAGCCTCACCAAAAATCGAACTTCTGATGCAATGAGGCTCTGTGGATCTATCAACCGACGCGCCTTCCCAGAAGGCCTGCTGTACTGATCTGTATGGTGTGCATGGAGTAGATATAGCATGAGCGATCCTGGATCTCAGCAGAAATGTAATAATGCCTGTGAAGTCAGCTGCGTTCCTGGATGTCAAATCCAGGTGAGCACATATGTTGTGCTTGGTGCTCATGTTCCATCGACTCGCCATCTGTAACACATAACAATATAAACGTTAGTTCCGTTGGCTAGGAGTATAATGCAACACTTAGACTTTGAATGAAAACTATCTGTCATGCGATTGAGGTTGTACGACTGAAGACAGTCGTGCGTCTGAACCGTGCGATTGAACTTCAGACGTGCGAATGACCTCATGCGCACGACTGAGTGTGCGACTGGACTCATGCGCATGTACTCTTATGCGGTTACCTCAGTCGTGCGACTGAGTCTCATTCGCATGGTTCAGTCGTGCGGTTAGGTGAATCGCTCCCTTCAGTCGTGCGACTGAAGTTCATCCGGACGACCAGTCGTCTGTCTCAGGTGTTCAGTCGTCAATCGTTCGAAACTTCACAAACTAAGTCTTATAACTCAATTAACCGGTTCATTAGTGTCGCATTCTCTTTACTAATAACCTATTTTACTTAATTTTAACATTTTGCTCGGTTTTAATAGGTTATTAGGGTTTGCTTGTCTCGGTCCACTTTTCACAGTCGAACAATTCCAATTAGGGTTCCAATCTTTCTGTTTTTGATGGAAGAAGACTTCAAAATACCTGTATGATGATTAGCGAACGTCAGTAACACACAATCAACAAGAAAACTAAGGCAAATCAAATTTTGGCAGAGTAACGGTAGGATGTGCGATTTAGGGGCGATTTGAGGGTGATGAGTCTCTGCGACCGACTCCACCTCTATTTATATCCACCCTAGATCCAATCGTGCGACTGAGTTCATACGCACCTTTCAGTCGTGCGAGTGGGACTCAGTCGTGCGATTGGGTCAGTCGCCCTTCTCCAGTCGTCCGACTGAAGTTCAGTCGTGCGACTGACTCACTCGTTCGTACTTAATCCTCCGACTGGACTAATCGTATGGTCCATTCGGTTGGATGGTCCATACTCATAGTTCATTCGTGCGAATGGACTTCATTCGTATGGTTAGCCCATACGTATGGTCCATTCGTGCGAATGGGTCATACTTAGTTAATTTTCTGCCATTTTTTACCAATTTACATTTAAACTTTTTTTTTTTGATTAATTACATTTACATTATGAGCCTTTGATCATCTCATACATGATCCTTTTATCTTGAAAACACTTTGATCACCTCAGACGTGATCTTTTTAACCACTTTAATCACCTCAGACGTGACCCTTTTAAAACACTTTGTCACCTCAGACGTGACTAATTTAACCTTTCAAAGCACATATGGTCATCTCAGACATGACCCTTTTAGTGAGTTGATTCCTTCTGATTTTCCTGATGTAGCCCGACACTTGACTAAAATTAAAACTTAAAACGACTAACTAATTTAAGACTTTAAACTAATTACATAAACAGACATATTTTTGGCTTTTTGTGAGAGATAAATCCAGAGATTGATATCTGCGAGATTTGGTTCGGGAATAGATAGCTTCAACTTAGATTTATCATATCTGGATCAATTCAATTTTTGGAATCATACAGGCAATTCAAATCATTTGGGACTAATTATTAAACCTTTTGATGCTCAAGTTCTCGGTGTTCATCCAGAGTCGTTAGCAACATAAGGAAATCATACTGAAACTCTTAGATTTTCACATTGATTTGAACCTTTGAGAATGTAGCCACAATGATTGTCAGTATGTTTGTCCACTTAAATCCATACACAGACTTTTGACACAGACTGGTGACTAATTTAGGTTTAATTATTTCAACTAACATTTGTGGATCCCACACTTATATGGTAATCAACATTCCTCAGGAGCTTTTGAGCGGTCTGCGGGTATTATTACAAGAAGAGACTATTCTTAGAGCTTTCAAAGAGAAACCTGTCCTTAGGTCACTGCCATTGCACAGCAGAGAGGCGGCAAACAACAATGAATTCTAGAATATCTAGGTTATGCTTATCCTCAGGTCAGTGCCATCGCACAGCAGAGAGGCACACAACCTATCTCCTTGTTAGAGCAGCTTATTTTATTTTGCACAAAATGCACCAACAACATAAGTCATTAGCTTTATTGCATTTGTCTTTCAATTTTTTTCTTGCTTTGCTCTAATTATGGTCATCCGCATACATTTGTGGCGTTTAATTGCTCATTACCCCTTATTGGAATATTGTTGATTGTGTTAACCAGTGATAAGATGGAAGCCCACAGTCAGTTGAACAACTTAGTTTGATCTTGAGATCACCAATCAGGTCTATTTGTCTATTGTGTTGAATCTACCAACATATCATATATGGTCTAGCAGCCTCTAAGTCTACTTTCTTTGTGTCACCTTAGGAGTTGCCAGTTTTCTATCATCTTTCCTTTTAGTATTGCTTAGACTACACAGTTTTATACTTTGAACTTTTGCATCTTTCTAAAACTTAAATTTTAAAGTCCCTCTTGATTTGTTCCTGTGTACTATCATTTCCCAAAGGTATCGAATCAGTATCACAGACACAATCGACCTTATTTCAGCTAGCTACTCCTTCTCCCTCATTTTTTTTTAATGTTAACTTGCTGACATATTCTCCCCCTAAAATACTAAAATCATTTATGGTTTAATTATTTTAGGATTTTAATAAACAGCAAGAGAACATGAGTTTAAATAAAAATAAAATCAAATAAACAAATCAAATTAAATAAAATAAATTTAACTAAACTACATCGGACTACACATTGTCATCATCAGGAATTACCTCACTTTTCCTTTTAACGCCGTTGACCTCTAATAAATATTGAAAACGTGGTTTATCAAAGGCTTTAGTATAGAGGTCAGCGCGTTGAAAATCAGTATTAATTTTAACCACATCAATTAAGTTCTTTTCAAAGCAATCTCTTATGAAATGGTATTTAATACCGATGTGTTTGGTCTTAGGATGTTGGACCGGATTTTTAGTTACTGCAATTGCAGCAGAGTTATCAACAAAAATAGGAGTAGATGAGAATTTTAAACCGTAATCCCGCATTTGCTGTTGAATCCAGATGATTTGTGAACAGCAACTTGCAGCAGCAACATATTCGGCTTCACAGGTTGACAATGCAACCGATGTCTGCTTCTTACACTGCCAGGTAACTAATCTTCTCCCAAAGAATTGACACCCCGCTGATGTAGACTTGTAGTTCATTTTGCAGCCCCCGTAATCCGAGTCACTATACGCGGTAAGCTCAAAGTCATCATCATGAGGGTACCACAATCCAAGTGTGGGTGTACCCTTCAGATAACGAAAAATCCTCTTTGGATCAACGATAATTCTACGACCATTTGCCCCCACTTGTTAGGACCTGGTATTTGAACGAAATACCTAGTGATTACGTGTTAAACCAACTCAAATAGTGCGGAATCCTATTTGATTGGCGATCCAATCAGTGAGAACACACGATGAATCAATCAAGAATTGAAATCAACGTCAGAAATCGATTAGGAACCGATCTGATGTGTTCTGTGAACTTGGAGAACGATTTGGGAGGCTTCTGGACAGCTAGGGTACGTCTGGAATCGTAATGGGATTAATCCTCTTGACCCCGATCAGATGGTTGACTTTTGGTTTAGCCTGATATCTTGAACATAGACATGTAGCATACATAATATCAGGTCTTGAGGCAGTGAGATACATGAGGGATCCGATCATTCCTCGGTACATAGTGGCATCTACTAGATCTCCATTCTCATCAGGTGCTGTTGGACCAAAAGAACAAATGAGCCGGATCAGAAAAACCTTTATAAGTCCCACAGACGTCACAACAACTACTGAGGTCCACAACAGCTGAAGACAACAACTGATTACAAAGTCTGAAGACAAGTGCTGAAGATAAAGTCTGAAGACACAAGTACTGAAGACAAAGTCTGAAGACAAGTGCTGAAGACAAAGTCTGAAGACACAAGTACTGAAGACAAAGTATCAGACGTTGTCATAACAGCTGAAGAGGACTTCTTCAGTAGTTGTGACGGTTTGCTTTCAGTAGTTTTATAATTTCTCTTTTCAGTAGTTTTGTAAAACGACTGAAGAGTTTGTTCTTCAGTCGTTGTAGTATCAGTAGTTTCTTTTCAGTTGTTTTATGTTTTATACTTAGCACTCTGACATGTTCTCAGTAGTTGTGAACATTTCAGTAGTTTATTAAGTATTACTTATTTTTGTACTAGATCTGCTAGTAATCACCATCCCGTGATTACAGCAGTGATTGCACTCTATATAAGGAGTGCCAACCTTATTGTAACTGTGAATGATTTAGCAATAATATTGGGCATTATTGAAACATTCCTTATCACAGAAAAATATTTTCTCGCATTTGTTTACAAGTAACAAACTCTTGCTATAATTTGACTAATTCTTCTTTTCATTCCGCTGCATTACACTCTAATACTTCAAACTTGTGATCGCTGATCCTGACAAATGGTATCAGAGCCTGTTAATCATTGATCGATCTAATAATTGATCATTGAAACTGCTCTTCAAGATCCAAGTTTGATTGAATTAGCATTTTTGCAAGAAACTGTTATAGAGATTGAATTTTCTGTGCTTTTAATCATTCATCCTGAGACTTATTCTTGGTTTTTATTGAGTTTGTTGTGGTGTGTCTAAATATTTTTTTTTGCTTGAATAAAATTGTTTTTGGATCCATAATGACTACTCCTTCCAATGATCCTCACAATACTGGTTCCTCAACCAAGCCTCCAATGCTGGTTAGGAATGAGTATAACATATGGCAACGTCGTATGCTCCATCACCTGTCTGTTAACAGCTCAGGTTGTTGGACATCAGTGGTACATGGTCCACACAAGCCTATGGTGAATAACCCGGAAACCAATCAAATGGTTCCGAAGAGGAAGGATCAATACTCAGATGAGGATAAGAAATTGTTTGAGATAGATGCAAAAGCTCATGGAATTCTGGCCATGGCACTACCCAATGAAATTTATTCTGGGCTAATGCATTATGAATCTGCCCATGACCTCTGGAATGCCTTGAAAGAACAATTTGGAGGAACAGATGAGGTCTTGGCAAATAATAGAGAGATCCTTGCCCAACAATATGAGACATTCTCTCATAGGAAGGGTGAGACACTGACTCAACAGTTTGAGCGGTTCTCTTGTTTGATCTCTGAATTGAAAATGGTCAAACATGAGTATACAAATATTCAGATGAATAACAGATTTCTCAGATCACTGCCTGAGAGATGGGATACATATACCATTGTCCTACGCTCCAGTGCAAATTTGGACAAACTATCTCTCACCCAACTTCATGGGAAATTGCTCACATTTGAGAGAGAGATAGAACAAAAGAGAAAACTGTCTTCATCTGGTAAGCTCACTGAGGACTTTGTACCAGGCAACACTGCTCTGGTTAGTCATGAGTCAGAATATGCTTCATCTGAATGCCAGTATGATGAGCATATTGATTTCTCTTCAAACATTTCTGATTCAGCATTTGTGAGTGTTGATAGTCAATTTTCTGGGTGTAATAATGACAATCTATGCTTCATCATGGATGATCTCAAGGGGATTGCTGATGATGACTTAGAAGAGATGGATATTTTGAGCCAAATGGCCTTGATAAATATCAGATCTCAGAAGTTCTACAAAAGAACTGGAAGAAAGTTCCCAGGACTCTCTGGCAAAACCAAAGTTGGTTTTGACAAGAGTAAGTTGAGGTGTCACAGATGCCAAAGGCTTGGACACTTTGCTAGAGAATGTAGATCATCTGGATCTAATTCCTCTGCACCTTTTGTGACTTTTCCTAGCAATAGTCAACAAAACAAAGGGCAACATCCTGTCAATTCTAGTCATCAGTCTCAACTACAATCTCCTGCATATTTTGTTCCTCAGGGTCAAATGCCTTACCCTTACCCGTGTTATTACATGCCACAAACCAGTCAAGTTCAAGCTCCTATGGTACCACAACCTCATGCACTCCCAGAACCTCAACCATCTCATCAACCCCCTCAACCTCAACAACATAGCTTCTTCACCCCAGAAGTTGTTGATTGGAGCAGCTTGCCAGATGACATGTCTGGTCATGAACAACTGTTCACAAGTGCTGATCAACATGGTGGTGATAGTCCTTTTGGGAATCTGGCACTTATGGCTCTGGAATCAACTGAGGGTTCCTGCTCAACTGCATCATCTTCACAGGTAACTCAGGTATCTTCAGAGGCTAAAGCCAAGTTATGTTCTGAATCTTGCATTGCTGCCTTTGTCTCTATTAGAGAGGCAAATGTAGCATTAATAAATGAAAAACTTGAGTTTGAGAAAACAATTTCCAAAAGACAAGCTGAGTATGAGTCTGCTCTTAATAGTAAAAATGATGAGATTTATAAGCTTAAATGCCAATTAAATGATGAAAAGGCTAAGCTAGAGGTTATTCTGGAAGACCAGAAAAGTCTTAAAGAAACCCTTGCAGTCACCCAAGTAGAGTGTGATCGATGGGTACAATCATGCAAAGGTTTTGAGATGCTTCTTAGTAAGCAATCAGCTTCCAATGTGAAGTTTGGCATTGGTTATAATCACACTGCTCCTCCTACAGATTTTGCTCCAAGAGTAGAGGTGAAATCTGATGGAGAAAGCAATAACCAATCCACCTCATCATGTGATTCACTTTTTGATAAAGCATCATCAAAAGTTGAAGTCAGCACTAAGCCCTCTCAGAACCTATCAGCTAATGTTGATGGTTCAATTGCTGACACTCACATGATCAAAGAGTTGGTCAACTCAGGAGTTATTTCTGAAAGTCCTGAAAGGACTGGAGAGCAAGATTTAACTCCTGAAGTTCAAGCTCCAACTACTGACAGCACTGAAAAGAAGAAAACTGTCAGTAGAAAGAGTTTGAAGACTACTAAAGAGGAAGTCAAGAAAGCAAATAGTGCTTCCAAAGTACTGAAGAGCAAGTCTTCAGTAGTTTCATCCTCTTTAGTTGATGATCAACATAAGATGAAAAAGAAACCATGTGAAGTATGTGGTTTGTTTAATCATCTCACTGATGATTGTTGGTACAAAAGAGGATCCAAACTCAAACATAAAGATGAAATTAAAGAGAAAATGGTTAAAATGAAAAATGAGTTTAAAGCCACATTTGTACCAGCAACATCAAATCCTGTAATCCTTAAGTCCAAAAAGAAATCCAAAAAGGAAGGGGTTAAACAGGTAACAGCTGAGGTTGCTCAAAAGAAGAAGGTGCAACATAAGAACTTATCAAACTCCAGTGCTAATGTGTCTGAAGAGCTGAAAGCTTTATCACAAAATCAGACACAGCTGGTTATGATGGTTCAACATCTATTGGGAAGAGTCAACCAATTAGATGTTCCTATGTTGAATCCACAGAAAAGGAGGTCCAAGCCAAAGGATTCCTCTTCTCCACCATTCTCTTCCTCTCAAGCTGTTATTTCCAGCAAACTTGTTAGTCCACCATCTGTTGATGTGAATAGGCCCAAAACCAAAAAGGTTTGGGTCTCAAAATCTAACTAATTTGCTTTGTTCTGCAGGGTTCTTCAACATGCCACAGAGGCATCTGGTATGTAGACAGTGGAGGATCCATGCATATGACAGGAAACAGATCACTTCTTAATGACTACTCTCAAGGAAGGAAGGGATTTGTATCTTTTGGCAATGATGCAAAGGGTTACATCATCGGCAAAGGCTTTGTTTCCAATGGGGAAATAAAGTTTGATGATGTTAACCATGTGGAAAATCTCAAGTACAACCTCTTGAGTGTCAGTCAAATGTGTGACAAAGGCCATGTTGCTCTTTTCACAAGTCAGAACTGCCGGATTCTGTCATCCAAAGTTCTGAGTTTGATTGACAAGGTGTTGGATAAACACACTCTCCTTAAGGCCAACAGGACAGGAAGAGTGTATGCCTTAGATCTTTCTAAGAAAATAGATCTCAAAGGCCATCCTTGCCTATTTTCCAAGGCTTCCCCTCAAGAATCTACACTATGGCATAGAAGGCTGGGTCATGTTAATCTCAAAAACATAAATCAGCTGATCAACCATGGTTTAGTAAGGGGATTGCCTATGAAGGAGTTTAAATGTGAAGATGACTGCACTGCTTGTCTAAAAGGAAAACAGCACAAAGTTTCATTTCCCTCCATAGAAGAACCTAAGTCCACAGCCTGCTTACAGCTTCTTCACATGGATCTCTTTGGTCCTGTGAGAGTGATGAGTATGGCTAAGAAGAAATACTGTCTAGTAATTGTGGATGATTACTCCAGATTTGTATGGACTTTCTTCTTGCATTCAAAGGATGAAGCACCTCAGAAGATTATCAACTTTGTGTTGTATGTTGAGAAGCAGTATTCCCTCTCAGTCAAGTGTATTAGAAGTGATAATGGAACAGAATTTAGAAACAATACACTTGATGAGTTCTACCTCTCAAAGGGAATCAAGAGGCATTTTAGCATTCCAAGAACTCCTGAACAAAATGGAGTAGTGGAGAGAAAGAACAGGACCCTTATTGAAGCTGCAAGGTCCATGTTGGCTGACTCTGGATTGCCAATGACTTTTTGGGCTGAAGCTATCAATACAGCTTGCTATGTACAAAATAGAGCTCTAGTGAATAAGAGGTTGATGAAAACTCCATATGAAGTTCTTCATCATTTGGCCCCTCTAATTTCATTCTTTAGAGCTTTTGGATGTCCTTGTTTCATTCTCAACACAAGGGATCAACTCCAAAAATTTGATTCTAAGGTGGATGCAGGATATTTTGTTGGTTATTCATCAACTTGCAAAGCATACAGAGTCTTCAACTGTAGAACAAAGATGGTTGAAGAGACTCTACATGTTAAGTTTAATGAATCTCCAAAGGACAAGATTCCACAAAACCTGTGGAGATATTTGATTTGGACATACTACAATATGCTCCTCATCAAACTCCTGCTGTTGCTCCTGTCAACAGTTCTCCACCTGGTGGTACTGCTGGTGCTGATGATGATGATAGTAGTACTCACCTCTTCAGATTTACTGATCAACTGCCTGATTCAGCTAGACCTGATGTTCCTGTAGCTCCAGCAGCACAATCCACAACAAATGCTGATGAGATTTCTACAACTTCAACTTCCTTTGAACTACCATCTACTGATTGGTTTCAAGGAAATTCTTCACCATCACCATCTGTTGCTGCTGAGCCTGCTACAAACACTTGCACTGATCTCATTGTGTACCAAGATCTGAAGAATCACCCTATGTCTCAAATCATTGGTGATATCACTGCTGGAGTATCAACAAGAAGTCAATTGTCAAATTTCTGCTTCTATGCTCTCTTCATTAGTCAGCAAGAGCCAAAGAATTATCACATTGCTTTAAAGGACAATGGATGGGTTGATGCCATGCAGCTTGAGCTTCTTCAGTTCAAGAAACAACAAGTGTGGGAACTGGTTCCTCTACCTCCAGGTAAGTGTGCAATAGGCACTAAATGGGTGTTTAGGAATAAGACTGATGAAAATGGGCTTATTGTTAAGAACAAGGCCAGACTGGTTGTTCAGGGGTTTGCACAAGAAGAAGGTATTGATTATGATGAAACCTTTGCTCCTGTAGCCAGACTGGAAGCAATTCGATTGTTTTTAGCTTATGCTGCTTATCAAAATCTTAAAGTTTTTCAAATGGATGTCAAAAGTGCTTTTCTGTATGGGAAAATTAAAGAAGAGGTTTATGTATGTCAACCACCAGGTTTTGAGGACAACAAACATCCTAATTGGGTGTATAAGCTTGATAAGGCTCTTTATGGGTTGAAACAAGCTCCTAGAGCCTGGTATGAGACATTATCAAACTTTCTTCTTGAAAATAATTTTACTAGAGGCACCATAGATAAAACTTTATTCATTAAGAAAGCAGGGCAGCATAATTACTTGTTCAAATTTATGTAGATGATATTATTTTTGCATCTTCTGATCCACAGTTGTGTGATGGCTTTACAAAGTTGATGCAACAAAAGTTTGAAATGAGTGCAATGGGGGAATTACAATTCTTTCTGGGTTTGCAAATCAAACAAAAGGCTGATGGAATTTTCATTCATCAGTCCAAATATACAAAAAATCTTTTGGAAAAATTTGATTTACAAAATTGTAAACCTTGTTCTACTCCCATGTGCAACACCACACAACTGGATACAGATCAGAAAGGTAAAGTGGTTGATGAAACACTTTACAGATGTATGATTGGGTCCTTGATGTACTTAACAGCTTCTAGACCAGATATTATGTTTGCTACATGTGTTTGTGCTAGATTTCAGGCTGCACCTAAGGAGTCTCATTTGATTGCAGTCAAGAGGATCTTTAGATATTTGCAAGGCACTCCATCTCTAGGTTTATGGTATTCTACTAGACATTCTGGTAAATTAGTTGCTTTTTCTGACAGTGACTATGCAGGGTGTAAGTTGACCAGGAAATCAACTTCTGGTGGATGCCAATTCCTAGGCAACTGTTTGATTTCTTGGCAGAGTAAGAAACAAACCTCAGTTGCTACATCAACTGCTGAAGCCGAGTACATTGCTGCTGCAAGTTGTACATCTCAGGTATTATGGCTTCAAAACCAATTATTGGATTATGGCATAACTGAGACTAAGACTCCATTGTTAATGGACAGCTCTTCAGCTCTTTGTATTGTCAAGAATCCTGTCCAGCACTCTAGGACTAAGCATATTGAAATCAGACACCATTTTATTAGAGATTGTTTTGAAAAAGGTCTGATTGATCCAAAATTTGTTCCTAGTGCTGATGAGCTTGCAGACATTTTTACTAAGCCTTTGGATAGTTCAACTTTCCACAACCTGGTGTTAAGGCTTGGTATGCTGCAGCTAGAATAAGTGACAACTACCGATAATCTCAGTAATAAATACTGATGATCATTGGTAACCATGTCATATATAAGTACTTCATTTGTTAAAACAGCTGATGTAGTTATAACAGCTGATGAAATCACAACAGCTGATGTAACTACAACTGCTGATGTCAGAAATGCAGATAAGTACTGATGACCAATGAAACATCAACTCGGATTTAAATGTGGAGGTCAGACTGAAACAGCTGAAAAGCTATGAATTGACGACAACAGCTGATGAGTAATTTCTCTTCAGTTGTTTCTACAACTGCTGTTTCTAAACAACTGAAGCCACAGCTATGTCTTCAGTAGTTTACAACTACTGAAGACTACCACTAAGTCTTCAGCTGTTTACAACAACTGATGACAAAACCACTGTCTTCAGTAGTTTCATAACTACTGATGACAAACACCATGTCCTCAGTTGTTTCACCACCTGAAGTCGGAATTGTCCTCAGTAGTTTTATAACTACTGAAGACTAAATCAAAGACTTCAGCTGTTTCAATGTCTGACGGTTAAACCCAAGTCTTCAGTTGTTTTATAACAACTGATGATCACACCAATACGGTCAGTCATTTCAAACCTCTGAAAGTTAATGCCACGTCATCACTAGTTTCACCAAATGATGACTAACACCAAAACCTTCAGTCGGTTCATAACCCTACCCTATAAATACCTTATCTCACCAGAGTTTTTCTCACCTTTCCTCTCAAACTAACGTTCAAAAACTTGTACCCTCTCTTCATCCATGGCGACCATGCAACTAAAACCACGACACAACTGTGTCGCTCACCTTACCAAATCACCATACTGGACCAAGTTTCACAACGCCATTGATTTAATGGTCCAGTCACCTTACCAAACAGCCTTTCTGATAAACCCCACCATATATGCCGAATCCCTTAGCCAATTCTGGACAAACATCACTCTTGTTTCTGAGGAGAATGACACAGAGTAGCTTCATTCGTTTGTCCATAGCCAAAAGGTGGCCATCAATCCAGAGATTCTTCGCCAAACCCTCAATCTGGATGATGCCACTTTCCCGACTAGCTATCCAAAGGGCACCACTGATCTATCATTTGCCCACCATGGATACGAAGGCAACCTGAGTGCCTCTACCATATTGAAGAAACATTTCCAGGATGCTGAACGGCTTATCTTTCATATGGTCAATGTCTGCCTGGCCCCCAAGACTTCATCATGGGATCAAATGTCCACAAGGTGGCAACAGGTATTGTACTCCATCCTTGAGCAACAACCTTTAAATTTTTCTGACATACTATTCTTAGAGCTCAAGGATATGGCCCAAAAACAACTTTCTAACCGTTGGATATTATATCCTCGGTTCATAATGGCCATAATTGAAAACCAGCTTCAAGCTGAGGGACTTGTTGGCCTGGGAGTCCCTGCTATGGCTGTATTGCCTGAAGTATACTCCCGGCACAACTCTGACCAATCACTCAAAATGGCTGCCAAGCTGCGCAAACCCACGCAGCTGGAACCCACAGCCACCACCACAAAATCCAAAGTCCCCACCAAACCAAAAACAAAACGAACCAAAACAGCTATTCAGGAAGATGAGTCCCCTGAAGATGCTCCTGTACCACCAAGACAGGATATACTTACTGGTGTAAACCCCCCAGTAGTATCAGAGACTCACCCAGCCACAGCCGCTCAGGATTCCTCTCAAAAGGAACCTGAAGCAACCAAAGAAGGGGTACCCACAAATCTGGAATCTTCCTCATTCGAGGAGATTGCCATTGAAACACACCATTCTCCCCAGGTGCATAATACCCTATCTCCTCATGAAAATGCCCCCCAAAGTCCAACACTTATAATTGCAAATGTGCTGACTCAGCTGCATGCCTCTCCTCCTCCCCAACAACCACCTAAAGGGAAAACCACAGATATTGAGGTAGAGGATCAACATGCTTCTGACAACCCACAACACAGGGGTTTAAATGTTCAGTCTCCTAGTGTAGATACGGAGATAAGAATATCTGGTGAGGCTGCCACCTCTTCTGCATCAGCACATGATCAGACTGAGGCTGGTAACATGGCTAAGACCTCATCAGAGGCAACAGCTGATGAAGGACATCGTCCTGAGGCTGGAAGTCCCCAGTTCCAAGAAAAAGGGGCACATGCTACATCTGGTCTACACCCAGGGCATGTACATCTTGCTACTAGCAGGAGGTCAGGTGATTCAGCATCTGCTGATGATGACCTGGGCTTTTTTTATGATGTTCTAGCCCAGAACACAATTCTTGAGGAAGAAGTCAGTAGACTACAAAGACTACTTGACCAATTCTCTCAAGAAGCAAGTCCATCTGATACCACCATACACCCACAGATGGCACCTTCACCTGAAGGTCTCCTAAACACTCAGCCACTAAAAACATTCAATCCACCAGCCTCTACCTCTGGCACTGCTTCTCAGGTACAGAACCCCTCTGAGCAAACAGCTGCTATCTTTCATAAATCCCTACCTCTCATCACCCCAATGATCACCGACATTGTGATCAAAACCTTGGATGACAGACTTCCCTCCATCATACAGCCACTGGTGGAGGAGATTGTGAGCACAAGGCTTTCTACTACTCAAACCCTTGCAACCAATGCAACCAAAAAGGGGGAGAGTCAGTTAGTAAAAGACAAAGGGAAGAGCATATTGATAGAGAGAGAACAGGAGGAAGAAGAGGTTGTGAAAGAGACTGAGAAGGAGGAAGAGTATGTGAAGGGAGCTGACACTGATCAAGTGAGTGAAAGTCACAAAGACTTTCACATCACATATAAGAAGAGGAAGATTGAAAGAAAAGAAAAAGAACTCCAACTTGATGAGATGGTCAAAATGGCGGATGCTACACATAGTAAATCTATGGACTCCATTATTGATCAACTATATAGACAAGGGTTCGATACTGCACAGCTTGACTCAGAGATTAGAAGACTTGAAGTTGAAGAAATTAACTCAAGATGGGCAAGTTATGATGTGTTAGAAAGAGAAAGACTGGAGATCATGATCAGATTCATTGCAAAGTATCTTGGAAGATCATTGATAGAAATTAAGTCATGGACCAGGGACAGTATCTTGGCAATAACCACCAAGATAATATCAGGTCTTGAGGCAGTGAGATACATGAGGGATCCGATCATTCCTCGGTACATAGTGGCATCTACTAGATCTCCATTCTCATCAGGTGCTATATCATGATTCGTAGCAAGTGGAGTCCCAGCAGCAGAAGCATTCTCCATGTCAAAGCGACTGAGAATGTCTCCTACATACTTGGTCTGATGTAGAAAGATTCCATTAGGTGTTTGATCCACCTGTAACCCGAGAAAGAACTTCATCTCCCCCATAGCACTCATCTCAAACTCTTTCTTCATTACTGCTTCAAACTCTTTACATAACTCTTCGTTCTTTGACCCGAAGATTATGTCATCAACATATATTTGTACAAGCAGTAGGTCGCCATCCTTTTCTTTAATAAACAGTGTACAGTCAATTACTCCCCTGCGAAAGCCGTGTTTCACAAGATGAGTTGAGAGTTTCTCATACCAAGCTCGAGGAGCTTGATGAAGCCCATATAGAGCTTTGTCGAGCTTGTAAACTCTGTCCCGATGGTAAGGATCTTCAAAACCCTCTGGTTGACTTACATAGACTGTTTCTCTGATTTCCCCATGAAGGAATGCACTCTTTACATCTAATTGGTAGACTTTGATCTTCATGTACGATGCATAGGCAAGGAAGATACGAATAGCTTCCATCCTTGCCACGGGTGCAAACACCTCATTATAGTCAATTCCCTCGACTTGGCGAAAACCTTGAACCACCAGTCGAGCTTTGTTCCTGAAATGACCCCTTGGTCATCCTTCTTGCATTTTAGTACCCATTTAGTGCCAATGACTTTAGCACCTTTAGGTCTATCAACCAGAGTCCATACACCTAACTTCTTAAACTGCAGAAGTTCTTCTTGCATGGCACTCACCCATGCCTCATCATTTAGTGCCTCACTGACATATTTTGGCTCAACCTGCGAGACAAAACATCGATAAGCACCATCATGAATGTATCCTTTCTCCATAACCGAGGCGTAATCAGCTGAGTATAACTGATTTCGGGTTTGTACTCCTGATCTGACATCCCCAATAACATTGTCAAGGGGATGATAGACGTTTAATCGTGATCCTGGAGTAGTTGGAACAGCCACCTCAGAACCAAGATTATGAACATTTTGTTCTGCATCTGAGGTAGTTGGAGTTTGAGGTTCTGAAGTCGATGGAGCATCACTCGTAGATGCTTGTGGACTTTCAGGAACTGGAACCTGTTCCTCCTGACTGTTCTGGTCATCTGCTTCAGTTTCATCTTCAGAGGAGGAGTCACTGTCATTGACTGCTCCCCCTGACTGAGTAGATGATTCTCCCTGTGTGCTTGATGGTGTATTCAGAATATCATACATCATCCTAGTAGCTAACTCATCATCCGAGGGAGAGAGAGGTATGTTGAAGGATTTGAAGAATCCATCATAATCGAAGAAGTAGGCAGGTCCTTTGCCTGTAGGTGGCGTGGTATATCTCTAAACGTCGACATTACACCACACTTCTACAAGACCCGTTGAGTTATTGTAAACTCGCTTATTCGGTATGTTGTATCCTAGAAAGATTCCTTCATCTGCCTTCTCGCTGAATTTTCCTTCTTGTGTCTTCTTCAGAAGTGTACACGGCGCGCCAAAAGGTTCAAGATACTCCAAATTCGGTTTACGTCTTTGTAGTAGCTCATAACATGTCTTTCCGTGGCGCTTGACTATTAGGACTCGATTCAGTGTATAACATGCATTTGCTACTGCCTCATTCCAGAATTGGATAGGCAGTTTCGAGTCAGCCAGCATAGTCCGTGCAGTCTCTATCAAGCTTCTATTTTTCCTCTCAGCAACACCATTCATCTGAAGCGTGTAGGCTGAAGTGAATTGATGAACAATTCCCTTTTCTTTGCAATATGCCTCCATCCATTGATTCTTGAATTCTGTCCCGTTGTCTAAGCGTACTTGTCTAACTTTTAGCTTGTAGAGAGATTCCAGAGTGGTGACTAATTCCTTGAATGACTCAAATGTTTCTGATTTGGATTTCAGAAACATTACCCAAGTGAACCTCGAGTAGTCATCAGTGACCACAAAACAGTACAAATCGCCTGCAATGCTCTTTGTACTGACTGGACCAAACAGATCCATGTGAAGAAGTTCAAGAGGAAGTTCTATTGAATGAACTTTCTTTTCCTTATGAGACTTCTTTGTCTGTTTGCCTTTCTTGCAAGCTACACAAAAGTCAGGAAGTTGGAAGTTCTTGACATTTACTCCTCTCACTAAATCCATCTGAATCAAGTGATTCATCTTCCTTTGGCTAATGTGTCCCATTCTCCTATGCCAGGAGATTGAGTCCTTCTCAGTAGCTTTAGATAGAAAGCACTGCACCTCATGATCCGTTGGAGCAGCTGTTGACAGATCCAAGACATAAAGGTCCTTATATCTTGAAGCAGTCATCAGAACTTGGTCCTCTGGGATCATATAGTCTTTCTTCAGCACGTAACACTTCTTGTTGTCGAAGATGACTTTAAATCCTTTATCGCAGATTTGGGAAACAGAAAGTAAGTTATTCTGAAGTTGTTGAACGTAGTTCACCTTATCAAACTTAACTTTCTGATTTCCCACTTCTCCCTGTGCTGTGATGTATCCTCCCTTGTTTCCTGCAAAGGAAACATGCCCTCCTTTTATTTGTTTGACGTTTGATAAAAGGGCTCTATTTCCTGTCATGTGCCTGGATGCTCCGCTGTCTATAATCCACGTGTTAGTCTCAGCGCTGTATCGAACACCCTGCACATATCAAGTAAATGTATTAGTTTAGGTTAGGAACCCAAGCCTTTACTGTCTTGGGTTTCCCAGAGGCATCACACATCATAAACTCTACCCATTGACCCTTAGAGGGTGAGGGTAGCTCAGATTCCTTCTTGTCATCAGTATCAGACACACAGGATGACTTCTCTTTCCATAAGCCAGATTTGTGCAATGCCTGTTTATGATAAACAGTCGTCTGGCTTACAGGTTGGACTTTAGGTTCACTGATCTTCTAGGTGGAGTTAGAGAACTCCTCTTAGAAGACCTAGGTCTAGAGTCCTGAAGATCAATCTTCTTCCTAGGTGTCTGATAGAAAGGACAATAGGAAGCTATATGTCCACATTCTCCACAGTTGTAGCATAATCTGCTATCAACTTTATGAGTAGACTTTCTTTGTGGAGAAATGCATGACACTTTAGTAACATCAATTACTTTAGATTTTGACTCTTGCATGTTTGATGTTTTCTCTGGTTTAACAAATTTAACTGTTTTAACCTGTTTAACTTGTTCCACTTTTTGGTTAACTGGTTTTTGACTTGTAGCATGTGAAAAATTAACGTTTGAAGTCCTTTTAGGTTCTGATTTGACTCTGTTTGACCCTGACTTTAAGTTAACTTTTTCAAATTCATTTTCCAGATTAACACAAGGCAATTTACCCTTTGCCTTTGAAGTGGCCTCCTTTTGTTTCTGTCCAGATTCAGTAGATGAACATGATGTGTCTGGATCAGTAACAAGAGGAGTGGTCACCACATGATCCTTGATGGGGTTGTTGTTTACTGGTTTAGACTTGATGTTCATCAAGGTCTCAGGTGGTGGTGGAACCACTTTGTAGCCTAATCCCTCCCCATTATTCCTTTCTCTCACTAAGTGTTGAACTATGTGTGAAGAACTAGTCCAACTATGCAGTTTCTGTTTTAAGGAGTTAACTTCTACTTCTAGAACTGCCTTTTGCTTCTTAGTGTCCTCTAGGGAGTTTAGATAGTACCTAATGTCATTTGCTTGATTAAAGGCAACTACTTCGGTTTCCCTAAGTTGTTTAGTCAATAGGTCTATCTTTTCTTTATAACTATGCTCATTTTGTTTTAGAACTCTATTGGCCTCAGTGCATAGTTGTAAATCTTTTACTAAGTTATCATTGTGATCTAATAACCTAGCAAATTTTTCATCAATGCTATTCCTAAACATATCACAGTTAGAACAAGCATGATTATTAAACATTTGGTCAGTTGTACTTACCTGTGTTGTTTCAGAAGAGTTAGCCATCAACGCAGCATCAGACGTCTCTGGTTCTGGTGATTCTGACTTTTCTGTTTCTGACGTGGAAGTCTCCTCCTTTGGCTTGTAACTGACCTCAGCTGCAGTTGTTTCTTCACTGTGTGACATCGCTATTTCAACTGCTAGATCACCTTCACTCGCAGAATCATCATCAATATCTTCAACACTGGCAATGTTAGATTCTGGTGAGACAAATCTAAAACTCCAGTCCTGTCCTTCATCATCATGAGCAGTCAAGGCTTTTGGGTCCTTGTTTGATGAAGTAGAACTGGAAGCTTGCTTGTCTTGGCGAGTAAAGGATGAGAATGGGTTCCCATTACCCGTCTTCTTTGGCTTGACACATTCCCTCTTGAAGTGCCCTTTCTCTCCACAGTTGAAGCAGGTCACTTTGCTCTTGTCAAAGCCAAATGTGGTGTCCTTAGTAGCTATCAGATTCTGTCCTGTCTTCTTAACAAACTTCTTCGCCCTTCGGACAGCGCTAGCTAAGGCCCACATTATATCCATTCTTTCAAGCTCCATTTCATCTACCTGCTCGTATTCCTCATCTGCCAGATGGCAGTTTCCAATCTTCCCAGCAACTAGTCCATCATATGAATGAACTACTGCAGCTAGAAGATCCATATGCTCTCGTGCTACTTCTATGGTCACATTACCGAGGTTCTCAGTCTTCAATTTGGTAGCACTTGCTTCTGATCCAATATAGTGGGTACAAGATGACCCTGACGTGTCTGATCCAGAAGGAGAAGCATGTGAAGGACCTGATGAGCTAGACACAAATGCTGTCTGGAGAGGTGCTCTAGATGTCTTAGCTTGAGGCGTGGCGTTGTATAAAGCTAGGTTTTGTGTATACGAAGACTTCTGTGCTCTATACTTCATCCTTAGTGCTTCTTCACGCAGCTTGAGAATGAAGTCATTTATATCCAGCTTTACAAGCATTCCATTCTGTCTAAGATTAGACACGAATGAAGCCCACTTATCAGGCAATCCGTCTGCGAAGTTGCTTACTTTCTCTTCCATAGTCGTTTCCACTCCATGTGTATGCAACTCGCTCATCAAGTGGTAGAATCTGTCTATGACTTCATCTAAACTCTCGTTACCAATCGATGAGAAGTTATCGAATTCCTTCTTTAACTCCTTTGCCTTGATTGCCTTCAATGATGCATTCCCATCATATCTCTTCTCTAGCTCATCCCACAATTTCTTGGACTGCTTGTTCTCTGAGTACTGGTGGAATATGTCTTTGGGGATAGACTGAGTGATCAACGCATACACCCTTTTCTCTGCATTATACTTTACTTTCTGTGCATCAGTCATCCCACTTAACGTTAACTTAACTCCATCTGCTCCCACCGGTGTACTATAACCAACCTCTATAGCTTCCCACAGATTAGGATCTACTCCATTGAGGTAGATCTCAAAACGTTGTTTCCAGTGGGGAAACTCATCTAAAGTCAAGAGCTTTGGTGGTTTATTGTGATTACCCACCTCACTCTCAAGCAACAGCAGGTTCTGAATCCTTGAGTCCTTCCCAGCAGTAAAGGCTGACATCTGATCTTCCATGGCTAATAAACTTAGTATCTAATCAAATAACTTTAACTGATGCGACTGAAGGATGCGAATGGTCTAATCGTGCGTATGAACTCTGCGATTGGTTCAACCGTGCGACTGAACAGGGCGAATGGTTCAGTCGTGCGAATGAATCTGGTGCGTATGAGCTATGCGAACGAACGGTTCAGTCGGCCGAATGAAGGTGCGACTAGGTCCAGTCGTGCGAATGAGCACTGCGAATGGAGTCCAGTCGTGCGAATGGGTCACTCGTGCGACTGAAGCTGTTGTTTTGCGAAAATTTCTAGGTTTGACGGGTTTCAGCCGTAAAAATTCGAAATTTTGCAAGTCCAAATCGCTTAAGTCCGTAGAAACTGAACTTCAATGAGCAGGGAACGTCCAAGATCACTTTTGATGCTAAAGATTGTGTTTTTCGTGCAAAAACACAAACTTTTATGCAATCTTGATTGAATCAACACGAAATCAAGAGCCAAAGCTCTGATACCACTTGTTAGGACCTGGTATTTGAACGAAATACCTAGTGATTGCGTGTTAAACCAACTCAAATAGTGCGGAATCCTATTTGATTGGCGATCCAATCAGTGAGAACACACGATGAATCAATCAAGAATTGAAATCAACGTCAGAAATCGATTAGGAACCGATCTGATGTGTTCTGTGAACTTGGAGAACGATTTGGGAGGCTTCTGGACGGCTAGGGTACGTCTGGAATCGTAATGGGATTAATCCTTCGTTTTTCCACGAATTGGGTCTATTTATAGGTTAGTATTGTTCAATCGTGCGACTGGGCCATAAGTATGGTTCAGTCGTGCGATTGAACCATGCGGTTGATTCATCCGCACGACTGAGTGTTCAGTCGTGCGACTGAGCCAATCTTATGTGTCAATCATACGACTGATCCAGTCTCCTGGTTCAGTCGTGCGATCAAGTCAATCGTATGAAGTTATTCATGCGTGTGGTCCATTCGCATGGGCCATTCGTATGAGAACTTCATTAAGTTAAGTTTGAATGTTTTAATTAATATAACATAATGTGCAATCATTCAAACATTCATAAACCCAATCAATTCAATCACAACTTATTAATGAAATATTAAACATCACAAGTAACAAACAATTCATTTCATTTCATTAATCAATACAATTTACATCATAATCAGACAGACAAGTTCATTACATTACAAATTATGATCTAGGGACATACATGCATCAACAGATTTGTTACTCCATCCATTTAAAAATTTTAAATGATATAAACGCACCACACAAGATAATTTGTTGAATTTGCAATTCGGGTACACCTTTTCTTCAACTTCCTTGACGAGGTCATCAAACTTGCTTCCTTTATTGTTCATATCTTGACTATTGTTTGAAGCATTCTCATGTACTTCCACTCCACTTTCACCATCTGGTTCAATAGCATCATTCAACAAATCATGCATTTCCTCATTAAGGGTTGTGCTAGTCGATGCAACCGTTGTGCCTTCACTATGATATTCCCATCTAAAGTATTCTGGCCGGAACCAGAAACATATGAGGTGATCTAGAACACTTTGTCTACTTTGATATTTCATATATACACACTTTGTACATGGACACTTTATCTTTCCCCCATTGACGGATTTTCTTGTAAATGCAAAATTCAAGAAGGTTTGCACTCCGTTAACAAAAGTTTGACTTGATCTAGGCGCATCATACATCCAAGATCTATCCATGACTACATGATTCAAACACATTATAATCAAACAAATTATGATTCAAGCAAGAAAGTAGAAATAGGACTATGTTTAAAAGTTGGGTCACTAATAGGGCTGCTCATCGTCAATTTGCAAGAAAACAAGTGAATTGGCTCTTCTAAATTACACTATATTAAAAAAAACAAAAATAAAGTCTATTAGTGGAAGGTGTACAATTTATCTATGCATGAGCAATCGTGTAAGTTGTTAGGAACTATTATGATGTTCATATGCTAATAGGTAACGGAGGATGCATTGTGTTGCGGGGGGAGGAGAGGACACGCACTCAACTTTATCCAGACAAATTAAATTAGTCCCCCAAGCAATTTTGGTAATAGGCCCCTAAACTTTTTTACAAACTGGATCAAGTCCCAACTAGTTTTGTGATAGGCCTATGTTTCAATTGAAATTCCCAGAGTCAAACTAGGTTCTACATGCAATTCTCAATGTAACTATACCAAAAGAGCTCATTATCAATTGAAATTCCATGCTTCATGTTAAGATGTAATATAAATTTATGGTAATATATAGTTATAGATCAATCTGTATTTTGTCTTTTCTGCTACCGTGATGAAGAAGATAGAGAAAGTACCTGAAATCGACGAGTTCACTGTCAACTACTGATGATCTTCAAATTGAATTTCCGACCAGAGCAACGTTGATGAAATAAAAGAATGAGGAACCTAGTTGCAGCGGTGAATACCGTGAGGACTGAACTTTCAAACGATAAGGATCCTACAAACGCAAACTACATTAAACAACTAACTTTTGACTTTTGAACGGTGATGAACGGTGATCAAATCCAACAATTAACAACAATTAAGTCAAAATGATTCATTACTAAGTGCAAAAATAAAATAAACAATTACATTGAGTATGAAATTAGTTATTTGTTGGTCATTCTAGAAACTTAATTTTCTATCTTTTTTACATATTAATCCAGATGCCTACACCAAAAAATTGCATCATCTACCTAAATTAAAACTTATCATCAATAGTTTCTTCATCAATTCTCAATATCATTTTCCATATCAGTTATAACTCATCAATAATTCTTTATTGATTCAAAAGTATTATAATTATCAATCACAGAAGGTGTTTACCAACTGAGATTATACCCGCACTTGATTTAACACTATATCGCCAAATCCGAAACAAATCCCACTTCATTGTGCCAACTGTAATTCACGAAACAAATCAGTATGTTTCTTCACCTCATCGCTTGATGTCGAGCGGTATGTTCTTAGAAGGTTTATCAAATACAACTGATCCGATTATTTCATCTGCAATTCACGAAACAAATCCGACTTTAATTGATATCAATCTGAATCTGATATGCTCATTAGAAGGTTATCAAATCCGACCAGTTCCGATTGAGAACATAATTCGATTGAGATAATTCGATTGAGATAATTCGATTGAGATAATTCAAAAGTACATAATCCAAACAAGATAATTCAAACGAAACAGATTAGATTGAGAACATAATTCGATTGAGATACATAATTCACCTTTATGCAGATCTGATTGAGATGAAGAACTCGAGAAATCTCACCACAACGAAACCAATTGCGGTACAAATCGCTACCTTCTGGATTTCTAATCACGATGATGAAACCTAGTTTTTAGGCCAGATTCGATTGAGATGAAGATCCGATTGTAAGGCCAGATGGGTGATCGAAGCAGGGAGTTAGAGGATGAAAATTTAGGTTAATAAAATAAACCAAAATTTTTGAGATGAGATGAAGATCCGATTTTAAATTTAGTTTTTAGGCCAGATTCGATTGAGATGAGATGAAGATCCGATTTTAACTTAATAAAAATTTTTGGTGGGATTTGTTTGGAGGGAGTAGTTTTTTCATAACAATATATGCCACTAAACATTTTTGAAAAAAATTTTAAGGGTGTATAAATGTTGGATTGATTAGTGGTATAAAATTAAAAGCCATAAAAATATATAACCTATAAGTATGGCATAATAAAGTGCCGCTAAATCAGTATATTTGAAGTATAGATGATAAACAAGACTAAATATATGGGTCAACCAAATATGACACATACAAAGTGTTACTGAAACTATATATTAGTGGCAGGAAAGTTAAATACCTCAAAAAACGTGTGCCACTAAATGACACTTTTTTTGTAGTGTGTGTGTGCTAAAAATGAAAAAGAAAATACAAAAATAGAAAGTTGCAAAAAGAAAAGAGAAAAATATAAAATGAAAACCTAAAAAAATAGAGTTTAGTTGTTCATTCATTATTTTAGGATTGAATCTGCCTTTGCAATATGTGAGAAATGATAGTACATTGGTTTTGATTAGTTGCATACTTCGCTTACTAATAAAGTCTGACATGATCAGATATGATGTGTGGGCAAGTTCATGCAGCTTTACTGAAAAATTAAATTCTTGTGATTAAACTAATACAATTATGCTTTCGTGTTTGTCCATCTTAGAACCAATGAGTAGTGTTGACTTATCAGATTGATTCTTTGTAAAGTCACAACCTCACACCTGGTGGTGATATGAATAACCATGAGATCTGTTTAACACAACTATTCACTTTTCTGTTATGAGTCATCATAGACCTGAAGTGACGAGGTATCCTCTATTGTAAGCCATTACAGACCTAGATATTCTCACCTGATGCAAAAGATGCCATGTGCACAATCCTTTTAATAAGTCCAAAATGGATGCCCAATGATACTTTATGGATCATCACTATCTATTTCTTTATGAAACGGATTTGGAGATTACCTAGTGGTTCGTCCATGGTGGTTCTCTCGAAGATTATCAAATGGTTTAACCATGATGATTCTCTCATTGACCTAAACATGAGATATGGTTAAACATATATGCCAGGTTAATAAGTTGAGTAACTTGCTTTCTTGCATGCCTTGATGATAGTTGAACTCTCAAAGTCTAAGTGTGGGTTACATAAAGTCATATCTAATCAAACCTTAATCAATCCAAGAATTGAAAAAGTAAGTCTGTTGATTCTTTGCCAAAATCACTCATTGTCTATCCTTAGATCTAGTCTCACCTTTGCTACGGAAATGCTGACCTGGAACACACTTGATCATGATTTAATCACTATCTATGACTATCCATTTTTTCATTTTAATATGCTGATCTAAACTGATATGATCTCACTATAGGCATGTGATTCAATATGTGTATTTCATATTTTTCTTCTGCTTTGATTTTAATTTTTGTATGATTTTTGTGTGCAAGCATGTTGATAATGATTGGTTTGCTCTATTTGCAAAACAATATAATCTTCTAAGTTTATAAACTTAAAAGTTTAGGGGGAGTAAGGATTGAAGAAGAGAAAATTAAAATAAACTGTTTTGTTGGGTGGAAAGGATGAAGCTCAAATTTATAAGCATGTGTGTGTGTTTGATATGATGTAAACATGAACCTGAAATCATTTCAGAATAAGTGGAAAAGCTTCTTGCAAACAAAACTCAAATGAGATAATTCGTATTTTTGAAAGATTTTGCAGGACCGTTGAAGGGTATGCACTTACAACACAACAACACAATGAGGACAGTTACTTAGAACACTTAACAGATCAAATAGGGAACTGGTTAACTTTTAGTGAAAGATGCTAAGAACACACGTAAAGATGAGACAGAACAAGATTGCAAACAACACAAGTAATTGGTTTTCAAGAATGCTGTATATTGCTTCTCAAGTTCTATTACAAATGTTACAAAGCATAAAGGAAAGTTACAAGTACTTGAGATACATATACTACATCCTACAGCCGGCCATACTTTGAAGGCCAGCTAGATACATAAGACTAGACAACTACAAAATCAAATGTAGAGTCAAAAGGTAGATTTGCCTTTTGACTAGTGATTATGATATGCCATAGCTCACATCCTAATATATTACAAAAAGGATAAAAGTACGTAAAGCAGAAAGCGCAGACTCAAGACCTCAATGTACAGTTACCAAAATCATGGACCTTTTGACCAACTCATGTAAGTTGGTGACTTTACAGAGTTGCAGCGAAAAGGTGGCCCAACTTTGTGGTAAAGTACATCTGATAAGGACATGTCTCTAAAGTCTTCGAAAGAAATCTGTCTTCAGTCTTTGGCTACGGAAGACTTTGTCTTTGAGGCTTCGGAAGACTTCACTTTTGGCTTCGGAAGATGTTGGTCTTGGCTTCGGAAGAGTTTACACTTAGAATATTTCTAGTGCAAGGTGTAAAACTTCCGAAGCATTTCTACTTATGTTCTTTAGTGCATGCATGTAGAGAGACTTTGGATGTTTTGGCTGCATTAGATTTATAGGAATACATACAAACTCCCCCTAGGCTGATGCTACAAAAACATTTGAAGATCTTCAGCAGTTGACAGTCCTTATAATGATGATGACCATTCCCTTCTTCATTAGATGGTCAGGATCACTCAGACTCTCATAATATCTTCTCATCTCAAAGAGATCATGCATAGGTAGGTTGAATAAGTCTTGCCATGTGTAGATATTTTCACCACCTTGATCTCTGATCACATGCCATCTCTCTGGATTAGTTGTGAAGGTCCAGGATCAGATGGCTCTCTCAGCTGCAAGAGGAGCCACTTGAATTGGAGTTGATTGGGCTGCCTCTTCATGCACTTCCTCAGGTTGATCTGACTCAACCTGAGGTGTAGAGGTGGATGATTTAGACTTTTTCTTCTTCTTTGACTTTGGTTTGGAAGCCATCCTCTTCTTCCTCTTTGAAGACTTTAACTAAGAAGACTGGTCTACAACACCTTGTTGATCAGTCTTATCTTGCTCAGTTGGGTGTTCCTCCCTCACAGGTTCAGAAGGAGAAGGAGTTTGACCCTGCTGTGGATCAAAAGATGAAGCTTGCTGAGGCTCAGTAGGAGGTCCAGGTTGTGTTGTCTCAAATTGTTCAACCTTAACCTCCACTTTAGGTGGGGCTTGACTTGGAGGGGAGTGTAAGTCAATCAGCTCTCCACTCTTGATCTTCTGCTTGATTACCCTGATGTGCTCATCCATTATAGATAGAGACATAGGGCCAAGTCTTCTTCCGGAGAATCCATACAACTTCAAGAAGCTCATCATCCTTTGTCTATCAGCAGACTTCTTCATACTCTTTTGGATGATAGCTCTTGACTTTGCAGCTTCTTCCCTCATCTTTCTCTTTGTTGCCTTTTGTTCTTTGAGCACTTGAAGTTCAAGCTGTTTGAGATACTCAAACTCAATGTACTTAAAGGACAAGGGAAGAAGTGCTGATGGCTGGTAGAGACCTATGGCACTCAGGTAGTTGATCATGTTTTGCCTATCTGTTTCCTTGTCTACCTGAGGTTCTTGTGTAGCTGCCACAGCCTTTTGCACAGGGCTTTCTTAAACTGGGGAGAGAGTAGGAACATGCTTGTATAATCTTTTCTGTCTCTTCTCATCTTTGAATTGGAGAAGTAGTCTTGCATCCTCTACTTCCTTCATCTCTCTTGACACTTCCATGTCAGCCAGTTCATTTAGTTACTCTAAGGGGAGAGATATAATCTCATCTATATCATAGTTCATGGTCTGCAGATAAGTAATCCTGATTGCCCTCAACTCATCATTTTGAGTGTTTGGTCTTGGGGGAACCCTGATTGCAGCTTGCATAAAGCCTGAAGACCCAGAGGAACTTTCTCCCCTTAGTTTCCTTTTCTTCTCTCTCTCCTCCTCCTCAATCTCCTCAAGAGTTAGAATCATTTTCCCTTTGTCACCCACATACTTTTGTGACACAGGTTGGAGAGAGCTTTGGCCTTCATTGCTTGGTGTAGCATCCAAGCTTTGGCCAGAGTTTTCCCTTTGAAGCTAATCTCAGGGTCTGCCTCAACATCTGGTTGACCAATGATATTACCTGATTGCCTTTGTCTCCTTTTAAGAGTGAACTCTTCAGTTATTCTGTCTTGAATCCTGAGTGCTAACCTGTCAGCTTGTCTAGATTGACTTGGGTTGACAAGTGGCATGTTGATCAGGTCAAGACCTTCATAGTAGTTCAAGGTCTGAAAATTGAACACCTCTTGTTACCCTTGAACTCTTTGAAGAATGAGGGCTCTTCTATCAACATCATACCTCCACCCAATAATGTAGTTTGAAGTTCCTTGAAGTGGGGATGATATAGCCCTTGGAATGCCTTCCTCAAAGAGACTCCTAATGAGAGAGTCTATAGTGTCCATATCAATGTGAACTTGAGGAAGTTGCTGAGTATGCATAATTGCAAGTGAGGATGGTGATTTCTCAATGTCCATACTCCCTGAAGAACTCCCAAGTTCTGTGACTGTAATGACTTTGTCCCCCTTTTTGGTAGCATCACCCTCTTGCATAGGTGAGCTAGGATTTAGGTCAATCACATTCACAGGTTTTTGTGTTCCTGGTTGAGCTCTCCTTAAAGGTCTCCCAGCTACTTTTTCCCTGAGATAAGATATTTCAAGTTGCTGATCATTGACCCTGTTGTGTAAGGCAGTCACCTGAGGTTCAAGGTGACTAACCTTAGAGACTAAATAGGAGCATGTTTTTGACTATTTTTGCACCTTTAGTATTAAATTCCCCTCATCTTCATCAGTAGAATCATTGGGGGATGAGATGATTGGACCAAAGTCCTCTCTCTCACCACCAGCTTCAGGTTCTTAGCTGCTGGATTTCCATTACACATTGACAGCCTTAGTTGAAGTATCAATGGGCTGAGTTGCCATGGTTGAGGTCTTAATAATGTAATCACTTGAAGAAGTGAGAGCCTCTTCCATATGGACCTCTTGAACAAGTTCAGGGAGATCCACCTTAGTGATGGGTGACTAATGTGGGCTAGACAAAAGAGACTCAGGAGTACTCATCTCTCTTTGAGTAGGGGAAGAGAATTTAGGTTTAAAGAATAGTGTAATTGAAGAAGATAGTGAAAGAGGGGGGAACCGTTGGGTATTTATGTGAAAAGGATTTAAGACAAAGTTAATGAAAGAGGATAAACTTTAAAATCCGGATGTCGGTCCCACCTCTAAAAAGTAGTTTACTTTTGCCCAAAAAGTAATTTTCTTGGAATTCGAGATATCTTTCGAAGGTTATTTGCTTCGGAAGTTCTAAAGAAAAAGCTTCCGAAGGCAAATTAGCTTCGGAAGATATTTCAAAGGTTTTTGAGAATTGCTTCAGAAGAGAATTAACACTCAGAGTTTTTATTCTAAAGAGAATGAAAACTTCCGAAGGTAAATTGCTTTCGGAAGAAACTTGTTCTTTGAAAACATAAAAGTACTTAAGTTGATTTTAAGCTTCGAAAGATATTTCAGAAATTTCTTCCGAAGGTAAAATTACTTAAGTAGTTATTTGTTTACTAAGACATAAATTTCTTCCGAAGGTAATTTTAAATCTTCTGAAAACAAAAGAGATCAAAATTTCCAAATATCTAAGAAAGTGTTTTGAAAAGATTTTCTTCCAAAAAAAACAAGGGCTTATGAAGGTGATGAAATAGACAACTTAGGACACACAAGGTTTTAGAAATAATATGATTAAGTTTTAAAAAAAGCTATTCAAAGTTAATCATCCTAATAGCTGATACAAGATATTTGAATCTCTGCTCATCAAAGGCTTTGGTGAACAAATCAGCATATTGTTCATTTGTGTTAACTTTGACTAGTTTGATTAATCCTTTTTCAAAGTTATCTCTAATAAAATGATACCTCATATTGATATGCTTTGTCCTTGAGTGCTGCACAGGATTTTCTGTGATTTAGATAGCACTGTTGTTGTCTATGTGGATGGGAGTCTCCTTGAAGTTGAATCCATAGTCCAGCATCTGATTTTGAATCCAAAGCACTTGAGCACAGCAGCTTGCAACAGCAATGTATTCAGCCTCAGCAGTTGATGTAGACACACAAGATTGTTTCTTACATTGCCAAGAGACTACTCTTCCACCAAGAAATTACATCCCCCTGATGAAGACTTTGCAGTCATGTTGCAACTACCATAGTCACTATCTGTATAAGCATACAGATTAAAGTCAGAATTCTTTGGATACCAAAGGCCAAGTGATGGAGCACCTTTGAGATATCTTAAAATTCTTTTGACAGTGACCAGGTGTGACATCTTGGGGTTGGCTTGATATCTTGCACAAATGCATGTAGCAAACATGATATCTAGCCTGCTAGTTGTGAGATACATAAGAGACTTAATCATTGCCCTATAGAGATGTTTATCAACACACTCCCCCTCAAGATCAGGTCCAAGGGAGTGATTTCTGGCTATGGGTGTCTTAGCAACCTTACAATCAGTCATGTTGAATCTCTTAAGTATGTATTGTACATACTTTGACTGACTTATGAAGATGTGATTGTCAACTTGCTTCACTTGAATTCCTAGAAAAAATTGAGTTCCCTATGGCACTCATTTTAAACCTGTCCTTCATCAGCTTCTCAAAGTCTTTGCAGAGCTTTGGATTAGTTGACCCAAAGATAATGTCATCTACATATACTTGAACTAGCATTATGTCATTTCCTGTTCCTTTGATGAAGAGAGTTCCATCTATAATTCCCCTTTTGTAGCCATGCTGATAGAGATACTGAGATAAAGTCTCAAACCACTTCCTTGGTGCTTGGTGCAGCCCATAAAGAGCTTTATCAAGCTTGCAGACATAATCAGGATGATCAGGATCTGCAAACCCAGGTGGTTGTCGGATCTGCAAACGCAGGTGGTTGTCTGACATACACCTTTTCATCAATCATCCCATAGAGAAAAGCACACTTGACATCAAATTGGTAGACCTTGAAGTTCTTGGATGCAGCAAAAGCTAGGAATATCCTAACAGCTTCAAGTCTTGCTACAGGAGCGAAAACATCCGTGTAGTCAATTCCTTCTTCTTGAGTATACCCTTGAACAACTAGTCTTGCCTTGTTCTTGATGACAAGTCCTCTATCATCTTTTTTATTCCTAAACACCCATTTGGTTCCTATGGTAGTCTTCCTTTGAGGAAGAGGACATAGGTTCCAAACCTTTTTCCTTTTGAATTGAAGCAGCTACTCTTGCATAGCTTTAACCTAACTTCCATCCTTTAAAGCCTCATCAATTTTCTTTGGCTCTATCTGGGACAAGAAACAAGAGTGAAGACAAACATTTGCATCATGGGTTTGTCCTCTTGTTCTCACCCTTGAATCCACATCTCCTATGATGTTATGGTAGGATGAAACTTGTGGATCCTTAGCTGAGGGATCATAACAAGTTGCTTAGACAGATCTAAATTTGAGAAATTTTGATCTGGAAAGGAAGATTCATCCTCCATATCAGCACACTTATCAAGATTGACTTGATCCAATGAGTGTGTGACATTATTGATGTTGTCTTCAATGGAGTAGTTTTCAGCATCAAGAAATTCCTGATCACTTTCATCACCACCATTTTCTCCAACATTTGAAGCTCCTTCATCTGAGTTTTATGCCTCTAAGCTGGAATTTGAAGGAACCCTAGAAGTATCAGCAGGATTTGTCATTGATGTGCTGGTAGAAGCTTCATTTACAGGATTGGTTACCACTGGAGCTGAAGATGTGTAGCTTGAAGGTCTTCTTAGCTCAAATCTTGAGTCAGGATCACATGTAGGTAGCATATCTATGGACCCTGAAACATTCTCACAAGATTTGTTAAAACAGTTGGTAACTAAATCAAGATCAAATAGCCAATCCGGACCAGAACCTTTCACACTTGGAGTGTGCTCATTGAAAGTCACATTGGCTGGCTCTTCAACTACTCTAGTTCTGAGATTGTATACTCTATAAGCTTTAACTTGGCAATTTGATCTTTGGTATTCAAGATGGTGCAAGGACATCCAAATGACCTGAGAAAACCAATGAAAGGTTTTCTCTTGTGCCAAAGTTCATAAGGAGTCTTACCATGTGTCTTAACCACTAAAACTTTGTTTTGCACATAGCAAGCAGTGTTCACTGCCTCTGCCTAGAAGGTGATGGGCAGTTTAGAGTCAGACAACATAGTTCTTGCAGCTTCAATTAGTGTCCTATTTCTCCTCTCAACAACACCATTTTGCTGAGGAGTCCTGGGAGCATTATATTGTATTGTAATACCTTTTTCATCACAAAATATATCAAGGATTTGATTCTTAAATTTAGTTCCTTGATCACATCTTATGGTTTTAACCTTGTGATCATATTGATTCTTAATCTTTAAGATTAAATTCTTCAGAATCTTAGGGGTCTCATCCTTAGTTCTAAGAAGAAAGACCCAAGTGAATCTTGTAAAGTCATCTGTGATCATCAAACAATAAGAGGTCCTTCCTAGACTCATTACAGTGGTGGGGAAAAAGAGATCCATGTGTAATAAGTGTATGGGATCAGTGATGGAATTTCTTTCCTTTGGCTTGTGAGATACCTTGTGTTGCTTCCCTTTCAGGCATGCAACACAGTGGTCATCACTTATAAACTCTTTCTTTGGTATTCTAGTTACCAAATCATTCTTAATTAGTTTATTGATGTTTTTAAAGTTTACATGGCACATTCTTTTATGCCAGAGGAAAGATTCATCATTATATGCTTTAGATAGAAAGCATGAAACTTCTCCTGAGGGAGATGTTTCTTGCAAATTCATCTCGTACATGGTTCCTTTCCTGGGGGCTCTGAGCAGGATGTGCTCATGAGGAATGACCAACCCGGGCCTGAGAACAATGCACTCATGCTCAGTGAAGAGCATGCTATGACTCTGATCACAAAATTAGGATACACTCAGAAGATTGTACCCAAGCTCCTTGACAAAGTTTACCTTCTCAATGTTGAGCTTACCATTTGTGACCTTGCCCCTTCCTGTAATGTAACCTCCTGCATCTCCTCCAAAAGCAACTGGTCCTCCATCAATTCTTTCAAACTTTTGGAGTAGTGACCTATTGCCTGTCATGTGCCTGGAACAGCCACTGTCAATGATCCATACATTTCTTTCAAACTTTTGGAGTAGTTACATTTGGAAACCCAAGCCTCATTGGTCTTGGGCTCATCAAAAGAAGTTGAAGACAATGCAACTGTAATTGATCCTATAGTCATGCTAGAAGGATCATTTGCTGATATTGATGCAGAACTTTCAACCACTTGGTCTTTCTTTGACTTCCACACCACCTTTGAAAGCTTAGACCTGACCTTCAATACTTCGGAAGTTTTGATGACTTCGGAAGTTTTGATGACTGAACCTTCAGAAGATCTTGCTTTCACTACAGCAGGCTTCAGTGCTTTGGAAGTATTCCTTTCTTCCGAGACCAAATTTTCTTCCGAAGGCAAGTTTCCACTTGTCTTCTTCTTCATTTTGGAGCTTCCAAAGAAAACAGATTTTACTTCCGAAGCTTGCTTCTTCTTCTTCAAACTCTTAGAAGTTTCTTTGGTCATGTGGAGAGTACTTTTTGGATTGTAAACACAATCCTTAGCAAGATGAGAAGTATTCCGACACATAACACAGTCCATTTTCTTCCTTCTAGGAGTTTTCTCTTGTGAACAAGGCTGAACTTGATCACTTTCCTTCTCCATCTTCATCTTTGTAGATGTTGTGGCAATTCTTTTGGGGATAGAACTACCTTTGGAGCTGGATGGTTCAGGTTGTACAGCAATGGTGCACAACTGATCAGCCTTCTTCTTGATGATGGGATGATTTGGACATGAACCAGAACTATTGTTGATGGAGTTCAAGTTGGTGTCTTTAGCCTTTACCACTTCAAATCCTGCAGAGATGAAGACTTGTTTTTGTGCAGAATTGAAAGTGACCTTGATCTCTTGAGCCTTTTTGGACTTTCTTTTGGCCTTCCTGATCAAGTTCTTTCTCCTTGACTTGGTCATCCCAACAGCTTTGCTCTCCTTAGAATGATGGTGACCCTTCTTATAATGCTCCTCTTCACTCTTCTCAGAGCCATTTTCCACCATATCTTCTTCATCCTCTTCAGTCACGTGATCTATGACAGGAAACTCATCTTTACAAGTTCCACACCTAGGAGATCTTACTGACAAGATTGTGTGTGGAGGAGCTATCTCACAAGATCCTAGTCCCTGCTTATTTTGATAACAAACTTTTGCATGCAAGGATAAGGATATTATGTTCTTGAAGGTCTCTTCTTCAAGAACACATTTTTCTGCCATGGATTTGCTGATCACAAGCTCAGCCTGGCATTCAGTTAGCTTAGTAATAAGGTCTTTGATCTGAGTCTTGTAGTTTGTGTGAGCCTGTTTAAGAGTTAAAATGGTTTTCTCTAAGTCCTCTATCTTTAGTTTATAATCATTTTCAGCTCTTTTAAAATAAGCTTTTAAGATATTTAAGGACTCAAGATCAGATCTCATTTCTAAGTTGTAGGACCTGTATCTATTGACTTTAGCAATGCATTTAGGAGTACAAAGATGTTCCAATACCTTGGCTTCATCATGGTCTGCCATGAGTGCTTGGTTTGGAGATGCATCTTCTACCTGAAAGCTCCAGTCAAAGCCTCCTTCTTCAACAGCAACTGCAGCTTGCTGCTTTGGCTTCTCATTCTGGCGGACTTTCTCAGTGTAGTTTAGTCTGGTTTGTGCTTGGCCACCATTTGTCCTTGGTGCCTTACACTCCCTTGCAAAGTGTTCCATCTGGTTACAGTTGTAACACTTTACTTTGCTTTTATCCAGCCCAAACTTTCCACTGGCTGTATTGCTTGGAAACTTTCTCCCTGTCCTCTAGTAGAATTACTTGGCTCTGTGAGTGAGAAGATCCATCTGCTGGACTATCTCCATGTACTCCAGATCATCTGGATGGATACAATCAAAATCTTCAAGGGTGAAGAGAAAGTTGCTTGTGGTTTCATCAGCAGAGACAAAAGCACGAGAAGAACTTATCTCTTGGAAAGGACTTCCTTGAGTGTAGCTTTCCCTTGGAGTCTCTGGGAAGGTGATGAAAAGGCCCTTTGTGAGTTGTTAGGGTAGCATATAAGATGATGTTGTGGCTCAATGTTTTCCCTTTCAACCACATGGAGGGCTGAACTCAGTTGATTGCTGGAGTTACCAGATGAGTTTTGCATGTTCATCTCCATCTGGTAGCCACTAAGAATACCATACATCTCTGTCAGAGTAAGAGTCTTAAGGTTCTTAGTCCTCTTGATAACTACACAGTAATGTGTCCATTGTCTAGGAAGAGAGGACATAAACTTCCTTACAATGTCCCTGTTCTCAAGAGTTACTCTAACATCCATTAGAGTATCCACAATCTCAACATACCTGAAGTATTGTTGAGTCATGGTTTCACCTACCTTAAAGGTGAAGTTTTCAAACTGCTACTTTAGGAGATCCTTCTTGTTCTCCTTTGCTTCAAGAGACCCCTCATACATCAGCTTCAGTGCTTCCAGTTGTTTGGCAGTTTTGCACTTCTTGAAGCCTCTGTAGATGGAGTTTGGAAGAGCAGTTTGAAGGGCTGTCATGGCTTTCTGATCAATCTCTATTCTCTTCCTGTCTTCTTCAGAGTAATCAGCCACAACCTTTGGAATCATACCACCACTGGTAGCAGAAGTGGTGCTTGGTATGTAAGGTCCTTCAACAACAGAGTCCCACATCCTGGAGTCTTGAGACTTGATGAAGCCTTCCATTCTTTGACACCAAGTATCAAAGTCTTCAGGAGTGATTAGTGGGGACTACATCCTATAGCCGGCCATACTTTGAAGGCCAACTGGATACATAAGACTAGACAACTACAAAATCAAATGTAAAGCCAAAAGGCAAATTTGCCTTTTGACTAGTGACTATGACATGCCATAGCTCACATCCTAATATATTATAAAAAGGATAAAAGTACATAAAGTAAAAAGCACAGACTCAAGACCTCAATGTACAGTTACCAAAAGCATGGACCTTTTCACCAACTTATGTAAGTTGGTGACTTTACAGAGTTGCAGCAGAAAGGTGGTCAAACTTTATGGTAAAGTACATCAGATAAATACATGTCTCTAAAAGTCTTTGGAAGAAATCTGTCTTCACTCTTTGGCTTCGGAAGACTTTGTCTTTGAAGCTTCGGAAGACTTCACTTTTGGCTTCGGAAGATGTTGGTCTTGGCTTCGGAAAATTTTACACTTAGAATATTTCTTATGCAAGGTGTAAAACTTCCCAAGCATTTCTACTTTTGTTCTTTAGTGCATTCATGCAGAGAGACTTTGGATGTTTTGGCTGCATCACACTTAGAGGAATCCTTACAGGTTTCAGAAAGTTAAAAAATTGTGATTGTTTGATGTTTAATATTGAAAATTTGAATTTTTAATGATGTGTGATGGGTGATAGACAAAATTTGACCAAGTGTTAATGATTTTATGATGAACGGTGCCAATGTGCATAAATAGTGTTCAAACGAATGATGTGAAAATTTCTAAGTGTTAGACTTATGGAAGGTTTTCATACGCCTAAACAGTGCTCAATAGTCCATTTCAGGAGTATGATGAAATTTCAGATTTTTTTACAAGTGTTGGGCATTTGGTTCAAACTCATGTGCCCGAACAGTTGTCATGTTGATGGAATTGATTAAGTATTGGGCGTTTCAAGTCAATCTCATGCGTCTAAATAGTACCAGTCGTTCGAATGTTGAAAATATTTCATGTGTAGGCGCTTTGTAAGGCTCATGCGCCTAAACATTTATCATGTGGATTGAGGAGGTTCATGAAAATTGACCAAGTGTTAGGCGTTTCTATCTAAGCTATGCGCGTGAACAGTGCCCATGTGCCTGGACAGTGCTCATGCGCCTGAGAATTTTGGATGAAACATGGCTAAGTTTGCTCATGCATTTAAGTCTCATATGTCCGAACAGTGCTCATACTCATTCATAGTGGTCTATGCGCCTAAGAGTTTTTACACACACACACACACACACACATATATATATATATATATATATATATATATATATATATATATATATATATATATATATATATATATATATATTCAACATTGATTCGCACCCGATATAACCCTAAACCCGATATACTCATATTCAACACTTGGTAGAATTCATCATTTTCACACTTGCATTCACTCTCAAACTCTCTGTTGTTCTCATTCCCACCTGATATACTCATTTTCTTAGTATTCGATTGATTTCTTGTTAATCAGTGTGATGAATAGGTAAAATCATTGATTCTAAAACATCATTTTGAACTTCTAACATCAAATTTCATAACATGATTCGAACATTTGATCGGGCGTTTGAAATCTATTTGGGCGTTTGAACCCTAAGGGTTTGAAAAATCAAAATTTGTGACTTATGTTTAAAAATAACTAAAATTGAACGTGAATGTGTTGTTAAATCATGATTTCGATCAGATTAGGATAATCGAAACCTGAATCCATCATCAACTGTTCTTGATGATTTGGTGTTCATCAGTCGACTCACATGAATAAAAAATGAACGGACATTTAAAATTTTAATCAAATTAACTTGTAAATCATCATAATTCAAACAATAAACTAATTTTAAAAAGATTGTCAATGTGTTAGTACTCTTTAATTTTTTTAAACTTGATTTTGAATGTATTATGCTTATAGCAGAGTGTGTTCAACACTTTAAAATTTTAAGTGAAATTCGTTAAGTTTTCTAAATTTAAAATATACCACGTAAATTGAAAATTATCAAATTGTAACACCCCGAAAAGTCAAAACGAGTCATCAAGGATAATGGGCTTAATTATTGGGTATTTAATAAAGGAAGAAAATAGGTTATGGGCTAAATTAGGCTTATGGGCAAGAGCCTAAGTGATTAAAGACCCATAATCAGCCCTTTAACCCACCAAATCAGCCTTCATCTTCCTCATTTGAACCCTAGCCACCAAAATTTGTAGAGAGAGAAAGTGAAGAAAACTCAAGATTTGCAGCTTCAAAGGTTGAGGGATTGAAGATATGAACGATTGAGCATCAAACCATAAGAAAGGAGCAACAAATCAAGGTAAAAATCGGCCTCTAAACCCTTCTGTAGATCAAACCCGGATTCTAGGGTTTTGGGTTTTGAAAAGTTGCAAAGAATCGCATAAAGGTCACATTTTTACGTATGAAAACATGTATAAAGCTTAGATATAGCCTCATGGTTGATAAACTAAGATATTGGACGTAAAAAGTTGCGATTTTGGGTTTAAAACGGGCTGGTTCATAATGTTTAAGCGATCTGCGAAACTGTCTGTGCATCCAGCGAAATTGCACATTCAAACTGCGAAACTGTGGGTTTTCTGCGAAACTATAGTTTCGCAGGTAATTTCGCAGCCATGGAATTCCAACGAAAGTTGGGCGAAACTGCCATGCGAAACTGGCAGGCGAAACTGTCAGCGAAACTGCTAGTGAAACTGATTTTCTGGCACCGAAATTAGAAGCGAATTTAGGCAGGAATTAACCCCTCTAAGTGTTAACTTATCTACAGGCTGTGTAGTGTGATCCTAGCCTAGAAAGCTTAGTTTAGAAGCTACTCATGGTATCCAAGTGAGTTCTAGCTCCCCTGTTTATAAGTTTTCCATGTTTTGGGGTTATTATTCATACTAAATATACGTTTTTAAATGACCTAGATTTTATGAGGTTTTAACAGGAAGATCGATTTTTCTATAAGGAAATGTGCTATATAAATTTTTAAAAATAAAAGTTTTTCGCGCTGACTTGGCAGCCCGGCCCCAGCTAGGGGCGTTGCCCCTTGGACCCCACTAGGGGTTATTGCCCCTAGGACCCCGCTATCAGGGGATGCCGCCCCCGAACCCCCGCTGTCCCGCGGAGGGTCGGTTATATTTTAATGATGAATTGTAGTTGGTATGTTGTGTACTTAATAAGTTAAGTGTTATATTTTAAAGTGGAAGATGATATTAAGAAAAAGTGAAACTTAATGAATGTTACCCCCGGGCCCTTTTGATGATGAAAAGTCTTGCAAGCACAATGATCGACTTCACTTACGTGAGTCTGATGTATGATGATTGACGCGTATTCATTAGCTACCATGATGATGTGTACCGACAGTGATCGACATTCGTTGTCGATCAACATGGATCCCTTACTTTGTGCAATCTCATTTATGATGAAAATGAAAAATAATGAAAGAATGAAAAATAATGAACATGCTTATTATGATGCAAGAAATGTTATGTATTATGATGTATGCGTGGTCATTATATGAAAGATAAAGTTGTATTTTCTTATTTATCTAAAACTAGAACTCACTCAGCCTAGCTGACTTTTATGCATAATAGTTGACAGGTAAATGATGCTGCTGAGGATGGCACAAGGTGGGAAGCTACTTGGATGGCAGTGGATGGCATTTCTGTTTATAAAATCTTTTATTGTAATTTAAGAACAAGTATTATGTTTTATTTACAATTGAAGGACAAATGTATGATCACAATATCAACTGCAAGTTTTAAGTAAATGCTTGTTTTTATTCCGCTGCAATGTTTTGGTTATTAAAAATGATTTTATGCTATGATTAACCAACTGCGAGGTTTCCTGGGAACGTGGCCTTACACAAATGTTCATATTACATTATGATTTACTTAGTTTTAATCTCAAAAGTATTAATTGAATTGTAACTAGTGCATCATAAGTTCTTAGTGTACAAAACACTTGGAAATTTTTTCTAAGTGTTATTGGTTGTTAGGTCTAGGATCAGTAGATCTAGTCCATTTTGTATAGGCTTAGTACTTGAATTAATATCTGTAATGAACGGTTGTAATTCATTATTGTGTATGCATTACATATATAGGTTAACCCATTTATATGTGTGTTGATTTATGTATGGTTGCAGGTACAAACATTATACTTGGTCAATTTCTGAAATTGACCAAGTGTAAGAAACATCTACGGATGAACATTTTGTTCTTCCGTAGATATGTTTCTTACAAGTAAAATGCATCCAAATATCTTCTGCGGATGAACAATCTCACAGTTTCGAAGAACAAGATTGCTTCGGAAGACCAAGATTGCTTCGGAAGACCAAGATTGCTTTGGAAGAACAAGATTGCTTCAGAAGACCAAGATTGTTTCGGAAGAACAATGTATCTTCGGAAGAACAAGACTTCTGCGGAAGAACAAAACATCTATGGAAGACAATATTTCTGCAGAGTCCAAACACTTGTATAATACAAGTGTTAAAAGTCAACAAGTCAACAAGGCATTTATTCAAATCCCGAGAAATTCGATGATTCCTTAACAGAAACAATTCAAATCCGAAGAGATCCGGTGTTTCCTTAACAGAAACATCATTTTCTATATAAATGGATCCTAGGTTTCGAATCATTAATGGCTTTTGATGGCAAAAGCAATAGCAATACAACAATTCCACAAACAGCAAACATCACATCAAATCTCACAATCAAACCCTAGCGGCCGTCACGTCATTCATCACAAAATTCATTATTTGTAATCATTAACATGTTTTAATGAAATACATATTATTCATTAATTCTGTTTATTTTAGTGCGTTCTTGAATCTTTATTGATATTGAAATTTACTACAAAACAATTAAACCAAGCCAACGTTGATTCCGCAAACGTTGACTTGCCTTCAACCGACACTGATAATTCTTGATTGCGATCCTTGGATTCACATGTGGTATCAGAGCCAAGTGTTCTTGATTTAGATCGACTGAATTATTAGTGTTAGTTGTGTTTAATTGCTTTGAATTCTGTAGATTTGTCAGTTTTTACTGATTAGATCTATTGTCTTTAAATGGGATTTGTGTGAAACTTGTTTGTCGTTCAACAGTAGTCGGTTAGATTAACTTGGATCTATATTCAAATCAATTGAATAGCAGATCCTATTGATCATTTTCATCAATTAACATCTCAGATCTTAACTAATCATGAGCAACTTCAGTGGATCATCTTACCAATCACCGAAGTTGGAAACAAAAGCAGACTTCAAATCATGGAAAATCAAGTTTAAGAATCATGTAAATTATACAGATTCTGACTTATGGGTCTGTATAACAGAAGGTCCTTATATTCCACCCACCCTTGGGCCGGATTATAATGATAAAAATTAACCCATAAGCACAAAAGATATTTCACCTGATGATATTAAGAAGGTTAAAGTTGATATCAAAGCATATAGCTTGCTTAGTATGGCTTTGCCAGAAGAAATATTGATCAGATGTGAAAATTATAAAACAGCAAATTCCTTGTGGAAGATTCTTCATACTCTTTGTGAAGGGAGTGATGAAATCCGAAGCATTAGGAAGGACACCCTTCATTCACAATATGAAACTTTTCATCATATTGAGGGTGAATCAATTCCTCAACAACTCCACTGGTTTATGCAACTTGTCATAGAAATGAACATTCAGGAGTTGAAATACACAAATGAGGAATTGAACAAGAAAATGCTCCATACTTTGCCAGAAAGATGGAAGCAAACTGTATCCATGTTCAAGAATACCATAGATCTCAAAGCAATCGGACTAGACACTCTAGTGGCTAAAGTTGAGGCTCTTGAACTGGATGAGAAATCAAGAAACAAGAGTATAAGAACTCATGTATCACCATATCACTTTAAAGAAACAAGAAGTGCTGGAAGTGCTTTCATGTCTAGTAATGATGGTGATAACTCTTGTACTTTGAGTGAAGGTGAAGAGGAAGTAAGTTTCTATGCTTCAAAACCTCCTAAGAAATTTTCTCAAAGTAAGTCAAGATAAGAGAAAGAAAGATCTAATGATCAAAGAGACAAATCATCTGAAAAACTATCATCCAACAATCAATCAGAGTCTATCACTGTCATTCTAGACTCTGAAGAACAAAAGGCAGCTTTTGCAGCCTTCAGTTCAAGCTTTCAAGCTTACCTAGGAAGTACATTGCACACTGCCAACATGTGTCAACAAGATTTAGAAGAACTGCCTCTGGATGTAGTGGAGGAAATGGATCTACAATGGCAAATGGCAATGATTGCCTATAGAGCCAAACAATATCTGAGAAGAAACAAGAATTTGGCTGCTGCAAGTAAATCATCACGTATAGGAGTTGATAAGTCAAAGGTAAGATGCTTCAAGTGCAATCTCTATGGACACTTTTCTAGAGAATGCAATCAACAAATTATGACACAACACAACATCAGAATCATCAGGCCAAACAACCCTCATCAACTCAAAGATGTTTTAGACAGCCACAACTGACCAACTCATCTCCACTAGCCACCAATTCACCAGCAGGAACTAGCAACTCTAAAGACTGTGGGCTGATCATTCTTCAAGATGGAACCTGTGACTGGAGTGTGTATGAGAAGGAAGTCTTAGAAGAAAATCAAGCTCTAATGGCTCACATGGAAAACAAGATTCCACCCATGGCAAGTGAGGAACAATATTGGAGAGCTGACAACAAGTGGACAAAGGTATTGCAAGGCAATTCAGTGTACCAACAACTCCATAACAAAATGGAATTGCTGAAAGAAGAAACAGAACTCTCATTGAAGCAGCCAGAACAATGCTAGCTGATTCACAATTGCCCATCACATTTTGGGCTGAGGCTGTGAATACTGCATGTAATGTTCAAAACAGAACATTAATAGTCAAAGAACATATCAAACTCCTTATGAGCTCTTGTTTAAAAGAAAACCATACATAGGATATCTTAAAGTCTTTAGATGTCATGTATCTTTTTTAAACATAAAAGAGTCATTGGGAAAATTTTCAGAAAAAGCATATGATGGTTTCTTTGTTGGATACTCTTCAACATCTAGATCTTATAGGATTTATATTCCACAACATAACATTGTGGAAGAAACTCCTAATGTATCCTTTGATGAATCTGTATTTACTAAGTGAGTTAAAGGTTCATCATGGTTGTTTGACATAGATGCTCTAACTAAATCATTTAACTATGATCATCTGAACACTACAGGATCTGATGAAGTATGTTATCCATTTGTTCCACCTTATATGACTGAAGTAACATTATTTGTTGATCCTCCAAGGATACACACATCCTCGGGTGGAAACACATCAGCAGCAGCTGCAGACACTACATGTGGAAATGAACATGGTGCATCCAGAGATGTGAATGTTGTCCCTTCAACAGATCCATGCTCTCAAGTGAATACAACAAACATTGGAAATGTTTCAAGTCCTCAATTATCATCCGGAGAAGTTCCTGTAACTCCTACGGAAGAGCAAAATGATTTCGGAGGAATTCCTGTAACTCCTACAGAAAAGCAAAATGATTCCTGAAAAGTTCATACGGAAGAGCAAACCGATACTGGAGATGCTCCTACAGCCCATACAGAAGACACTCATGATCCTTCACCTCATGTTGAACATTTTGACTATTTTCTAAACTCTCAACCTGGGTTGGATCAGTCTGAGGCAATGGAAATGACTAACCTGGATTCATCTATGCCAGTTGAATCAACTCCATCAATGAGAATCCATAAGACTCATCCAGTCAAGAGATCTTACAAAGAGAACTACAAGGAGCCAAAGTGGTACTGCCAACCTTTGTCTCTTCAGTTGTTTTCTTTCTCAAGTGGTCCCTCCAAACATCACTGCTGCTTTAAAAGACAATAGTTGGATTGAAGCTATGCAAGAAGAGCTTCAACAATTTAGAAAGCAAAAGGTATGGTCTCTAGTTGATTTGCTTGAAGGTCAACATCCTATTGGAACAAGGTGGCTATACAAAAACAAACTGGATGATAGAGGGATTATTGTAAGAAACAAAGCAAGGTTGACTGCACAAGGATACACACAAGAAGAAGGAATAGACTATGATGAAGTTTTTGCACCAGTTGCAAGAATTGAGGCCATAAGAGTGTTTCTAGCTTATGCATCATATAAGAAGTTCACTATGTATCAGATGGATGTCAAGTGTGAATTCCTATATGGGAAGATTGATGAGGAAGTTTATGTGTCACAACCCCCCGGTTTTGAAGATCCTCATTATCCTCATAGAGTATACAAGCTAAATAAAGCCTTGTATGGTCTTCATCAAGCACCAAGAAAGTGGTATGAAACACTATCATCTTTCTTGCTCAAGCATGGCTACAAAAGAGGAACCATTGATCAGACACTCTTTCTCAAACAAGAACATCAAGATCTCTTAGTTGTTCAAATATATGTTGATGACATTATATTTGGTCAACTAATAAGAGATTGTGTGTAAATTTCGAAGAGCTAATGAAATCTGAATTTCAGATGAGTTCAATGGGTGAATTAACCTTCTTTCTTGGTCTTCAAGTTCATCAAAAACCAGATGAGATATTCATCAATCAAGAAAAATACATACATTAAATTTTGAAGAAATACAATCTTGCTAAAGTATCCTCATGCAAAACACCAGCATCAAAAATTGACAAGATTGTTCCTGATCCTTCAGGAAAATCTATTGATCAAAAATTATATAGATCAATGATAGGTTCACTTATGTATCTAACTGCCAGTAGACCTGACATTATGTTTGCTGTGTGTGTATGTGTGCTAGGTACCAATCTGATCCAAGGGAGTCTCATCTGAATGCTGTAAAAAGGATTTTTAGATACCTCAAAGGAAAACCAGGACTTGGTCTTTGGTATCCAAAGGATGGTGACTTTACACTCTACTCATACTCAAACAGTGACTATGGTGGATGTAACCGTAACAAAAAATCAACAACTGGTGAATGTCAATTCATCGGACCAAGGCTAGTATCATGGCAGTGCAAAAAACAAACCAATGTATCTGTATCTACAGCTGAGGTTGAGTACATAGCTGCTTCAGCTGGTTGCTCTCAAGTCCTTTGGTTGCAAAAACAATTGCTTGACTATGGTTACAACTTCCTTCAAACTTCAATTTACATAGACAATTCTACTGCTATGTTTATAACTGCTAATCCTGTGCAACATAGTAAAACAAAACATATTGAGATAAGATATCATTTACTGAGAGATTGCTTAGAAAAGGGTTTGATTAAGTTAGTCAAAGTGGATACAACAAATCAACTTGCTGATTTATTCACTAAAGCATTTGATTCAGTCAGATTTAATTTTCTAATTGAGTCTCTAGGCATGATAACTTAGATTAATCAATTTGAACAAACAAAATACTGTGTAATGATGCTTCAGCATGACATATGCATGGGAAATGATAGTACACTATATCTTTGCTTATTCCTGAATTCATAAATAACAATAAATCTAAGCAAGTTTCTTGATATGTGAGTAGATTCATCTTGAGTGGAAACTACACTGAGTGCATGCCAAACATAATGCTAAGTGATTGTTTGTGGGAAACTTCATTTTGATAATACAAAGTGAGTCTTATTCTGATGTGACCAAATCACTCATCTAAACACACTATGTACCAACACTTTATAATATCTATCTTTGCAAATCATACTCCCTCTGTTTTGTGTGAACAAAGACCTAGGTGTATAATCACTATACTGAATATCAGTTACAAAAGGTGAAAAGATCATGATCCTCATCATCCCTCTGTTTTGTGTGAACAAAGATCTGGGTTAAAGGCACCTCTGCTTTACGTGAGTAAAGACCTAGTGACCTGATGATGATCATATCTAAGCTCTCAAAAGAATCCTGTGATCAATTGTATATTAATCTAGAGCTTTTACATCTTTGCATTAATGAGATGCCCAATGCATCTCAAGATAGAACTTATAACTTAAAGTACATAGTTCTTAAGTGTGAAAAAGTGAAGATTTGACTTGCAAAGGGAGGACAAAATCTTTGGAAATTGAATATGAAGCCCATAACAGTTATTTCCAAATCAATATGAAAACATGATAAACAGCATGCCTAGTTGATACATGAGCTCTTGTATGGATTTAAGTGGACAATATACTTGCAATCAGAACTTTGTTCAGGTATCAATTCAACAAAATAACTCATCAGGAAGAGGCTTCGTATTATAGTATGATCCCATCATATGTGTATATATGTCTGAGCATCATCATACAGTTAAATGTCACTCATGCTATTCTTCTTATAAATTTATGATAAATGCTTAATGTCATCATTAATCACAAATTTAGGGGGAGTAAGTTTATCAATCAATAGCTTTGTCTATTTCATTATCAATTTGAAGGAATTGGAATCTGAGCACCATCTTAGCTTCTGAATACATGAAATTTTCTTTAAAATCATTTTAAACTTTCTTGTGCTAAATTGTCATGAATACAAAGTCAACAAGGTCCAAAAGCAATAAATGGTTCTAAGCAATGGACTTGGACCATACAACAATATTTCTCTGCATTGTGTCATCTTAAGCATCAGTTGAAGCTACAGTGTTGAAAATTTAAATGTTTATCCGTAGATTGGTAAACTACGGATGAGCAAAGATCAACAAATATAATTTAATTTCATAGTTTGGTAATCTGTGAAAATGTAAGTTATACTTCATCAGCAGATATCGTTAAGACATCCTCAGATGATTTATGGGATCCGTAGATGATCTGCGGAAGAATTTGTTGAGGGTTCCACTTCATTAAAGTAATAAAATTAATGTGTCTGAGAGTATAAATGATGGTGTTTGACTTCAAAATTCATTATTCGCTTTTTAGTTCACTTTTTCAGACCTAGAAAAACACACTCTCAACAAACTTTTCCACCTTTTATAACATTCAAATTTTACCAAATTAAAACATCAAACAAACATATATTTGTGCTCTCAGATCGCTGTGTTCAAGGTAAAACATGTCGTAATGTTTCAATAATGAACCATTCGAATCTTGTTTAATCTCACAACTGTTCGTACTCTCAGTGTGATTCTAATGAAATCTTCTTCTTCTGAACAGATGGATAATCGATTTGCGAAAGAGCACAATGTGTGTGCCTTCTTAAACACTGACGATCCTGTTTCAGTAGGGTGTCAAGACATTATCCGATATCTAAGAAGATCCAGGCTGTTCTATGCCTTATCAGCAGAGCCTGTGATTCACCGATCGCACATCACTGATTTCTGGAACTCCGCCCAAATAGAGGAAGATGGTCAAGTTATTGTGGCTGATGTGAAGAATCAAAGACTGAGAGTGGATGAACAGACAATAAGAAGGGTTCTTGAGTTGGGAGATATAGAAGGTGGTCACCCTGATGTGTTTGACAATGAATACATAGAAAAAGTCTTTCTTCTGATGGGGTATGATGGTGACTTCGAGAAAGAAGAAATAAAGCAAGGAAGACTCTACAAGCCGTATAGATTTCTCTGCCACACTTATCTTAAGTGCATCTCAGACAGAAAATCTGGACTTGATAGATTTTTAAGGCATATCTCTTCAGGCATTATTGGTGTTTTTGAGGGAAGAACCTACAATTACTCAAAGTACATCTTCAACTGCTTATGTGATCACATCAAAGTACAGAAGGCTGACAAGATGTACATGTTTCCAAGGTTTCTACAACTAATCATCAATGCTGATCTGCCTGGAACTACTGTGGATGGTGATGTGTTCGTTCAAGCACACCTTGGGAGATCTGTACTGAATAAAATATCTAGGAAATATGAAGGAGGAGACATGACCATGTTTGATCATGTGGTAGATGCTCATGCAAACATTCCTCAAGAGCTTGTGTGGGAAGATCAACAGGAGGTTTCATCAACCAACTCTGTTCAAGATACTCACTCACCAGATATATCACCCATACATCATCAACCTCAACCATCCCTACCAAATTCACCTGCCAGCCAAAACACAGAATCTATCTCTCCAATTCACCCTCTATCACCAAATCAACAACAAACACCCCAACCACAATCACCTGCCAGCCAAAACATAGAACCTATCTCTCCAATTCACCCTCTATCACCAAATCAACAACAAACACCCCAACCACAATCACCTGCCAGCTAAAACACAGAACCAATCTCTCCAATTCACCCTCTATCACCAAATCAACAACAAACACCCCAACCACAATCACATGCCAGCCAAAACACAAAACCAATCTCTCCAATTCACCCTTAATCACCAAATCAGCTTCCAATGCAACTTTTTCAACAACCTCCAAATCCAGAAAATACATCCACTGAGAGCATTTACACTGGGGAGACAGAGTTAGCCTCACAAGCAAGTACAGTTCCACTGTCGTTAACCAAAACTGAATCCCCTGTACTCTCAAATGAAACTAAATCAGTCTCTCTGGTCACTGACAATCAACAACAACAACAACCACATCAAGAACCGGAAGATCAAGCTATTGAGTCCAGATCAAGTTCAGCAAGTGTAGCCCATGAAGAAGTAAATGATGATGAGATTGCTTCTCAACATCAAGAAGAAGAAGAAGAGGCAAACTATGTTGATGTGATTGCCTACAATGAAGATGATCTAAGTGATACTGATATCCCTGTCAACAAGAGTTATCTGGTTGCTGAATACAACAAGCTTGTTCTGAAGTCTAACAATAGAAAGCAAAGAATTCAAGAGTTGAAGGGAATGATGAAAGTAAAAGATGATCAGCTGATAAAGCAAGAATCAAGTCTGAAAAGATTGAGGAAGAACATACAAGAAAACAATGAAGTGATTGATGTATTGCATGAGCTGGTTAAAGAACTTAAAGACTCAAGAAAGAATGAGAATATTGAAAATAAAAAGCTAAGGCTGAAGGTTGATCAAATGAATGACTCTCTCCATGATCAATCAGCTTTGTTGAGAAGAAAAGAAGAAGAGATTGATCACCTGAAGATGAAGATATGTGCTATTGAATCAGAGCAACTAAAGAAACCTGCTGAAACTTCAAAGCAATTTATTTAATACTCAAGAAAAAGGAAGTATTTGGGTTCAACAAATATACAAACAATCAATATTGAAAAGACACCCAAGAAGTCAAGGCATACATCTTCAGAACACACTCCTTCAGTGGATGTGTCACCGTTAAAGCAAGTAACTCATGATGAAGATGAAGCTGAGAGTGATGCTGAATGGAAAGAGCTGATTAAAGATGAATTTAACAAATATCAAGAAGAATCAAAGACTGATGTTCTTCATACAACAAAAGACATTATGGAAAAGAGGCTCGAGTCATCTGTGTTTATGACACTGATCAATCATGGGTTCCCATTTGACATGGTTGAAAGAATGAACTTGACTGAGATGAAAGATATGCTGAAAGAGTTTTAGCTTGCTTGGTTCATAATTCCAAATTGTGACTATGAAGCATTCACCACTTTTCAAGCCATTCAGAAAATCAAGAAAGATCTAGGTCACTGTGATACAACAAAACTGAGCAAGTACAATATGGTATGTTGGCTACAGGGCCACAACTATAAGGGTCATGAGCTTAAAGGAAGAAGTATTGCTGAGCTGAGAAGAATGATGGAACATGTAATGTCTGTTGAACTTGATACTGGAGTCAGATTCAGAACTGAATCTCCACACCCATCTTATGAGCAACAAAGCAAACTTCCTGCTGATCCTATAACTGTTGAATCTAAATATCAGCACAAAGGAAAAGAAAAAACTAATCAGAGAACCAAGAGCAGTCATTCCTGGCAAAGTGTGGCCATTAGGAACAACAGTAAGAGAAATCACAGAGAAGAAGTCTACATTAATAGAATTGTTTGACCACATTACTAGTCCATCCTCTATGGAAGACAACAGAATCATGGCATGGAAATATGATCAAGAATGGGACTGTGCTATCATCAAAAGAACATCTGGAAGGATTCAATACTTTCAAGATATAGCATCAAAATTGTGCCTACCTGAATGTGATCTCAAAGATTTGCAAAGCTTGATTATCTCTAACTATCCTGTTCACCCAAGAGGAAGAGACTTCTCTGTGTTAGTGGGAAAGCTAAAAACAAAATTCAGAGATGATGTGCTTAAGGAAGCAAAGAGAGAGGATGATGAGCACAAAAGAAGGTTACAAAGAATGAACATACCGAAATCTAACTCCTCTACAATGGTGGATGATGAGTTCTTGAAGAGGGTTGGATGTCAAAGCAATAAGTCAGGTATTGTTAAAAGAATAGATGGGAATCAATATACATATCCCAAAACAAAATGGGGATATGTTGAGAAGACCAAAGAATTAGTGCTGTTGAGGAATGCAGAAGGGAAGAAAGCTGAAAGAATCAGAATATTTGACCCACTGGAGATCAAACTGCTCCACCCTAGTTATACTTCATACCTTCACGAAAAATTCTTCCCAAAGCTAACTCATGAAACGGCTCAGAATGACTTGTGTCTATATGTGCACATGATTCAAGTTGTGGATAAGTTGCATGCCAAAGCATACAAGAGAAGAGGGTATAATGCTGGGATGCTGAAGGGAGCTAACATTGAAGATATATCAAAACTGAGAATCTCAGAAGAAGATGAGCTGGAGATTATTAACAATCAATGTGTTGTGGAAACCCTCACCACTGAAGAAGATGTATTGGGGTTGACTTTTAAGACACTTCAAAGGATATGCAGAATGGAGATCAAGTACAAATACGATGATCAAAAGGATGTAGTATCATAGTTCAACAAGAAAATGGTTTCAAGATTAAAGGAGCTTTCAGTTTTGAAGAGCTGATTACAAGTATCTAAGCCTAAGGGGGAGTATTGTTAGGTCTAGGATCAGTAGATCTAGTCCATTTTGTATAGGCTTAGTACTTGAATTAATATCTATAATGAATGGTTGTAATTCATTATTGTGTATGCATTACATATATAGGTTAACCCATTTATATGTGTGTTGATTTATGTATGGTTGCAGGTACAAACATTATACTTGGTCAATTTCTGAAATTGTCCAAGTGTAAGAAACATCTACGGATGAACATTTTGTTCTTCCGTAGATATGTTTCTTACAAGTAAAATGCATCCAAAGTTCTTCTGCGGATGAACAATCTCACAGTTCGGAAGAACAAGATTGCTTCGGAAGACCAAGATTGCTTTGGAAGAACAAGATTGCTTCGGAAGACCAAGATTGTTTCGGAAGAACAATGTATCTTCGGAAGAACAAGACTTCTGCGGAAGAACAAAACATCTACGGAAGACAATATTCCTGCAAAGTCCAAACACTTGTATAATACAAGTGTTACAAGTCAACAAGTCAACAAGGCAGTTATTCAAATCCCGAGAAATCCAATGATTCCTTAAAAGAAACAATTCAAATCCCAAGAGATCCGGTGTTTCCTTAACAGAAACATCATTGTCTATATAAATGGATCCTAGGTTTCGAATCATTAACGGCTTTTGACGGCAACAACAATAGCAATACAACAATTCCACAAACAGCAAACATCACATCAAATCTCACAATCAAACCCTAGCAGCCGTCACGTCATTCATCACAAAATTTAATATCATTCATTTATTATTTGTAATCATTAACATGTTTTAATGAAATACATATTATTCATTAATTGTGTTTCTTTTATTGTGTTCTTGAATCTTTATTGATATTGAAATTTACTACAAAACAATTAAACCAAGCCAACGTTGATTCCGCAAACGTTGACTTGCCTTCAACCGACACTGATAATTCCTGATTGCGATCCTTGGATTCACATTGGTTCAAAAATTGATAATACATAATGGGATTTAAATCATTGTAATTCATGAATACTTATACTTTGTTTTGTGTCAATAGATGGTTGATTTAAAGTTTGAGCCAAAGCATAATGTAGCAGCTTTCCTAAATAAAGATGTTCGTGATGCTGTTGGATACAAAGAGATGATTAGATTCCTATTGAGGACAAGATATGTATATGTCATGTGTGCACGACCTGTTATATATGCATGTTTGATCAAGAAATTTTGGAGAACATCTGAAGTTGATAGGGATGATGATGGAAGGAAGGTGGTAAGAGGATTTATTACTCAGCAAAGGATGATTGAAGTCTCTGAACAATCAATCAGAGATGCTCTAAGATTGGGAGAAAATGATGCTCAAGACTTGGCTGAGCTTACATTTAATGAATGTAGAGAGACATTCATGGCTATGATTCATCTTGACCATTTTCCCAAGAAGAAATTCTTTAGAGCCAGAGGGTACAATCATTGGAAACTATTATGCTATATCTTTAAACATTGCATGCCAAAGAGGAGTGCTGGATGGAATTCTTTCCCAGTTGACATTGCATCTCTAATAGTTGTAGTTGCCACTAACAGAAGATTCAACATGGCAAAATGGATCTTAAATGGATTTGTATTTAATTTGGAGAAAAGGATAAGGAACAAGTACTTGATGTATCCAAGGTTTCTCCAGATGATCACGAATGAAGAATACCCTGACTTTCATACTATGGAGTTAGTGGTGAAAGATTTGAGCTTGAACATATGTCTGAAACAGTTTATAAGAGACTTGCTATTGCCACTGGAGCCTAAAATGTACTTATGTTTGATTATATGAGGACTATAGCAAGAGATGAAGTAAATATTGATGAATATCATTTTCACTTAACTGAGGATGAACCTATTGATCCTAACGATCTGATTGAAGATGTTCTTCAAGGTTTATTTGATTCAGAAGCTAAAGAAAATGATGATGATGATGATGATGATGATGATGATGATGATGATGATGATGATGATGATGATGATGATGATGATGATGATGATGATGATGATGATGATGATGATGATGATGATGATGATGATGATGATGATGATGATGAACCTGATAATGAAGATAGTTCATCTAGTAGTGATGATGATGATGATGACAATGATGCTGGTGAGAATGTGATTGAAGTAGAGAAAAAGGTAGATAGTGAAGAGACTCAATCAGATAATATGAATGAAAATGTTGATGAAGCTGAAGTTGATGATGATGTAAATAAAGAAGTAAATGTTGCTGATGATATAGATGAGAATGTAGATGAAGGATTTGAACAACAACAGAACTTTGAGTTTGATTACAGTGATGTAATTATTTCTGAGCCTATCATTCAAAGTGCTTCACCTGTTGTTGAATCTCCAATTCAGTTTGTTCAAGAAACAGTGATTGTTGAGGAGTCTTCACTTAAATCAACTCAAAGTGTGTTTGGTTAAATAGAGGTTATGAATACGGATGAGATTATCGAGACTTTGAAAGAGAAGAATGATGAACAAGTAGAGATAATAGAGAAGTTAAAAGAAGAAAATGAGCTATTGAAAGCTGAAACTTTAAAGAAAGATATGATGATGGCTGAACTTGAAGAAAAATTAAAATTGTTGAATAAGGAATATGAGAAGTTGAAAGAAAGCTTAAAGGATCAATTTAAAGAACCTAATGTTGTACCATCAGAGAAAGAGAATGAAACTGAAGTCCAAGATATTATAGCTGAAAGAATCTCTAAAGTAAATAAAGGGAAAAGAAAGATAGATGAAACTGTGATTGAATCATCTTCTGAACCATTGTCAAAGGTATAGAAAACTATGGATGAATCAATGAATATTGATGAAGGAGATATTAAAAAGCAAATTGAGGCTTTAGATGATTTAGAGTCTGATTTTCTAGATGACTTGTATGATGAAGTTTTAGTAGAAGAAAATGTGTATGAAATTGCTGATTCACCATTCAGAATTGTAAAGGAAGACATCCCAATGGACTTTGATGATAGATACAATTATTTGGTTAAAGAGAAGTACAACCATGTCTTCTTAGATGGTCTTACTGTATCACAAATCAATGAAGAATATGAAAAATGTTTGTTAGCTGAGTCTATTGCACCTGTTGATCCAAATGAAATTTATATAGAGCATACTGAATGGACTCCAATGAGTGAAAGTATAAATGTTGATAAAATACCAGCTTCTGAGTTACACCATCCTGATCCTGAAGAAATGAGTGTACTTGAATTGAGGATGTGGTTACAATCGACGAACTATCCAAGAAATAGACCAAATAGATTACAAGGAACTTCTCTGAGGAATTTTGTCAGAAGTTTTCAATTAACAGAGAAGGAAAACAATAAAATGATAGTGCTTAATATGGATAACCCTCAATATTTAGAAATTACAAAAAGAACAAGAATATTGAAGCCTCGGGAAATCAAATCTATGGAATTGGTAAGAAGAAGTCATGAAAGAAGAGAAGAGCTGATTAAGATGTATCCTGAAGAAGAAAAACAAGCATACAAGGTATCTTTTGATCAGAAGCAATTATGGAATAAAGCTAGATCTGCTGGTGATATAGTGAGAAATGTTTTGCAAAAAGGACAATCAATCTCTGAGCTTTTGAATTCTATGATTGTTCCTGATAATACTAAAGAAGTTAAGATAATAGCATGGAAGTATGATGAAGTTTTTGATGTACTTTTATCAAGAGAGTTAATCTATATGTGTTGTATATCATTTTTACTCAAGTATTATTGCATTGCCTATTCAAGATTTGAAAGAGTTACATAAGTTACCTCTAATCATCCCAACAAAGGCTGCAAGAGGAGAACACTTTATGAAGCTTTTATCGTGGCATTTCAAGAATGGCATCTTTTCTTCAAACAAGATATGACTAAGAAGACAAAGAATCCTTTAAGAGTATGAAGAGTAAAAGAAATGGAGCATCGAGTTCAACAAAAGAAGAAAGCTATTTGGATGCGTATAGTGATCAATAATTTGACTAAGTGACTAACCCTGGATTGAAGGTGATAGATGGTACGCAAACATGAAAACCAATCTTGTGATGGTTTTATCATGCAGATTCTTTCCGGTTGATGGAGTGAGAAACTTAGACGATTGGGACAAAGATATGATTTGTTTGTTTGGAGTGATTGAACTTAAACTGTACATCCGAGTTATATCTTGTTTTTGTCAAATCAAAAGTTTGATCGTGTTTCATCGAAAGTAGCTGAGAATGACAGAAAGTATTTCATGACAATTCGTTAAAGTGATGAATGCGGCTATGGAGTGGATTTCGTTAAGGAGAGCTCTAGCCCATGCAAACATTGTCAAGAAAGATATCAAGAATATTGAGTTCATGAGAATATCAAGTAAAGGCATTTTGGAAATTCATTCGAATGATTATCCTTAACGGATTGAATTTTATGAAAATATTGACATAGCCGGGTTGTCAAAAGAGATGTTGGAGGTTATGGATCAGATGGAGATAAAAACAAATGAATCAAAACCAGAGCAAGCTATTTTAGCTGCAAAATTCAAGTCATCAATTAAGAAAGCATTAAAGAAGTTAGAGCTATCGAAAGAAAAACCGATGTTCACAATTAAAGAAGAACCAAAAGAATTCATGATAGACCGAAGACAAATGCAAATCTTAGGGGGAGTATTGTTGGAGCTCTTTTGAAGATTAGCATTAGTCATTTTGTTTTTTGTCATAGAGTAGGGACTTATTTGTAAATATATGTTCCTTATTTTTCATTGTTAGTATAAATAGGATATTATATGTATTTTTGCAGGTGTTCAGAACGGTTAGAACTTTTTTTTATTCACCGAGAGCACATTACATCCGTTTGTATTTACTTTCAATGAAACTACTATGAATTTTGAAGTATTTCCTTGTGTTTGATTACTTTGTGTTTATAATTGATCATTACATTACAATATCATCACATATCGATCCATTTAAACTTATCATTTAGTGTTTCTTTTAAATCAATGTGTTATGACGATCCTACCCATCGTATCCTTGTGTTTTCACTATCAGGAAAGGTGTGATAAAAGGGGTTGTCACACTTTTCTAAACGGAATGAACATATAAGGAGTTTTGCATGTTCCAAAGTTTAATTTTAATCTCTTATCTATAGAAAACTCCCAAAAGATTTAAAGTGTGCTATAACTTTTTTTCCAGAATTATTTGTTATGTAGGGCTTGCATTCAATGAGGTTGATTGGAGCGGGTAAGTGCAAAGATGATCTATATTAGATAGGATTGTTTGGAAGTAGAAGAAAGGCAATGATGGTGATGGGATCTATGTGGCACAATCAGATAGGACATGAAGATGATGAAAAACTATCTCAAATAAATTTTGTTAGTAATTTCTTTATAAAAAAGAATGGTGACATTTGCGATTCTTATGTTAAATCTAAAATGACGAGAATACATTTACCTGTATGCACTTTCAAAACGAGTGCTTCTTTTGACTTATAGCATTGTAACATACGGGTAAGTATCAAAGGATTACTAAACTATCTTGTAGTTCTGACTATTTAACCAAAGGATTGCTAAATCATGAAAGTTATACTCATAATAGATGAAATTGTAACTTATACAAAACTATCTTGTAGTTTTGCTATTGAACCAAAGGATTACTAGTTAGAATAATTTGAGCATGCCATCGACCGAAGCAAGAGCATGAAGATAGGTGCAAAACTGAAACCCAACCCTCACACTATTAGCAACTAATGATGACAAAAGATTTAAATAGAAAAGGATGTAATCTAAATTTGAAAAAAAATGCATTATTCAAGGGTGTGCTTTGCAAGAAATGGTGAAGATCAAAAAACGAGATTTAATGACTTATCATTAGTAACCTAGTTAAAGAAAGAAGATGGACATACAAACATATAAAAGAGAGACCGTACCAAAGGTAACCATTATTAGGATTAAAAGCCAAGTTAACTTTTTATGAAACCCCTTTTAGAGCATAAACTACATTATAGGCTACGGAGTGAAGTTCCAACCTTTTTATTTTGTTGGAATTTATGTTATTCACATAAGAGTAGTTTGAACTAATCAGATGTTACATACTTCATGACTATACTCTTATCAAGACGTAGACGGTGCATTAATTGCAACAAAGGCGAAGAACGGGCCTTTAGAAGATTGACTGAACTCGAAATGATCTTTAGGAGATTAATGGCTAACTTAAAGGATGTAGATCATATGTTATGATTGAACCGACTAAAAATATCAAAGTAACTTAAAGGGTGATCTCACAATTAATATAGCAATAAATAGGGGATCAATCAAGAAATAGTGTGTCCAGACTTGTCATTACACGTAAGATAACAAAGTTATATGACTAATATGACTAATATGACATTACTAATATGAATAATCTATATCTATACTAATAAGATATACAAATAAAGCTAAATAAAATTTTCCTACATGGCATTTTCTCATAACCTCTTTGTCACATGTCATTAGTTTAAAAAGTTAACCATTCAATGATTATATTAAAAACAAAATATATTATTAATATTCTATTCAAATTATAAAGCCCATTTTAATAAAAAAAATTATATATTATTTTTTTAATACAAAGAACTTTTTTAACTACGTAAAAATAATTTTTTTTTAAATTGCAATGTTTAAAAAATATTTTGTAAACAAAAGTTTTTTAAAGACGAAAGTTTTATAATATATTGTTATTACTTTATCACTTAGGTTAATTTATTATACGTAATTTGAAGTATATCTTATCAAAAATTAATTTTACAATATCAAATATTAATTAGTAACAATTAATTTTATATTTTAATTCAACTCGTGTAAAATACGAGTTTCTAGACTAGTAATAATTATATCAAAATATTATGACTAATGAAAATATGAAAATATCATTAAAGAATAATAATATAGATAAAGGGTGGTTGACGGAGTTTTCTTAGAAAACTCTGACACATTTTCGACAAACAACCGAGACGGAATGTCACTACTAGAAAACTGTTAATAGATGACGCACAAAAGATGACGCGCGAAAAGAGATGACACGGATTTACGCGCATCATAAAATATATGTCATATTTTAGAATATTTTTAGAAAAGATGACACGCATGTTTGCGTGTCATCTTGATTCGTCATCTTTCAAAATTTCAATAACTTATAATTATAGTTGGTTTCCCCCAAATCGATTTCCCCCTAAAAACCCCTCCCACCAAATCGGTTTCCCCCAAATACGACCGAGCCTTCCTCCTCTCAGCCAAATCGCGACCGACCACCGAGACCGCCGGAAGCCAAATCGCAGCCCCCCTGCACCTCCAGCAGCCAACCACCTCCACCGCCGGCCGAGCACCTGCTTCACCCTGCAGCCAAATCGCGACCGATCCTTCCTTCCTCTCAGCCAAATCGCGACCGACTCCTCCACCGTCGGTCCCTACAGCCGACCACCTCCACCGTCGGGAGCCGAGCACCTCCAGCAGCTGACCACCTCCACCGCCGGCCGAGCACCTGCTTCCCCCTGCAACCAAATCACGACCGAGCTTCCCCCTCCAACAGCCGACCACCGCCGACCGAGCACCTCTGGCAGCCGCCACCGCCGGCCGAGCACCTCCTACAAGTAACATGTGCTACATTGTTGTTTGATTGTTAAATTTTAGTTGATTGTGGATGTATTATAAATTAGGGTTTTAAGTTGAAATTCTTGGATCTAATATATGTTTTAGTGTTTATTTTTTAGGTTTTTCTAAAGTTATTCATCTTGTTTAGGTTGTGTAGAAACTAATGAAATCTTGTTTAGGTTGTGTAGAACTTTTTGTGACTTGTTTAGGTTGTGTTGAAACTAATGACATATTATTTAGGTTGTGTAGAACTTTATGTGTCTTGTTTAAATAGAGGTTGTTAGTTCATTTGAATGGTTCAGATTCACAAGTTTAATTGGGTGATATTGGTTTTTTCTTAGGTTGGAGGAGGTAGAGCCGAATACGGTGATGCTGATTTGGATGCTATTCGGGAAGAGTGGTTGCGTTATGTTACAAATTTTATTTAAGTTTAGGTCGGGTTACATTAAAAATAAACTTATAATATTATGTATGTGCAAGTGATGTTGAAACAATTTAATACTTTTTGTTAGTATTTAGTTAAATGAATTTTGATTTGTTGTTATTCGACAATTATTGATTTGTAATTTTATAAAAAAAGCATGTAAATTTATAATAAAAAATATATATTTTATAAAACAGTTAAATTTATGACGCGCATTGCGTATCATTGGTAACGCGTCATAAAATTCAGAAAGATGACGCGTGGATGCGTGTCATCTTTCATTTATGACTACCTCTTCCTTGACACGTAATGCGTGTCATCTATTGCCCGCCATAAAGTGCGCGTCATCTTTCGCGCATCATAAAGAGATGACGCGCGGATGTTTGTCATCTTTCATTTATAACTACCCCTTCCTTGACACGCATTTGCGCGTCATCTGACCCCAAAAATGACACCCATTGTGTGTCATCTATTGCAGTTTTTCTTGTAGTGTGTGCTTGCTTAATTGTTGGAAATCTGATGAAAATTTTAGAGTTTGGTTTTCGTAAAAAAAATTGTCAGAAAAATGTCGGTTTTTGCAACAAATCCATTTTGTCGGATATAGTTATTGGGAAATAAGCAATTTTTAGCAATGCAAGGTTGAGCATGCCAGTGGGAATAAACAGTAGACGCATATTCTAACAAAGAAGTTGAGACTTGAGAAATTGCTTGAAATGAAAGACTTTCCTAATTTGTTCAAGAATTCAGTGGGGTGATTGTTGCGCGCTAATCCCGTTAGTGGTTCCACAAGTCGATGTCCAAGATGGTAGTGATACAAGTAGGTATGTCCTATTTTAACTTTAATTATATAAGCTGAGTTTAAGTTATGTATCAAAGTTTATTGTAATTGATGTTTTGATTTATTCTTTTATTATAACAAAAGTATTGAGAAAATATTGTGTATTGGTGTTTATTGATTTTGGACTTGAGAAATCTCAAATTTTTCTGATTAAGGAAGACGTTTGGCATAGGAAAATAACCAAAGCCAACAATGAAATTGTGATAGACCGTGCAAATCAACATGAAAAATCAACCATGACTATGAGATTAAGCAATGAATAGTGCAAAACTACAATAAAAACCAATTAATCAACCTTTAAGATCCACAAAATCCTCTTCAACCAAACTAATATTTGCTCAAATCTGAATACGAAGGTTGTTAGTGTTAACCGAAAAGTCAAACGTGATGTTCTAAAAACACAATAATTCATAAGAAACATACAAATGACAACGCATGATATAGCAATTCGGTCCCAAATACCAAGAACTGAAAACGAAGTTGTACACAGTTTTACGAGATCCCATATTCAGTAGAATACAAAGGAGAATTGAAGATAAACATTCAAGAACTAAAATTCAGACAACATCAATTCCCAAATTGGATGAGAATAGGATCTCTAACAACTTCATAAAGGAACCGAAAAAAAGTTAAAAAGCAAAGGGCGATGAGAAAACATTTAAGTCCCCGTCTTGGCATCCATGCATGAAGAGCTGTGATATGAAGAAACGAAGCGTAATCTTGAAGATCATGAACCGTGTACCAAAACATTTGCACAATTAAACTCAAATAAACATCAGTCGTTAGGTTAACTTTGGCTATACTAAGCCTGACCGCACCCTCAATGAACCTAATGATAAAATAACAAACGAAGACGCGCAAGCACGCTAGAAGGGTCTCCTTTTCACTTGGAGTTGACTCACCTTGTTCATGAAGTACTCTTTGAGCTTTAACACCATCTGAGAAATCCTAGCCATGAGGAACATAGAAACCAGAACAAGAAATCTTGCAAAATAATCAACATTGTTCAGATGTCCTTTATAGTTTTGAAGATCATAAGGTTGATTGGAGTAAAGTTCAGATTCTGATGATTTCATCAGAATTTCTTTGCGATAAAGCAAGGTGTATCCGTACCCAAAGATCCACAGGCCTAGCATGAGAAGAGACATGTAGGCAGCAAATGGATCATCGGATTTCTTCGTGTTCTTCATTTGGTTCGTTATGTATGCAATGTATAACAAAAGAAGAAAAACCCTGAAATATCCTTCGAAGATTTTATGCAACATTATATTTTTTTCATAATTATTGTCAACAATTTTCAGGGCATGCAAATGTATTCTTGAATTGGTAAATATCGTCTTCATTTCTTTGGCTACTAATGGTGATCTTTGCAGTTGGATTAATCAACCATCTTGTGTTTAAAGGTGAGTACTCTATTGTGACTTCAATCAGACAATCTAACCCTCTTTCAAGATCCACATGATCAAAGTCTACTTTCCTGCAGCCAATCAGAAACATCTTCCCAATATGTTGATCATATACACCCTCTAGGTATAACTTTGAGACATGACGGTAGGATTCTCCGTGGATTTTTCCTGGTTTTTCAATGAACAAAAGATTCAGTGATATATTAACGACATGATCACTATAATAAACTTGATAGAATTGGCTGTCATTTGTGCTAAATAGAGGTCCTAATGACAGAACCTCTACTATGACAATAGTCTCTGAGTTTGAAAAGCTCTCGATCTTTAACTCATCTGAAACACGATTAGATATGTTAAAACTCCCATCTTTTTCTTCCTCAATGGCTGGATACTGAAACACAGATTTCTTAATAAAAGTGATCAACTTATGTTCTTGAATTCTTTCTCTAAACTCATTGGCTAAATCACTTTTTGAATAGTTGTATGAAAGATACGCCTTACTGTACCAACCGCCATCGTGCAGACCTGGGGATAGCTTCTCGAGTCCAAAGAAAACAGGCAAAAACGCTCTTGTTGCATTTTTCAAACTAAATATACTTCCGGAAACAACACTTCTCTGCTTGCTAGAGAAAGACTCGGGAAAGTACAATAATACTCCTGAGTCACACTGTTCAAGTTTTGGACCAAGACATCCTGTCATTGAAAGCAGACCGGTTGAGGAGTTCCAGGTTCCTTTGACAGATAAAGTCAGTGTAGATAAGCCCGTTCTAAGCGCTGCCACGTGCGGTTCAAAAGTAGCAGGATACATTCTCAATATTCCAGAAACCGTATCCTCTTCACAACTGATGTGGTGCATGATGATTCTTAAATTCTCATTGTTCCTGTCAACTTGCAGTATCTCGTAACCTAGAAGAAACGGGCCAACTGTGTCCTGGAACCAATTTTGCCCACCAAGTTTCACATTTGGCATAACCTTGTATTCCTCATGCTCAAAATACTTGAGAATTCTACAGAACTCAGAGTTGTTAAACTTGTTGACACCATCTTCCAAAATTGCATCTTTTAGTGGATTTGCATCAAAAGATTCTAAGACCGGCCCCTCCGGCACGCTAATATGGTACTCAGAGATGATACCCGAGTGAGAAGTTATGTGAACTTTATCGAAGTACTCAAAATCTTCCATTTTGTTCAAACTGGTCATTTCTCCTTGGATGTAGTTATTGACTAAAGAGACAACTTTTGGGTACTTGACTATAAGCAAAATCTGATCATGTGGCTTGATCACAGGTTCTTCATTGTATAATGTGTCACTTGCAGAGGAATAAAATGTCATATATTCATCTGTGAACCTAGTTGGAACTTTCTTGAATGGGAAAGTTGAATCACCCAACAAACAAAGTATACGTTCACCCCCATTTTCTTTTGTCTCAAGATAAAGGCCTTCGAAGTCGACTCTAAGAGCTGACATACCAGGCCTTTTATGAAACTTTAGGGCTGGTTCAGAAATGACTGTAGTATTCCTTGTTATGCCAATAGACAAAATCCCACTGACGCTAACTGTGTTTTTGGGCTGGTTTGGTTCCCTAGAACTAACATTTTGTACCTCAAAGCTCACAACTTTCCATGGATGGATGAATGTTGTTACGCCATATGGCATATCGCTGCCATCAAAGGGCATTAAAGTTGCTCCACGAGAGTCCTGCTCCCAATCTCCATTGAAGAAAGAAAGCTCACTCTTAAGCCTGGTGGCTATATTATCCTTGGGTTCTAACTCAGAAGCCGAAGATATATAAGAGCTGCAATGCTTTTCGGTTTCTGTTAAACGACTGTAATTACGAACCAGTGATGGGTCGATAGGGAATGCAAAGTTATCGTAAGAAGCTGCGCAGCTGAAAGTGAGCAGCATAAGTAGTGTCCACAGACTTAAAGCTCGGTTTCTCATAGCAACTAGCAAGGATGTAGAAACAGTACTCTACCGTAAGATCTAAATAACCAAGAACCCAACTATCACGAAAGGACCAAAGATACAAGTTCAAAGTGATCGTATAATAACTTCCAGACTGAATTTTAAACAAAGTCTTTAAGGGTGTTGGATCAAACCTGGATTCAATGGGTTCTTCTTTTAAGATAATCTGCAAATCAAAGTATCAATCACACTTCTTGATAGTTGAAGTTAAACAACATCTGATAACATTGAAACATTCAAAGGCGTCAATATTTTATTAGGAAACATTTGAATCATTATAACATGACTAGGCACATGCTGAGAACATGAATGGATGTCACAGTGTTGACTTCTCTAATATTCTTGATCAACGGCCAATTGTTCAATCAAGATGATTCCAGCATGCAGAGAACATGAACTCAACTTGACCCTTTCTGTAAATTGTTAATTTGTTATTAAAATAATACTGATACCTTAATTTGTTATAGTAATGCTATAACTTTAAGGTTTGAGAACTTAAGTATATTATAGTAATATTGTTACTATATTAAATGAACCTGAACCCTCGAGTCTCTAATCAAAATTGGGGCAAAATTCAGACTAGCAATTAAAAAAAATTACGTTTGTTAGGAATATTAGAGGTGATGAAAGCTAGGATACGTGTAAGTCGCCATGCTTGTCTAAATCTTGAATTGGAGAAATTATTGACTGTGGTTGTCCTCGTACACTACCGGAGGGACTTATTTTGCCACATCCAGTTTCAACTTTTAAGTCACCATTATATTGAATTTCTAAACCATCCAAAGTGGAAGGGACACCATAATAGTGGTACCCATGAAAAGTAACAATATTACAATGTCAACTCATTTATACACACAAGTACTTTAAACATTAATTTTAGTGACATTACTCATTCAAAAACCATCAAACATCTAATATAAATTAAACCAAAATTTCATTAAAATAAAAAAATGTATAATACAAAAAAAAACTAAAAGACTACATAATTTATATTAAAAAATTACCAAAAATTAAAGTACTAGGTAATCCTAAAAGAACTAAATCACAAGGCTAATCGTATTTTACCACTATTGCATGTTTTCAGGTGAGAACAATTTCCAACATCCAATTGGTTATATGTTCATGTGAATCCTTAAACGTTATTAACTCCAAGTATATTAATTATTTTCAAAGCCTCTCGTTGTTCCATCAACAATTTTGAGGTTTTTTCATCGTCTCTTGTTGGAAAGCGTCTCAAGACTCTCTTCACCCGTCAAAGGGATCCCAATTAATTTATCATGTTTTCTTGCAATCTTCCAAATGTAAACGTGAGTAAAACCGACCCTAAGTTTTTTGGTGTAACCCACCTCCTCTAGAACTCAAACCGTCTCCTCGTGATTTAGAGCTTTTCTTGTTTCCACCAACATTTGATCTCTTGACTTCATAGATACAATTTTTTAAATGTTTGCGACTAAACTTTAAATTTTTTGAATTTTGCCAAACCTTCAGCTGGTATTACTACCATCTTAAAGTATCGATTTGTGTAACCTACGTAGCTGGTGGTAGTGTACCCGTTCAGCAAAGCTATCTCATGGGGGTGAATCGTCTTCTTTAGAGATAGAATTGGCCTAGAAATGAATCAAAATATGTATGGTCATGGAAATCAGCCCCGAGATATGTGCAAGAGTTAAGACAGCTTTCGGACATGGAGGAAGAGCTAAGGCTAGTTGAAACATCAGAGGCTGAAGATAAATGGCTATGGGAGGCTGAGGAGTCTAGTGTTTTCACAATGAAATCGATTAAAATAATTATAGAACAAGCTATTCTTCCAAGCCACCACATGGAATTCGAATGGTCCAAAGCAGTCCCCTTAAAAGTCAACTTAACATGTTGGAGAGTTATATCAAACAGACTTCCGGTGAATCATCTTCTTCACAAGTGAGGCGTAGTATCATGTCCACGGTGCAAGTTATGCGGGTGGTTGTCAGAAACTGTGGATCACACGTTATTGCACTGTCCGATAGCAACAAGAGTTTGGGAATTCATTCGGAATTGGTGTAGACTCCCAAACTTTCAGGTCGTAACCGTTGCCGGCCTTTTAAAGGAAGTAGATAGTTGGCCCTATTCAAGTTAGATAAAGGATGTAATCAGGTCAGTGTTTTATGTGGCTATGTACTTGACGTGGAAGGCTAGAAACCGTTTGGTGTTTGAAAGCAGGGTTACTCAACTGGTAGAATCACAAGGTGAAATAAAAACCTCTTCTTTCTTATGGATAAAACATAAGAGCAAATTAGGATATGAAAATTGGGAGTCTTGGTGTAATTTCAATTTGTAATCGGGCTCAAGCCCGTTTCATTGTTTCTGTTCTAGCATCTTATAGCTTCGTAATGAAATATTACCGTTCAAAAAAAAATCTCATGGGGGGTGGGGTGTACCCACATTACACTCCGTCCACTCTAAGGACAAAACTTTCCACTTTAAAGTATAATTATAAACAATAAATCACCTTTTAAAACTGGAGCCAATCACTGAACATTTCATAAAATGTTTATCAAACGTTTACTTTGTTTTTGCAAATTCAAGTATGCCATGGTTTTATGATGATTCAACCATATGTTACTAAAATTTGTTTGATGTTTATATCTTACAATGGTAAATGTACATTGGATCGACAAGTTTAGAAGTGTGGAGTGCACATTTGTTTAAGTTTATTATGATCTTCGATATTGCAAACCTTCTTATGAGCGAAACTCCTAAGTAATAAAGGTTCCAAGGGGGTAACGCCCCCTTAGGGGGAGTCCAGGGGCCCCCTTAGGGGTAGTCTAGGGGCATCGCTCCTGGTAGTGGGTTCCAAGGAGTGGCAACCCCTAGTTGGGGTCGAATTGAAATTTTTTATTTTGGTAAAAATGGCTTCAATTAAAAATACATTTCAATTTGATTTTCCAGATTTTCACATGTGAAATTCAAGTGGAAAAAGAAATTCGAGTAGGAAAAGGCACATTTGTTTAGTCATATAAATTGAAAAAAAACGACAAACGACAGTTTTCTTCCATCTCCCTAAAATCAAATTGATTTATGTTTTTGGTCATCCTCTTGAATTTCTTCTTATGCTTCAAAAACACAGACGAAAATACATACTTTGATCTTATCAACATTTGAGCTATATCCGATCAAGAGCGGTACACAGGCTATATCTTTAAATGAATCATCAGTTAAATGTCTTTTTCTAGCAAAATGGATAACATTTCAAGCATTTGATTAACTTTTCTCTCCCAAATGTTGAATATTGAAATATTAAGTTACATTATCATGTAACTTAATATTAAAGTATTAAATTATGCCAAATTTTTGAAATGAATCAACATTATGCGTTTAAAATCAAGGCATGATCATGAAATATCGCAGCTTACAGTAACTAAACTATACTAAAGCATGGATTTAAACTAAAATGACAAGTCGAATTTTTGCCGAACGCGTGATGAAAATAAACTGGTTAACATTAATCAAACTCACTTATTTAGTGTATAGTGTAATATCTCGGTAATTATTGCATTAATAGGTTTTGTTTTCTTGTGTTCTACCGTTGTCCATTCACACATTCACTTATTATGAGAGAAGTTTATAACATATAAGAAAGTTGGCGAATATTGATCACTCAGGCGGGATAGGAGGTTTTGAGTGTAGCGCCAATGCACTCATTAAATCACTTTGTATATGCCTTTGTTCGAGTGACATGTTTTTGAGATGTGTTCACGGTGGGGTGGTCTATAGTTGCGTGTACACACAAATGATATAGGAAACATAGGATCAAAATCCATTTTTTTATTTAACCAAAAGTGGCCACATATTTGTTATCCCCTTAGAGCCCTCAAAAAGCATGATGATATTGTTTTAAACATTTTACGTCTTTATCTTTTGGCTATACGAGGCTTTTTTATGTAATTAAACTAAATATTAGGGATACTAGATGAGGAAGGGACACAAATGTCATTTTATTTGAATTTTAAAACTTATTAAATATATGGTACAAGTGAATCGATCTAACAATTCTTATTTTGTCCACCTATAATAAACTCTTTTTAATTAATATATGATTTAAGTTTTAATAATATATTATAAATAAACTTATTCATTTAATAATGTATAGGTTTTCGTTTCATAGAGGATGTAAAATTTCCAGGTTGATATTATACAATGAGTTGAAGATGAAATCAAATGATAAAAGTCACTGCTCCCTGAATTGACGTTAGCGTAAACCAAATCTCTTTTTGAAGATGGTATGCCTTACGTGGGGAATGGTCGAAATTTTGTAAATTGTTGATTCTTATCCCAAATGACGACTTTTTGTTCTTTCTAGATAATTTCAAAAATGATGGCTCATAGAATATATTTTTTTGTGTGTGCTGTAAACAAAAAGCATGAATGCGAACGAAGGTCTTCTTGATTAGTGTTATTTTCTAGCTAGAAATGATCTTTTAGGTGAAAAATAAAAAGATTTTGGTTTTTAGATGTTTTGTATTTTTTATTAGTGGATGTTAAGGACATGACATCACGTGACAGGGATGACAAACTTATTCGTTTTAGTGGCACAATATGCGTTAGTATGAGAAACGGATGTCAAACACTCAACAATACATACTATCCGGGCAACTAGGCATGTTTAAAGTGCTCGCCACCCGCTCGGTGCTCGTTCGTAATTTGCTCGAAAAATACTCTTTCGAACATCTGCTTGTTTGTAAACGAGCCGATCGGATTGGATCGGTTTGTAAACGAGCCACCAAGCACGAGCAAAGGTCCGCTCGGCTTGGTTCGGCTCAAATTATACATACATAGAGATATAGGAGAGATATATAGATAGAGAGAGAGAAGATAGATAGGAGAGAGAGATAGAGATAGATAGAGATATATAGAGAGATAGATATATAGAGACAGAGAGAGAGAGACATGGAGAATAGAGGATACAGATATAAAGACATGATATATATATAATATACATATATATAATATATATATATAGATATATATATATATATATATATATATATATATATCTATATATATATATATATATATATATATATATGTGTGGTGTGTGTGTGTGTGTGTGTGTGTGTATGTCTGTATATATATATATATGTATATATATGTGTATATATATGTATATATATGTATATATACACCTTGAGTACTTCCCCGTTTGGCATAGGGATACGTACCACTTTGTCTCGACAGACAATCTCTGCTCCATTCTGCGACAACCAATCCATACCCACAATCACATCGAAGCTTCCTAACTCGAAGGGTATCAAATCTATCTCAAAGGTATGATCCTCCAGCGTCAACGAACACTTCCTAATAATCTCATCGGCCTGAGCAACCTTACCATTGGCCATTTCTACAGAGTAGCTAGTTTCTAGCCTACTAGGACTCAAATCAAGCAATTGCACAAACTCGGAAGAAATAAAACTATTGTCTGCTCCAGTATCAAATAATATAGATGCGAAGTGATGATTGAGTAAGTGCGTACCCGTGACAACATTCGGGTCCTGACGAGCATCATTGCTCCAATGACGAATGCACGTCCCCGAGCTGCATTTCCCTGAGTAGCCGGGCCTTGATTCCCAGCGATAGCCAACACCTGCTGCTGGTTGTTCCCCTGTTGACCCGGTGCCCGATTCAGCCTGGGGCACATATTCCTGTAGTGATCGGGGCTCCCACACTCAAAGCAAGCCCTTGCATTCCCGGCGGGGTTAACCGCGTTGACGGGTGCTACAAGATTTGGCGCAGTTCTGCAATCTCTTGCCAAATGACCCGGGCGCTTACAGTTAGCGCACACCCGGCACTGCGTCCCTGGGGGATGATGATAATTGCACCTGTCACATTTGGGGTGCGGCCCCACATACTCTCTTCTGGCCTGAGACACGGCCACAAAATTCCTGGTCGGCTTAGACCTCTTCTCAAACCTTCCGGCACTCGACCGGCTCGACTCCCCAACATCCTTCCTCTTCTCGGCCCCTCGGCCCAAAACCCCTGTTCTAACCATCTCATCAGTCAAAGCGCCAGCTTTCAGAATTGCGCTCTGAATAGTAGGAGGAGCGGCTGCTGTGACCATAGCTCTAATTTGAGGCGCGAGTCCCCAAATGTACCTCTCGATCCTCTTTGATTCCGGCGTAACCAGATGCGGAACCAACTTGCCAGCTCATGAAAACGATCAGTATAAGCTGCATGCCCTGCCCCCACCATAGCATGATTCCAGAACTCATGCTCCAGTTTCTGCATCTCGTTGAGAGGGCAGTATTCCTCGGTGATCAAGGCTTTGAACTCGTCCCACGACATTTGCATCGCAGACTCTCTTCCTCGTGCTTGAATCTGGGTGTTCCACCAGGTTAGGGCTTTACCCTGTAGAGAACAAGTAGCATACTTGATCCTTGGCTGTCGAGGCACTCACTGATGTCAATTACTGCCTCCATCTTTTCCAACCACCTGGTTAGGGCTATCGCCCCACCTTTCCCATCGAATTCCCTTGGCTTACAAGCCACGAACTCCTTGTACGAACATCCCCGACGAGCATTAACCACTCCAGTCTCAATACCGGCAGTACCACCATTTCCGGTTTCCTGGTTGCTCTCGTTTCCAGTCGGGTTCCCGTTTCCCGTTTCAGTTTCTATCCCACCTTGGGCTCCATCATCGTTGCCACCATCCCCGTGAGGGTGGTGTTGTTGAAGTGCGTCGCTCACTTGGGCCACGATAGTAGGAATCAGCGCGGCCAATTGCTGAGCGATCAGGGCTGCCATGTCGGCGTTCCCTGTTCCTTGACTGTTACTGGCAGGAGCATCGTTTGCTCTTGGTGCTCTGCCTCTGCCTCGGCCTCTGCCCCTTGGGGCTTCACTCCCGCCACTACTGCTACGGGTGACTCTTCGAGGCGGCATGTTCTAATCATAAAAGAGGTAACATATAAACTTTAGTCACCATAAGATACAAATGTATTCCACTTATCAAATTCCAATGTTCATGTTCAGGTCAGCAAGACCACCATGCAGCCCATTTCAAGCATATTCTCGGTATACCGGTGATGTTTATATATAGGGTTCCCCGCAGCGTTCCCACCACACCCACGATGTACCGAGAATGATGCCTGATCCGGTTACATGACATCCGACTTCCTTTACATCATATCCATAATAATCCATCATAACAGTTGTAAGTCCATGTATACAATCACGTTTAGTCTAGCGGAGGTTGTCTATTTCCTCATCTTTCGAGGTTTCAGACATATTCCTCCTCAGAGTTAATCTCAATGTCCAAGGTCAAGCGCAATAACATGATCTGTGATGATCTCTTCGGGTTTAATACCCGGATCTGATAAACTAACTCGGCGCGCAGAGGGAACGGAAGATCCAATAGAAGCATCCCCATAAAAGAGTGAGCACAAGGGCTCTCTCATAGGGTAGAAAGATCACATAACAAATAGATGAGCAAATCAAGCAGCGAGGAACACATACACGAGATATAATATGCATACAGAGTCCTAGCATGCAAATCTACATGAAGGTTCCTAGGTTATAGTCTAGGTCAAGCGTATTGCCTAATTCTCTATAACCAATGGCTCTGATACCAATCTGTCACACCCCCGCTAAAAGCGGAAACACGGGGATGTAACGAGACCGGGATCGTCATAACACATGGTAAGCGATAGAGAGCAATATAAATAAATGATGACAGCGTGTCATGACGACACCCGACAACAAGGGGACTTGTGTCGTGTTTAGTCAATGTTCACGACAACATAGCCATAAGCAACATGATAATGATAACACATAATCACATAAGATGAAAATGTAAATGTTAATTCCCACAACCCGGGAACAAGTTTCAAATGTTGATAATTGTTTACAAGCGTTAACATTGTTCAAAAAGATTGTTTATCAAAATGAGCTAAGTCCCAAAAATGCATCCTAGGGTCTCCACTAAGGCAGCACACCTAGATTCCTGGACTTGCATGATCACCTGAAAAGATATGCTTAAAACGGTCAACATAATTGTTGGTGAGCTCGCAGGTTTATGTAATAAAAATGTAAGTGATGCTGTAATAGATAAGCGCGTCGGAATACCGTGAATACAGTTATTACACAAGTAAATATCACATGACATGAGCTTTGCAACCAAACCTAGCGACGTACACAAAGAAATTGTCGGCATATATTCACCCAAGGGCCCGTTCCTGGCCACTGATGGTACCAACTAGTATACCATCGAACGAGGGTGGGGGTGTCAACCCAGTAGTACTACCAATACCTAACCGTCGGTTCCCACACTGGAATTAAATAGTTGCAAAGATAGAACCACACAGCAGACCCAAGCATGTATCAAATAGTACTTGCAACACAGTATCACGTTGATTCCTTGTATGTAAAATGTATGTAAGTTGTACAGCATAAAAATTGTGTAAGCATACTTTTCCCCCAATTTGTAAATGATTGAAATATTGTATAAGCGTAAAAAGGGGCCACGAAACTCACTTGTTAAGTGGTAAGTATGTATGAGCGATGTATCCCAAATGTTGAATGCAAATAAACAGTCAAACACCTATTGACAGTTATTGTATAGCATTAATGATATGATATATGTATAAGCGCGCAATAATGATGGGTCGGTTCGGGTCGTATCGGATGGGTCACGCACAACACACACAGACTGACACACGTACTAGACCTATGTAGATCCAAGTACAAGACATTGTCGCCACTAATGATGATGTTTAAGTAAAAGTCGTTGTTTATTGAAGAAGCATTGAATAAGTGTCAATAGTTATAAGTCGATTTGGTCGTTGTAAAGCGTTAGTTTAATTTGCTCAAAATAGTTTCTGTGCCCTTTCTCGCGTTGACTTAATCTTTGTGGCCAAACAATGGCATTATTGTGTTAGTGTTACCTCGACACCACACGACATACTCACGCCACGCACAAGGGGTCAAACACAACAATTCAGTCGCATAACAAGGTCAGACGCACGACTCAACCTCCATTCGTGCGAATCAACCCTCAATCGTGCGAATCAGCTTCATTCGTACGATTGAGCCTTCATTCGTATGATTGGCCTTCAGTCGTACCACACAACACCCAATCGCACGACTCAACTTCCATGCGCACGAATCAACCTTCAATCGTGCGAATTAGCTACTTTCGTACGACTGAACCTTCATTCGTGCGATTGGACCCCAGTCGTGCGAATCACATTCATTCGCACACATTCAGTCGGTCACCTGACTCAATCGCACACCAACACTCAGTCGCACAACTCAGTCGCACGACATGCCTAGTCGCACAACTCAGTCGCGCGATTGACTCAGACGCATGATCCAGTCGCACGACCCACTCAGTCGCACGGCTCAATCGCATGGATGACCCAGTCGCCTGATCTGCAGAATCGCGACTGTGGTCGGGAGGAGCAGCCCCCGAGCTACTCTAAACACGGGTTTTACACCACAAGGACCTCCAGAAACACTCAACAAACATACACAAGCATAAAACACAAGCAAAGAGACCTCACACGCACCCATACGACCTTGTGTGTTCGGGTTGAACCCGAACACCCGAAACCCTAGTTTGGACAGCCGTGAAAAGGCTAAGAAATGGACAACCAAAGACAACTACCTGCTAAGGAGGGGTAGTCTAAGCTGTAGACGATGTCAAGACGAAGAAAACGAGACCTCTCGGGTCGGATTTGGTGCTAAGATGGTGTTTTTGTGTGTGAAGGAGATGAAGATGAAGAAGATGGTGAAATGGGGATTAGGGCTGGAAAAGGGGTATTTATACCCAGCCCAAGTTTACAAAATTACAAGTTTAGTCCCTGCACTTAACCCCCGAGTTTTCCCAAATTTGTTCGGTTGAAAAACGACTTTGTTAGGTGTTTTATATTAATTGTAAAAGTTCATTTAATGTTGTCATGACTTAAGAAATGGTTATATTAAAACATTTATTATATTTATAAAATGATATATTTAACGTTTTCAAAAATGAAAGTTTTAAAGGTCTTTTTAAGGTTCACACACGGTTTTTAACGAATGCACACACAACGATAATATTGCACACATGATATCCACATAATGAGTCAAATAATGATGAGGAATGACCAAACATAGAATAGATGACGGACAAACACGTCAATTGACGGACCTTAAAGTGACGGATGTCACAGTATCCCCCAGTTGAGAGAATTTCGTCCCGAAATTCAGCTGGAGTTAGGTCCAAGAGTGTCATCCTCGAAAAGATGTGGATATTTGAGTTTCATCTGATCTTCACGTTCCCATGTAAACTCTGGCCCTCGTTTTGAATTCCACCTTACGCGAACAATAGGTATTCTACTGCGCTTCAGTTGCTTGACCTTTCGATCCATGATCTCAATGGGTTCTTCAACAAAATGAAGCTTGTCGTCAATCTTGATTTCCTCGATTGGCACGTGAAGGGATTCATCGGCCAAACATTTCTTGAGGTTTGACACGTGAAATGTATCATGCACACCGCTAAGCTCTTGTGGCAACCTTAACCGGTAAGCCACTGGACCGATCCTTTCAGTGATCTCAAATGGTCCAACATATCTTGGGGCTAACTTCCCTTTCTTTCCGAATCGAACGACTCCTTTCCAAGGGGAAACTTTGAGTAACACACGATCCCCAACATTGAATTCTAGAGGCTTCCGACGATTGTCGGCATAGCTCTTTTGGCGATCTCGCGCGGCTTTAAGTCGATCTTTGATTTGGAAAATCTTGTCTGTTGTCTCTTGGATGATCTCTGGGCCTGTCAGTTGACTTTCACCAATTTCGGCCCAACAAACGGGAGATCTGCATTTCCTTCCATACAACGCTTCAAATGGAGCACATCCAATGCTTGTATGGTAGCTGTTGTTGTAGGAGAACTCAATCAACGGCAAATGAGCATCCCAACTACCACCAAAATCGATTACACACGCTCTCAACATGTCTTCTAGCGTCTGTATAGTGCGTTCACTTTGGCCATCTGTTTGAGGGTGATAGGCTGTACTCATGTCTAACCGAGTACCCATCGCTTTCTGTAGTGTCTGCCAAAAACGTGAAGTGAATCTGCTATCACGGTCGGATATGATTGACACCGGCACCCCGTGCCGTGTCACGACCTCTTTGATGTACAATCTCGCCAACTTATCCATCTTGTAATCTTCTCGGATAGGCAAGAAATGTGCTGACTTCGTCATTCGATCAACAATGACCCATATCGAGTCATGACCGCTGTTTGTTCTAGGGAGTTTGGTAATGAAATCCATAGCTATGTTCTCCCATTTCCACTCGGGAATTTCAGGTTGCTGTAATAATCCCGATGGCTTTTGATGTTCAGCTTTGACTTTCGAACACGTCAGGCATCGGCTGACGTATAAGGCAATGTCTTTCTTCATGCCTGGCCACCAGTACAGATCCTTAAGATCATGATACATCTTGTCTGCACCAGGATGAATAGAATATCGCGTCTTGTGGGCTTCATCCATGACTAAGGTTCGAACACCTCCCCATTTGGGTACCCATATGCGATCCATGAAGTACTGAATACCATCATCCTTGCGAATCATCTGTTTATCTAACCCCCGGAACTCTTCTCCCGCAAGGTTTTCTTCTTTTAATGCCTCACTCTGTGCAATTTGAATCTGAGCTTTCAAGTTGGTTTGGATGGTCAAACCCAACGCTCGTGCACGTAGTGGTTTCACACGTTCTTTACGGCTTAAGGCATCAGCCACCACGTTAGCTTTCCCCGGATGATACCGGATTTCACAATCGTAGTCGCTAAGAAGCTCTACCCAACGTCGTTGGCGCATGTTGAGTTCCTTCTGATCCAGAATATGTTGAAGGCTCTTATGATCAGTGAAGATGATGCATTTGGTGCCATACAAGTAATGCCTCCAAATCTTGAGTGCAAATACTACAGCGCCCAACTCAAGATCATGAGTGGTGTAGTTCTTTTCGTGCACTTTAAGTTGTCGCGAAGCGTAGGCAATCACCTTATCCTTCTGCATCAATACACATCCCAATCCTTGATGTGACGCATCGCAGTAAACCACAAAATCATCTGTTCCGTCTGGGAGAGACAGTATCGGCGCGTTGCACAACTTCTCTTTCAACGTTTGGAACGCTTGCTCTTGTGCAAATCCCCAGTCAAACTTCTTGTCTTTCTGAGTAAGCAGGGTTAACGGTTGCGCGATCTTTGAGAAATTCGCGATGAAGCGACGATAATAACCGGCCAATCCTAAGAATTGCCGTATCTCTGATGGTGTCTGGGGCGTATCCCACTTCTTCACCGCTTCGATCTTGCCGGGATCTACGTGAATCCCGTCCTCATTAACCACATGACCCAAAAACTTCACTTCTCGCAGCCAAAACTCGCACTTTGAGAATTTGGCGAAAAGTTTCTCTTCTCGTAGCAGTTCCAGAATTTTCCGAAGATGTTCTACATGATCCTCTTTTGATCGGGAATAGATAAGTATATCGTCTATGAACACGATCACGAACTTATCCAAGTAAGGTTTGCACACCCGATTCATTAGATCCATGAACACAGCTGGTGCGTTGGTCAACCCAAACGGCATGACCAAGAACTCATAGTGCCCATATCGAGTTCTGAACGCAGTCTTCGGTATGTCGTCCTCGAAAACCCTTAGCTGATGATAACCAGAACGAAGATCGATCTTTGAAAAATACGAAGCTCCTTGCAGCTGGTCAAATAAATCGTCGATCCTGGGGAGAGGATATCGGTTCTTCACCGTCAACTTGTTCAGTTCACGGTAATCGATGCACATGCGGAACGATCCATCCTTCTTCTTGACAAATAGTACCGGTGCTCCCCACGGTGAATGACTCGGTCGAATAAAACCTTTTTCCAGTAGTTCCTGTAACTGACTAGACAACTCTTGCATCTCGGATGGTGCTAGTCGATATGGCGTTTTCGCTACCGGCGTAGCTCCAGGAACCAACTCAATACGGAATTCCACCTGTCGTGGAGGAGGTAAACCAGACAAGTCATCTGGAAATACTTCTGGGTAATCCCGTACCACTGGAATATCCACCAGTTTCCTTTCCTCGTCTTTCTTTTCAACCACATGAGCCAGAAAAGCGTAGCACTGCTTTCGTAGACTCTGGCGTGCTTTCATGCAGGAAATAAGCTTTAAACTCTTACCCGGTCGTTCTCCCTGAACCTTGAGTACTTCCCCGTTTGGCATAGGGATACGTACCACTTTGTCTCGACAGACAATCTCTGCTCCATTCTGCGACAACCAATCCATACCCACGATCACGTCGAAGCTTCCTAACTCGAAGGGTATCAAATCTATCTCAAAGGTATGATCCTCCAGCGTCAACGAACACTTCCTAATAATCTCATCGGCCTGAGCAACCTTACCATTGGCCATTTCTACAGAGTAGCTAGTTTCTAGCCTACTAGGACTCAAATCAAGCAATTGCACAAACTCGGAAGAAATAAAACTATTGTCTGCTCCAGTATCAAATAATATAGATGCGAAGTGATGATTGAGTAAGTGCGTACCCGTGACAACATTCGGGTCCTGACAAGCATCATTGGCTCCAATGACGAATGCACGTCCCCGAGCTGCATTTCCCTGAGTAGCCGGGCCTTGATTCCCAGCGATAGCCAACACCTGCTGCTGGTTGTTCCCCTGTTGACCCGGTGCCCGATTCAGCCTGGGGCACATATTCCTGTAGTGATCGGGGCTCCCACACTCAAAGCAAGCCCTTGCATTCCCGGCGGGGTTAACCGCGTTGACGGGTGCTACAAGATTTGGCGCAGTTCTGCAATCTCTTGCCAAATGACCCGGGCGCTTACAGTTAGCGCACACCCGGCACTGCGTCCCTGGGGGATGATGATAATTGCACCTGTCACATTTGGGGTGCGGCCCCACATACTCTCTTCTAGCCTGTGACACAGCCACAAAATTCCTGGTCGGCTTAGACCTCTTCTCAAACCTTCCGGCACTCGACCGGCTCGACTCCCCAACATCCTTCCTCTTCTCAGCCCCTCGGCCCAAAACCCCTGTTCTAACCATCTCATCAGTCAAAGCGCCAGCTTTCAGAATTGCGCTCTGAATAGTAGGAGGAGCGGCTGCTGTGACCATAGCTCTAATTTGAGGCGCGAGTCCCCAAATGTACCTCTCGATCCTCTTTGATTCCGGCGTAACCAGATGCGGAACCAACCTTGCCAGCTCATGAAAACGATCAGTATAAGCTGCATGCCCTGCCCCCACCATAGCATGATTCCAGAACTCATGCTCCAGTTTCTGCATCTCGTTGAGAGGGCAGTATTCCTCGGTGATCAAGGCTTTGAACTCGTCCCACGACATTTGCATCGCAGACTCTCTTCCTCTTGCTTGAATCTGGGTGTTCCACCAGGTTAGGGCTTTACCCTGTAGAGAACAAGTAGCATACTTGATCCTTTGGCTGTCGAGGCACTCACTGATGTCAATTACTGCCTCCATCTTTTCCAACCACCTGGTTAGGGCTATCGCCCCACCTTTCCCGTCGAATTCCCTCGGCTTACAAGCCACGAACTCCTTGTACGAACATCCCCGACGAGCATTAACCACTCCAGTCTCAATACCGGCAGTACCACCATTTCTGGTTTCCTGGTTGCTCTCGTTTCCAGTCGGGTTCCCGTATCCCGTTTCAGTTTCTATCCCACTTGGGCTCCTTCATCATTGCCACCATCCTCGTGAGGGTGGTGTTGTTGAAGTGCGTCGCTCACTTGGGCCACGATAGTAGGAATCAGCGCGGCCAATTGCTGAGCGATCAGGGCTGCCATGTCGGCGTTCCCTGTTCCTTGACTGTTACTGGCAGGAGCATCATTTGCTCTTGGTGCTCTGCCTCTGCCTCGGCCTCTGCCCCTTGGGGCTTCACTCCCGCCACTACTGCTACGGGTGACTCTTCGAGGCGGCATGTTCTAATCATAAGAGAGGTAACATATAAACTTTAGTCACCATATGATACAAATGTATTCCACTTATCAAATTCCAATGTTCATGTTCAGGTCAGTCAAGACCACCATGCAGCCCATTTCAAGCATATTCTCGGTATACCGGTGATGTTTATATATAGGGTTCCCCGCAGCGTTCCCACCACACCCACGATGTACCGAGAATGATGCCTGATCCGGTTACATGACATCCGACTTCCCTTTACATCATATCCATAATAATCTATCATAACAGTTGTAAGTCCATGTATACAATCACGTTTAGTCTAGCGGAGGTTGTCTATTTCCTCATCTTTCGAGGTTTCAGACATATTCCTCCTCAGAGTTGATCTCGATGTCCAAGGTCAAGCGCAATAACATGATCTGTGATGATCTCTTCGGGTTTAATACCCGGATCTGATAAACTAACTTGGCGCGCAGAGGGAATTGAAGATCCAATAGAAGCATCCCCATAAAAGAGTGAGCACAAGTGCTCTCTCATAGGGTAGAAAGATCACATAACAAATAGATGAGCAATTCAAGCAGCGAGGAACACATACACGAGATATAATATGCATACAGAGTCCTAGCATGCAAATCTACATGAAGGTTCCTAGGTTATAGTCTAGGTCAAGCGTATTGCCTAATTCTCTATAACCAATGGCTCTGATACCAATCTGTCACACCCCCGCTAAAAGTGGAAACACGGGGATGTAACGAGACCGGGATCGTCATAACACATGGTAAGCGGTAGAGAGCAATATAAATAAATGATGATAAGCGTGTCATGACGACACCCGACAACAAGGGGACTTGTGTCGTGTTTAGTCAATGTTCACGACAACATAGCCATAAGCAACATGATAATGATAACACATAATCACATAACATGAAAATGTAAATGTTAAATTCCCACAACCCGGGAACAAGTTTCAAATGTTGATAATTGTTTACAAGCGTTAACATTGTTCAAAAAGATTGTTTATCAAAATGAGCTAAGTCCCAAAAATGCATCCTAGGGTCTCCACTAAGGCAGCAGACCTAGATTCCTGGACTTGCATGATCACCTGAAAAGATATGCTTAAAACGGTCAACATAATTGTTGGTGAGCTCGCAGGTTTATGTAATAAAAATGTAAGTGATGCTGTAATAGATAAGCGCGTCGGAATACCGTGAATACAGTTATTACACAAGTAAATATCACATGATATGAGCTTTGCAACCAAACCTAGCGACGTACACAAAGAAATTGTCGGCATATATTCACCCAAGGGCCCGTTCCTGGCCACTGATGGTACCAACTAGTATACCATCGAACGAGGGTGGGGGTGTCAACCCAGTAGTACTACCAATACCTAACCGTCGGTTCCCACACTGGAATTAAATAGTTGCAAAGATAGAACCACACAGCAGACCCAAGCATGTATCAAATAGTACTTGCAACACAGTATCACGTTGATTCCTTGTATGTAAAATGTATGTAAGTTGTACAGTATAGAAATTGTGTAAGCATACTTTTCCCCCAATTTGTAAATGATTGAAATGTTGTATAAGCGTAAAAAGGGGCCACGAAACTCACTTGTTAAGTGGTAAGTATGTATGAGCGATGTATCCCAAATGTTGAATGCAAATAAACAGTCAAACACCTATTGAAAGTTATTGTATAGCATTAATGATATGACATATAAATATAAGCGCGCAATAATGATGGGTCGGTTCGGGCCGTATCGGATGGGTCACGCACAACACACACAGACTGACACACGTACTAGACCCTATGTAGATCCAAGTACAAGACATTGTCGCCACTAATGATGATGTTTAAATAAAAGCGTCGTTGTTTATTGAAGAAGCATTGAATAAGTGTCAATAGTTATAAGTCGATTTGGTCGTTGTAAAGGCGTTAGTTTAATTTGCTCAAAATAGTTTCTGTGCCCTTTCTCGCGTTGACATTAATCTTTGTGGCCAAACAATGGCATTATTGTGTTAGTGTTACCTCGACACCACACGACATACTCACGCCACGCACAAGGGGTCAAACACAACAAATTCAGTCGCATAACAAGGTCAGACGCACGACTCAACCTCCATTCGTGCGAATCAACCCTCAATCGTGCGAATCAGCTTCATTCGTACGATTGAGCCTTCATTCGTATGATTGGCCTTCAGTCATACCACACAACACCCAATCGCACGACTCAACTTCCATGCGTACGAATCAACCTTCAATCGTGCGAATTAGCTACTTTCGTACGACTGAACCTTCATTCGTGCGATTGGACCCCAATCGTGCGAATCACATTCATTCGCACACATTCAGTCGGTCACCTGACTCAATCGCACACCAACACTCAGTCGCACAACTCAGTCGCACGACATGCCTAGTCGCACAACTCAGTCGCGCGATTGACTCAGACGCATGATCCAGTCGCACGACCCACTCAGTCGCACGGCTCAATCGCATGGATGACCCAGTCGCCTGATCTGCAGAATCGCGACTGTGGTCGGGAGGAGCAGCCCCCAAGCTACTCTAAACACGGGTTTTACACCACAAGGACCTCCAGAAACACTCAACAAACATACACAAGCATAAAACGCAAGTAAAGAGACCTCACACGCACCCATACGACCTTGTGTGTTCGGGTTGAACCCGAACACCCGAAACCCTAGTTTGGACAGCCGTGAAAAGGCTAAGAAATGGACAACCAAAGACAACTACCTGCTAAGGAGGGGTAGTCTAAGCTGTAGATGATGTCAAGACGAAGAAAACGAGACCTCTCGGGTCGGATTTGGTGCTAAGATGGTGTTTTTGTGTGTGAAGGAGATGAAGATGGAGAAGATGGTGAAATGGGGATTAGGGCTGGAAAAGGGGTATTTATACCCAGCCCAAGTTTACAAAATTACAAGTTTAGTCCCTGCACTTAACCCCCGAGTTTTCCCAAATTTGTTCGGTTGAAAAACGACTTTGTTAGGTGTTTTATTTTAATTGTAAAAGTTCATTTAATGTTGTCATAACTTAAGAAATGGTTATATTAAAACATTTATTATATTTATAACATGATATATTTAAGGTTTTCAAAAATGAAAGTTTTAAAGGTCTTTTTAAGGTTCACACACGGTTTTTAACGAATGCACACACAACGATAATATTACACACATGATATCCACATAATGAGTCAAATAATGATGAGGAATGACCAAACATAGAATAGATGACGGACAAACACGTCAATTGACGGACCTTAAAGTGACGGATGTCACAGTCATAGTCACAAGGTCAAAAGGTAGATATGCCTTTTGATCCTACAATTGATTTTGTTAGTGTCTAGTCAATTGTATCCAGCTGGCTTTCAAAGTATAGCCGGCTGTAGGTTGTAGTATAAGTATTCCAAGTTCTTGTATCTTTCTTTTATGCTTTGTAACACTTGTAAAAGAACTTGAGAAAGCAATATACTGCCTCCTTGAAACCCATCTCTCTTGTTCTGTCTCTTTACTTTACTTGTGTTCTTTGTATCAACTTGGTTAATCCAGTTCACTGTTTGATCAAAGTTTAGTTGCTCTCCTCATTGTGTTGTTGTGTTGTAATTTGTTCAAACCCTTAACCGGTCCTGCAATTGGTATCAGAGCATTTCAGGCTCTTGATATAAGATCTCACCATCTTAAGATCCCTTACACACACAAAAACTAAACTCTCCAAATGGCATCCATCTCAAAGACTGATATGGAGACTGGAACCATGAACAAATCCCCACTGATCACTCTTGATGACTTTGACACCTAGTGTATGAGAATGGAAGGTTTCATCAGGTCTCTGGATTCAAGAATGTGGGAATCTGTTGAGAATGGACCTTTCATACCCAGCACTCCTTCTGCTACTGGTGCTGGTATGATTCCAAAAGATGTGGCCAACTACTCTGATGAAGATAGAAAGAGAGTAGAAATTGATAGGAAGGCCATGACTGCTCTTCAGACTACTCTCCCAAACTCTATATACAGAGGCTTTAAGAAGTGCAAAACAGCTAAACATCTGTGGGATGCACTGAAGCTGATGTATGAAGGCTTCTCTGAAGCCAAGGAGAACAAGAAGGATCTCCTGAAGCAGCAGTTTGAAAATTTCACCTTCAAAGCAGGTGAAACCATGACTCAACAATACTTCAGGTATGTTGAGATAGTGGATACCCTAGTGGATGGAGGAGTTCCTCTTGAGAACAGGGACATTGTAAGAAAGTTTATGTCCTCACTTCCTAGGCAATGGACACACTACTGTGTGGTGATCAAGAGGACTGAGAACCTCAAAACTCTTACTCTGATAGAGTTATATGGGATTCTCAGTGGATACCAGATGGAGATGAACATGCAAGGTTCATCTGGCAACTCCAACAATCAAATGGGTTCAGCCCTTCATGTGGTTGAAAGGGATAACATAGAACCCCAACATCATCTCATATGCTACCCTGACAACTCACCAAAGGGTCCTTTCATCACCTTCCCGGAGACACCCAGGGAGAACTTCACTCAAGGAAGCCCATTCCAAGAGACAAGTTCTTCTCAAGCCTTTATGTCTACTGATGAAAGCTGTGGGAACTCTCTCTTCACTCTTGAAGACCTGGACTGTATCCATCCAGATGACCTGGAGTACATGGAGATAGTTCAGCAGATGGCTCTCCTCACTCACAGAGCCAAGAAGTTCTACAAGAGAACAGGAAGAAGGTTTCCAAGCAATGCAACCAATGGAAAGTTTGGGCTGGATAAAAGCAAATTCAAGTGTTACAACTGTAACCTGATGGGCCATTTTGCTAGGGAGTGTAAGACACCAAAAACAAATGGTGGCCAAACAAAAACCAGACCAAACTACACTGACAAAGCCCCTCAGAATGAGAAGCCAAAGCAACATGCTGCTGTTGCTGTTGAAGAGGGAGGCTTTGACTGGAGCTTTCAGGTGGAAGATGCTTCTCCAAACCAAGAACTTATGGCAGACCATGATGAAGCCAAGGTATTGGAACATCTCTGTACTCCTGAATGCATTGCTAACGTAAACAGATACAGGTCCTACAACTTAGAAATGAGATCTGATCTTGAGTAATTAAACATATTAAAATCTGATTTTAGAAAGTCTGAAAATGATTACAAGTTAAAGATAGAGGACTTGGAGAAAACCATTTCAGTACTAAAACATGAACATACAGATTTTAGGACTCAAATCCAAGATCTCATAACAACTGATTACAAATTAAAGATAGAGGACTTCGGAAGATTTTACTTCATGCTCTTTACTGAGCATGAGTGCATTGTTCTCAAGCCTGGAGTGGTCATTCCTCATGAGCATATCCTGCTCAGAGCCCCTAGGAAAGGGAACATGTACAAGATGGATTTGCAAGAAACATCTCCCTCTGGAGAAGTTTCATGCTTTCTATCTAAAGCAAATAGTGATGAGTCTTTCCTATGGCATAAAAGAATGTGCCATGTAAACTTTAAGAACATGAATAAATTAATTAAACGTGATTTGGTAACTGGAATGCCAAAGAAAGAGTTTACAAGTGATGATCATTGTGTTGCATGCCTGAGAGGGAAGAAACATAAGGTATCTCACAAGCCTAAGGAAAGGAACTCCATCACTCCCTCAGCTAAGGATCCACAAGTCTCACCCCACCACAAACATCATCGGAGATGTTGTCACAGGGGTAAGAACAAGAGGACAAACCCATGAAGCAAATGTTTGTCTTCACTCTTGTTTCTTATCCCAGATAGAGCCAAAGAAAGTTGATGAAGCTCTAATGGATGGAAGTTGGGTTGAAGCTATGCAACAAGAGTTGCTTCAATTCAAAAGACAGAAAGTTTGGAACCTTTGTCCTCTTCCTCATGGGAAGACTTCCATTGGAACCAAATAGGTTTTTAGGAATAAGAAGGATGATAGAGGAATTATCATCAAGAACAAGGGAAGACTACTTGTTCAAGGATACACACAAGAAGAAGGGATTGACTACACTGATGTCTTTGCTCCTGTAGCAAGATTAGAAGTTGTTAGGATATTCCTGGAATTTGCTGCATCCAAGAACTTCAAGGTCTTTCAACTTGATGTAAAGTGTGCTCTTCTGTATGGAGTGATTGATGAAGGGATTTATGTCAAACAGCCACCTAGTTTTGTAGACCATGATAATCCTGATTATGTCTGCAAGCTTGACAAAGCTCTTTATGGGCTGCATCAGGCACCTAGGAAGTGGTATGAGACATTGTCTGAGTATCTTTGTAAACATGAATACAGGAGAGGTACTATAGATGGAACTCTCTTCATCAAAGGACAGGGAAATGACTTATTGCTAGTTCAAGTATATGTAGATGACATCATCTTTGGTTCAACTAATCCAAAGCTCTGCAAAGACTTTGAGAAGCTGATGAAAGAGAGATTTGAAATGAGTGCAATGGGAGAACTCAATTTCTTTCTGGGAATTCAAGTGAAGCAAGTTGAAGATGGCATCTTCATAAGTCAGTCAAAGTATGTTCAAGACATATTCAAGAGGTTCAACATGACTGATTGTAAGATTGCTAAGACACCCATAGCCAGAAACCACTCCCTTGGACCTGATCTTGAGGGGGAGTGTGTAGATGAACATTTATACAGGGCTATGATTGGGTCTCTTATGTATCTTACAGCTAGCAGGCCTGATATCATGTTTGCTACATGTATTTGTGCAAGATATCAAGCCAAACCTAAGATGTCTCACCTCATCACTGTCAAAAGGATTTTAAGATACCTCAAAGGTGCTTCAACACTTGGTTTATGGTATACAAAGAATCCTAACTTCAATCTGTATGCTTATACAGATAGTGATTATGGTGGTTGCAACATGACTGCAAAGTCTACATCTGGGGGATGTCAATTCCTTGGTGGAAGGGTTGTCTCATGGCAATGCAATAAACAATCCTGTGTGTCTGCATCAACTGCTGAGGCTGAATACATTGCTGCTGCAAGCTGCTTTGCTCAAGTGCTTTGGATTCAAAATCAGATGCTGGACTATGGATTTAACTTCAAGGAGACTCCTATCCACATAGACAACAATAGTGCTATCTCTATCACTGAGAACCCTGTGCAGCACTCAAGGACCAAACACATCAATATCAGATATCATTTAATAAGAGATACTATAAAAAGGGATTAATTAAACTAGTCAAAGTTCATACAGATGAACAATATGCTGATCTGTTTACAAAAGCTTTTGATGAACAGAGATTTAAATATCTGATATCAGCTATTGGAATGATTAATTTTGAGTAGACTTTTTCTTAAAACTAATTCTAATTATTTCTTCTTAAAATATGTGTGTCCTAAGTTGTCTAGTTCATCACTTTCATAAGCTCATGTTTTCTTTGGATGTAAAATTCTTTTTGAAGACTTTCCTTATATTCTTGAAATTTTCTGATACTTCGGAAGATAAAATTTTATCTTTGGAAGAAAATCATGTCTTCAAAATAAATAACTGTCTAAGAAATTTTACCTTCGGAAGAAGTCTAAATCTATCTTCCGAAGCTTAAATTCTTATCTCAGACACTTATTTGTTTTTAAGGACTTTTTCCTTCCGAAGCAAAATTAACTCTCGGAAGCTTTGTTGTTTCTTATACAAAGTATTCAAGTGTCTATTTCTCTTCCGAAGCAAAAATTTCAAGATTCTCAGGAAAATCTTCCGAAGCCATTTTAGGTTCGGAAGCTTTTTCATTAAAACTACCAAAGACAATTTACATTCGGAAGCTTTTCGAATTCCAAGAAAACTACTTTTTGAGCAAAAGTAAACTACTTTTTCAGAGGTGGGACCGACTTTTGGATTTCAAAGTTTATCCTCTTTCATTAACTTTGGTTCAAATCCCTTTTCACATAAATACCCAACGGTTCCCCCTCTTCCTCACTATCTTCTTCAATTTTACTATTCCTCAAACCTAATTCCCAAAACCGCCTTTGCTTTTTACCTTTCTTCAACCTTAAGCTTCTCAAATGGCCAACCTTAACCGTAGAAACAACCCAGATTTCTCCATGCAACTTCACAGGCAACACAACCAGCTTGCTCTGTTAAGCTCTGAGAAAGATGAAAGTTTCTCAGTGATTTGCCAATTCTTAACTCTATCAAATTACTTCACCTCCCTAATCATTGATCCTACTCTGTATGAGGATCATCTGCTTGAATTCTGGAAGACCTGCCAAGAGGTCATTATGGATGGGGAGAAGCCACTGTCTGCCACAGTGCAAGGGAGGACAATCTTCATCACTCCGGCCATCATCAACTATCATTTGCAGTTGGATGATTAAGATGGTGAGTTGTCCTTTCCAAAGGAAGCTGTAAATCATTCCATTGAGCAGATGGGCTATGAGAGAAATTTCTCTGTAAAGACCTTCAGGAAAGGGAAGGTCTCATCCTAGTGGAAATACCTACTCCATGTGGTTATCCACAGCTTGTCAAACAAGCATGGAGGGTGGGACCAGATTCCTGAGGATCTCTCCTTTATAGTGCATGGAATGGTTCAAGGGGTCAAATTCAGGTACTCTCAATTTGTTTATACCAATTTACTTGCAAACTTGGACTCCTTAGAGTATTACATGTTTCCTAGATATGTTCAGCACATTCTTAACTGTGAACTGGGCTCACAGTTGAGGGAAACAGGTAATATTCTTAAATTGGGACAGATGAAGCCTGACATCTTTAAAATCATAAAGAAGCCAACTGTAGGCTTCTCAGGGGTAGAAACAGCCCTTGTCCCCAAAATGTTAGAGCTCATTGCTCAAGGTGACAACCTAGCAACACAAGCTAGTGTTGAACCCACACCTTCTACTTCTTTACCACTAAAAAGGCCTCAAATAATCCTCACCTACCAAAAAAAATTCAAACAAACCCCTGCTCAAGCTATTGAGTCTGTGCAGGTCCCTATATACTCACCTTTACAGGAGGAAGTGGACACTAGAGCTCCCACTTCCCCTGAGGAGAAAACCACTCCCATCTTTTCAACTATCAGGGCTGAGGTTCCTCATGCTCACCCTGATGAGCTCACAAGCCCAACAGCCTTAAGCCTTCACTCTGAGTCTCAACACTCAAGTGAACAACCTTCAGGGGACAGTTACCATCCCCAGCCTTTAGATCTAAATCAACCCATTCCCAACCTATCCTTCTATATTGATGAAAACTTAGGATTCAGTGAGTACCATGAGTCTCTCTTCTCTTCCCCTACTCAAAGAGAGATGAGTACTTCTAAGTCTCCTCAGTCTAGCCCACATCAGTCACCTATTACTAAGGTGGACACTTTTGAACCTGTTCAGGATGTCCATATGGAAGAGGCTCTCACTTCTGTAAGTGATTACATCATTAAGACCTCAACCATGGCAACTCAACCCACTGACATCTCAACTGAGATTGCTAGTGAGCAGAGGAAAACCAGCAGCCAAGAACCTCAAGCTGGTGGTGAGAGAGAGGACTTTGGTCCAATCATCGCATCCCCCAATGATTTTTCTGATGAAGAAGAGGGGAATTTTGAGACTAAAGGTGCAAAAACTGTCAAAAACATGCTCCTTTTTAGTCTCTAAGGTCAGTCACCTTGAATCTCAGGTGACCACCTTACAAAACAGGGTCAATGATCAGCAACTTTAGATTTCATATCTTAAGGAAAAACTAGCTGGGAGACCTTTAAGAAGAGCTCAACCAGGAACACAAGAACCTGTGGATGTGATTGATTTATCCTCCAGCTCACTTATGCAAGTGGGTGATGCTACCAAAAAGGGGGAGAAAGTTATTGCAGCCACAGAACCTGGGAGTTCTTCACAGAGAATGGACATAGAGGACTCACCATCCTCACTTGCCATTGTGCATTCTCAGCAACTTCCTCAAGTTCACATTAATGTGGATTCTATAGACTCTATCATCAGGAGTCTCTTTGAGGAAGGTATACCAAGGGCTGTGTCATCCCCACCTCAAGGAACTTCAAATTACATCATAAGGTGGAGGTATGATGCTGATAGAAGAGCCCTTATTCTTCACAGAGTTCAAGGGCAACAAGAAGTATTTGACTTTCAAAGAATTAGGCAATCAGGCAATGTCATCGGTCAACAGGATGTTGCAGGTGGACCCTAAGATTAGTTTCATAGGGGAAACCTTGACTGAAGGCCCAGTGGCAGAACCTGAGACCCCTGTCTCATCATCATCAACTGCTGCAGAGATTCACACTCCCTCTGAGACAGCTGCTGGTGAAGGTGTTTCTCAGCCTCTCTCTGGCCAGAGCATGGATGCTACACCAAGCAATGAAGGCCAAACCTCTATCCACCCTGAGTCACAAAGGTCTGTGGGTGACAAAGGGAAAAGGATTTTGACTCCTAAGGAAATTAAGAAGGAAGAGAGAGAGAGAGAGAGAGGAAAAGGAAGGTAAGGGGAGAAAGTTCCTCTGGGTCTTCAGGCTTTATGCAAGCTGCAATCAGGGCTGCCCCCAGACCAAATACTTAAGATGATGAGTTGAGGGCAGTCAGGATTACTTATCTGCAGACCAGGAACTATGACATTGATGAAATCATTTCTCTCCCCTTAGAACAACTAAATGAACTGGCTGACATGGAAGTGTCAAGAGAGATGAAAGAAAAAGAGGATGCAAGGTTACTTCTCCAATTCAAAGAGGAGAAGAGACAGAAAAGACTCTACAAGCATGCTCCCACTCTCTCCCCAGTTCAAGAAAGCCCTGTACAAGAAGATGTGGTTCAACAAGAACCTCAGGTAGACAAAGAAGAAGATAGGATCAAAATGATCAACTACCTGAGTGCCACAGGCTTCTATCAGGTAGATGCACTTCTTCCCTTGTCCTATGACTTTGTTGAGTTTGAGTACTTAAAACAAGTTGAGCTTGAGTTAGTCAAGGAGAGAAAGACAACTAAGAAGAAGCTAAGAGAAGAAGCTGCAAAGTCAAGAGCCATCATCCAAAAGAGTATGAAGAAGTCTGCTGATAGACAAGGGATGATGAGCTTCTTGAAGCTATATGGATTCTCCAGAAGGAGACTTGGCCCTATGTCTCTATCCACAATGGATGAGCATATAAGGGTAATCAAGCAGAAGATTAAGAGTGGTGAACTGATTGACTTACACTCTCTTCCAAGTCAAGTCCCACTTGAAGTGGAGGTTAAGTTTGAACAACCTGAGACAACTCAACCCAGACCTCCTGCTGAGCCTCAGCAAGCTTCATCTTCTGATCCAAATCAGGGTCGAACTCCCTCTCCTTCTGAACCTGTGAGGGAGGAACACCCAACTGAGAAAGACAAGGATGATCAAAAAGGTGTTGCAGACCAGTCTTCTCAGTTAAAGTCATCTAAGAGGAAGAAGAGGATGGCTTCTAAACCAAAGTCTAAGAATAAGAAGCCTAAATCATCTACCTCTACACCTCAGGCTGAGTCAGATCAACTTGAGGAAGTACATGAAGAGGCAGCCCAATCAACTCCAATACAAGTGGCTCCTCTGGCAGCTGAGACACCCATCTTATCCTGGACCTTCTCTACCAATCCAGAAAGATGGCATGTAATCAGAGATCAAGGTGTTGAGAATGTCTATACATGGCAAGACATAATCAACTTACCTCTGCATGATCTCTTTGAGATGAGAAGATACTATGAAGGTCTGAATGATCCTGACTATCTAATGAAGAAGGGTATGGTCATGATTGTGCTGAAGACTACTAACATCTGAAGATCCTCTAAATGTTTTGGTAGCATCAGCCTAGGGGGAGTTTGTAAGGATTCCTTTAAGTCTGATGCAAACCAAAACATCAAATGTCTCTCTGCAAGTAATGCACTAAGTACTGAAGAAGAATTGCTTCAGAAGTTTTACACCATGCACTATAAATATTCTAAGTGTAAAATCTTCCGAAGCCAAGACCAATATCTTCCGAAGCCAAATATGAAGTCTTCCGAAGCCTCAGAGACAAAGTCTTCTGAAGCTTCATCCTATGAAGACAGATTTCTTCCAAAGAATTTTAGTAACATGCTTTATCTGATGTACTGTTCCATAAAGCTGAACACCTTTCCGCTGCATCTCTGTAAAGTCACCAACTTACATGAGTTGGTGAAAAGGTCCATGCTTTTGGTAACTGTACATTGAGGTCTAGAGTCTGTAACCTTCTACTTTATGTACTTTATCCTTTTTGTAATAGATAATGATGTGAGCTATGGCATGTCATAGTCACAAGGTCAAAAGGCAGATATGCCTTTTGATTCTACAATTGATTTTGTTTGTGTCTAGTCAATTGTATCCAGCTGGCTTTCAAAGTATAGCCGGCTGTAGGTTGTAGTATAAGTATTCCAAGTTCTAGTATCTTTCTTTATGCTTTGTAACACTTGTAATAGAACTTGAGAAAGCAATATACTGCCTCCTTGAAACTCAAATCTCTTGTTCTGTCTCTTTATTATTACTTGTGTTCTTTGTATCATTATCTTGGTTAATCCAGTTTACTGTTTGATCAAGTTTAGTTAATCTCCTCTTTGTGTTGTTGTGTTGAATTGTTAAGCCCTTAACCGGTCCTGCATATATATACATATATATATATATATATATACACACACATATATATATATACATATATATATATATATATATATATATATATATATGTATATATACATACATATATATATACATATATACATATATATATATATATGTATGTATATATATATATATATATATATATATATATATATATATATATATATATATATATATATATATATATATTTGTATATATATATATACATGTATATATATATCAAATGCTCAACCCTACATCGGCTACAACTTTAGCCTCATCACCGGCTATAACATATTGTTATTTATGAAAATGTTATATTATGAAATGTGGATGCTTCTTAAGTTATTAACACGTAAGACCTAACATTTTTACCATCTCTCATTGCAACATAAATCGGATGACACACTAAATAGTTGAGTTGTACAAATTTTTCGTGCTCGTTTGCGCTCGATCAATGCTTGACCGAAAAAAACGTTCGGAAAAAACTCGTTCGATTTTCCACTCGGATGTAAATGAGCCATCGGCTCGGTTCAGTTTAGCAACGAGCCAAGCACAAGCAAAGGTTCGTTCGGTTTGGCTCGGCTCGCGAACTGCCCTATTATCCCAACCTAAAATGTTAATTACAGAGAAAATTACGTAAATGATCCCCCAAGGTTTGACCACATTACAAGTTTGATCCTTAGATTTCAAAAAAAAAATAAAAATTTAATCCAAAAATTTGTTAGATGATTGCAAATTTAGCCTCCACTGTTAGTGTTCATTAGTTTTAATAATGTAGGAACTAAACTTATAATATGATTAAATCACATGGACCATTTGTGCAACTATCTCTATAATCTGAAAAAATCAGAAAATAAACAAAATCCAATAAAAGATTGAAAAATCAAATAAAAAGATTAAAAATCAACTAAAGTTCTTCAAAAATAAAAAATTTAAAGGAAAGTTAAAAATAACGCGAATAAAGTTAAAAAATTGAAAATACAGATTAAGAAAATCAAATTAAAGTTAAAAAGTAAATAAAAGTTAAAAATACAAAAGTGAATAAAAGTTGAAAAAATCTACTAATATCAAGATAATGATCACCTTTTACGCTTTACTAATATCAAAATGTCGCAATCGCCTCTTTTACTAGTTGCTATTAAGTATAATGATGACTCTTAGAAATTTCTTATTAAAACGTAATTAGTTATCACAAAACTATCACAACACAAGAATAATAATGATAAAAGTTGTATCACAACTCTTATTTTTGCTCTTGGCCAGAGTTTTGATTTTAAATATCTCTCTGCGACTCTACAGAATGATGTTTAAAATTAAGGGAACTAGAGAGACGTATATCACAAAGATCTTAGAGCAGTTGATTAAAATGGCGGGATAATGCTTGAATTTTTAGGCACATGCAACATGAAAAAAAAAAAGAAAAGAAAAAAAGAAGAATCAATTCAAAGTTTTCTTCACAAGTTCTTGTCTTCTTGCTTTGTGAATGTTGTGTATTGTCATATCTAATCCTCCGAACGTATTTCACACCCAAACATCAGATTTGAAGCTCAAGAAATGTATATATGACCGGTGACGGAGGTTGAACACTCTCGTAGAAGAGGCGAGGGCAAAATTAATTTTTTTACGGAGAGGGGGGCGGGGCAACTAGAGGTTTATATAAAAATTTAAACCCTAAACACCCCCTACCCCCCCCCCCCCCCCGGGGTCTCTACTATGCTCCGCCAATGTATACAACGAATATGCAAAAGTATTTGGGTGTATCAAAATAATAAGACTATCTTTAGCATCTTGTAAAGTATGCTAAATGTTTTCTCCTTTACTTTTAACTTTAATCATTTCTTAAACCACTTAAGTTTTTGATTAATACATGTTTAAAGACTTTTATTTCTAGTATACTCCATCTACTACAAATTCTCAAAATTCAAATGTCATTTGACGAAAAACAAGGTTTTTTTGTAAATTATTTATGATATTTAATTTTTATACAACTTTGTCAAGGTTTTACAAAAGTATTTTTGAAAAGTACCAAGAATTTATAAAAGTGTCACTTTTATAAGTCACCATTATCAGATTTCTTTAACTTTTTTAGATTCATGATGGTTGTTTAAGTTTTGGTTCTTGCATGTTGTCATTGGTTTTCTAGTAAGCTTTGTATGCTTGATCATTGTTGTTATTACAAATTGGCTCAAATGTTTATAACTGATGATTCACCAAGTGTATACATATGTGTATGTGACATATCTTCATCCGTAATTGACAACATAATAGCATAAGATAAAAATTTTAAACATTATAAAAGATGAGGAATCATTAGGGTTATAATTAGTACTAAACCATCATTATTCTAACATCACCACCACCACCAACAAAGGTGGTTGACAAAAACAACAGTTTCAGGAATATAACCCTCTAAAAATAAGAGAAAATTAAATAAATGGTTCTTGTGATTTAACTATATTGTATGTTTGGTCTCTTAAACTTTAAAAATTATAAAATTAGTCCGAGTTTTTATGTACTTATTACAAGTTTGGTCCCCAAATTTCAAAAAATTACAAAGTTAGTCCCAACTTTTATGTAAATGTTACACTTTTTGTCCCCAAAGTTAAATTTAAAAGTTAGTTCAAACATTTTAAAATGAACTAAATAAATTTAAGAGTTAATTACAAGAAAGGTTCTTATGGTTAGGTTTTTTTGTCTTTCGGTCCCCAGGTTTGAAAACTATAAGGTCAGATCAAATGTTTGTTATAATGTAACAAAAATGATCCTTGACATCGTGGAGAGTTAACTATTCTATTAACTTTTTAAAAATGACAAATTTACCCTTATAAAAATTTTAAACAAAATATAAATAAATGTATTAATATTAATATGAGTAAATTACCATTTGCATCTCTAACGTTTTCCCATTTTAACCACTTGTATCCCTGCAGTTTCAAAGTCTTGATTTTCCCCCTAACATTTCATTTTTGTCACCGTTTGAATCCAAATGACTAACTCCGTTAAATTGTTCAGTTAACTCTTTGTGGAAATGATTAAATTGCCCTTAAGAATAAAATATTAAAAAAAACTTTGTGGGACCACCCACATCATCATCTTCTTCTCTGACCCCAAACACACACACACACACTCTATCTCTCTCTCTCTCTCTCTCTCTCTCTCTCTCATACACACACACACATTCTTTCTATCTCTCATCTTTTCATCATCCACAACCATAAACAACACCGCCACCCCATCACCACCACAACCTTCCCTCACCACCACCGTAGCAAACCATCTGATCAACCCACACCACCACCACTGCCCCTCACCACCACCATAGCAACCCATCAGGTCAAACCACAACACCAGCATCGCCCCTCACCACCACCATTGCAACCTACCACCATAGCCTCCTCACCACCACCGTAGCAACCTATTAGGTCAATCCACACCATCACCACCACCCCTCACCACCAACATAGCAATCCACAATCGCAGCCAGGGCACCACCAGCGTAGCCCCCTCACCACCACCAAAGCAACCCGCCATCATAGCCTCCTCACCACCACAGTAGCAACCTATCAGGTCAATCCACACCACCACCACCGCCGCTCACCGACAACATAGCAACCCACCACCGTAGCAAGGGCACCACCACTGTAGCCCTCTCAACACCACCGTAGCCCCCTCACCACTACCGTATCAACCCACACCACCACAACTACCCCTAACTACCACAAACGCCCCTCACCACCACGACCACAACCACGCTATTTGCAGGAGTCGATCAACAGCCACTAGCTGATACGCATCTTTGTAAAAGGGATTCTTCCCTTTTCTTGATCCGCCTGGGATCGTGAGTAGGTCAATCGAGGCTTCAAAAATTCAAATTGTTGTTTGATTGCAATAAAATAGGGCTTTGGTATGCCTGTCAATGTTGAATTCGATTCAAGTAGAACGAACTGATTGATGTAAGGGTAGAGTTCTTTCCATCTGATCTTGAGCATATCGATTTCGTTGTTGAACAAGACTGCATCAAAGACTCTTTGAGGGGTATTCGCGTACGGTGGTGGTGAGGGGGAGGTTGTGGTGGTGATGGGTGGTGGTGTTATTTATGGTGGTGGTGTTTGGAGGGTCAGAGAAGAAGATGATGATGTGGGTGGTCCCATATTTTTTTTAATTTTTTATTCTTAAAGGCAATTTAGTCATTCCAGAAAAAGTTAACTGAACAATTTAACAAAGTTAGTCATTTGGATTCAAACGGGGACAAAAATCAAACGTTAGGGGGGGGGGGGGGAATCGAGACTTTGAAACTGCAGGGATACAAGTGGTTAAAATGGAAAAACATCAGGGATGCAAATGATAATTTACTCTATTAATATTGATAAATGAGTGAACCTAACCCCATCCCATCTTCAACCTAACGTCACAGCCCCATCTTCACCGCCCACCACCGCCCCCTCACCCCGCAGCCACCACAGCCTCCAGCAAGAAGTTCCGGCAATGCAGGTCACAACTAGGATTTGTCAAATCAGAATTTCGTCTTCATTCGCATTGTCACACCCCCGCTAAAAGCGGAAACACGGGGATGTAACGAGATCAGGATCGTCATAACACATGGTAGACAATAGAGATGCAATATAATAAATGATGATAAAGCATGTCATGACGACACCCGACACAAAGGAGACTTGTGTCGTGTTTAGTCAATATTCACGACAACATAGCCATAAGCATAAACATGTTAAATGATTCACATAGTCAAGTAGTAACAATTGTAATGTAAATTCCCACAACCCAAGAACAAGCATCAAAAGAATAATATTGTTTAATCAGATTACAACATTGTTTCACAATAAATGTTTGTCAAATATGTTTGGTCTCAAAAATGCATCCTAGGGTCTCCACTAAGGCAACACACCTAGATCTTCAGTTAGCATTATCACCTGAAAACATATGCTCAAAATGGTCAACAAAATTATTGATGAGCTTGCAGGTATAAATAGTAAATAAGTAATTGATGTTGTATAGTAAATGATGTGGAATACCGTGAATACAGTTATAAGTAAGTATAATCACATGACAATGAGCTTTGCAACCAAACCTAATGACGTACACACAGATCTTGTCGGAATATATTCACCCAAGGTCCCGTTCCTGGCCATTGTTGATACTAACTAGTATACCAACAAACAAGGGTGGGGGTTGTTGGATCTAGAGAGGCTGTTGCAACCAAAACCAAGTCACTTAGAAGATTTTGAGTACAACATACAAAGGACTTCCGAAGCTAAGTATGGAACTTCCGAAGGAATAAGGAGGTCTTCCAAAGGCTAAGTGTAAAACACACTTCCGAAGGAAAACTCCATCTTCCGAAGACAAAGAACCTACTTCCAAAGATCAAGACTTAGAGATAAAGATCTGAAGTCAACTTCCGAAGTACAAGAAGTCCTCAAAGCCTCGAAAGCATAGAAGCATCTTCCGAAGTATAAGTGGCTTCGGAAGAACTTGTTCTTCCGAAGCCAGTTAACCTTCGGAAGACACTTCTATTATCCAGTGGACATAAGTATGGCCTCTCTGACACTCCGCTGCAAATCTCTGATATACTGCATGGCGTTTTCTAAAAAGCCATGTAGTTAACCATACTTTAATCCACTGTTTACCTTTTTATGTTAAGTACAGTTGCCATCTTTAGTTGGTGACAAAAGGTAAGTCATGGACATGTCATGACTACCATATCTTAGATAATACTTTATCTAAGATACCTTAACTATAGCATTGTAGTATATGCTTTAGTCTTAGGTTTCCAGCTGGTATCAAGTATAACCGGCTGTAGGATCTAGTATATATAGTTTCTCATTGTAACTCTTGTTTCATGCTTGTAAGTGTCTTGTAATCTTGAGTTGAGAAGTAATATATACAAGTAACTTAAAAATATATTTCTGCTTGTTCCTTTGATTACTTATTATATTATTATCAACTCTTGTGAAGGCATTGCTTCATCTGATTTGAGTGTTATTATAAGTGAGTTTGAGAGAAACACAAGTGTTTAAGTGACAAACCCGATCCTGCAATTGGTATCAGAGCTTTTTAGGCTCTTGATTGTGAGATCTTACCATCCTAATCAAACAGTTTTTCACTCCTCCTTATACCTCACTCAAAATGGCCCTCAACAAATCTGAAGTTGAGATGGGAACGATGACCAAAGCTCCCATCATCGCCCCTGAAAACTTCAGGTCTTGGAGCAGAAGAATGGAAGACTTCATCAGGTACCAGGATAGCAAGATGTGGCAATCCTTCGTCAATGGGTATAAGCCAAAAGTAGCTGGTAGAAACGGTGCCATGATTGAGAAAGCCATGGAAGATTATTCTGATGAAGACAGGAAGAAGCTTGACATAGACAGCAATGCTATGACTATTCTTATGACTGCAATCCCAAACTCCATCATGGTGGGGTTTGAGCATTGTAAGTGTGCCAAAGAACTCTTTGATGCTCTTGCTCAAATGTACTCAAGCTCGAATGATTCAAAGAAGGACTCACTGAAGCAGCAGTTTGAGAACTTCACCTATGTTGCTGGAGAGACTCATAGCCAGCAATACTTCAGGTACATGGATCTCATCTCTTCCCTTCAATCTGTGGGAATCACTCATGAACTCAGAGACCTTACTAGAAAGTTTATGAGTGCTCTACCCAATGAGTGGACATTCTACTGTGTCTCCATCAAGATAACAGAGAATTTGAATACACTCACCATGACCGAACTCTATGGGTTCCTTGATGGATACTGTTTGGAAATGGAAAGCAAGAGGGGTCACCAGACAAGCAGACCCTTGAGTCTTCCTGCTAGCAACGTTTTAATGGTTGCTGAAGGCTCAGGCATCTCCCAGTCTCAGCAGTACCTGACCTACACCCAACAGCCATCTTGTTCCTCTGGGCCTTACATTACATTTCCTGAGACTCCAAGGTCTCAACAAGCTCAGCAAAGCTCCTTTCAGGAGGGCTGTGCATTCGTCTTAGGGAGTGGCACTCAAATGACTATCAATACTGCTTTGATGATCTAGAGTGTTTTAGCCCGGATGACATAGAGTATGTGGACATAGTCCAACAAATGGCTCTTCTAACCTACAGAGCGAAGAAGTTCTTTAAAAGAACTGGAAGGTAATTCCCTCAGAACCCAATTACCAGCAAATTTGGGTTTGACAAAAGCAAGGCCAAATGTTACAACTGTAACCAACTTGGTCATTTTGCAAGGGAATGGAAGGCTCCCAAGTCCAACCCGAGAACCTCACAGGCCTCCATACATCCTTCTACACCAAAGCCCACCGGAAAGTCAACTGAGACTGCAGCAATGGCTCAAGAAGTTGACTGGAGCTTCATGGTTCAAGATGTGACTCCTGCTCAAGCACTCATGGCAGGAACAGATGAAAACAAGGTATATGAACATCTCTGTACCCCTGCTTGTATTGCTAAGGTTAAACTGTATCAGGACTACAATATGGAAATTAAATCTGATATTGAGTCTTTAAATGTTTTAAAATCTGACTTTAAAAGGGCTAAATCTGACTACCAAAAAAAATTGAGGAGTTAGAGAAAATTGTGTCCCTCTTAAAACATGAACATACAAACTACAAGACTCAAATCAAGGATTTAATATCCAAATTGACTGAGGCTCAAGCCCAGCTTGTCACTGCTGAGGCTCAAGCCAGGAAGTATGCTATTTCCGAGCAAAACTTCCAAGTCATTCTTGCATTATCCTCTCAGTCAAAGCTTTGTTATCAAAACAAAGGTGGGTTGGGAACCAATGAAATTGCTCCACCACACTCTTATGAGTCTGTAAGACAACCAAGGTGTGGTACTAAAGAGCAAGAGGTTCCATCTGTTGACCCACCTTCTCAAGAGTCAAAGAATGATGCAACTATGGAGACCATGACCATCACAGGGAAGGAACAGGTAATTGTGCCCTCCCCAGCCAATGATGATCAAACCCTGACCACCAAAGCCAGAAGAAGCAGAGCTAAGGCAGCCAGAAAAACTGCCAAGAAGGTGGCTGAATCCAAGCTAAAGATAGAACCAAAGCAAAAGGGTGTATTTATATCAGCTGGATTCCAGGTGGTTGGACCTTCTGATTCAGGAAAAGAGTACAGTACCAGTACTCCTATCCTACCAAAGGATCAGAAGTTAAAGGGAAAGGTTGCTGATGAGAAGAAAAAAAACAAGAAACAACAATCCTCTCATTCCTAGAAAGTTAACATTGCATGCATAATGTGTGGTCTGCAAAACCACATGGCTAAAGATTGTTACTACAATCCTGCTAGCACACATTATGCAAATAATGTTAAAAGAGAAGGAGTCAGGGAAGGTTTCACATTTGAACCATATCAAATGGTTCAAGTGATGAAAAAGGGAAAGCTTGTTTCCGAAGCAAGGCTTCTCTCGGAAGAAAACTCTTCTTCCGAAAGGAAAAAGGCTTCGGAAGTTAAAGCTGCAAAGACTCAGAAAACCAAAAGAGTCCCCTTGAAACCATCCCAGAAGAAGACTGCTTCGGAAGAAAAGGTGGTGAAGTTCTCTTCCGAAAAGAAAGAAGCTTCGGAAGAATGCCAAGCTACAAAAGCTTCAACAAGCTCATCTTCTATGATCAACCAAGGGATGGAATGGAAGATTAAAGAAGATGTTGTAGCCCAAACCTCTTCTTCAAAGACATCAATTGAACCCCCATGCATAAATTTTGGTTCAATTATGTCACTATCATTGGAAGAACCCAAGACCAATAAGGCTTGGGTTTCCAATCAAAACTAATTATCTCACCTTATGTGCAGGGACATCCATATGACAAGAATAACAACATTTGGATTGTAGATAGTGGATGCTCCAGGCACATGATAGGGAACAGATCTCTCCTTCAACAATTTCAACATTATGATGGAGGTCCTGTCCAGTTTGGAGGTGAGGCCGGAGGATATATTTCTAGCAGAGGGAGTATATCCAATGGAAAGTTAAAAGTTGACAAAGTTAATTTTGTCAAACAGCTTGAACACAATCTGTTAAGTGTTTCTCAATTCTGTGATCAAAAGCATCAAATGCTTTTCACAGAACATGAGTGCATTATCCTCAAACCCGGGATGACAATTCCTCAGGAATTGGTGCTTCTTAGATCTCCCAGGAAAGGGGATATGTACAAGCTTGATATGAACAATGCTTCCCCAATGGGAGAAGTATCATGCTTTCTTTCCAAAGCTGATGGTGATGAGTCAACACTATGGCATAAACGAATGTGTCATGTCAATTTTAAGACAATGAATAAATTGGCTAAAAATAACTTGGTACATGGTTTGCCTAAAAAGGAATTTTTCTGCAAAGATAACTGTGTTGCTTGCCTGAAAGGGAAACAACACAGGTCTTCTCATAAATCCAAAGTTGTTAACTCTATCACCACTCCATTACACTTATTGCACATGGATCTATTTGGTCCCACAAGTATAATGAGCATTGGAAGGAAATCATATTGCCTTGTGCTTGTTGATGATTTTACTAGATTTACATGGGTATTCTTTTTAAGAACTAAAGATGAAACTGCTGAAACTTTAAAATCTTTTATTCTTAAAATAGAAAATCAAGTTGATCACAAGGTTAAAATAATTAGAAGTGATCAAGGGACTGAGTTTAAGAACTTTGTTCTTGACTCATTTTGTAACTCAAAAGGGATTGCCAGACAATATAGTGCTCCTAGAACTCCTCAACAAAATGGTGTTGCTGAGAGGAGAAATAGGACACTTATTGAGGCTGCTCGGACTATGTTAGCTGATTCAAAGCTGCCTCTAACATTCTGGGCAGAGGCAGTCAGCACTGCATGCTATGTGCAGAACAGAGTTCTTGTAGTAAAGCCACATGGAAAAACCCCTTATGAGTTATGGAACAAGAGGCCACCGTTCATTGGCTTTCTAAGGTCCTTTGGCAGCAGGTGTACCATACTTAACACAAAAGACAATTTGGCAAAATTTGCTGAAAAGTCAGATGATGCTATCTTTGTTGGATATTCCTCCTATTCTAAAGCATATAGAGTTTATAATATTAAAAACCAACAATTTGAGGAATCTTCCAACATGTAGTTAATGAGCACACTCCTTGTGTTAGGGGGAATGGCCCTGATCATATCTTTGATTTAGAATTGTTTCCAAACTATTCTAAACCATCTTGTGAGAATGTTTCAGCTGGAACAGGTGCTCAAAGTAATTCTGATGAAGATCAACTGTTTGAGCTTCCCAGACCTATTCCAAGTTCTCCAAGAGCTGCAACAAATCAAGTTCCCACTATTGAAAGATCTGACAGCATAACCATTTCAAGAGATAGTGGAACTTCAACAAGGGATTCACCTGCTGATTTTCAAATCTCTTCAGGTGATCCTGCACAACACCAAGCTGATGGAAGCACCATTTTGAAGGAACAGGCAACTGTTAATGATGCTTCACAGCAAAGAAATGATGATGTTTCTCTTTCATTTAATCAGTGCTCATTGAATGAGCTTGAAACAACAGCTGGACCAAGTATTCAAGCTCCTGAGCAAAATATGTCCAACTTGGACTTATCTTTGCAACTGGAGGTGATTCCAAGACTCAGAATTCATAATACTCATCCAGCTGAAAACATCATAGGGGAAGTCTCTGAGGGTGTGAGAACAAGAGGACAAACTCATAATGGGAATGTCTGCTTGTACTCATGCTTCTTATCCCAAATGGAACCCAAGAAGGTGGAAGATGCCTTGAAAGATAGTAGCTGGGTTGAATCAATGCAAGAGGAGCTGCTTCAATTCAAAAGACAAAAGGTTTGGAACCTATGTCCGCTACCATCTGGTCAAGTACCTATAGGCACCAAATGGGTATTCAGGAACAAAAGAGATGATAGAGGCTTGATTATCAAGAACAAGGCAAGACTGGTGGTTCAAGGATACACTCAAGAGGAAGGAATCGATTATACTGATGTCTTTGCACCTGTTGCAAGACTTGAGGCAGTTAGGATCTTCCTTGCTTATGCTGCATCCAAGAATTTCACTGTCTACCAGCTTGATGTCAAGTGTGCCTTTCTATATGGGGATATAGATAGGGAAGTCTATGTATGCCAGCCTCCAGGATTTGAAGACCCACAGCATCCAAACTATGTGTGCAAGTTGGATAAAGCTCTATATGGGCTGCACCAAGCACCTAGGCTGTGGTATGAGACATTGTCTCAATTTCTCCTGAAGAATGGTTACACTAGAGGTACCATTGACAAGACTCTTTTCATAAGAAAGTCTGGGAAAGACATTTTGCTTGTTCAAGTCTATGTTGATGACATCATATTTGGTTCCTCAAATGACCAAATGTGCAAAGACTTTGAGAGCATTATGAAGAAGAAGTTCGAGATGAGTTCCATGGGAAAAATGGACTTTTTCCTTGGAATTCAGGTAAAGCAATTGAAGGAAGGGTTCTTCATCAATCAATCTAAGTATGTCAATGATATCTTAGAGCGATTTGATATGAAGGATTGTAAAGCAGCAAAGACACCAATACCCAAAACTCATGATCTCTGCCCTGATTCTGAGGGGGAGGATACTGATCAACATCAGTATAGAGCAATCATTGGTTCTCTGGTGTATCTCACAGCAAGTAGACCTGATATCATGTTTGTAACTTGCATTTGTGCAAGATATCAGGCTGCTCCAAAGGTGTCTCACCTAATTGCTGCCAAGAGAATCCTCAGATACCTCAAAGGAGCACCTAAACTAGGTCTCTGGTATCCAAGAAATAGTGATTTTAATCTCTATGGTTACTCTGACAACGATTATGGTGGCTGCAACATCAACAAGAAATCAACATCAGGTGGATGTCAATTTCTTGGTGGAAGGATCATCTCATGGCAATGCAAAAAGCAATCTTATGTCTCTACATCAACTGCTGAAGCTGAATACATTGCTGCTACTAGTTGCTGTGCTCAGCTGCTGTGGATTCAAAACCAGATGATAGACTATGGATTCAACTTCATGAGCACTCCTATCCACATTGACAACAACAGTGCTATATCCATTACTGAAAATCCAGTGAAGCACTCCAAGACAAAGCACATTGATATCAGGTATCATTTCATTAGAGATATTCATGAGAAAAATCTTATCAAACTAATCAAAGTTGATTCAAATGAACAATATGCTGATTTGTTCACCAAAGCATTTGATGAACAGAGATTTAAATATCTCATTACAGCTATTGGGATGATAAACATTGATTAGTTCATCTCATTTGAAAACCTTTTAATGTGTAAAGTCTTTTGTCAAAAACAATCTAAGCCCTGTTACAAAAGATCTTTCTCTAAATTTTATCTAATATATAAGTTCTTCCGAAGAGAAATTAACTCTCGGAAGATATCTTTCGAAGCAAATTTCTCCCAGGATAATTTTCTTCTCGAAAGAGTGTTAAGTCTCGGAAGAAGCGATTGAGTTCATCTCAGATCTACTTCCGAAGCATTTAACACACTCCATCTGAAAGCAACATATACTCTCGGAAGTAAGCAATTTACCTTCGGAAGTAAATTTGCCTTCGGAAGAACATTACCTTCGGAAATGCTTTATACTCGGAAGAAAGATTTTACTGTGTAACGGAAATCTTTTGGGCCCCACACTGTAAAAAGTAAAGATTTTGTTAATGATGTCGGATTATTTAAATGGTCTAACCTTACCGCCCATGTCACATCATCCACTGAACCCTCACATCATCTTATCCAAACCACCCTTTAAACCGCCATTTCACCCATTTAAATACTTCCGCTTAATCACTTACACTCTTTTTACCCAAATTACTGCCCTAAAAGCTTTCTTCCTCTCCAATTTACCTTACTCCGAACTATCTTCTGTCATCTTCTTCAATGGCCTTAAACCCTCAGCACAACCAGGTCGCACTCCTTGATTCTTCAAGGGATGCTGACTTCTCAGATATCATTTCTTTCCTGACCCAATCTTCATACTACACTGCTTTGACTGTAAACCCTACAATCTACTCAAACCAAATGTCCAATTTTGGGCAAATGGTCGGATTGAAACCCTAAACGGGGTTCGTGTTATAAGGTCAAGCATTTGTGGCCAAGAGTTGGTCATCTCTGAACAGATCATCAGGGAGCATCTCGAGCTCCATGATGAGGGCGCTCCAACGGAATTCCCCAAAACAGATTTAGACAGTTCTTATCTCCAAATGGGATACGGTGGAGATGTAGCAGGTCAACGGTCTACAAATTCAACTTCTCCTACAAGTGGAAGTTCCTGCTGCATGTGGTTCTTCACTGTCTATCTAATAAATCTGGGGGATGGGATCAAATCCCGTATGAACTTGGGTGCTTAGTTCACGGGTTGGTACAAAGCCTCCGCTTCAACTATTCAAGGTTTGTGCTGACTAACCTTATGGGAAATCTTCAAAGGGACACATTCTTTATGTATCCCAGGTTTCTCCAGCACATCATCAACTGTGAGCTGGATCAGGGTAAGCTTGTCTGTGCAGCTGCTCTGACTGCTCCCCAAATGAGGCCGACCATCTTCAAGATCTTGAAGAGAGTGTCTACCAACTACACTGGAAGAGATACCGCACTACTTCCAGGTATGATTGAGCCAATGGCTCCTGGTGACATCCCTGTTCACCCCACAGGTGATGAACCCACACCAGCAACTACCCTCACCATTCCAAATCTACCTTCTCCACCCATTACTGTTACATACCAGAGACGTCCCAAACGAACCCTTGTTCAATCTACTCTGATTGAACAAGCCCCTCCTCTTCAATCCAAAAAGGCTAGAGTGGAACAAAGGGCTCCCACTCAGCCAGAGGTCCACCCATCCTTCACTATTGACCTCAATATGGGTCTTGAGTCTCCTCAGTCTCAGACCCATGAGCCCAAAACCCAAGCTGATAGCCCTCAGGGAGAGTCTCTATACTCCCCTGAGCAGCCACAAAGGGACAGCTCAATGCCTTTTGACATTGATCAAAGTCCCGGGTCATTAGGTTTTCACTCCTTATCTTTTACTGACCTTTTGACCGGAGCTGGTGAAGAGATTATGTCTCTTAAAGGCAATGAAGTTGATCCACAACACCCTCTCAAGGATCAACAGAGCCTAGAGAGACCCCTTATCTCTAGCCCACACCAGCAAAGCCTTACTGAGGTGAGTCCCACTGATGTGGAGGGGACTCATGTAGATTCAGCTGCCACTACTGAAGGAGCCTCAATGGATCCTCAGGACAGTGGTAACGACAGTGAGACTGAATCTACGGCAACCATGCCCTTTGATGCCTCTGAAAGAGACATCATTGTGCAAGGGAAACCAGGGTGCCAAGAAACCACATCTGGTGGTGAGGATGAACATACCAGGTATGTTACCTCATCTCCCCGTGATTCTTCAAAAGAAGATGAGGGAAGTATGCAACTCACCATTCAAGACCTACTTTCTAAAGTCTCAAACCTTGAATCAAAGGTTAAGACTTTAGAGGATAGGTCTGCCACTCAGCAACTTGAGATTGAAACTCTCAAGGCCAAACTAGCTGAGAAACAGATTGAGAGATCTGTTAGGCATGTACCAGTTCAGGTCTCCTTGACCTCTTCCTCTAGCTCATCTAGCTCTCAGGATGATGCTACCAAAAAGGGGGGAGTGTTGAGAGACAAAGCCAAAGACAGGAAACCCAAAGTCAAGCTCTTACTTCTTTGAGCTCAAAGTATCCAATGCAACAAGCTGCCATCTTCCCTGAGCCTCCTCCAGTTGTCTTTCAAGTGGATCAAAGGATGCTCCAGGATCTCAATAGGTTCTTCAACAAGTTCCTTTTGGAATCCCTCATAGAACAGCCCAGCCCATGATATGTCTGTGATTTACTTCGGAGCTCAAGAGCTTCAGAGGTTGAATGCACTCCTACCACTGTCGAGGAAGTTGGTCAACCTAAGGTCCAAGTGGAACCTGAGATTAACTTCGAAGGGGAAACTAGGACTGATGGCCCAGCAACCGAAACAGTTGGGACAGAAAGTGTATTTTCACAGACTTCCGAAGCACAATTCAAAGCCTCGGAAGAACAAGCTCAAACTTCCGAAGCTGAGATTGCTGCTGCGGAAGGACTATTTTCTCTTTCCGATGATCTAATAGTCACAGATGCAATTCTGGAACTTGCATCTGAGGTTAATAGGGAGGACTTTCTCAGCCAACCATTAGCTCTAACATCTGCATTGACTCCAGCTCCCACCTCTACTACCCAACCTGGATCTTCTATCCAAGAACCCCCAAAGTCTAGCACTTCCGAAGACATAAAGGCAAAGGAAGATGACTTCGGAAGAGCTTCAGGAGGAAGAAAGGTTGGAGAAGCTCAAAAGGAAAGGTAGGCTACCAACTGGGAAACTGTTAGCTGCAAGTACCAAAGCAGCTGCAGCCAACCAGGAGGCAGTCAACAACCGAAGAAGGGTAGAGGTTATAGACAGACTTGTCAGTCTAGGGGCTGCAACTGAAGATGTACTCCTGCTACCATTAGAGGAGTTGATAGAGCTGGAAAAGGCAACCTTGCTGCTAAAACAGCAAAAAGAAGAGACTGCAAGGTTGGCCTTAGAAGAGGAATGACAGAGAAGAGAAAGAGAAGCTGATCTACAGCTCAGGAGAGAAAGGATAACTTTCCTACTCTCCAGAGGATTCTCTCAAGAGGAGTTGTCTCCACATAACAGTGATACGATCTTATGGCTCTTCAACAAAGAGCAAGATCAAATGGAGAAGGAGAGAAAGAGAGCTGCAAGGGAGAAGCTTGTGGGAAAGAAGAAGAAAGAAGAAGAAGCTGGACTGACTGCTGCCAAGAAGATAGGTGAGAAAGCCTGGATGAAGAGTTATCTCAAAGCTCATGGCTTCTCTGGCAGGCAGGTGGGTCCATGTCTGAAAAGACTCTCCAGCGACATGTCAGTGACATCAAGGCTGACATTCGCGCGGGGAAAAGAAAGGAGATGTATAGAAGGGGACAGGGGATGACCTTCAAAGCAACCTCTCAACCCAAAATCCAAACCCAACCTCAACCTGAACCTATACCCTTTCCCTTCCCAATCAAAACCGAACCCACTTCTGAACCATTCACCCCTGAACCTACACCATCACACCTACCAACCTCTTCACCTCAACCACCTAAACTACCCATCATCCAACCCAAAACCTTAGCCAGAACCCAAACACCTCAACCTACCCAACAACCAATCAAACCATCCCCTCAGCCTTCTAAACATCTCTCTATGGAGGAATTCAAGGCAGTCAAGACTAAGCTCATCAACTGCACTACTCTGAGCGACATCTCCTGTGAGGAGGATTCAGTCAACTTGACTTATGTTGATGGATCCTCAAGTTCCCTCACAAGAGATCAATTTCTTGATCTGCCCAGAGGAACTTTGGACCAAGCTGCAAAACTCCTTGGCCTCAATTCAGATACATTGAATGAGGAAGAAAAGAAGCTGAGGAGAAAGTTGGTGACTCTACTGGATACAAAGAAAGGAGACAGGGTACCAAGACAACCTCTTGCACCCAGAAAGAAGATCATCCAGTGGAGGTTCGAAGAATCTTCTCACAACTTTGTTGTTGAGAGAGAGAATGGAGAGCTCAACAGGCTGAGTGCCTCATCTCTGCTACACTTAAGCAGGTTTGACATTGCTGAGTTAGCAGAGAAACCATTCTCCAACCCTTCAAACTCCGATGTAGCTGCCCACATCAGAAATCATCTAGGCAGCCTTCATATGGCCGAGCTTACTGCTAGAAGCAAGGTTGAAGAGGAGTTGAAATTGAGAGAGGAGGAGGAAAGGAAAGGATCAGCAACCAAAGGCAAAGCCTTACTTCAAATGGTTGAAGGTCCTGAACTTGATACCATAGTTAGATGGGAGTATGACTATAACTCCCGTCAACTAACTCTCTTCAGGGTGACACAACAGAGGGTACATGTCATTCAAAGAAATAGACTGGATCTCCTATCCACGAATGACTTGTACAAGCTTCTCAGCACTACTTCCGGGAAGAACAGAGAGATAGACAAATATCTTTTGTCCCTGGTGCTGAAAGCTTTGAGAAGCAGAAATAAGTGAAGTTTTGGTAGCATCAGCCTAGGGGGAGTTTGTTGGATCTAGAGAGGATGTTGCAACCAAAACCAAGTCACTTAGAAGATTTTGAGTACAACATACAAAGGACTTCCGAAGCTAAGTCTGGAACTTCCGAAGGAATAAGGAGTTCTTCCGAAGGCTAAGTGTAAAACACACTTCCGAAGGAAAACTCCATCTTCCGAAGACAAAGAACCAACTTCCGAAGATCAAGACTTAGAGATAAAGATCTGAAGTCAACTTCCGAAGTACAAGAAGTCCTCAAAGCCTCGGAAGCATAGAAGCATCTTCCGAAGTATAAGTGGCTTCGGAAGAACTTGTTCTTCCGAAGCCAGTTAACCTTCGGAAGACACTTCTATTATCCAATGGACATAAGTATGGCCTCTCTGACACTCCGCTGCAAATCTCTGATATACTGCATGGCGTTTTCTCAAAAGCCATGTAGTTGACCATACTTTAATTCACTGTTTACCTTTTTATGTTAAGTATAGTTGCCATCTTTAGTTGGTGACAAAAGGTAAGTCATGGACATGTCATGACTACCATATCTTAGATAATACTTTATCTAATATACCTTGACTATAGCATTGTAGTATATGCTTTAGTCTTAGGTTTCCAGCTGGTATCAAGTATAACCGGCTGTAGGATCTAGTATATATAGTTTCTCATTGTAACTCTTGTTTCATGCTTGTAAGTGTCTTGTAATCTTGAGTTGAGAAGTAATATATATACAAGTACCTTGAAAATATATTTCTGCTTGTTCCTTTGATTACTTATTATATTATTATCAACTCTTGTGAAGGCATTGCTTCATCTGATTTAAGTGTTATTATACGTGAGTTTGAGAGAAACACAAGTGTTAAAGTGACAAACCCGATCCAGCAGGGGTGTCAACCCAGTAGTATTACCAATACCTATCCGTCGGTTCCCACACTAGAATTAAATAGTTGCAAAGAAAGTACCACACAACGAACTCAAGCATGTATCAGATAAGTACTCGCAAAACAGTAACACGTTGATTCCAAGTATGTAAATTGTATGTAAATTGTACAGCATTGAAAATGAGTGAGCATACTTTTCCCCCATGTTTGTAAATGATTGAAATGTTGTATAAGCATAAACAGGAGCCACGAAACCCACTTGTTAAGTGGTAAGTATGAATGATCAAGTTTCCAAATGTTGTATGAAAGCACGGTCAAACACCTATTGACAGTTGTTGTTAAGCATTAATGATATGTATAAAGTAAATAGTAACGTTCGGTCGGTTCGGGTTGTATCGGTTGGGTCGCGTGTAACACACACAAACAGACACACGCATTAGATCTTATGTAGATCCAAGTACTAGAAATCGTTGCCATTGTTGATGACATTTGCGTAAAAGTTCCATCGTTAGTAGGGAAGTACTTGGTAAATGTCATTAGTTACAAATCGGTTATTGATACTTGTGAAATGTTAAGTTGATTGGATTTGGAATAACATTAGTAAGTTTGATAACGTTGACTTTAACACTGTCATTAGCAACGACAACCGTGTCAGTGTCACCTTAACATCACATGAAATACACATACCACACACAAGAAGGAATTTACACACAACAACTTCAGTCTCACGATAGGACCAGACGCACAACCCAACACTTCATTCGCACGAATCAACCCTCATTCGTACAAATCAGCTTCATTCGTACGATTGAACCTTCATTCGTGCGACTGGCATTCAGTCGTGCCACACAACACCCAATCGCACGATTCAGCATCCATACGCACGAATCTACCTTCATTCGTACGAATCAGCTTCATTCGTACGATTGAACCTTCATTCGTACGACTGGCATTCAGTCGTGCGATACACGCACAATCGCACACATTCATTCGGTCGTCTGACTCAATCGCACACATTCATTCGCTCGCATGACTCAATCCACACATACACACAGTCGCACTACACACCCAGTCGCACAACTCAGTCGCACGATTGACTCAGACGCATGGCTCAGTCGCACAACTCACCCAGTCGCACGGCTCAGTCGCATGACAGACCCAGTCACCTAAACAGTAGGTTCACGACTGCTGAAGTGCAGAGCAGCCTTCGGCTGCTCCGTGCACGGGTTTTACACAACAAGGACTTCCAAAAACACACTACAAACATACACAAACAAGAAGAACACGTAAAAAGACATCACACGCACCCACACGACCTCATGTGTTCGGGTTGAACCCGAACACCCGAAACCCTAAAATGGACAGCAGAAAAACAAGCAAGAAAGGGAAAACCAAGGTCGTCTACCTGCAAGAATGGAGTAAACTCGGTTGTAGACGAAGTCTAGACGATGAAAACGAGAGCAAACGGGGTGGTTTTGGTGCAAGGAGGAGGAAGAAAGGTGAAGAAGAAGACATGAAGAAGTAGATGAAGATATGGAGGCTACGGCTGGAAATGGGGTATTTATACCCAGCCCTAGTTTGGCAAAATGTCACATTTAGTCCCTGCACTTAACCCTCGAGTTTCCCAAATTTGTTTCGATTAAAAATGACTTTTTAGGTTAGTTATATTGATGATAAAAATTTATTTAATGATATTTATAACTTAAAAATGGTTTTATTAATGACGATAATATTATATAAAAACGGTATATTTAGCGGTAACGATGACGAAAGTTTTAAAAGTTTTTAAATATAGTATACGTTAACGATACGAACACAAGAATAAAGAGGATAAAGCAAGTATAATATCCACACGAATAGTTATAAAGATGAGGAATGATCGAGCGAAGAAAAGTTAACAAAGTCCATGTTAATTGACGGACCTTTTGGTGACAGATGTCACAGTATCCCCCAGTTGAGAGAATTTTGTCCCGAAATTCAGCTGGAGTTAGGTCCAAGAGTGTCATCCTCGAATAGATGTGGATATTTGAGTTTCATCTGATCTTTCCATTCCCATGTAAACTCTGGCCCTCGTTTTGAATTCCATCTTACGCGAACAATTGGTATTCTTCTGCGCTTCAATTGCTTGACCTTTCGATCCATGATCTCAAGGGGTTCCTCGACAAAATGAAGCTTTTCGTCAATCTTGATTTCCTCAATTGGTATGTGTAGGGATTCGTCAGCCAAACACTTCTTGAGGTTCGATACATGGAAAGTATCATGTACGCCGCTGAGTTCTTGTGGCAACCTTAGTCGGTAAGCCACTGGACCAATTCTTTCTGTAATCTCGAATGGTCCTACGTATCTTGGGGCTAACTTCCCTTTCTTTCCAAATCAAATGATTCCTTTCCAAGGAGAGACTTTAAGTAAAACTCCATCCCCAATGTTGAATTCTAGAGGCTTCCGACGGTTGTCGGCATAACTCTTTTGGCGATCTCTGGCAGCTTTTAGTCGGTCTTTGATTTGAAAGATCTTGTCGGTTGTTTCTTGAATGATCTGTGGGCCTGTTAACTGACTTTCACCAATCTCGGCCCAACAAAAGGGAGATCTGCATTTCCTTCCATATAACGCTTCGAACGAAGCACATCCAATGCTTGTATGGTAGCTGATGTTGTAAGAGAACTCGATCAGTGGTAAATGAGCGTCCCAACTACCACCAAATTCGATTACACACGCCCTCAGCATGTCTTCTAGCGTTTGTATAGTTCGTTCACTTTGGACATCTGTCTGAGGGTGATGGGCGGTACTCATATCTAATCGAGTGCCCATCGCTTTCTGTAGTGTCTGCCAAAATCGTGAAGTAAATCGGCTGTCACTGTCGGATATAATCGACACTGGTACTCCGTGTCTTGTCACGACCTCTTTGATGTACAATCTCGCCAACTACGACCCATATCGAGTCATGACCGCTGCTTGTTCTAGGGAGTTTGGTAATAAAATCCGTAGCTATATTCTCCCATTTCCACTCGGGAATTTCAGGTTGCTGTAATAATCCCGATGGTTTTTGGTGTTTAGCTTTAACTTTCGAGCATGTGAAGCACCTGCTGACGTACATGGCAATGTCTTTCTTCATACCTGGCCACCAGTACAGATCTTTGAGATCATGATACATCTTGTCTGCACCAGGATGAATAGAATATCGCATCTTGTGGGCTTCATCCATGACTAAGGTACGTACACCTCCCCATCTGGGTACCCATATACGATCCATGAAGTATTGTATACCATGATCCTTGCAACTCATTTGTTTATCCAACCCTCGGAATTCTTCTCCCGCAAGGTTTTCTTCCTTCAATGCCTCACTTTGTGCAATTTGGATCTGAGCTTTCATATTCGTTTGAATGGTCAATCCCAAAGCTCGACCACGTAGTGGTTTCACGCGTTCTTTGCGGCTTAAAGCATCAGCCACCACGTTAGCTTTTCCCGGATGATACCGGATTTCACAATCGTAGTCACTAAGTAGCTCTACCCAACGTCGCTGACGCATATTAAGTTCTTTCTGATCCAGGATATGTTGGAAGCTCTTATGATCTATGTAGATGATGCATTTTGTTCCATACAGGTAATGCCTCCATATCTTAAGTGCAAATACTCCAGCGCCCAACTCAAGATCATGAGTTGTATAGTTCTTTTCGTGCACCTTAGGTTATCGTGAAGCGTAGGCAATCACCTTATCCTTCTGCATTAGCACACATCCCAATCCTTGATGTGAAGCATCGCAGTATACCACAAAATCATCAGTTTCGTCTGGGAGGGACAATATAGGTGCGTTGCACAACTTCTCTTTCAACGTTTGGAACGCTTGTTCTTGTGCATGTCCCCAATCAAACTTCTTGTCTTTCTGAGTCAGCAATGTTAGTGGTTGTTCGATTTTTGAAAAATTCGCAATGAAGCGACGATAGTATCCGGCCAATCCTAAGAATTGCCGTATCTCTGAAGGTGTCTGGGGTGCATCCCATTTCTTCACCGCTTCGATCTTGCCGGGATCTACATGAATCCCATCCTCGTTAACCATATGACCCAAAAACTTCACTTATCGCAACCAAAATTCACACTTCGAGAACTTGGCGAAAAGTTTCTCTTCCCGTAGCAATTCCAGTATTGCCCGAAGGTGTTCTTCATGATCCTCTTTCGATCGAGAGTAGATAAGTATGTCGTCGATGAATACGATCACAAACTTATCCAAGTAAGGTTTACACACCCAATTCATTAGGTCCATAAACACGGCTGGTGCATTAGTCAGCCCGAACGACATGACCAAGAACTCATAGTGTCCATAACAAGTTCTAAACGCTGTTTTCGGTATGTCCTCCTCGAAAACCCTTAGTTGATGATATCCAGAACGAAGGTCGATCTTTGAGAAATATGAAGCTCCTTGCAGCTGTTCAAATAGATCGTCGATCCTGGAGAGAGGATATCGATTCTTCACGGTTAACTTGTTCAACTCACGGTAATCGATACACATGCAGAATGACCCATCCTTCTTTTTGACAAATAATACCAGTGCTCCCCACGGTGAATGACTCGGCCGAATAAAACCCTTCTCCAGTAGTTCCTGTAACTGACTAGATAACTCTTGCATTTGAGATGGCGCTAACCGATATGTCGTCTTTGCTACCGGTGTAGCTCCAGGAACCAACTCTATACGGAATTCAACCTGTCGTGGAGGGAGCAAACCAGACAAGTCATTAGGAAATACATCTAGGTAGTCCCGTACCACTGGAATATCTACTAATTTTCTCTCCTCTTTCTTCTTTTCTACCACATGAGCCAGAAAGGCGTATCACTGCTTTCGTAAACTTCGGCGTGCTTTCATGCAGGAAAAAAGCTTTAAGTTTCTTCCCGGTCGTTCTCCTTGAATCCTGAGTACCTCCCCGTTTGACATGGGGATTCGTACTACTTTGTCCCGACAGACAATCTCAGCTCCGTGTTTTGACAACCAATCCATTCCCGCGATCACGTCGAAACTTCTTAACTCAAAGGGTATCAAATCTATATCGAAGGCATGGTTCTCCAATATAATCGAGCACTTCCTAATAATCTCATCGGCCTAAACAACCCAACCGTTGGCCATTTCTACAGAGTAGCTAGTTTCTAGCCTACTAGGACTCAAATCAAGCAATTGCACAAACTCAGAAGATATAAAGTTGTTGCCTGCTCCAGTATCAAATAATATAGATGCGAAGTAATGATTGAGTAAGTGCGTACCCGTGACAACATTCGGGTCGGGTCCTGACGGTCCCCGATGTTGATTTGCCGGGCCTTGATTCCCAGCCATGGCCATCACCTGCTGCTGGTTGTTCCCTTGTTGACCCGGCGCCCGACTTAGTCTGGGGCACATGTTTCTGTAGTGATCAGGGCCTCCACACTCGTAACAGAACCTGGCATTCCCGGCGGGGTTAACCGCGTTGACCGGTGCCACCAAATTCGGTGCTATTCTGCAGTCTCTCGCTAGATGCCCCGGGCGTTTACAGTTCACGCACACCTGGCACGACATTCCTGGGGGATGACGATAGTTGCACCTGGCACATTTGGGGTGCGGCCCGACATACTCTCTTTTGCCCTGTGTCACGGCCACAAAGTTTATGGTTGTCTTGGCCCTTTTGTCAAATTTCCCGGCACTCGACCGGCTCGTTTCCCCAACATCTTTTCTTTTCTCTGCTCCTCTACCCAAAACCCATGTTCTCACCATCTCGTCAGTTAGAGCGCCAACCTTTAGAATTGCGCTCTGAATCGTAGGAGGAGCAGCTGCTGTTACCATTGCTCGGATTTGAGGCGCAAGTCCCCAAATATACCTCTCGATCCTCTTTGATTCCGGAGTCACTAGATGTGGACCCAATCTTGCCAACTCATGAAAACGGTCAGTGTAAGCTGCATGCCCAGCCCCCACCATAACATGATTCCAGAATTCATGATCCAATTTCCACATCTCGTTGAGGTGGCAGTATTCCTCTGTGATCAATACCTTGAATTCATCCCATGACATTTTCATTGCTGATTCTCTTCCCCTAGCCTGAATCTGAGTGTTCACCAAGTTAACGCCTTGCCCTGTAATGAACACGTGGCATACTTGATTCTCTAGCTATCGAGGCACTCACTGATGTCAATCACTGCCTCCATCTTCTCGAGCCACCTGGTCAGGGCTATCGCTCCACCTTTCCCATCAAATTCCTCCGGTTTGCAGGCCACAAACTCCTTGTACGAACATCCCCTTCTTGCGTTAACAACCCCAGTCTCATTACCGGTTGTTCCACCATTCCCGGTCTCCTGATTGCTCTCGTTCCCAGTCGGGTTCCCATTACCTACTTCAGTTTCAATCCCACCTTGACCTCTCTCTCCACCATCCTCATTATCATTGCCACCATCCACGTGGGGGTGGTGTTGTTGGAGTGCATCGCTCACTTGAGCCACTATAGTCGGAATCAGGGCGGCCAATTGTTGAGCGATCAGAGCTGCCAAGTCAGAGTTTCCTGTTCTTGGTGCTCTACCTCTGCCTCTTCTGCCCCTCGGGGCCTCACTTCCGCAACTGTTGCTGCGGGTAACTCTTTGAGGCGGCATTTTCTAATCATAAAAGTAGTAAACACATAAGCTTTAACCATTTCAAATTATATTGTCCACATCGTTCATCAAAGTCCAGCATTCCAAGTTAATATCACACTTATTGTTACCACACATCACATACGAGTCGTGTAGTTCTCACACCATGAATTGATAATGTCCCAAAAATAGTCCATCATAACAATTGTAAATCCATGTATATAATCACGTTTAGTCTAGCAAAGGTTGTCTATCTCCTCCTCTTTCGAGGTTTCAGACATATCCTCCTCAGGGTCAATCTCAATGTCCGAGGTCATGCGCAATAGCATGATCTGTGAAAATCTCTTCGGGTTTAATACCCGGATTTGATAAAACAACTTGGTGCGCAGAGGGAACAGAAGATCCAATAGAAGCGTCCCATAAGGAGTGAGCACAAGGGCTCTCTCACAGGGTGAAAAGATCACGAAACAGATAGATAAACAAACAAGTAAAGAGGAACACATACATGAGATATAAAATGCACACAGATCCTAGCATGCAAATCTACATGAAGGTTCCTAGGTTATAGTTTAGGTCAAGCGTATTGCCTAATTCTCTATAACCAATAGCTCTGATACCAATCTGTCACACCCCCGTTAAAAGCGGAAACACGGGGATGTAACGAGATCGGGATCGTCATAACACATGGTAGACAATAGAGATGCAATATAATAAATGATGATAAAGCGTGTCATGATGACACCCGACATAAAGAACACTTGTGTCATGTTTAGTCAATATTCACGACAACATAGCCATAAGCATAAACATATTAAATGATTCACATAATCAAGTAGTAACAATTGTAATGTAAATTTCCACCACCCGGGAACAAGCATCAAAAGAATAACATTGCTTAATCAGACTACAACATTGTTTTAAAATAAATGTTTGTCAAATATGTTTAGTCTCAAAAATGCATCCTAGGGTCTCCACTAAGGCAGCACACCTAGATCTTCAGTTAGCATTGTCACCTGGAAAGATATGCTCAAAATGGTCAACAAAATTGTTGGTGAGCTCGCAGGTTTAAATAGTAAATAAGTAATTGATGCTGTATAGTAAATGATGTGGAATACCGTGAATACAGTTATAAGTAAGTATAATCACATGACAATGAGCTTTGCAACCAAACCTAATGACGTACACACAGATCTTGTCGGAATATATTCACCCAAGGGCCCGTTCCTAGCCACTGTTGATACTAACTAGTATACCAACAAACAAGGGTGGGGGTGTCAACCCAGTAGTACTACAAATACCTATCCGTCGGTTCCCACACTGGAATTAAATAGTTGCAAAGAAAGTACCACACAGCAAACTCAAGCATGTATCAGATAAGTACTCGCAAAACAGTAACACGTTGATTCCAAGTATGTAAATTGTATGTAAATTGTACAGCATTGAAAATGGATGAGCATACTTTTCCCCCATGTTTGTAAATGATTGAAATGTTGTATAAGCATGAAAAGGGGCCACGAAACTTACTTGTTAAGTGGTAAGTATGAATGATCAAGTTTCCAAATGTTGTATGAAATGCACGGTCAAACACCTATTGACAGATATTGTTAAGCATTAAAGATATGTATAAAGTGAATAGTAACGTTCGGTCGGTTCAGGTTGTATCGGTTGGGTTGCATGTAACACACACAAACAGACACACGCATTAGATCTTATGTAGATTCAAGTACTAGAAATCGTTGCCATTGTTGATGACATTTGCGTAAAAGTTACATCGTTAGTAGGGAAGTACTTGGTAAATGTCATTAGTTACAAATCGGTTATTGATACTTGTGAAATGTTAAGTTGATTGGATTTGGAATAACATTGGTAAGTTTGATAGTGTTGACTTTAACATTGTCATTAGCAACGGCAACCGGGTCGATGTCACCTTATCATCACACGACATACACACACCACACACAAGAAGGAATTTACACACAACAACTTAAGTCTCACGATAGGGCCAGACGCACAACTCAACACTCCATTCGAACGAATCAACCCTCATTCGTACGAATCAACTTCATTCATCTGATTGAACCTTCATTCGTGCGACTGGCATTCAGTCGTACCACACAACACCCAATCGCACGATTCAACATCCATACGCACGAATCAACCTTCATTCGTACGAATCAGCTTCATTCGTATGATTGAACCTTCATTCGTGCGACTGGCATTCAGCCGTGCGATACACGCACAATCGCACACATTCATTCGGTCGCCTGACTCAATCGCACACATTCATTCGCTCGCATGACTCAATCGCACACATACACACAGTCGCACGACTCAGTCGCACGACACACCCAGTCGCACAACTCAGTCGCAGATTGACTCAGACGCATTGCTCAGTCGCACGACTCACCCAGTCGCACGGCTTAGTCGCATGACAGACCCAATCACCTAAACAGTAGGTTCACGACTGCTGAAGTGCAGAGCAGCCTTCGGCTGCTCCGTGCACGGGTTTTACACAACAAGGACTTTCAGAAACACACTAGAAACATACACAAACAAGAAGAACACGCAGAAAGATATCACACGCACCCACACGACCTCATGTGTTCAGGTTGAACCCGAACACCCGAAACCCTAAAATGGACAGCAGAAAAACAAGCAAGAAAGGGACAACCAAGGTCGTCTACCTGCAAGAATGGAGTAAACTCGGCTGTAGACGAAGTCTAGACGAGGGAAACGAGAGCAAACGGGGTGGTTTTGGTGCAAGGAGGAGGAAGAAAGGTGAAGAAGAAGATGAAGATATGGAGGCTAGGGCTAGAAATGGGGTATTTATACCCAGCCCTAGTTTGGCAAAATGTCACATTTAGTCCCTGCACTTAACCCCCGAGTTTCCCAAATTTGTTTAAAAAACAACTTTATTAGGTTAGTTATATTGATGATAAAAATGTATTTAATGATATTGTAACTTAAAAATGGTTTTATTAATGACGATACTATTATATAAAAATGGTATATTTAGCGGTAACGATGACGAAAGTTTTACAAGTTTTTAAAGATAGTATACGTTAACGATACGAACACAAGAATAAAGACGATAAAGCAAGTATAATATCCACACGAATAGTTTATAAAGGTGAGGAATGATCGATTGAAGAAAAGTTAACAAAGTCCACGTTAATTGACGGACCTTTTGGTGACAGATGTCACACGCATCGATTCAAACTCTTGTGCCATATCTATCTTTATCTTCTTCATCTTCACAAACACATCTCCTAACTTCTGTATCACTGCCACCATCTCATTCACCATATTAAAATCACTCTCCTCTCCGCCTCCACCAGTTAGGGCTCATAGAGTGATTAGTAGTCATTGAACAATCTATATACAGTTAATTAAGAGGGAGATCAATTGCTTGTTTGATACATTTAGGTAGTTGGTGGTGGTGACCGGTGACGGTTGCTGCTAGAGTCAACAAGTTTCGGCAAGGTGTTGGTGGTGTCTGATGGTGGTACCTACGTTAAGAAAGAAATAAGAGAAGAAGATGGATGGTTCACGATGGCTAGAAGCCTCATGGCGGTACTATGTGGTCATCTGATTTGGTTGTCGAAGTCGTTGTGGTGGCCGCCGGGAAGACAACCCACAAGATCGTAGACTGGAACTTCAATATGGTAGGAAAAGGTGATCTTGTGGGGGCCATGAAAGGTTAGTATTAAGAAATTAATTTTGTTTTTCTTTATTAAAAGGATATTAGTCAAGGGTAGTTTAATCATTTCACATCTACTTAACAGAAAAGTTAACAGTCCTTCCATGACAGAGATCCTTCATGTTACGAACATGCATAGTTTTGAACCGACCTTGTAGTTTTTCAAATCTGTAGACTGAAAGTGAAAATAAGCCTACCTTTCTTGTAATTAACTCTAAATTTAGAGTAAGGGACCAAACTTGCAATAGTACATAAAGTTTAAATTAATTTTATAATTTTTAAAAATTAGATACCAAACATGCAATATAGTTAAACAACAGGGATCATTTATGCAACTTTCTTAAATAATAATCGCAGTCAATCATTGTTATCTTCTTGTTGTATTGGCATATCTTCTAGGTATGTTAACACACTGACCTCATCTTGAGATTTTATTATATTGTATATGTGTGCTGATGATAGAGATAGAGAAAAGTCTCCACAAAGCATTCACAACTCACTTTCCATCTCCATCTCTATAATTACATTAAAAATCACTATTTTTTTCATCTGCTTTTCAAGAAAATAATATTTTTTTATACTTTTATCATTATATTTTCTCTCTTTTTTACTCATAACCATTTTCTACAAATATTAAAAAATTAATAGAGATGAACAGTGTTTTACCAAATATAAAGATAAACAGTAACACGTTCTCTATCCACCACTCACAACCACTAATAATCATTTTCTATAATATAGAAAACACACTCACAAATTTATAAAGAACGAGTTGTGAATGCTCTAAAAGATCCATACAACTATTATGAAAAATGTAATTTGCAACGTTACCTCTAATAATATATTTATACTGTTGTCCCCTCTAACATATGATTTTTTCATACATTCGTTGATATGTGTAATATAATGTCAAATTTAAACTTGAGGATTGTCCATTAATTCAAACATGGTTACATCTCATATCAAGTATTTCTAAATAACTAATTATATATCTCATTGTTAATGAAAATATTATAGTAGATTCTTTCTTTATATATAATAAATAAAAATGGTTTAGTCATGTGATACAATTTGAAGTATTGTATTGCCACATGACATTTTTATAACATACAATTATCACATCTATAACCTCTAATATAGCAAAGTTATTTTTCCACTTGTCCATCTTTTAAGCCATGTTTTTACACTTGTTATTTTTCTAGATATCCACATATCAATTTTCCCTCCAAAAGAATATTATAGTAATTTAAATTCTTCTACAAATGTCTCTCATAAAATATAAATTCTATTAATTGCTATGTTTCTCTTTCATATCTAATTTTTTTTAAATCAAACTATCCTTTTTTAAATAACTTTTATAAAAGAAATTAGAAATCACATCTTTTAATTAAAATCTTAATAACAAAAAGCTAAAGTTTTATATAATATAAATTTTTTAAAACACTAAACATTTTCTAAACAATATATTTTAAATTGTTTTGTTTTAAAATAAAAATTATAAACAGGTAAAATATTTTAAAACAGTCTTTTTAAAACAACTAGAATAATTACAAATCAGGTTTTTTTTTTTAAAACAATATTTTTTATAAAAGATTATTTTTTATAAAAAATTCTTAAAACGAATGTTTAAAAATGAAAATATTAACATAAGAGATTTAAAAATGATATAATTGTTTTAATTCTTGAACTATTACGCACATATAATTTTATTTATATTTTACGTTAAAATATTATTCTGTAACTATTCATGTTCATTATACATATATATTTTATATCAAAATTTAATCTGTTTATTTAATTAGTTTTTAGTATATATATATATATATATATATATATATATATATATATATATATATATATATATATAGGGGTCAGGATCTTTTCAGAACTTATAAAGATCGTGAGAACTGCAAGAACTCATCGTAGCCGTTGATTAATATAGATTTTATTTTTAATTTAATTTATTTATAAAGGGTATTAGAGTCTTTTTATATTTAGCCATTAATTGTTTTCCTTTTTTCACTCTATTTAATTAGGTAACTAATTGACATTTAAATATGAACTATAATTGCAAGGAAATAATTTAAGATTATTATTAATCACATATCCTATCAGCATTGACTTTTAAATTTAAGGTTATTATTTATCACTTCAGTTTATTTTAAAATTTTTATATGTTTATAAAAATTATATTTCTACACCTATAAGCATTTACTTATATGTAAATAAACAATTAGTTTGAAGAGTTACGTATATGTAAATTATACATTTACTCATTTGTAAACATTTACCTATATTTAAATAGATGTATTTGAAAATTTACATATATTTAAATAGATTATTAGTTAGAAATATAAGTTTGGATACGTACAAAGATTGACAATTATGTAAAAGATCCACAATGATGTTAGTTTTATGATTTTTTTTTGTAATTACCACCTAACATATTTATATAGATGTAACTAATATATTTACATACATGCATGTTTCATATTTAAATATACATATATGTAAATATGTTATATACGTAAATAAGTTATATACGTAAATTTTGGCCAATTTATGAATATGTACCATCAAATGGGTACATATGTGTAGTTTTAATAGTTAATTTTTATGTGTAAAATATTATCAATATATGTTTACGTAAAAGACTTGAAGTTTTATTTCGGTTATTATCTTTGAAAAATATTGTAAACTTATTTTTCAAATATTTATACTATGTATTAATATACATTTATAAATGTTGTAGATATGAGAGATGAAAGATAAAAGATAATTAATTACTAGTCAACTAATTGGAGAGAGAGAGAGATAAGATAATAAATTACCATCATACCTTTTGTCTAAATTAAACCCATTAAATAATCTATTAATTTCCATTTTTGATATTGTATAATCACAACCATTGGACAAAAAAATCAATGGTTAATATTAGTTCTGCGAGTTTTCGTTTAAAATTAAGTTCTGAAAAGAACCTAACCCTATATATATATATATATATATAGATATATATATATATAGATATATATATATATATAGATATATATATATATAGATATATATATATATATATATAGATATATATTATATATATATATATATATATATATATATATATATATATAAACAAACTAAGCGTGAAACAATCGTAAACTCATCATACTTATTTTCATATTTATCTATATTATTAATAATAACATTGAATATTATTACTCATACCATTTTCAAATAAGAAAATGTATAATTGAATCGATTAAAAACCTATTTTTTATTAAAAACATAGTTTTTAAAAACAAAAAATTTATAGAAAACAGAATATAAGGAAATTAAAAAAAAATCATTTCTCTTAAAACAATATATTTAAAAATCACATTTTTTTATAAAAACAAAAGTTTAAGAAAAATACATTATTGCTTATTTACTTAAAGTAGTTATTTATACGTAATTATAATAATTATTTAATATTTTATTTATTCAATCCGTGTATTACACAGGGACTAACCTAGTTACATTATATTAGCAATATATGGTTATAAAAGAAAACTTGTGAATGCTATTTAAATAGTATTAATGTTTAACTAAACAAGATTCTAAAATTAGAATTTTAATGTAATGATTGAAATGTAAATTTAGAAATTTTAAATTTTAAATTTAATCTACTATTCAATCGGAAATTTTATAAAAAAATAACTACTTAAATTATTTAAAATTTAAAATTTAAAAACTAACAATTTGAATATTAAAATTAAATTTTAATAATAACAATCAATCTAATATTTTAGGTTATAAATTAAGATTTTTTAATGTTCTATATTTAAACAATATCGTATAATATATACATTCGTTATATACCAGTATATAACTATTTTTGACATGCATCAAGACCAGTTTTGTATTGTTCAACTAATCGAATTGTTATCCAGCCAGAGACCAATTCATCTATTCGGAAAAATTATGAAATAATGATAGAATTGAAATAGAAATTGAAAAAATAAATATTCATCGCAAAAAATTTATTTTTTTGGATTGCTAAAAGTGGGTCAATCGAATACGATAAAGAGTAAAACAAAAAAAAAATTTTGACATTCTAAAATATATAAAAAATTAGTGAACAGTTATTTAATATATACTTTTTGAAATTTATCTTATAAAACATACATTTTTTAAATTTTAAATTTTTATTTTTATAATACAGGAGAATATTCTGAAAAAAATGGTTTTTTAAGTTTAAGAAATTGTAAATAAAATCTGATTAAAGATTTGTATACAAAAAATATTTTAGAGATTTATAAACATTAATATTATTTATAATGTATTTAATTTTTTCATGTAATATACATGTACACATATATATTTAATCTATCTTCACATGTGTAAATATTACAAACTTATTAATAGCAATTGATAATTTATGTTTTTATTTATATTAAATTAATTTTTTTCAACTTGTGTAACACACGGACGGTTAGACTAGTTAAGGATGTATAAGAAAAACCAGTTTCATTCCAACCATAACACTCAAGAAATTACAAGTCAGGAAACCCAATTGGTATTTATTAATATATAGTACATATATAATTTAGTAAATTTAAAATGGCACCCATGAATGACAATACATTTACTAACCGACCCCACCACTCAAAAAAGAAATATCAATGTTAACTAGTAGTTTTCAATATCCCGCTATGCGCGAGTTTTCAATATCAAAAGCAAAATACAACAATTGACACTACTTCGTTAAATAATAATCGATAACATATACACTGAACGTTAAGAGTTGTGTTTTTAACTCTATAAACAACACTTGGCTCAGATTTGTTCACGTGTTGTGGCTGCAAATCAGGGATATATACATGATTGTGATGCTAAGACAACGATCATTTTTTACTAGAATTATCACAATCATCCAATTTTGAACTAGCCACAAACCAACAATACAGAATTCCAAAACTCACGTGGGAAATATCAAAGACACCCAAAATCAACTATTCCTTTCATTGCACAATTAATATATAAGATAATGTAAATTGATGTTTAAGCTAATTGATTCTGTAAATCGCGGTATAACAATTGTTGAGTTTGTGAAGGCTTTGAGCTTGGGCTCATGTTTAGTTTTTTTGTTCATTAAGTTGTTAATTCTAGTTAGTCTCTATATATACCATGTCATGTATTGGTAATATTTTTACTGAGCAAATAAAGAAAAACCCTAGTTGCAGCTCGTGAACGTAGGTCACACCGACCGAACCACGTTAAATCCTTGTGTTGTTTATTGTTCTATTTTCTGCGTGATAATCGTTTGTGCGTGTTCGTGTGTTGGTTACGCTGCGCTGCTTGAGACCTAACAAGTGGTATCAGAGTTTTGGCTCGTTGTTAACACACGATTGTTACACTAGTATCGATTCGCAGGGGTTTTTTGGTCGATTTAAACCTTGGAGCCATCGGCGATTTTCTGCTCGAAGTTTTGTATTCAATTTTATAATTGACGTGCCATTGTGCCATTTGGAATCGTAATCAACAAAAAGAGGAAGAGTAAAGTTTATATATTGGAGTTCATGCAAAGAAAAAAAAAGTATTTGCTTTCTGATGCCTACAAACAAAGTCAAATTCTTTTTTCACTGCTTATGGTGTGCGACTAAAGGTAAAAAGAATCAAGTCCTTTTTCGTTTTGATTAAGATTAGGTTGAGTTGATTGATTGTTGGCTACAAGGCGGTTTGATCAAGACTGAGTATCAAGTTGAAACTTTTTGAGCCGTCGATTAGGGTTTAATAAATAATCCTTGAAGTCGTCAGCTAAAGGTTAGGGTTTTGTGTTTTCGAGTTTCTATTTATTGACGGATTATTATCAATTGTTTGGGGAACCGTGCTTTGTCAGTAAGATACCGACGAAGAGAGAATCGTATGCCACCTAGAAACTGGCGTATAATACGCATGCCGAATAACGTACGACGATCTGATCTCACCAGCTCGATCGAAGGAGATATGCCAGTAAGATACCGACAAAGATAACCAAAAGATTGGGCAATCATCGTGATGTACGCGCCGACGTACACCGCTCCTCGCTCCTGGCAATGATAATACGAAGCAAAATACTCCGCCAAACATCTCACCAAGTTGCACCTGGTTCCCGTAAGCAAACAATATAAGTAAAATAAGTCGGGAATGGTACACCACTCCCGACTCTTGCCACATCCCGTGATGGATGTGGCGATCATGCGATCGAATGGGAGGATCCCTAATGCTAGTGACCCTGCCCTTAGTCCTCTGAAACGGACCTCTGGCAATCTGAAGCCACCAATCTCTCAATCGAGTCTCCTCAATCTCAGTAATACCCTCGGTGAATAGAGGGTAACAGTCTCCGGCTCAAAGTAAAGTCCCGAGATAATGGCAAACTGCTTAATGGACATCTGATGTGAATGTCCACATAGCCTAAACGAAATCTCGGAACGCTGATCGTCCTCCTCCATCTCATTAGGACGAATAAAGTAAAAGTGGATAAAAACTCCACCGTCAGCTCTTGCTAAGAATGCAAGAACGCGATCTCAAACAAAGGACTCCATGGCGTATTGTCTCCGATAATACCAACAAGTCTATCGCGCTCTCCGAGCTCGGCCATCACCTCCCAATCGACGGCTTTTTTGATGACCGATCTTCATACATATGAATTTTGAGCACTTCGCGTACTCAATGGACACTGGCTCAAACTGTAGCCAATAATGATCGGCAATAACGTAAACAACGTCAGCCTCAATCTCTGAATCGGAAGACACGTCCCCATTATCACGTAGCCATTATCACGTTCCCTATTAACAGCCCAATCGACTAGCTCATCAAGTGATAAAATTCTTGAGACGTTTCAAACGATACGTTCATGGTCTAATTTTCATCACTCGTGAGAAAGTTTATATTACTTTGTTGCGGGTCGTAACTTGACTCTCGGCAAAACTCGAATTCATCATCGGGAACATACGATTGGTTTAAATCTGTCGATCATGTCTAGTAAGAAGATTAAACGTACGAATCATCTTGATTACTATCCACCACGTACAAATCATCTTGATTACTATCCGCCACGTACAAAACACTTGAATATTCACCAACAAACAGTTACCATCCTAAAACGACATAATAAACAAATGAAAAAGTGTAATATTTTAAGAGAAACATACGTTTGAGATTTTCACAATTTAGAGAGATCGAATGCGTTCTTATATATTTGAAAACAAATCTTGTGTCCCGTCAAATTTGATTGAAAGTACCTATACGTGGCGTATGGACCCATACGCCTCGTATAGGTTGTTAGTTGGCACCTATACGCCGCTTATGGATCCATACGCCACATATAGGTTTGCCACGTATGCCGCGTATGGCTCCATACGCTGTGTATATTCGTACCATGTACAAAAAGCTTTTATAGTACGTCTGACACCTATACGTTGTGTATGGGTTCATGCGCCACGTATAGGTTGTTAGTTGACACCTATACGTGGCGTATGGGCCCATACGCTACGTTTACGTGTCAGTTGTACTATAAAACAACATTTTACGAAGCGTATTGCACTATACGACAAGTGTGATTTTTTAAAAAGAAAATAGAGTTATGTGGTTCAACTCTTTATTCAAAATAATTTTTCAGGTAATCTATAACTCTTATTTCATTTATATACATACTTACGTACATATAAATGTCTTGATTACTTAATAATCATTTCAACTAACTCGGGTCCACTATACTAGTTGTTTATGATAAAAATATCTTGAAAATTATTCAAGTTAACCGTAACCAACTAGGATCGATGTAACCCGAGTCAGTTGAAACGATTCTTAAGTATCTAATTCATATATATGTATATATGTATGTACATACTTAGTGAAATAAGAATAAAATGATTACCGAGTAAATTATGTGTCAGAAGAAAATGTTGAACCACAAAACACTAATTTCTTGCGATAGTATGTTTTTGTGAAGAATAAGCATTATGATTATTATCAATTATTGAAAGTATCAAACTTTTTCCTCTGAAGAAAACGAATAAGTTTTGAATACGAGCGCATTCGTTTAATATCCCCTCCGTTTATATATTAACGAAAGGAATCTTACGTTGCGTCAAAATAATTCGAAATCAAAGCTGTACACGACGTATGCCACCGTACGCAGCGTATAGCCCTGTGTCATATGGGAGATGGTGTAGGTCCGCCGACAACTATACGTGTCGTATAGGCCAATAAGCCGCATGTATATGTCGGTGGACCTACATCCTTCACCCATACAACCTAGGGCTATACGCGGCGTATGGTGCCATATAGCCGTGCTAAATGATTGATTAAAATTGGGTCAGTTTTGTCGTCTGAAAAAGCTACACGCGACGTATACTGCTATACGACGCGTATAACCTCCACGACAACGGCTGATGTGACATGGAATGTTTGGCATTTACTGGGGAGTACTATACGTCGCGTATGGGTCATACGCCGGTATGGACCCATACGCGACGTATAAATGGGTGTCAATTTATTCAATTGAATGTTTCTTTATTAGGACTCATTTAATAATTTCTGAAAAATCAACATTAATTTTGTACTATTAAAGTGACTTTTCAAAGAATATTTTCCTACAAAAACAGCTGAATTTTATAATATTATAAATAATCAACCCCCTACGTGTACTTGTGAATGTGCATAGCGTACACATGTGTCTTTATTATATATGCAAGAAACGTTTACAGAGTCGTCCAGTGCCATACACACACAATGCAAACGACCACCGGAAAATTCTTCCGGGAACTAGAATTACCTGAACAAAAATCTCTCATCAACGGGGTTGTCTTTCCGACGGTGTTATCCCCAATTACCACTATCAATGATATCACCTCCTTTGAAGAGGCTATCAAAGATGAGAAACCATGGTTGGAGTCTCTTCTTCAGAAAAGTGGTGTTATTCTCTTCCGAGGCTTCCCGGTATCATCTCCTTCCGACTTCAACGATGTCGTTGAAGCTTTCGGATTCCCGGAAGCACACCACTTCAACGATGTCGGGTTCCCGGAAGCACACCACTTCAACGATGTCGGCGGTCGAGCCCCTCGAACCAAAGTGGTTGGCCGGGTTTACACTGCGAATGAAAGCCCGATGGATAAACGAATCCCTTTCCATCACGAGATGAATTATGTAAATTCTTTCAAACCCATAAATACGCCTTCAATTATTTATACTTTGCGACGAAACTTTGTCTGTAACATAGTTTTGCTATAAGTTTTCAACGAAAATCGTTGTCGCAAATAATGATTTGTCAAATTCGTCTGCATATTCGTTGAAGTACGTTATACAATTTGTCAAACAGGTTCCGGATTTCCCATCAAAGTTAATTTTCTTTTGTGAAGAAGAACCAGGAGAAGGAGGAGAAACTCCAATAGTTTTGAGTAATATCATATACGAAAAGATGAAAGAGAAACAACCAGAGTTCGTCGCGAAACTGGAGAAGCATGGAGTGAAATATACAACAATAGCTGGTGATGAGAATCATCCATCAAACATCGCCGGTAGAGGTTGGAAGTCTATATACATGACCGATGACAAAAAAGTTGCAGAGGAAAGGTTGCAACATTTGTTGAGTTTGTGTTGATCCGATCCATAGATAATAATATATATCTTAGCATTCATAACTTTACTAAAATCTTAATTTTATTATTTTCAGAACAAATCCTTAGAATTTAATATTTAAAATTAAAAAACACGTGTTAAGGGTTCTGATTGTGGCATGTGACCTAACATTTTCATCGAGAAAGTACATGTTCTAGATTAACTTTTCATATTAATATTTTAAGAGCATTATCATGTTTTATTGGCAGGGCTGCGAAACTAAAAACAAATTTAGAATGGATGGGTAACGCAGTGAAAATGATAACCGGTCCAGTACAGGCAATCAGATTTGATGAGGAAAGACAAGTTAAAACTTGGTTTAACAATCTGACCGGCCCCGTGAATGGTGACGACAAAATCTTTGATCAAGCGACAAGCGTCGAGCTTGGAAATGGTGAGGCTGTGCCTAATGAGGCTATGGAAGACTGTTCGAGAATCCTAGAAGAAGAATGCGTTGCAATACCTTGGAAGAAAGGTGATGTTATGCTTGTTGATAATCTTGTGGTCCTTCATAGCCGAAGACCATTGTTGAAACCGCCTCGCCGCATACTTGCATCTCTTTGCAAGTGACGATCGGGCCTTTTGATTTGAACCATCATATCACATTTTAGTTTCTTCATTTGCAGTAATAATATATCTTGTAAATGTTTATGATTTGACTCGGGATGAAGGTAAACATGAAATAAAAGATAATAAAGAAAAGTTTAGTGGTTTATTTATTTATTTATTTTTTTTGGAATTTTACAGGATAATTAATCAAACCATTATTTATAGGTAATGGTTAAGTAGGGATCGATCTAAATTAAGAATGGAAAATTTTGATATACCAATTTTCTTAAAATGGCCAACAAAATATATTTTATTTATAAGTAGTGACTGTAGTGGTTAAATTAGTAGGGATACATCTAAAAAATTAATTTAAATAAATATTAGAAAAGTAAAAAAAATGTGTTTTTTAATACAAAAATATAAGAAGGGTAAGTAAGTAACACAAGAGGAGAGGCAAAACGTGGCTCGAACCCGTCAGTTAAACTAACTAGGGATGAGCATTTGGTACCTAGTACCCATACTGTACCGGCACCCAATTGATACCGAAAATATGTATAAGGTATCCGTATCGGTACTTGATTTTTTTATATTTCGGGATCGGTACTGACCGGTACCTGTACTTTACCCAAAAGTCCCGCTAGTACCCGAATACGAATAGGTTATTTTGGATTTTGTATTTTGTTTTGTAATACTTTTCACCCCATCAACTTGTATTTTGTTTTAACTTTTGAGGGTAATTATTAATATTTTTTTGTAATATCATTCTTCTTACGTCATTAGAATGTTAAGAGATATACTACTTATGATTTTAATAGAATTGAATGGTGGACAAGTGTGTGGACTGAGTTAGTAAAAAATGAGAAAAGTAAACAAAGTATCATTTTATGTGGATGTTATTTTTATATTTTATTTTTGTTTAATTATTATAAATTTTTAGAGGTATCGGGTACCAAACATGTACTGGATAACATGTACAAAAACAAATACTGGGTACCGTAACCAAACATGCACCATGTAGCAAGCCTAAAAAATAATTTTATGAATGTCACGAGTACCAAAGAGGTACTGGGTACCGAAATACTAGTACCGTACCGGTACCGGTACCTTACCGTACCCATATACCAAATTCAGTACTGGTACCAGTACTCGTTTTTTATAAAATTTGAAACCGGGTACTTTCGGTAACGGTACCAGTTCGGTACAGATACGCTAGCGAACTCATCCCTAAAACTAACCTCACTTTTGGCTTAAGCTGGATTCTAAAAGAGGTATTTTACATCTATTAAATATGATAAATTATAAAAAAATAAAGATAAAAGTAGAGTGACCAATCAACTCTTGACATGTGACAATGCCAGTGAAGCTATCGTCTACCCTGTTAAATAAGAATATATATAATAATATATATTTTGTTGATCGTTTAAAAAAATTGATTAAGAGTTGTGTTATGGTAAATAATCATATTTCTTACTACATTGTCCAGGGGCGGAGGATTTAGGAGACCGGGGGGGCCGCCGCCCCTCTTTTTCTTCGTCGGTAGTGTTAAATTTTAGTCCGTTAGTGTAAATTTTGGTCCGACAGTGTAAATTTTTATATAAATATCGAGTTCGTCCCCCCTAAAAAAATTAAATTTGTCCCCCCCCATACGGGGATGTTTAAGCTCCGCCACTGACATTGTCACTACAAATTCTAGCATTTAGGTATGTCGGTGACCTTCATTTTTTTCCTTTTTGTTTTTTTAGATTTATTACAACTAGTTTTTTACGAGTCGCGCGTTGCGGCGACGTCATACGAGGCTGGATATAGTATAGGCTACAATCGACAAACTCGTTTTAAGTTTAAATTTGTATTAAAATGTCTAGCAGTTCGAAAATATATTACATATGACGGGACTCCAGACAAAATTTACGTCAAAATTAAAAGAAATCACTCTCACGAATTAGAGAATTCTACAAAATGCAATATCAATTGCATTTTATTGTTATACAAGCGAACGAAAACTTATTATATATAACGGGACTTTAAACAAAATTTACGTCAAAATTAAAGGAAAACACACACGAATTAGAGAATTGTATACAATGCAATACCATTTGCATTTTATTGTTACATGACTTTGTAAATTAACATGGTATAATATATTTGGTGTTTAACAATCATAAAATAAGTTAGTGTTGTGTTTATTTGTGTAACCCATTGAAAAGTTGGTGTTTTTCTGGAATATATAAGGATGACAATTTTATCTTTATTATTATAATACTCCAGGAGTGAATATCTAAAATTTTGGTCTGAAAATCTAAAGAAGTTATAAAAAAATTATAGAGTAAATTATAAATTTTATCCTTTAAGTCTGCTCAAAATTACGAATCTTGTTGTTAAACTTTAATAATTACATTTAGTATCCTTTATTTGAAAATTTGTAAGTTTTTTCTCCTTTTTATTAACGGCAGTTAACTTTTTCTGTTAAGTTTTTGTAAATGCCCATTTTACCCCTAACATTCAAAAGGACAAAATATGTAATTTTTATAAATCTTTTATTTTCTGTCTTTGTGTGCTTCTTTTATTAACTTTAGTTTTCATTATTTTTATATTTTTAACCACTTTTTATTTTAAATACTTATCTTAGATATTATTAACTAGTTATTTTTCATCATGTAAATATGAGTTATTATTAGTTTTTATTATATTAAATATATAATAAATTACTATTCTATTTTGAAACATTCATCAGATGGCTAACATTTATTTTATAATAAAAATATGTTTTAGCAAAAATCCATTTTCCATAAGATTAATATAAAAATGTCTAGAAAAAATTAAAAAGATTATGTATTAAATTTTTCTATGAAAGAAGCAAACAAACCGGGAAAGAAATTCAAGCCTTAAGTAAAAAATTAAAAAAAATATATATTGTGCGGTGTTAAAATATTATTGGCCCAATTATTTTTTTAAAAAAAATAGGAATATGGTGGCACATGGGTTAGTGGGTTGTTCTACACGTCGGGTCTTGGTTTCGGTTTGACTTTTATCATTTTTCTCTCTTTTTTTATAAAATAGTGACCAACCCATCTACAATTTACCATATTGATAAGTCCAAACAACTACTCTGAAATTTTCATCAAACAAAAACACAATTGTTATTTAATTAAACGCACTATTAATTTTGGTTTTTTAAACGGTTACTAATGAGTTTTAATTACGAAGGGATTGATGTAATTATGCCTGGTATAGCTTCGATCCACTCGTGATGAACAGGGGTACTTAGAATCGATGTTTGAGTGGATTTTTGAGCAATTGAAGCTACTGAAAGTTGAAAGAGATCGAGTGGAATATTTCCCCTCTGTTAATTAGCTTCGATTCGATATGGTGCCACTTAAATGAATTTGGTTTTGATTTCGGGCTGACTCGGTCAGCCCATACAACTTGCGTATCAAACGGGCTGACCCGGCTGACTCAGGTTAGTCCGTTCAAACGAAAACAAACAACCCCATAGTTTTTCATTTTGTAAATTATATTTACTATCACACAAAATCTCCAACCCTTTCTCCACCATAGAGGTAGAATTAATTATACAATTGCCACCACCATCACCATCACACAACCACAACCATAAGACTATCCCCATCACTTTGCCCAAGACCAGCCCTTCGCCGACGTGGATGACGTCCGCCGGAAGGGCCGCGATGGGGGAAAGGAGATGGAGATGCCCGATTTGTGGGCAAGGGCGGTGGAAAGAGAGGGAGTGGTGGGCCCTACCACTATAAATTAATTCTAAAGTCTAAATATAGTGGTGAGACCCACTATTATAAAATGATTTTAAATAATTTTATATTAAAATATTTTTAGTTAAAATTATTTAAAATCTTTTAGTTAAAATAATAATTTAAGTTTGGTATATTAATTAAAATAAAATGTGTTAGTTAATTAAAAATGATTTTAATTTTTTTACATCTATAATACTAAACTAATTAATTAGAGTAGTTTTATTATTGTTTCTATCTATTAATTTCGTATGGTCTTTTTTATTTTATTGTTTTACGTTTTTGTTTTTATTTTATTTTAATTAAATATATTTACAATAATTTAAATATCTTTATCTAAAGTAAATATAAAAAGAAAAAGATGAAAAAATAAAGATGTTTGTGTGAAATATAGTGTTGGGGGTAAAAAGTATTTGTGGGAAGAATGGGTGTAGCTGAATGGAAAGCTGATGTGCCATGCTGATTAGGAATGTTTGTGGGAAGGATAAGCTGTAGCATTGTGAACAATCTAAGCTCCCATCAATCTTTATTTTTCTGCAGCCAAGAACACCACCAAGTCATTAATCTCTCTCTCTCTCTATCTCTCTCTCTCTCTCTATCTCTCTCTCTCTCACATTTCTTCTCCAAATCATCTTTTCTTCAAATGTAAGACCACCATATAAATTGTCATGGCCCTAATGTTGTACTCCACCGTCGACCTTTCATCCACCACCATCGCCCAGCCACCAACCACAACCCATGTTCTTTTTTCTCTCTCTTGCTACTCATGTTCATCCATGTTTTCCCTTCCAAAACCTTATCTGGGTAGAAAATCCACCAAATCCAATCCACACCAAACCCACTGGCTTCCTCTCTCACCTTCATCAAAACCTTATAAAATTAGGAAATAGCCTGAGAATTTGGCGTGTTTAAAACCATCACACGAGGTGCCGTCTTCTATCATCGTCGATGGCAAACCAGCATGACATCAAGTCTACATCTCTTTAACGTGTCTGATAAGAAGTTAGCCATCATCATCGACAACGCTTGATTGACAAAACACCAACAAATAAGTCGATTTTAGATTTGTTCTTGCCTCATATTAGCCCTTCGCTATCATCATCGGTGGTTCCACCAAGAATCACCATCATTACACGGTGGCCAAGGCAACCCCACCTACCACAGTCGTCTGACGACGCACAGGCCGGTCAGGGCAAGGCATCGCCAGCAAAGAGGAAAAAGCAATGCGAAGGTAGTGAATAGATAACCAACACCACCTCTTCCTCTCTACCTACACACAACACCAAACACCATCATCATCATGAGTCGTAAAAGGCGGTGATGCAATGGTGGCAACAATAGCGGCGGAGGAGGGAAAACTAAAAGGCAAACCCTAGGTGGAAGCGACGGCAAGTGCAACGGTTGTAAATGGGAAAAGAGGGATATGCCCTCTTGTCCACCGCCATAAAATACCCAACAACACCGCTGCACGTAGGACCCGATGGCCGGCGATGCCATTCAAGCCTTACCGTCTCCGACCAAGAGGAAACACATGGCCACAAGTGGTGGTGCACTGGCTGTAAAAGGGAAAAGAGGGATATGCCAGCTTTAATGGTTGTACACCAAACATAATAACATATACACTTAGCTACAACAACTCTCCTTTGTGAGGAGAGTTGCTGTTTAATATAATTTAAATATATAATTTATAAATGTGGATAAAGGTGTAACAAGGTTCGCAACCGCGTCGGTATGTGCAATCATATCGCAACACGCAGACTACGTTTTTCTTTCTTAGTTAATTTTTTTACTTTTCTTATATATTTTCTTTATTTAAACTCAATTTTAATTATAAATCCACATCTGTATGTGTGGTCACTCCTTCACGCGCGGGCTATGTTTCATATTAAATCTTACTTTGAGAGTAAAAATATTATGCATCACGTGGGTAAAAATATTATTGAAAATAAAATAGGAGCCATTGTATCTTTGTAAGGATTCCTATAAGTCTGATGCAACCAAAACATCCAAAGTCTCTCTGCAAGCATGCACTAAAGAACTGAAGTAGAATTGCTTCGGAAGTTTTACACCATGCACTAGAAATATTCTAAGTGTAAAATCTTCCGAAGCCAAGACCAATATCTTCCGAAGCCAAAAGTGAAGTCTTCCGAAGCTTCAAAGACAAAGTCTTCCGAATCCAAAGAGTGAAGACATATTTCTTCCGAAGACTTTTAGAGATATGCCTTTATTTGATGTACTTTACGATAAAGCTGGACCACCTTTCCGCTGCAACTCTGTAAAGTCACCAACTTACATGAGTTGGTGAAAGGTCCATGCTTTTGGTAACTGTACATTGAGGTCTTGAGTCCATGCTTTCTACTTTATGTACTTTTATCCTTTTTGTAATATATTAGGATGTGAGCTATGGCGTGTTATAGTCACAAGTCAAAAGGCAGATATGCCTTTTGACTCTATAATTGATTTTGTTTGTGTCTAGTCAATTGTATCCAGCTGGCTTTCACAGTATAGCCGGCTGTAGGTTGTAGTATAAGTATTCCATGTTCTAGTATCCTTCTTTATGCTTTGTAACACTTGTAATAGAACTTAAGAAAGCAATATACTGCATCCTTGAAACCTAATCTCTTGTGTTCTCTTGTTCTGTCTTTTACTTATTACTTGTGTTCTTAGTATCATTCTTGTGGTTAATCCAGTTTACTGTTTGATTAAAGTTTGGTTAAACTCCTCTTTGTGTTGTTGTGTTGTAAGTGACCACCCTTCACCGGTCCTGCAATTGGTATCAGAGCTTTTCAGGCTCTTCATATAAGATCTCATCATCTTAAGATCCCTCACACACACAAATACTAAAATTTTCAAATGGCAGCCATATCCAAGACTGATATGGAAACTGGAACCATGAACAAGTCCCCACTGATCACTCTTGATGACTTTGATACCTGGTGTATGAGAATAGAAGGTTTCATCAGGTCTCTAGACTCAAGAATGTGGGAGTCTGTTGAAAATGGACCTTTCATACCCAGCACTCCTTCTGCTACTGGTGCTGGTATGATTCCCAAAGATGTGGATACTACTCTGATGAAGAGAGTAGAGATTGACAGAAAAGCCATGATAGCCCTTCTAACTGCCCTTCCAAACTCTGTGTACAGAGGTTTCAAGAAGTGCAAAATAGGTAAACAGTTGTGGGATGCACTAAAACTGATGTATGAAGGCTCCTCTGAAGCCAAGAAGAACAAGAAGGATCTCCTGAAGCAGCAGTTTGAAAATTTCACCTTCAAAACAGGTGAAACCATGACTCAGCAATACTTCAGGTATGTTGAGATAGTGGATACCCTTGTGGATGGAGGAGTTCCTCTTGAAAATAGAGGCATTGTAAGGAAGTTCATGTCCTCACTTCCTAGGCAATGGACACACTATTGTGTGGTGATCAAGAGGACTGAAAATCTCAAAACTCTTACTCTGACAGAGTTATATGGGATTCTCAGTGGCTACCAGATGGAGATGAACATGCAAGGTTCATCTGGCAACTCCAACATGGTTCAGCCCTTCATGTGGTTGAAAGGGATAGCATAGAACCCCAACATCATCTCATATGCTACCCTGACAATTCACCAAAGGGTCCTTTCATCACCTTCCCAGAGACACCCAGGGAGAACTACACTCAAGGAAGCCCATTCTAAGAGACAAGCTCTTCTCAAGCTTTTATGTCTACTGATGAAAGTTGTGGAAACTCTCTTTTCACTCTTGAAGACCTGGATTGTATCCATCCAGATGATCTTGAATATATGGAAATAGTCCAGCAGATGGCTCTTCTCACTCATAGAGCCAAGAAGTTCTACAAGAGAACTGGAAGGAGGTTTCCAAGCAACGCAACCAGTGGAAAGTTTGGCTTGGATAAAAGCAAAGTCAAGTGTTACAACTGTAACGTGATGGGCCACTTTGCTAGAGAGTGTAAGGCACTTAAAACAAATGGTGGCCAAACACAAACCAGACCAAACTCTACTGAGAAAGCCCCTTAGAATGAGAAGCGAAAGCAACAAGCTGCTGTTGTTGTTGAAGAAGGAGGCTTTGACTGGAGCTTTCAGGTGGAAGATGCTTTTCCAAACCAAGCACTAATGGCAGATCATGATGAAGCCAAGGTATTGGAACATATCTAGACTCCTGAATGCATTGCTAAAGTTAATAGATACAGGTCCTATAACTTGGAGATGAGATCTGATCTTGAGTCCTTAAACATTTTAAAATCTGATTTTAGAAAGTCTGAAAATGATTATAAACTAAAGATAGAGGACTTAGAGAAAACCATTTCAGTTCTAAAACATGAGCATACCGATTTTAGGACTCAAATCAAAGATCTCATAACCAAGCTGACTGAGTGCCAGGCTGAGCTTGTGATCAGCAAAACCAGGGCAGAAAAGAGTGTTCTTGAAGAAGAGACCTTCAAGAACATGATATCCTCATACCTGCATAACAAGGTATGTTATAAAAATAGACAGGGACTGGAATCCAATAAAATAGCTCCTCCACACACAATCTTGTCTGTAAGATCTCCTAGGTGTGGAACTTGTGAAGATGAGCTTCCTCTCATAGATCCTATGAGTGAAGAGGATGAAGAAGAGATAGTGAAGAATTCCTTTAAGAAGAGTTAAGAGGAGGATTCTAAGAAGGGCCACTATCCTTCTGAGGAGAAAAAGATTACTGTGATGACCAAGTCAATGAGTAAGAACTTGATCAGGAAGAGCAAAAGAAAAGCAAGGAAGGCTCAAGAGATCAAGGCTACTTTTGACTCTAAGCAGAAACAAGTTTTTATCTCTGCAGGGTTTGAAGTAGTAAAGACTGAAGACATCAACCAAAACTCTTCAGCTAAGAGTTCTGGTTATTGTTCAAATCATCTCAGTACCAAGAAGAAGATTGATCTGCTATGTACCACTGCTGCACAGCCTGGACCATCAAACTCCAAGAACAGTTCCCAGCCCATAAGAACTGTCTCAGCATCTGCAAAGATGAAGGTGGAGAAGGGATGTGACCAAAGACAGTCTTGTTCTCATAAGAAGACTCTTGTGAAGAAGAAAATGTTATGTGTCATGTGTGAAAGTACTTCTCAAATTGCTAAGGATTGTCCATACAATCCTAAAAGTACTGTCCATATGACCAAGACAAAGACTTTAAAGAGTTCTAAGAAGATTCAAGCTTCGGAAGGAAAATCTGTTTCCTTCGGAAGCTCCAAATCTAAGAATAAGGCAAATGGAAAATTACCTTCGGAAGAGAAGTTGGTCTCGGAACAAAGGAATTCTTCCGAAGCACTGAAGTCTGCTGCAGTGACTGCAGAATCTTCCGAATGTTCAGTCATCAAAACTTCCGAAGTCCCAAAAGCTTCCAAAGTTTTGAAGGTCAAGTCCAAGACTCCAAAGGTGGTGTGGAAGTCTAAGCAAGTGATTGAAAATTCTCCATCAACAACAGCTCAAGATCCTCCTAGCACAACCATAGGATCTATTACTGTTGCATTACCTTCTATTATACTTAGTGAGCCCAAGACAAATAAGGCTTGGGTTTCCAAATGTAACTAATCATTCTCTATATGCAGAAACAGCTCAAGACAAACAAGAATGTCTGGATCATTGATAGTGGTTGTTCCAGGTACATGACATGCAATAGGTCACTACTCTATAATATTAAAAGGATTGATGGAGGACCAGTTGCTTTTGGAGGAGATGAAGGTGGTTACATTTCTGGAAGGGGCAAGGTCACAAATGGTAAGCTCAGTATTGAAAAGGTAAACTTTGTCAAGAAGCTTGGGTACAATCTTCTGAGTGTATCCCAATTTTGTGATCAGAGTCATAACATGCTCTTTACTGAGCATGAGTGCATTGTTCTCAAGCCTGGAGTGGTCATTCCTCATGAGCACATCCTCTTAGAGCCCCCAGGAAAGGGAACATGTACAAGATGGACTTGCAAGAAACATCTTCCTCCGGAGAAGTTTCATGCTTTCTGTCTAAAGCAAATAGTGATGAGTCTTTCTATGGCATAAAAGAATGTGCCATGTAAACTTTAAGAACATGAATAAACTAATTAAAATGATTTGGTAACTGGAATGCCAAAGAAAGAGTTTACAAGTGATGATCATTGTGTTGCATGCCTGAAAGGGAAGCAATATAAGGTATCTCACAAGCCTAAGGAAAGGAACTCCATCACTACTCCCTACACTTATTACATATGGATCTCTTTGGCCCCACCAGTGTAATGAGTCTAGGAAGGACCTCTTATTGTTTGGTGATCACAGATGACTTTTACAAGATTCACTTGGGTTTTCTTTCTTAGAACTAAGGATGAGACCCCTGAGATTCTGAAGAATTTCATCTTAAAAATTGAGAATCAAAGTGATCACAAGGTCAAAACCATAAGATGTGATCAAGGGACTGAATTCAAAATCAAACCTTGATACATTTTGTGATGAAAAAGGTATTACAAGACAATATAGTGCTCCCAGGACTCCTCACAAAATGGTGTTGCTGAGAGGAGAAACAGGACACTAATTGAAGCTGCAAGAACTATGTTGTCTGACTCTAAACTGCCCATCACCTTCTGGGCAGAGGCAGTAAATACTGCTTGCTATGTGCAAAACAGAGTTTTAGTAGTTAAGACACGTGGTAAGACTCCTTATGAACTTTGGCACAAGAGAAAACCTTTCATTGGTTTTCTCAGGTATTTGGATGTCCTTGCACCATCTTGAATACCAAAGATCAAATTGCCAAATTTGCTGAGAAATCAGATGATGGACATTCATTGGATACTCTTCCCAGGCTAAGGCTTATAGAGTATACAATCTCAGAACTAGAATTGTTGAGGAGTCAGCCAATGTGACTTTCAATGAACACACACCCTGTGTGGCTGGTTCTGGTCCTGATTGGCTATTTGATCTTGATTTAGTTACCAACTGTTTTAACAAATCTTGTGAGAATGTTTCAGGATCTGCAGAAAATTTAAATACAGGTGATCCTGATCCAAGATTTGAGCTAAGAAGATCTTCAACTCATACATCTTCAGCTCCAGTTAGAACTACTTCAGCAAATGAGGTTTCTATCAGCATTACAATGATTCAGCTGATACATCTGGGGTGCCTTCAAATTCCAGCTCAGAGGCTCCACAAACAGATAAAGATACCTTAATTGTGGAAGACAACAATGGTGATGGTGAGAGTGATCAAGAATTCCTTGATGCTAATAACCACACCATAGATGACAACATCAATGATGTCACACACTCATTGGATCAAGTCAATCTTGATAAGTGTGGTGATGTGGAGGGTGAATCATCTATGCCAGATCTAAATTTCTCAAATTTAGATCTTTCTCAGCAACTTGCTGTGATCCCTCAGCTTAGGATCCACAAGTCTCACCCCACCACAAACATCATTGGAGATGTTGTCACAGGGGTAAGAACAAAAGGACAAACCCATGAAGCAAATGTTTGTCTTCTCTCTTGTTTCTTATCCCAGATAGAGCCGAAGAAAGTTGATGAGGCTCTAAAGGATGGAAGTTGGGTTGAAGCTATGCAACAAGAGTTGCTTCAATTCAAAAGGCAAAAAGTTTGGAACCTTTGTCCTCTTCCTCATGGGAAGACTACCATTGGAACCAAATGGGTGTTTAAGAAGGATGATAGAGGCATTATCATCAAGAACAAGGCTAGACAAGTTGTTCAAGGATACACACAAGAAGAAAGGATTGACTACACTGATATTTTTGCTCCTGTAGCAAGACTAGAAGCTGTTAGAATATTCCTGGCATTTGCTGGCATCCAAGAACTTCAAGGTCTTTTCAACTTGATGTGAAGTGTGCTTTTCTGTATTGAGTGATTGATGAAGAGGTGTATGTCAAACAGCCACATGTTTTTGTAGACCTGATCATCCTGATTATGTCTGCAAGCTTGACAAGCTCTTTACGGGCTGCATCAGCACCCAGGAAGTGGTATGAGACATTGTCTGAGTATCTTTGCAAACATGGATACAGGAGAGCTACTATAGATGGAACTCTCTTCATCAAAGGACAGGAAAATGACATATTGCTAGTTCAAGTGTATGTAGATGACATCATCTTTGGTTCAACTAATCCAAAGATCTGCAAAGACTTTGAGAAGCTGATGAAAGACAGATTGAAATGAGTGCAAGGGAGAACTCAATTTCTTTCTGGGAATTCAAGTGAAGCAAGTTGAAGATGGTATCTTCATAAGTCAGTCAAAGTGTGTTCAGGACATACTCAAGGGGTTCAACATGACTGATTGTAAGATTGCTAAGACAACCCATAGCCAGAAACCACTCCCTTGGACCTGATCTTGAGGGGGAGTGTGTAGATGAACACTTATACAGGGCTATGATTGGGTCTCTTATGTATCTTACAGCTAGCAGGCCTGATATGATGTTTGCTACATGTATTTGTGCAAGATATCAAGCCAACCCTAAGATGTCTCACCTCATCACTGTCAAGAGGATTCTAAGATACCTCAAAGGTGCTTCAACACTTGGTTATGGTACCCCAAAGAATCCTGACTTCAATCTGTATGCTTATATAGATAGTGATTATGGTGGTTGCAACATGACTGCAAAGTCTACATCTGGGGATGTCAATTCCTTGGTGGAAGGGTTGATCATGCAATGCAAAACAATCCTGTGTGTCTGCATCAACTGCTGAGGCTGATTCATTGCTCTGCTGCAAGTTGCTGTGCTCAAGTGCTTTGGATTCAAAATCAGATGCTGGACTATGGATTTAACTTCAAGGAGACTCTCATCCACATAGACAACAATAGTGCTATCCCTATTACTGAGAACCCTGTGCAGCACTCAAGGACCAAACACATCAATATTAGGTATCATTTAATAAGAGATAACTATGAAAAGGGATTAATTAAACTAGTCAAAGTTCATACAGATGAACAATATGCTGACCTGTTTACAAAAGCCTTTGATGAACAGAGATTTAAATATCTAATATAAGCTATTGGGATGATTAACTTTGAGTAGATCTTTCTTAAAACTAATTCTAATTATTTCTTAAAATATGTGTGTCCTAAGTTGTCTAGTTCATCACTTTCATAAGCTCATGTTTTCTTTGGATAAAAAATCCTTTTTGAAGACTTTCCTTAGATTCTTGAAAATTTTCTGATCCTTTGAAAGATATATTTTTACCTTCGGAAGCAAATCATGTCTTCAAAATAAATAACTGTCTAAGAAATTTTAACTTCGGAAAGATTTTCAATCAATCTTCTTCGAAGCTTAAGTACTTGTCTCAGACACTTATTTTTTTCAAGGACTTTTTCCTTCCGAAGCAAAATTAACTCTCGGAAGCTTTAATGTTTTATATACAAAGCATTCAAGTTTTTGTTTCTCTTCCGAAGCAAAATTTTCAAGATTCTCAGGAAATTCTTCCGAAGTCATTTTAGCTTCGGAAGCTTTTCATTAAAACTTCCGAAGATAATTTACTTCGGAAGCTTTTCGAATTCCAAGAAAACTACTTTTTGAGCAAAAGTAAACTACTTTTTCACAGGTGGGACCGACATTCGGATTTCAAAGTTTATCCCCTTTTATTAACTTTGGTTCAAATCCTTTTCACATAAATACCCATGGTTCCCCCTCTCCCTCACTATCTTCTTCATTCTACTATTCCTCAAACCTAATTCCAAACCACCTTTGCTTTTCATCTTTCTTCATCCTTAACCTTCTAAAATGGCCAACCTTAACCGCAGAAACAACCCAGATTTCTCCATGCAACTTCACAGGCAACACAATCAAGTTGCTCTGTTAAGCTCTGAGAAAGATGATAGTTTCTCAGAGATTTGCCGTTACTTAGCTTTGTCTAATTACTTCACCTCCCTAACCATTGATCCTACTCTCTATGAGGATCATCTGCTTGAATTTTGGAAGACCTACAAGAGGTCATCATGGATGGGGAAAGGCACTGTCTGCCACAGTGCAAGGGAGGACAATCTTCATCACTCCGCCCATCATCAACACTCATTTACCGCTGGATGATGAAGAAGATGAGTTGTCCTTCCCAAAGGAAGCTGTCAATCATTCCTTTGTGCAGATGGGCTATGAGGGAGATTTCTCTATAAAGACCTTCAGGAAAGGGAAGGTCTCATCCCAGTGGAAATACCTACTTCATGTGGTTATCCACAGCTTGTCAAACAAGCATGGAGGGTAGGACCAGATTCCTGAGGATCTCTCCTTCATAGTACATGGAATGGTTCAAGAGGTCAAGTTCAGGTACTCTCAATTTGTTTATACAAATTTGCTTGCTAACTTGGACTCCTTAGAGTATTATATGTTTTCTAGATATGTTCAACACATTCTCAACTGTGAACTGGGCTCACAGTTGAGGGAAACAGATAATATTCTTAAATTGGGACAGATGAAGCCCGACATCTTTAAAATCATGAAGAAGCCAACTGTAGTCTTCTCAGGGGTAGAAACAGCCCTTGTCCCCAAAATGTTAGAGCTCATTGCTCAAGGTGACAACCTAGCAAGGCAAGCTAGTGTTGAACCCACACCTTCTACTTCTCTATCATTAAAAAGACCTCAAGTAACCCTCACCTACCAAAGAAAATCCAAACGAACCCCTGCACAAGCTATTAAGTCTGTGCAGGTCCCCATATACTTACCAACACAGGAGGAAGTGGACACTAGAGCTCCCACTTCCCCTGAGGAGCAAACCACTCCCATCTCTTGAACAATCAGGGCTGAGGTTCCTCATGCTCACCCTGATGAGCTCACAAGCCCAACTGCCTTAAGCCTTCACTCTGAGTCTCAACACTCAAGTGAACAACCTTCAGCGGACAGTTACCATCCCCAGCCTTTAGATCTAAATCAACCTATTCCCAACCTTTCATTCTATACTAATGAAGACTTAGGTTTCAGTGAGTACCATGAGTCTCTCTTCTCTTCCCCTACTCAAAGAGAGATGAGTACTCCTGAGTCCCCTCAGTCTAGCCCACATCAGTCACCTATAACTGAGGTGGATACTTCTGAACCTGTTCAGGATATCCATATGAAAGAGGCTCTCACTTTTGCAAGTGATTACATTATTAAGACCTCAACCATGGCAACTCAGCCCTTTGACATCTCAACTGAGAATGTCAATGAGCAGAGGAAATCCAGCAGCCAAGAACCTGAAGTTGGTGGTGAGAGAGAGGATTTTGGTCCAATCATCTCATCCCCCAATGAATCTTCTGATGAAGAAGAGGGAAATCTGAGACTAAAGGTGCAAAAACTGTCAAAAACATGCTCCTATTTAGTCTCTAAGGTTAGTCACCTTGAATCTCAGGTGACTACCCTTCACAACAGGGTCAATGATCAGCAACTTAAGATATCTTATCTCAGGAAAAACTAGCTGGGAGACCTTTAAGAAGAGTTCAACCAGGAACAACAAAAACCTGTGAATGTGGTTGACCTAACCTCTAGCTCACCTATGCAAGAGGGTGATGCTACCAAAAGGGGGAGAAAGTCATTACAGACACAGAACCTGGGAGTTCTTCAGAGAGTATGGACATTGAGGACTCACCATCCTCACTTGCAATTGTGCATACTCAGCAACTTCCTCAAATTTACATTAATGTGGACTCTATAGACTCTATCATCAGGAATCTCTTTGAGGAAGGTATACCAAGGGCCATGTCATCCCCACTTCAAGGAACTTCAAACTATATCATTGGGCGGAGGTATGATGTTGATAGAAGACCCTTATTCTTCACAGAGTTCAAGGGCAATAAGAAGTATTTGATTTTCAAACCTTGAACTACTATGAAGGTCTTGATCTGGTCAACATGCCACTTGTCAATCCAAGCAAATCAAGACAAGCTGACAGGTTGGCACTCAGAATTCAAGATAGAATTACTGAAGAGTTCAGCCTAAGAAGGAGACAAAGGCAATCAGGTAATGTCATTGGTCAACTGGATGCTGAGGCAGACCCTGAGATTAGCTTCAAAGGGAAAACTTTGGCTGAAGGCCCATTGATAGAGCCTGAGAGCCCTGTCACACCAATAACTGCTTCAGAAATTCATTCCCTTGGTGAAACACCTGCTGGTGAAGGTGTCTCACAACCTCTCTCTAACCAGAGCTTGGATGCTACACCAAGCAATGAAGGCCAAACCTCTATTCACCCTGAGTCACAAAGGTCTGTGGGTGACAAAGGAAAAAGGATTTTGACTCCTGAGGAAATTGAGGAGGAGGAGAGAGAGAGGAAGAGGAAGCTAAGGGGAGAACGTTCCTCTGGGTCTTCAGATTTTATGCAAGCTGCAATCAGGGCTGCTCCCAGACCAAACACTCAAGATGATGAGTTGAGGGCAGTCAGGATTACTTACCTGCAGACAAGGAACTATGACATAGATGAGATTATTTCTCTCCCCTTAGAGCAACTAAATGAACTGGTTGACATGGAAGTGTCAAGAGAGATCAAAGAAAAAGAGGATGCAAGGTTACTTCTCCAATTCAAAGAGGAGAAGAGACAGAAAAGACTATACAAGCATGCTCCTACTCTCTCCCCAGTTCAAGAAAGCCCTGTGCAAGAGACTATGGCTTCTACACAAGAACCACAGGTAGACAAAGAAACAGACAGACAAAACATGATCAACTACCTGAGTGCCACAGGTCTCTACCAGGCATCTGCACTTCTTCCCTTGTCTTTTGAGTACATTGAGTTTTAGTATCTCAAACAGCTTGAACTTCAAGTGCTCAAAGAACAAAAAGCTACAAAGAGAAAGATGAGGGAAGAGGCTGCAAAGTCAAGAGCCATCATCCAAAAGAGTATGAAGAAGTCTGCTGACAGACAAAGGATGATGAGCTTCTTGAAGCTGTATGGATTCTCCGAAAGGAGACTTGTCCCTATGTCTCTATCCACAATGGATGAGCATAATCCGGAAGGAGACTTGGCCCTATGTCTCTCCTCCAAGTCAAATCCCACCTGAAGTGGAGGTTAAGGTTGAACAACCTGAGACAACATAACCCGGACCTTCGGCTGAGCCTCAGCAAGCTCCATCTTCTGATCCACAGCAGGGTCAAACTCCCTCTCCTTCTAAACCTGTGAGGGAGGAACACCCAACTGAGAAAGACAAGGATGATCAACAAGGTGTTGCAAACCAGTCATCTCAGTTAAAGTCCTCTAAGAGGAAGAAGAGGATGGCTTCTAAACCAAAGTCTAAGAAGAAGAAGCATGAATCATCTACCTCTAGACCTCAGGCTGAGTTAGATCAACCTGAGGAAGTGAATGAAGAGGCAGCCCAACCAACTCCAATTCAAGTGGCTCCTCTTGCAGCTGAGACACCCATCTTATCCTGGACCTTCACTACTAATCCAGAAAGATGGCATGTGATCAGAGATCAAGGTGTTGAGAATGTCTATACATGACAAGACATAATCAACTTACCTCTACATGATCTCTTTGAGATGAGAAGGTACTATGAGAGTCTGAATGATCCTGACCATCTAATGAAGAAGGGTATGGTCATCATTTTGCTGAAGACTACAAACATCTGAAGATCTTCTAAATGTTTTAGTAACATCAGCCTAGGGGGAGTTTGTAAGGATTCCTATAAGTCTGATGCAGCCAAAACATCCAAAGTCTCTCTGCAAGCATGCACTAAAGAACTGAAGTAGAATTGCTTCTGAAGTTTTACACCATGCACTAGAAATATTCTAAGTGTAAAATCTTCCGAAGCCAAGACCAATATCTTCCGAAGCCAAAAGTGAAGTCTTCCGAAGCTTCAAAGACAAAGTCTTCCGAAGCCAAAGACTGAAGACAGATTTCTTCCGAAGACTATTAGAGATATGCCTTTATCTGATATACTTTACCATAAAGCTAGACCACCTTTCCGCTGCAACTCTGTAAAGTCACCAACTTACATGAGTTGGTGAAAGGTCCATGCTTTTGGTAACTGTACATTGAGGTCTTGAGTCCATGCTTTCTACTTTATGTACTTTTATCCTTTTTGTAATATATTAGGATGTGAGCTATGGCATGTCATAGTCACAAGTCAAAAGGCAGATATGCCTTTTGACTCTACAATTGATTTTGTTTGTGTCTAGTCAATTGTATCCAGCTGGCTTTCAAAGTATAGCCGGCTGTAGGTTGTAGTATAAGTATTCCATGTTCTAGTATCTTTCTTTATGCTTTGTAACACTTGTAATAGAACTTGAGAAAGCAATATACTGCATCCTTGAAACCCAATCTCTTGTGTTCTCTTGTTCTGTCTCTTACTTATTACTTGTGTTCTTAGTATCATTCTTGTGGTTAATCCAGTTTACTGTTTGATTAAAGTTTGGTTAATCTCCTCTTTGTGTTGTTGTGTTGTAAGTGACCACCCTTCACCGGTCCTGCAATCTTTTTTATTATAAAATAAACTAATTTATTAGAACTATTAACTTTAATGAAAAAGATTAGAATATAAAGCGAGGTTTGCATACCAGGATGTAGGAAGTCATATTCACCACGCATGAAAGGGTCTGTAAGCATCGCAGCGGAAACATTTAAAAATGACATTTCATTTCATTATAAAAGCTTTTGCCAAATAATACATCGTTAAAACAGTTACAAAATACATTGTTGCATTACATCACAAAAGCCTTATATAAATGGATGCCATCCAAAAGAGCTGAGTAGCCGCCACGTGCCATACTCAGCAACCATTACCTGCCAACTGGAAACACATAAAAGTCAGTGTTGCTGAGTGAGTTCTAGTTTTATAATAAAACATACTTTACTTTCATTAAAAACCGTTCGTTACTTTTGCATGATCACACATCATACGTATACATAGATAATATCATTATTATCTTCATCATTCATTCATACTTTAATTTTTACATTCTTTCATCATTACAACTTTTCCTTTCCATCAAACCATAAACGTTACCCTTCTGTTCATGGTACTGGACCTAGGCCTATCATAGACCTTCTATAACGGTGCACCGCACCTCATGGCCACAACACCTAAGGTAAAGTTTAGGTGTACCATTGCCATATGCAATACCTTTCTGTTCATGGTTCTAAACCTAGGCCTATCATAGACCTTCTATAACGGTGCACCGCACCTTGTGGTCACAGTACCTAAGGTATGCAGCAATGGTTCTGTACCAATGGTCAATCACAAAGAATGACTCCGATGTGCATCCTCCCGGGGTAACGAACCCACACACCGTTGGGCTAACACATTTTAATGGCGTGTCCCGACACACAAGGCTTGCAAGACTTTCTTTAATTTCATCATTTATTAATGCATGCATTCATCATGTTCCTCTTTCATCATCTTTCACTTTACGTTACTTAATACTTTCAATTCATTCATTAACATTACACGTAAAGCCACAGGCAAGATAAACATTCATGATAATTAGGAACATCAACATATAAAGTCATCATCATTATACAGGGCAACATCATACATACATAACATACATCATGCATAAATACGCAACATCATCATCATCATGCCCAACATACCCTCTAAGGCCTCAACAGTCATCTTACATGAACTTATGGGAATTTCCATGTCAAAACTTACATATGCGCTTTCCCCCGAAAGTCAGTAATTAAACTACACATTTCCTCGGGTACAACAGCCCTACTTGGGCGTATGGACACCCTTCAGTCGCATGGCCTCCAGGCGACTGAACATCATGCGAATGGACTCATGCGGATGAACACCTATGCGGATGAACACCCAGTTGTGCGAATGGACCTCATTCGGATGAACACCCAAGCGAATGAACACCCATGCGAATGACCTCATATGGATGAAACTAATGCGAATGAGCACCTATGCGACTGGGCCCTCAGTCGTATGACTCCCCATGCGACTGGCCCCCAATCGTACGAATAAACCCTCAATCGTGCGAATGAACCTCAATCGCACCTCAATCGGCCGTATGGCCTCCATTCGGTCGCATAGCCCTAACTGATGCAGAATGGAGTTCATCCCGAACCCATCTGCCCATTTCGACCTCCAAGCTCATCCAAACACATTCTAAGCCTAAATCAACTATCCTAAACCTTAGGAATGCATACCACAACACCATTCAAGCACACACAAGCTCGGAAACAAACTCTAAACGCATCACACGCAAACACATACAAATGGGTCAAACACACACACATACAAAAACTGGTTTTCCATGTGTTCCAGCCCCAAAATCGACCAAAAATGTTTGAAAGAGGGGTCCTAGAACTCACACCAACGACCACAACAAGAAGAGCTTCGATTGGACTTGCCACACGACGATTTGGCACTCTTGAATCCACTCGAACCAACCATTCTCCCTTTTTCTCTCTTCTTTCTCTCATCTCTTTTTCTTGGCTGAAATGTGGGTATGGGGATAGGGTAATGGCTGCCCTCTCCCTTCAAATATCTCCACTTACCCAACTTTCTCTCGTTGGCGAGTTTGGTCCCTCGACTTTGGACTTTATTTTTTTTCTTCATTCGTCGACTTCAAGATAAATAACCGGGTGTTACAAAATAGCCTAAACTTGTTGATCATTTTTCAAAATTTTCATTATTTTCAAATTTTCCGAGTATTTTATTCTTATTAATTTTAGTATAATCTTTTTATACTTTTTTAAATCAATATTTTATAAAAAAAATATCTAGGTGTTGTGCGTATAACTTGCATTATTATTAAAATTATAACATAACTTGTCTAATTCTTCTATATTAGTGTGTATGCTCGTTCCTTACAGTGGTTGTAACACCCTAGACAAACCCCAGATTGGCCGTAAGAAAAGATTCCTGATTCATAAGGAATGCTCTGCCTCTAATATCACCGACGCGTTTTGGGTGTATTGGTTGTGGATAAGAGGATAACTCCACAGTTGAAAGGCCTCATTCCCGGGACGCCTACAGATGGTCATTCATCGCACTTAAAACAAATAACTACATTTAACTTTTATAAAATGTCGCAGCGGAAACATTTAAAACTTCCTTCCATTTCAATATAATAGCTTTTGCCAGATAACACATCATTATCCGATCACAAAATACATGTTTGCTTTACATCACAAAAGCATTATAAATGGATGCCATCCCAAAAGAGCTGAGTAGCCTTGCAGTGCCATCCTCAGCAATCATTACCTGCCAACTGGAAACACATAAAAAGTCAGCGTTGCTGAGGGAGTTCTAGTTTTATAATAAAATATACTTTTCTTTTGTTAAAACCGTTCATTTCATCCATGCGATCACACATCATACGTACATATAGATAATAATTATTATCTTCATCATTCATTACCTTCCTTTCATTCATTCATTCTTACTTTCATTCATTCGTTCATCATTATATATTTTCCTTTCGTCAACACCATGAACTTTTACCCTTCATGCTCATGATACTGGGCCTAAGCCTATAATAGACCTTCATTCACGGTGCCCAGCACCTCTGGCCACAGTACCTAAGATAAAGTTCAGGTATACCATTGTCATGTGTTGTGCCCTTCATGCTCATGGTACTGGACCTAAACCTATAATAGACCTTCATTCACGGTGCCCAGCACCTCTAGCCACAGTACCTAAGGCAAGCAACAATGGTTCCATACAAATGGTCAATCACAAAGAAAGACCCCAATGTGCATCCTCCCGGGGTAGCGAACCCGCACACCGTTGGGCTAACACCTTTTAATGGCGTGCCCGATATCCAATGCTTTCAAGACTTTTGTTACATTCATCATTCATTAATGCATGCATTCATCATGTTCCTCTTTTATTACTTTCCACTTTACGTTACATAATACTTTCATTTCATTTATCTATCATAACACGTAAAGCCATAGGAAAGATAAACATTCATCATAATCAGGAACATTAACATATACAATCATCATCATTTTATAGGGCAACATCATACATACATAACATACATCATGCATAAATATGCGACATCATCATCATCATGCCCAGCATACCCTCTAAGGCATCAACAGTTATCTTACATGAACTTACGGGAATTTCCATGTCAAAACTTACATCTTCACTTTCCCCCGAAAGTCAGTAATAAAACTACACATTTCCCCGGGTTCAACAGCCCTACTTGGGCGTATGGACACCCTTCAGTCGCATGGCCTCCAGGCGACTGAACATCATATGATTGGACTCATGCGGATGAACATCTATGCAAATGGACACCCAGACGTGCGTATGGACCTCATGCAGATGGAACTAATGCGAATGAGTACCTATGCGACTGACCTCATGCGAATGGACTCAATGGGAATGAGTCCCATGTGATTGGAACTAAAGCGACTAAGCACCTATGCGACTTGACCCTCAGTCGTATGACTCCCCATGCGATTGGACCCCCAATCGTACGAATGAAACCTTAATCGTGCGAATGAACTCTTAGTCGTGCGAATGAACCCCAATCGTGCGAATGAACCTCAATCGCCCCTCAGTTGGCTGTATGGCCTCCCTTCGGTCGCTTAGCCCTAGCTGATGCAGAAAGGAGTTCATCCCGAACCCAATCTGCCATTTTCGACCTCCAAGCTCATCCAAACCAATTCTAAGCCTAAATCAACCATCCTAAACCTTAGAAATGCACACCACAACACCATACATGCACACACAAGCCCGAAAACAAACTCCAAACGCATCACACGCATCACACCCAAATGAGTTAAACACACACACATACAAAAATGGGTTTTCTATGCTTTCCAGCCCCAAAATCGTTTGAAAACAAGTAAAAGTGGGGTCCTAGAACTCACACAAACGACCACAACAACAAGGGCTTCGATTTGACTCGCTCCTCAACGATTTTGCTCACTCGAACCAACCCGAACCAACTTTTCTTCCTCTTTTCTCCCTTTCTCTCTTCTCCTCTTTTGTTTGGCTGAAAATGAGTATGGGGAGAGGGTTATGGCTGCCCTCTCCCTTAAAATACCACCACCCTTGACTTTCTCTCGGTGGCGAGTTTGGTCCCTCGACTTTGGACTTTATTTCTTTTTCTTCACTCGCCGGCTTCAAAATAAATAAATAACCGGGTGTTAAAATAGTTAAGCGTGTTCAGGTGGCAATAATTTAGAAATGGGTGATCTCTTTAGGAAGTTTTCACCTGGGCAAACAAAAGCAAATCCGTGAAGTCCTTGTGGGCAAAATGGATAATATTAGTGGTATAAGGGGCCAAATGTTACAAATGGTATTATCTGTCATTTGGGATGGTGGGACTAACCTCATCAAGGATGGTGAGTCCTCGCGGGTGTTAGAGGGATACCTTAGGCAAATCCCACATCCATGAATGGGATGATAGGACAAATCTTATCAAGGACGATGAGTCCAAAGGGGGTGATTATAACACCCTAGGCAAATCCACATCGGCCATGGACAGGAGAGATTCCCAGTTCATAAGGAATGTCCTGCCTCTAATATCACCAACGCGTTTTGTGCGTATTAGCTGTGGATGAGTGGAGAACTCCACATTAAACATACTCAGGTGGCAGCAATCCAATGACGGGTGACCTCAGTAGGAAGTTTTCATCCGACAACCAAAAACAAATTCGTGAGCTACTCATGGGCAAAGCAGACAATATTGGTGGTATAAGGAGCCGAATGTTACAACGGTAGTGTTGGAGTTTCTAAATTTAGATTTGACAACTTATACATTAGTAATCACCTCAACGTTTCAGAAAAATTGAAAATTGTAAGATTCTATATTGACGACTTGTCCATTAGTAATCATCCCAAGGTTTCAAATAAAACTTTTTAGATGAAGGGTTGGGGTTGGAAATTTTTTGTGATTGTATAGAGGGAGAAGAATAACTCTTTTGCAAGGTGAGAAAAGAAGTTGGTGCAAAATTAAGGTTGAGGGGTTATAGGTAAGTAAATGATTTAAAGGAGAGGGGTTTTTATCTTTCAAATTTTATAAAATGATGAAATGTTTATCAAACAATTTTCATAAAAAGGTTCTATTAAAGTTATACAATTAGGGACTTTTTGTAGGATTTTAAAGACTTCATTATAGTTAGTATTTTTTTAATAAAAGTATAATTACTAAAAACTTTTATAAAAATATTATGGCTAAGAATTTTCATAAAATTTAGGGTGAGAGTCCATAAAATTTCAGTTTGATTACATGTGCACAAAAGTTGCAAATATGCTCTTTTATTAGAATTCAAGAACTTTAATAATCAAATGAACTTTAGAAATTTTATAAATGTATAAGAATTTTATGATAATTTATAATTTAGGCTTCTAATTACCATGGTCAAGTCATATGGATGTTAATTAAGTTTATGTAAATGTTAAGACATACGTTGTCATGATAATGGCACAAGTAAAGTTATAAAGCAAAGTTTAGTCATACTAATAAATGTAACTATTATAGAAACTCATCTATAGCGGGTATAAGACTAAATTATCATGTATAATAGTATGTATGATAAACAAATACAATGACCTAGAATTCTAATTGTTTTATTGCATGAACAATAAATATAATAGAAAAATAAAAATGAATCGGATTTCAAATATGGATAGGTGCCAGGGGTCACAAAAAGTTCAATGTTTCATGGGAAACACCTTTACATTCCTTTATTACACACGATTACATTCATTTATTACACAATGTTACATACATTCTTTATTACACCCCATTACATCATTCCATACAAGCATTTGCTAGCTTTTGTATAATGTACACCACATGACAGAGTATTGCATTTAGGTTCAAAGGTTGTGTATTTCAAATCTCGCAGAAACATAGACGTTCAATGGACCATCAAGTTGAATATTAATCGTGATTCTATACTTTGGATCATCGTTTGCATTACTCAACTTAAGCACGAAGCACCCTAACAAGATAGAAGAAAAGATCTTCATTTGCCTATATACAAATTCACGACCCAAACAAGTTCGTGGTCCAGCCTGTGTGTGAATAAGAAAAATAAGAAATGTTACTGATACAAAAGTGTATGTTGTTGTTAATCAAGTGAATAGTGGTTCAATTCCACTTTAGGCACATGTGTATGATTTAGGATGTATATAATATGATATTGTCTAAAATGCCACATACTTAATCTTTTTGACATATATACTACATCTGTTCATTGTATGGAATATAAATTTTATTTAAAGCAAATGTGTAAAATGTATAGCATTTAAATATATTTTTTTTTATTTTTAACCGATAGATGCTAGCTAGGTAATCAAAGCATTCACATAGGCTTTTTCACCTCTAAATTTATCTCTAAATTATAGGAGAAAAATGAAAATCCTGTATTATTTGCACAAGTGTCATATCCTCATGCTCATCCGTTATATTTTAAAAGAAAGTCCAGTAATCCTCTGTATTTAAGGGGTTACATTCATCAATTATATTCATTTTTAATATACTTTATGAGAGGGAAAAAAGAGGAAAAAAGTTAGAAAAATGAATAAATAAGTAATTTTAATTGTAATACGGATAAATATGAAAAATAGAAATGAAAGGTTTTTTAAAAATTTTTAAAAATGAATGTAAATATAACAAATGTTATATTTATTTAAATTATAGGAATCCGAATATATATATATATATATATATATTGGAAGGAATAAGTTAGATTATAGTTAGTACCGTTAGTAGTTAATGTAGATTAGTTAGTTACCGTTAGATTAGCGGTTACTATTAGTTAATGACAGTTATTTGTATAAACCTATATATATGTATTTGGATCATGTAGACATATATCGAATTCAGTTATTATTTGTGAATCTTTTGAAACTTGCAATTACCAACAAATTGGTATCAGAGCAAGGAAGATCACAATCAAAAACACAAAGAAGAAAACAAAACATTCAAACATCATTCATCATTCATCATTCGAAACATCCAAAAGTATAGATCAATGTCTTTCCAGAACAAAATGCTCCTACAACCCGCGATACCAAAATTAAATGGAAAAAACTACAATCTCTGGAGTATCCAAATGAAAGTACTCTTCGAATCGCAAGATCTATGGTCGATGGTTGAAGAAGGTTTCGTGGAACCAAGGGATAACGCACAACTCAACATCATTCAAACGAATGAATTAAAGGAAAACCGTAAAAATGATAAGAAGGCTTTGCTGTATATCTATCAATTCGTCGAAGAACCAATACTTGAAAGAATTTCTGCATCAAAGTCTTCAAAGGAGGCGTGGGATTTTCTCTTCAGATCCTATCGAGGGGAAGATAGAATTAAGACAGTCAGACTTCAAACGCTACGTTGTGAATTTGATAATATAAGAATGTTGGATTCTGAAACCATTGAAGAATACCACAATCGGATCACAGTTTTGGTGAATCAATTAAGGATTAACGGTGAAAACATTGAAGATAGAAGGATAGTTGAAAAAATTCTGAGAAGCCTTACTCGAAAATTCGAATATGTTGTGGTTGCAATTGAAGAATCTAAAGATCTTACCACACTCTCCATGGAATCTCTACTTGCAACTTTGCAATCTCATGAATTAAGATTGCGACAGTTTGACATGGCTACACCATCCATGGGAAATGATCAAGCATTACAATTGCAGACAATGTCAAAAACTGATGCTTCGGACTCAACCACAAATTACAACAGGAGAGAAAGAATAAACAATCCAATACAATGCTATTATTGTAAGAAACAAGGACATATATCGCGCGTATGCCGCAAAAGAATTGCAGATCAAAAGAAGGGTTCAACTTTTGTTGTCCAAGAAGACAAAGACGAAGAAGATGAAACCATGTTTATGGTTTTCACTACGCAAGAAACACGTAGTACTCCAAAATGGTTTATAGATAGCGGTTGCAGCAATCACATGACAGGGGAAAAAGATTTGTTCATAAATCTGAATGAAAGTTTCAAAAGAGAAGTGAAAACCGGGGATGATAAAGCACTCAAAGTTAATGGAATAGGAGATATACAAGTTATGACAAAGTCGGGAATCAAGGTTATTCATGATGTGTACTACATACCAGATCTAAGGCATAATCTCATAAGTGTAGGACAGTTGGTCCAAAAAGGTTTTGAAGTTATTTTTAAGAATGGAACTTGTGAGATCAAAGGCATCGATGGAAGGGGGCTGATTAAGACACATGTAAGCACAAATAGAATGTTCTCTTTTAAGTTTCAAGAAAACAACCTTTTTGCTTTCAAACATACGACGAATCAAACCACCATCTGGCACCAAAGATTAGGACACTTAAATGTTGATTCTATGAGGCATATGAAAAGAACAGGAATGGTTCGAGGGATACCAACCTTTGATAATCAACTCGATAGTATATGTGAAAGTTGTATGCTAGGAAAACATACTAGAACCAGTTTTCCCACTTCTGGATCATGGCGCGCCAACAAGGCTTTGGAACTCGTTCATACAGATCTTTGTGGGCCTATGAAGACACCTTCTATTGCTGGGAACAGGTATGTACTTACTTTCATTGATGACTACACTAGGAAGTTATGGGTCTACTTTATCAAAGAGAAATCAGACACATTTGAAATGTTTAAAAAATTCAAGACTTTAGTTGAGAAACAAAGTGGATACAAGATAAAATGCATCAGGTCAGATAGGGGAGGGGAATACTTAAGCAATACCTTCATCACTTATTTGAGTAATGAAGGAATTCATCACCAATTGACTGCTGGGTATAGCCCTCAGCAAAATGGGGTAGCAGAAAGAAAGAATAGAACGATTATGGAGATGACTAGGTGTATGTTAAAGAATAGAAAAGTACCAGAGAAGTTTTGGGCTGAAGGGGTGGCATGTGCATGTTATATAATAAATAGAACACCTACCAAAGGACTAGAAGATATCACACCGCAAGAGGCTTGGAGTGGATCCAAGCCAACCTTAGCCCATTTGAGAATATTTGGTTGCATAGCCTATGCACATATACCTCAGCAAAGAAGATCAAAGTTAGATGACAAATCTGAAAGAGTAATGCTTGTTGGTTATAGTGAACAATCCAAGGCTTACAAATTATACAACCCTGCTTCAAATAAAATCATCATAAGTAGGGATGTAGTGTTTGATGAAGAAAAAGGTTGGAACGATTTACATGTTGAAATCACATCCCCCATCCTTTTTGATGTAAATGAAAATTTAAGAACAAGTCAAGAAGGCACTAACTCATCAACACCAGTGAATGAATCTCCCAAAGGGTCTATACATAACCATGAGGAGACAACTGTTGAAACACCACCAACTACACCATTAAAGCTGCGCAGCATGACAGACATTTTGGCCGAGGCTCCACATGTAAACATAGATCATGCAGACTTTGCCTTGTTTGCTGATGCTGACCCACTCACCTATCAGGAGGCAACACAGTTGGAACATTGGAGGAGTGCTATGGACAAAGAGATTGATTCAATTCAACGCAACAACACTTGGAATTTAGTTGATTTACCATCAAAACATAAGGCTATTGGTGTAAAATGGGTTTACAAGACAAAGTATAATGAAAAGGGGGAAGTAGACAAGTACAAGGCAAGGCTAGTCGTTAAAGGATACAAACAAAAATATGGAATAGATTACAAGGAAGTCTTTGCTCCTGTAATCAGATTAGAAACAATCAGATTAGTTTTGGCCATTGCTGCACAAAAGGGTTGGAAGCTACATCAAATGGACGTAAAATCAGCCTTTTTAAATGGTATTCTGGAAGAAGAAGTGTATGTTGAACAGCCACAAGGGTATATCATTAAAGGACAGGAACACAAAGTTTATAAATTGCACAAAGCCCTCTATGGACTCAAGCAGGCTCCCAGGGCTTGGTATAGTCGAATAGATGGGTATTTTGGAGGAAATGGTTTCACTAGATGCAAATCTGAACACACCTTGTATGTCAAGTCAGACTCATCAAACATATTGATTGTTTGTGTTTATGTAGACGACTTGATCATAACTAGCAACAATGAGGAGATCATTGAAGTCTTTAAAGGATCTATGAAGAAGGAATTTGAGATGACTGACTTAGGCTTAATGCACTATTTTCTAGGAATGGAAATACAACAGCATGACCATATGATTTCCATTTCTCAAAGAAAGTATGCAAAGGATTTGCTTAGACGTTTCAATATGGAGGAAGCTTCTGAAGTTTCTACACCTATGGAGTTTGGGGTCAAAACAACAAAGGATCAGGATAATAGTGACACAGACCAAAGTTCATTTAGAAGTCTTGTTGGGAGTTTAATGTATTTATGTGCAACAAGACCAGATTTGATGTTTTCAGTAAGTGTAATAAGTCGATATATGGAAGAACCTAAGATTTCTCATTGGGAGTTAGGCAAAAGGATACTAAGATACATTAAAGGGACAATGAATCATGGTTTAGTCTATCGGAAGAACAGTCATTTCAAGCTTGTTGGGTATAGTGATAGCGACTTTGGAGGCTGCATAGATGATGGAAGAAGCACAGGCGGATATATATTTAAACTTGGAAGCAGTCCAATTTCTTGGCAATCGAAGAAACAAAACGTGGTAGCACTATCCTCTACTGAAGCCGAATATATGGCTTTATCTGTTGCAGGATGTCAAGCATTATGGTTAGTAAACATTTTGGATCAATTGAATCAACCAAATCCTTTGCCAGTTCAGATTAATTGTGACAACAAGTCAGCCATTGCACTCTCAACCAACCCAGTTTACCATGGAAGGAGCAAGCATATACGGATAAAGTATCACTTTATACGAGAGCTGATGGCTAACAATGAGGTCAAGATTGACTTCTGCTCAACTAAAGATCAAGAAGCAGATATATTTACAAAAGCTTTGCAGGTTGGACGTTTCAGGGATCTTAAGCAACGAATTGGAGTAGAACCAATCTAACTTAAGGGGTGGTATTGGAAGGAATAAGTTAGATTATAGTTAGTACCGTTAGTAGTTAATGTAGATTAGTTAGTTACCGTTAGATTAGCGGTTACTATTAGTTAATGACAGTTATTTGTATAAACCTATATATATGTATTTGGATCATGTAGACATATATCGAATTCAGTTATTATTTGTGAATCTTTTGAAACTTGCAATTACCAACAATATATATATATATATATATATATATATATATATATATATATATATATATATATATATATATATATATTACATGTGAATACTATTAGTTTCATCATTGTCTTCTTCACATTTAATATATATATATATTAAAGGGTGTGTTTTGTTTGTGACAGAAGATTAGTATAGCTAACACTACTTCATCTCGTGTACAATGTACAATTATTTGTACTCTTGTCCATTCTTTTTTTTTTGCTCCACTGCCACCGCCAGTCTCGTCAACTCCGCCACCAGCAGCATCTGTTTATTTTTGTGGTCCACCAACACTTGCTTCGTTTTCTTCTCCGGTCAGCCACCACCTCCTATCAACCTTCACAACCACCACCAACTTCCTTCTCCAGTCGAGCATCATGACCTATACCCACCATCACATGCCAACCTTTATAATGATGCTGGTGGGTGGTTGACGAGCGGCTGGAGGTGGTGACTAAACACCAAAAACCAACTGCATATCCATGTCTAAGTGATCCGAGAAGAAGAGAGAGAGATCAAGAACTGAAGACGGAAGAGATTAGGTGCATAGACGAAGCTTAGTGAGGGCCAGAGGGGGCCTCCGCCCCCTTCCTTTTTTTCGTCATTAGTATTAATTTTTGGTCCGGTAGTGTAAATTTTCGGCTTGGTAGTGTAAAGTTTTTAATATTTATAGATTTCGCTCCCCCAAAATAGTTTACTTTCACCCCATCCCCCTATAGAGTAGGTCAAGCTCTGCCACTAATTGAAGAGAGAGTGGTGTACGAGGGCGGGAGGTGGTGATTAGCTAGCGGGAGGTGATGATCGGTTGAGTTTCATAAACTACGTTTGTGATAGTGAGCGTGGTGAGACGCGGCTATGGTGTTGAGCAGTATATGGGCGGTTGGTTGGAGTACTTTATGAGTTGTGCCAGTATGGTGAGGTGCGTCTTGGTGCTGACTAGCATGTGGCAATGTGGTTATCATTGTAATGGACCTCAAATGAACATATACAAGTTGATTAGTTATGAATTTCAAATCCAAAAAGTATGAATTTTGTAAACTATAGTGATGGTAGGGGTGAGCAAAAAACCATAATAGCTGAATCCAACTATAGTGAATGTTATTACCAGACTGAAAAACCGAAGCCAATAAGAAACCGACAGTTTGGTTTGTTGGTGTTTTGAAAACCGATTTTTCGGTTTGGTTTCGGTTTTACTTGTAACAGAAACCGAAAAAACTGAATCAAAACCATACAAACCGAGCTTCTAAATTTAGAGGTGTATTCATACACTTATAAACATAATTAGTCTGTTACTTACTTATTTTACTTATATTATCTATTTTTTTCAATTAATATTTATATTTTAAGAATAATCTTTAAACTTTTTTTGTTTGAATCGATAAATTAAAATAGTTTATTAAATTTTTTGTTATTGTATTTTATGAAATGTAATTCATTTTAATGTCAAGTAATTTATAAGAATATGTTGATTATATTTAAATATCAATTAAATGTTTTAAGCCTAAATATTTTAGTTTATAATTTGGACCAAATTTTTCTTTAAAAACTAAAAGCGCAAATGGTAAAGAAAAAAACGAAACCGAATCGAAACCTAAGTGAAAACCAAAAACCACAAAAACCGAAACAGAACGATTTTAAAAACCTCGAAACTGAAATATTGGTTTTTGGTTTCTATTTAGCCTAAAACCCAACCAAAACGATCCATGCACATCCCTAGTGGATGGTGTGGACCGTGGAGTATTGATTATAGACTATCTATAATAGACCTGGAGTCTCAACCGTGACTCCACATCCCCAATTACAGCGAGTGTTAGGACTTAGAATTTAGAACTGAATTGTATAGTATAATACTATTATTTTTTAAACAAAATTTTATAGAGACATATATGAATTTCATATACTAAAAATGAAATAGCAAAAGTATACAAAAATATACTAAACTTAACGAACTAATAAATAGCAACACTATCTGTTCTTTGAGATATCGTATACATTTTTTCCTCTCAGTAGCTAACTTTACACTTGAAGCATGTTTAATACCAAAAACCATCCTTTTTGTAAGTATCAAAGATTTCTATTTCCAATTTCCACGGAAAAACGCGGGTAAAATTTCTAGTTTATACGTTATAAACCAAAGCAATCATGACATCATGCAGGATCGAATTTTGTCACTCAACGTGATTTTGGTCTTTCAAACTCACTAAGTCTCACACGGATAGATGATGCAGAATCCTCTAAGAGTTGATAATAATATACTAAGTAAAGTAAACAAAGCACATGAGAATAATTTTCAAGATACTTGTATATATTACTTAACGCAAAGTATTACAAGACTCTTACAAACATAACTAATGAGTTACAATTGAGAAACTATATATACTACTATCTACAGCCAGTTATACTTGATACCAGCTGAGAACTTACAACTAAAGCAAATACTACATTGCTAGAGTTAAGGTATCCTAGATAAAATACTATCTAAGATTTGGTAGTCATGACATGTCCATGACTTACCTTTTGTCACCAACCAAAGTTGGTAACTGTACTAACTGATAAGGAATGAACAGTGGAATAAAGTATGGTCAACTACATGAGCGTGGAAAAAGCACCATGTAGTATCTTAGAGATTTACAGTGGAGTGTCAGAGTTACCATACTTATGTCTACTGGTTCATAGTAGGTTCTTTCGAAGGTTAACTGGCTTCGGAAGAACAAGTTCTTTCGAAGCCACTTATACTTCGGAAGAGGCTACTTCTTTCGAGGCTTGAGTTGTTCTTCACGCTTTCATACTTCAGAAGTCATTGTCTTGAAATCTTCTAAGTGTTGAAACTTCGGAAGAAGGAAGACTTTGTCTTCGGAAGTTAAAGTTCCTCTTCGGAAGCTCTTTCAGACTTGACCTTTGGAAGCTTAGCATTTGCCTTCGGAAGTTCTTTTTTTTTGCCTTCGGAAGCTCCTTGTCAGTTGCACCAAAAATACTCTAAATGTTTGTTTTGGTTGCACCAGTCTTACTTGATCCAACAAACTCCCCCTAAGCTGATGCTACCAAAACCTCACTTGTTTCTACTTCTGAAAACTTTCAGCACCAGGAAGAGTAAATACTTATCTGTTTCCTTGTTCTTCCCAGATGTGGTGCTGAGTAGTTTGTACAGATCATTCGTAGACAGGAGATCCAGTCTGTCACTTTGAATGATGTGTACCCTCTGTTGTGGCTATCTGAAGAGAGTTAGTTGACGGGAGTTGTAGTCATACTCCCATCTAACTATGGATTCCAGTTCGGGGCCTTCAACCATTTGTAAAATGGCTTTGCCTTTGGTGGCGGACCCTTCCCCTTTTTCCTTTTCTCTCATCTTCAACCCTTCTTCAATCATGACTTGTATCCAGCTCAGCCGGATGAAGGCTGCTTAGATGATTCCTAATGTGAGAAGCTACCTCAGAGTTGGAGGGATTAGAGATTGGTTTCTCTGTTAACTGAACAATGTTCAAATCTACTTAAGCATAACAGAGAAGAGGCATTGAGCCTGTTGATTTCACCATTCTCTCTTCCCACAACAAAATTGTGAGAAGAGTCTTCGAACCTCCACTGGACTGTCTTCTTTCTGGGAATGAGGGGTTGAGATGGTAGCTTGTCTCCCTTCCTAGTATCCAGCAAAGTCACCAGCTTTCTTCTCCGCAACTAATCTTCTTCTCCAAGAGCGTCAGAGTTGGCTGTCAAGAGTTTAAGAGCTTGGTCCAGTGTTCCTCTAGGCAGATCAAAGAATTGCTCTCTTGTGAAGGAACATGAGAAGCCATCAATAAAGGTCAGTTTGATTGACCACTCCTCACAAGAGATATCGCTCACGGTGGTATAGTTGATGAGCTTCCTCTTGATCTCCTTAAATTCTTCTAAGGAAGGAGGTTTGTATGGTTGAGAGGATGATTTAGGTGGTTGTTAGGTAGATGATGTTTGGGCTCTAGGGAGTGTTTTGGGGTTTGAGGATGGTTAGTTGTGGTGTTTGTTGTGATTGAGTGGGTGAGGAAGAGGGTATGGTTGATGGTGTGGGTTCAGGAGTGCATGGCTCAGTGGTTGGCTCAGTTTTGATGGGGAAAGGGAAAGGGATTGGTTAAGGTTCAGGTTGTGGTTGTGGTGTTGTCCTAGAGTTTATCCTCTGTAGTCTTCTATACATCTCTTTCCTTCTTCCTGAGCGAATGTCAGCTTTGATGTCACTAACATGTCGTTGCAGGGTCTTCTCAGACATGGGACCCACTTGCCTGCCAGAGAAGACATGGGCCCTGAGATAGTCTTTCATCCAGGCTTTGTCACCTATCCATCTTCTTGATAACAACAAGCTTAGCTTCTTCTTCCTTCTTCTTCTTCTTCTCCTTTAGCTTTTCCTTTTAGGCTCTCTTTCTCTCTTTCTCCATTTGATCTTGTTTTTTCTTGACAAGCCACAAGATCGTATCATTGTTGTAAGGAGTTAATTCCTCAATAGAGAATCCCATTGAGCTTAGGAAAGCTATCCTTTCACTCCTAAGCTATTGGTCAGCTTCTTCTTTCTTTCTTCTTCTTTCTTCCTCTAAGGCCAACCTTGCTTGTTCTTCTTGTTCAATCCACAACAGGGTTGCCTTTTCTAACTCAACCAGCTCCTCCAATAATAGCAGGAGCACATCTTCACTAGCAGCTCTCAGATTGATAAGTCTGTCAATGATCTCCACCCTTTTTTTATTGTTGATAGCCTCCTGGTTAGCTACAGCCGCTTTGCTACTTACAGATAGTAACTTCACAGTAGGGAGTCTACATTTTCTTTTTAGCTTTTCCAACCTTTCTTCTTCTCTAAACTCTTCCAAAGTCATCTTCCTCTTCCCTTTAATGTCTTCGGAAGTTTGAGACTTGGGAGGTTCTTGTGTAGAGGTTTCAGGTTGGGAGGTGGTGATTGGAGCATGAGGTTATGATGGTGTTTGAGTGAGGGGGAAATTGAGAAAGTCTTCACTATTTATCTCAAATGCAAGTTTAAGGATAGCATCCGTGATAACTAGATCCTCAGACAGAGAAATAACCCTTTCGCATCTTGTATCTCAGCGTCAGAAGTTTGAAGTGATTCTTCCAAGGCTTTGACTTCAGCTTCGGATGTCTGTGGGATTGCACTATCTCTCCCAACTGTTTCAGTTGCTGGGCCATCAGTCTCCATATCCCCTTTGACTTCAATCTCGGGTTCAATGAGGACCTTAGGTTGACCAACTTCTTTGACAGTGGTAGATGGTGCATTCGACCTCTGAAACTCTTCAGCTCCAAAGTATGCCACAACAAAAATCCGGACTTGGCTGTTCAATAGAAGATCCCATCAGGAACTTGAAAATAAACCTGTTTAGATCTTTGAGCATTCTTGGGTCCACTGGAATAATGATTGGGGGAGGCTCAGGGAAAACTGTCGATTGCTGAGCAGGATATTTAGAAGTCAATGTAGAAAGAAGCTTTGTGTTTCCTTATATGCTTGTCTCTGAACACTCTCTCCCTTTTTGGTAGCATCATCTTGAGAGCTTGATGATCTGGAGGAAGAGGTCAATGAGACTTGAATTGGTACATGCCTAATAGATCTCCCAGTCTGTTTCTCAGCTAGTTTGGCCCTGAGATTTTCAATCTCAAGTTGCTGAGTGGCAGACTTATCCTCTAAAGTCTTAACCCTGAATTCAAGGTTTGAGACTTTAGAAAGTAGGTATCTGATTGTGAGTTGCATTCTTCCCTCATCGTCTTTAGAAGAATCACGGGGAGATGAGGTAACATACCTAGTATGTTCATCCTCACCACCATTTGTGGTTTCTTGGCGCCCTGGTTTCCCATGCTTAATGATGTCCCTTTTAGAGTCATCAAAAGGCACGGTTGCTGTAGATTCAGTCTCAGATATGTTACCTTAATGATCTCTTTGATGATGTCCCTTAATGATCTCTTTGAAATGAGAATATACTATGAGAGTCTGAGTAATCCTGACCATCTAATAAAGAAGGGCATGGTCATCATCATCATGAGGACTGTCAAAAGCTGAAGATCTTCAAATGTTTCGGTAGCATCAGCCTAGGGGGAGTTTGTAAGGATATGCAGCCAAAACATCCAAAGTCTCTCTGCATGCATGCACTGAAGAACAGAAGTAGAAATGCTTCGGAAGTTTTACACCTTGTATCAGAAATATTCAAAGTGCAAAATCTTCCGAAGCCAAGACCAACATCTTCTGAATCCAAAAGTGAAGTCTTCCGAAGCTTCAAAGACAAAGTCTTCCGAAGCCAAAGAGTGAAAACAGATTTCTTCTGAAGACTTTTAGAGACATGCTTTTATCTGATGTACTTTACCATAAAGCTGGACCAACTTTTCGCTGCAACTCTTGTTTAGTCACCAACTTACATGAGTTGGTGAAAAGGTCCACCCTTTTGGTAACTGTACATTGAGGTCTTGAATCTGTGCTTTCTACTTTATGTAGTTCTATACTTTTTGTAATATATTAGGATGTGAGCTATGGCATGTCATAGTCACTAGTAAAAAGGCAATCTGCCTTTTGACTCTACATTTGATTTTGTTGTCTAGTCTTATGTATCCAGCTGGTTTTTCAAGTATGGCCGGCTGTAGGAAGTAATATATGTATCTCAAGTACTTTTAACTTCAATCGTATGCTTTGTAACATTTGTAATAGAACTTGAGAAGCAATATACAACATTCTTGAAAACCAAATACTCGTGTTATTTGCTATCTTGTTCTGTCTCATTTCTACTTGTGTTCTTATCATCTTTCACTTAAGTTAACCAGTTTCCTATTTGACCTGTTAAGTGTTTTAAGTAACTCTTCTCATTGTGTTGTTGTGTTGTAAGTGCATACCCTTCACCGGTCCTGCAGGCTTATCCTCCGAAACATCTCCAAGATAAGCCACTACATTATGGTTTTTATTGAAAACCATTTGACGAGCCATCTAAAAGAAAAGTGTAAATAAAAATGATTAGAAATTGAATGATAGTGATTTCAGACTTAGAAAAGTTTTGAAATTGAGAAATTTTGAACTTTTCGTATGATTGATGCGATTAGTCAATCTTTTCGCGTGAACAAGTCAACTTTTCACGTGAATCAAGTTTGACTAGAATTCAAAGTTCACAAGCGACAAGTCAAAGTTCTCACACGAGAAGTTATGGACTTATCGCGTCTATTCATTTTCTCAGATGCTTTTCGCACTCGACAGGTTTCAAAATTCGATTTTCCGAGATGATTCATTTCCAGTGTGTTTAAACCAACAAATCATGCACATGAACGGTCGATTAAGGTTTTATTATGGTTTCATATGATTATTTTTGTAAGATTTTATGTTTATTTGTCCATTAACATTCGGTCATGAATCCAACTTATATAAAGTCAATCTAAACATAGAAATCTACCTTTACAAACACTTGTGAATCAATATGCGACTATAACGATCTAATCTATCACTGTTAACAATATCAAACACTAAAATTTTGAGTGAATATAACGCTTATTAGCATTTTCTTCAACAAATGTATTACCTACATGACCAATTTTTCTGGAAGTTTTTGTTCGAATAGGTAACTTTTCGCACAATTGTGCCTTTTATAGGCCTTTAACTTCTCATGCGAGAAGTCAAGTCTTCACACAAACTAACTTTCGCATCTGCTGGCTTCTCGCATGCGAGAAGTTCAACTTCTTTTGAAATTTGAACTTTTTGATTTTTAAATTTTTAAATTTTATTATTGTTAAGCCAATGATTTGTTTTATGTAAAAACATGTTTAACTAAGTGTTTTCAATTATTCACATACCCTTAATTTCGTAAAAATTTGTATAACTAAACACTTTAGAATTTTTGATAAATTTTCAAGTACAAGATCATATTTTTATTGTGAAATCGATCATTAACATCATCCAGTATTATTATAAATAAGACTTGTTACGTTGATTGTCAATATATTGTGTTCATCTTAATTTTAGACTTCATTTTTTACTTAGACACATATGTTTTGATATGTATCATGTTTTGATTACATTATATGAAGTCAGTGGTTCCCACAATCTAATATCCTGTAAAACCCTTATCCAGCTTCAAGACAGTTTTGAGATTTCAAGTTACCCCAAATTGACTTAAACCTTTTACTTTTGTTCAGCTTTCTCAGGATTAATTATTTTCTAGATAATATCTATTTGGAGCATAACTAGCACGAGACCGTTTCTAAACACAGAATATTAACAAGTTGTAGGACTTATTAAGTGTCGGTCAGACTTATGTTTCCCCTTCGCAAGACGTTTAGGACTTGCATGCCAATTTGGACTGATGTGCCCCATCTTTTGATTTTGTCTCCTGTGTCCGAACATATTTTCAAAGAAGAAAATATTATCATATTGTATGTATGTCTATAACATATATTTTATTATCGTGCTCATTGGCACTTTTATTCCTAGATGACCTTTTTGGCTTCTATTTGTTCCTTCTGTTTGTTTTTCCTCTTTTATCTTTGTTTTTAATTTATAATTTTTATTTTTTGATATTTACATATACATACATCATCTTAAAGAACCTGAATCAAAAAGTAACTGGCTTGAGTATGACTAAGCTGTAACTCTCAGTCTGTTTTAGCATGAAATTAGTTTTACCAAAAAACCTTGATGAGGAAGCCACTTCAGTCATAAAAATTTTACTTTCAGTGCATCACAGGTTATAGTATTTTTCAATCTTGAACGTTAAGCCTATCAACATATCAAACATAATTCAAGTCAGTTTCTTTTAAGCCTTAGGATGTAACGAATCAAAGCCAAGAAATATACTATCATTTCCTATATAATCTTGAAAATTTAAATTTCTCAATCTTGTAGAACATAATCTTTTTGTAATTTTTATTCAAAATTTTTACTCCCCTTAAGAATAAAATCTTTTTCGAAACATTTTCATATTTTCTACCTCTAAATTTATGATTATCTAGACCAAAAATAACAATTTTAACTACGATAAAGAAAATTTGAAAGGGTGTAAGAATAATGGTCAATCGAAGTTAATCAATCCTAGACATTGAACTTAAAAGTCAAATCCGGAATGATCAAACGCCTTAGTAAACAAATAAACAATGTTGTCATATGATTTGAAAGACTCCAATTGAATAAGCTTTCGATCAAAATAATCACGGATAAAAGGTATGCGAATATCAATGTTTTTTTGTTTTTGAATGTTGGATTGGATTCTTCACTACGTTTAGGACTGTAGTGTTGTCACACCAAATTTTGGTATTAAAGATGTTAAGGCCGTAATCAAGAAGCTGTTGTTGAATCCAAATAATCTGAGAACAACAACTTGAAGCAGTCACATATTCAGCCTTTGCAGTTAATGTGGATACCGTCTACCACTTCTTGCACTACTAAGAAATCAATCTATTGCCAAGAAATTGACAACCTCCAGTAGTAGATTCATGTCCAAATTAGATCCTGCATAATCACTGTCACTATAAGCATATAAATTGAAATAGAAAGTTTTAGGTGTAACACCCGGTTATTTTTTTTAGTCAAAGAAAGAAGAAGAAGAAAGAAAAAGAAAGAAAAGAAATAAAGTCCAAGTTGAGGGACCAATCTTGTCAAAAAGGAAAAAACTTTGGAAGAGTGGGTGTAAAAGGGGCATGGCTGCCCATTTCCCTCTTCCATACTCATTCAATCGGTTCTAAGGGTGAAGAAAAGGGAGAAAGGGCAAAAGTTTCGGGTTTTTGAAGAATCAAGGTGCAAAAGTCGAAGCCAAGCGGGTTTGTGAGAAGCTCTACTCGAAGAGGCTGTCAATATGAGTTCTAGGACTTCTCTTTTACACGTTTTGACTGATTTTGGGGCTGGAACACACATTAAACTGATTTTTGGGTTGTGCGGGTGTTGAACCCGTTTGTGTGTGTTTGTGTGTGTGGTGTGCGAACGGGTGGGACTCATGTTTGGGTTGTGATGCTTGAATGATGTTATGGTTGTGTTTCTAAGGCTTAGGATGGTTGGTTTAAGCTTAGAACAGGTTAGAGAGGGTTTGGGGACCAAATCTGCAGTTAGGGTTCGAAAGGGGCTGCATTCTACACCCAGCTAGGGCTCATGCAACTGGAAGCCATGAGACCGAATGGCATGCGACTGGAGGCCATACGGCCGAAAGGCATGTGACTGAAGGCCATGCGCCTGAATGCTATACGACTGAAGTCCATGCGCCTGAATGGCATGCGACTGAAGCCCATGCGCCTGAAGTCATGCGACTGAAGGTCATACGCATGGAAGTCATGCGACTGAAGGTCATACGCATGGAAGTTATGCGACTGAAGACTATGTGACTGAGAGTCCATACGCCTAGGTGTTCATTCGCCCCATAGTGTCCATACGCCTAGGTGTCCTCATGCGCCTGGAAGGCCATGCGACTGAATGGTGCCCATACACCCAAATAGGGCTCATGCGCCCGAAAGAACTTAGTTTATTATTTGATTCTAGGGAGAAAAGGGTAAATGTAGGCTTTGACTCGGCAGATTCCTGGGGGGTTATGTAAGTTGACTTTTTGAGGTCATAGTTGATGTGATGGGCGATGTATGATGTGATGTATGATTGATGCCTATGCATGATGATGTGTGATTGATAATGTTTGATGACTATGTATGATTATATGATTGTATGTTATGTTCCATATTACGTATGATGATGTGACTTTACGTGGTGTGATATTGTTAATGAACGTAAAGTATTATCTTAACAAAGTGAAAGATTTAAGATAATGAAAGTGGAACATAATGAACAAATGAAAAGCCTTGCAAGCAAATGAAAGGAGGTTCACAACTCATTGAGAGTTGTTAGCTCAACTGTGTGTGTCTATAGCGTGCGATTTTGGCTAACTCATAAGGGTTCATACACACAGTAAGAGTTCAGTCTCGGTAACTGCTCTAATACGTGCGATTTCCTTATTACTGTGTGTTATACAGCGTGCGATTTTGGCTAACCCATAAGAGTTCACACACATAGGGGGAGTCTGTCCTAGTGACCACTCCATATGTGCGAAACGGGGTCCTTGTCGCTTAACCTAGATGAATTGCTTGGTGCTCTAGAGGGGGGTTAAGTACAGGACCTAGATAGAAGTGAAAGATAATAAATGTACGAAAAGAACGATAAGTACGAAATGTGCGAAACGTGCGAAATGTACGAAACGAACGATGATGAAGATAATAATTGTTACCTTGATGTACGTATGATGTGTGATCACGTGCGATAGTAGTGAAAATGCTTTAATGAATGAAAGGTAATGTAATGTTTTTATAAAACTAGAACTCACTCACTAACGCTGACTTTTTATGCATTTTCCAGTTGGCAGGTAAATGTTGCTGAGGATGGCACGAGGTGGCTACTTGGCTTATTTTGGGATGGCATTCTTTTGTATAACGTTTTTGCATTGTAATACTAACGAGCGATATTTTGTAATGAACGATGTATTATTTTGCAAAAGTATTTATTTAAAAGGAAATGAAACGTTTGCTTTTAATATTTTTTTAGTAAAGTTAATGTAATTATATGTTTTATATGCAATGATTGACCAGCCGTAAGCGTCCCGGGAATGGGGCCTTACATTAGGATACCAAAGGCCAAGTGTTAGTTGACCCTTGAGATATTTAAAAATATGTATGACAGCTTTCATATGAGATTCCTTCGGATTACTTTGATATCATGCACACTGACAGACAGAAAACATGAGGTTTGGTCTGCTTGCAGTGAGATACATCAGAGATCCAATTATTGATCGATACAAATGTTGATCAATGTCTTCACCCGTGAGATCAAGAGTTATGTAGGACAAGAAGACATCGGAGTAGGTGCAATCTTGGATTTTTGGAATTTGTACTTGTCGAAAATACTATGAACATATTTCTCTTGATGAATCAGTATATCCTGGTTATCTTGTTTAACTTGTATACCCAAGAAAATGAAATTTCTCCAAGATAGCTCATCTCAAATTTCTTCATTATTGCTTCAAATTCCGTGAACAGATCTTTGTTTATAGATCTGAAGATAATATTATCAACATAGATTTGGACAAGAATAATATCTTCACTGGTCTTTTTTAAAAATAAAGTCTAATCAATAGCACCCCTTGTATAAACATTTGCAAGCAAATGTTCAGTCCAACTAGCATACCAAGGACGAGGTGCTTGATGTAAGCCATAAAATGCTTTGACTAACTTGTAAACAAAATCAAGATGATCTGGATCTTCAAAACCTGGTCATTGACAAACATAGGTTTCTTCTTTCATCTCGCCATACAAGAATGCAGTTTTGACATCCATCTGATACACTTTGAAGTTCTTGTATTAAGCATAAGCAAGAAAAAATTGTATAGCTTCAAGTCTTGCAACTGAAGCATATACCTCTTCATAATCAAGTCCTTCAACCTGATAGTATCCTTGAACAAGAAGTCTGACCTTGTTGCAAACCATCACATCCTTTTCATCTGTTTTGTTTTTTAATATCCATTTATTTCCAATTGGCAGCTTACCCTTTGGTAATTCCCACAGATTCCATACATTTAGATTTTTGAATTGCATCAACTCATCTTGCATAGCTTCAACCCAGCTATTTTCCTTTAATGCTATTTCAACATTCTTCGACACTATTTGATAAATAAAGCATGAATACAAGCATGTATTTATTGCACCAAATCAACTTTGAGTTTGAACTCTTTGTGATAATGGAGCAATGATTGCTTCAGTTGGATGATCTTTATGAATTCTCAATTAAGGAATAGTATCTTCAGAGGTAACTTCATCTAGATTAGACATATGACCCACTGGTTCTTCAACATAGTTTCCTCCTTCGGGTTGATAAACAATATCTTCCTCTTGATGATTATCATTATCAATAGATAAATCTTCAAATGGAACTTGAATAGGATTAATCGGATCATTTTGAGTAGAAGAAGAACTCTAATCAGAAACCTATGAGCTTGTTCAACAATAGGGTCAGAATAAGACATTTCAATCTCAAAAACCTATGGAGCAGTTGTGCTAGTTGAAGAAGAAGGTATATCTGAAGATCTTTCAATAGTTGAAAATGATATAGATCCAATTTCTTGAATAAAGATATCTTGAATTGATGACGACAAGGGTTGAGTAGCTGTGAACAAATTGGAAGAGCGATTAAAAGTTTCAAATAATGAAGTATAATCATATACCCAAGAAGGAGCAGAACCTGTATCTGTTTTATTTGATTCATGCCAACCAATATCAAATGACTCAATGATTTGTTTAGATCTTTTATTATACACCTGATATGAGACTTTTTTGAATGAATATCCAAAAAAATAACATTCATTAGCTTTTTCATCAAATTTTCATGTTGAATGAGATGTATGTAACAATGTACAACAACATCCAAATGTTTTGAAATGTTTGACTTTGGGTTTATGTTTGAAAAAGATTTCATAAGGAGTAATGTTTTGTTTTTTATTGATTAAAACACGAATTTGAACATCACATGTAGTGTTAACAGCTTCAGCCAAAAGAATGAAAGTAATTTGGCTGCTGATAAAAATGTTCTTGCAGCTTCAATTAAAGTTTTGCTTTGACTTTCAGCAACTCTATTTTGTAGTGGTGTTTCAGCAGAATTGAATTGTCTAGATATTCCCTTTGAGTCACAAAATTCATTTAGAGTATGATTGCAATACTCTATCCCATTATCACTTCGAATGCGTTTGATGGTTTTGTCAGTTTGATTCTCCATAAGGTCATGGATTTGATTTGTAGATGACGAGTCTTATCCTTTGCTGCTAAAAAGAAGACCCAAGTAAATATAGAAAAATCATCGGTAATAACCAAACAATATGCATGACGTCCTAATCTCAAAATACTCACTGGACCGAATAAATCCATGTGTAACAGTTGAAGAATGGCATTAACTTTGGTATGAGCAACTGGTTTATGAGGAAGTTTATGTTGTTTTCATTTTGAACATGACAAACAACGTTCAATAAGTTCAATTCATCCAGTGGTAAGCCCACAACATGATTCCCTCTAACCAACTTGTTCATATTCTTAACATTACATGTCCAGGACGATGATGCCATAACATTAAATCACTTTCCGAGGCTTTAGTCAATAAACAAGACATAGTTACAAATGAATGAGAACCATTCATATCAAGTAAGTATGTGTCTTTGTCTCTTGGTGTTCTCAACAAAATCCATTTCTCAATAATTACAAATGCAGGTTTTAAAATAAGACTTTCTTCATTAAAGAAATGTGTTGAATACTTTTTGTCATAAATTTGAGAAACACTTAACAAATTATGTTTTAGTTCTTCAACAAAAGTGACATCTTCAAAGCTTAATACACCATTAGTCTTTGTACCTTTCTTTGTGCTTTTACCTCCTTTATCTCCATCAAAAATAACATATCTTTTATTTTGAGGTTTTATGTTGTTTAACATAGATATATTACCCGTCATGTGCCTTGAACAACCACTGTCCACATGCCAAACACTGTTGATACTGGTCTTGGTTGTTCCTGCACATATGAATGAATTTACTCAAATTTAGGAATACAAGCCATGGTTTACTTGAGTACATCAGTTTCATCTAGATATGATATAGACTTCAATATCGTATCTCTTTTATAATTGAAGACATAATCTTTAACAATATTAGGGCTAGGTTGTGTAGTTTTAATTTTCTATTTTTAAATTGGTTTGATTAGATTTCTAACCAATTTCTTAAAAGTAGTATAAATTGAAGATAAATTGTCGTCATTCACATGTAAAGATTTCTTGCTAGATTTTCTTTTTGTAAATCTTTGTTTATTTGGACATTTATTTTAATAATAAAAGAATTTGATTGATTTGAATTCTTATTGGAATTGGCATTTAGAAATAATTGTTTTCTATTATTTGTAATTGAATTGCGAAATATTTGTTTGCTTGTCAATCGATGCTGATGATGGAAATTTCTAGCCATATGGTTTGGCTTTCCACACACATAACAACACATATTATAATACACTTTTTTGCTCTCGAGTCTTTTTCACAAATTGTTGATGATAACTTCCATAGTTATCATAGAATATGGCTTTAGTATTTCTTTGGCCTAGAGATTTCTTAAGAGTCTCTCATTTTCCATTTACATTAAAAATTATTCTAGATGATGAAACACGAAATGTAGCTTTGTCCTTTTGAGTTGAACGTACTGGAATATGACCAGTGTTTTTGATACCTGTTCTACACACATCTTGTTTTATTGAGTCAACAATAATAGGAGACTTATCTTTAAAGAAACTTGCATTTGTTTCTTTAAAAATATAATCTTCTTTATCAATATTACCTTTTGAAATATATATATTCTTGAAATCAATTTTCAAGTCAGAAATTGATGTTGTGCCTTGTTTCTTTTCATTTTCTTTAAAATCTATCTTTGATTTTAATTTTAGTTGTTTATTAGATAATTTTGGACAGTCATGTGTAGAAAGAAATCTGAAATCTCATTAATGATTGATGATAAATTACATGAAGATTTTTCATTACAACTTTTATTTTCCTTATAATCTATTTCATCATCACTTTCATAATCTTCAACCACCTTTCTTTATTCACACATTCTGTAAAAGAATTGTCATGATTAATTTTAATTTTAGTTTTTATGTCAGGGTCAACAGTCAGTGAACCAATGACAGAACTTATTAAGTCTTACTTTGCTTAAAAACTTAATCCATAGGTTTCTTCATCTGATGTGGTAATAGATGAAGGCATACAAGTATAATCATGATTAATAGGTGGTGCAATGTTAAAATATCCAACACCATTCTTTCCATCATTAACTTTCTGAGTTATTTGAGACTTGATTATACCTTCAACCATATTTGAGGATAACTCTAACTTTTCAACACTTAATTTTGCAGATAAGGATTCACTGTTAAGATTATTGATTTCTAAAGAAAGCTCATTATTACGTATTTTCAAATCTTTTATGCTGCAATCTTATCATGTAGACTCGGTTTAGATTGATAAATTAATTTGTTCAATCCATGTAAGGCCTCGATCCCGGGACGCTTACAGTTGGATCATCATCACACATAAAACAGATATTTACATTCGTATTTCATAAAACACCGTAGCAGAACATTAAAATAATCCTTCATTTCCATGTACATGCTTTTGCAAGTTAATACAACATTCATTACAAAACGTAGTTTGTTCGCATTACAATGCAAAAACATTAATCAAAAGAATGCCATCCAAAAAGGAGCCGAGTAGCCGCCCGTGCCATCCTCAGCAATCATTACCTGCCAACTGGAAACACATAAAAAGTCAGCGTTGCTGAGCGAGTTCTAGTTTTATAATAAAACATACTTTACTTTCATTAAAACCTTTCATTTCCACATGCGATCATACATCATACGTATACACAGATAATGTCATTATTATCATCATCATTCATTCATACTTTAACTTTTACATTCTTTTATCATTACAACTTTTCCTTTCCATCAACCATAAACCTTACCCTTCTGTTTATGGTACTGGACCTAGGCCTATCATAGACCTTCTATAACGGTGCACCGTATCTCATGGCCCTAGCACCTAAGGTAAAGTTTAGGTGTACTATGCAATACCTTTCTGTTCATGGTTCTGGACATAGGCCTATCATAGACCTTCTATAACGGTGCACCGCACCTCATGGTCATAGTACCTAAGCTATGAGTATAGGTATACCATTGCCATAAGCAATACCTTTCTATTCATGGTTCTGGACCTAGGCCTATCATAGACCTTCTATAACGGTGCATCGCACCTCGTGATCACAGTACCTAAGGTATGCAGCAATAGTTCTATACAAATGGTCAATCACAAAGAAAGACCCCGATGTGCATACCATTCTTGCAAGACTTTCTTTACTTTCATTACTCATTAATGCATGAATTTTTACTTCATGTTCTCTTTTCGTTATCTTTCACTTTACGTTACATAATACTTCATTTTGTTCATTAACATGACACGTAAAGCCACAAGAAAGATAAACATACATCATAACAAGGAACATAGCATACACAGTCATCAACATCATACAGGGCAACATCATACATACATAACATCATGCGTAAACATGCAACATCATCGTCATGCCCAACATAACCTCTAAGGCCTCTATAGTCATCGTACATGAACTTACGGGAACTTCTACGTCAATGCTTGCATCTGCACTTTCCCCCGAAAGTTAGAAGTTGAACTAAGCTTCTCCTCGGGTGCAACAGCTCTATTCGGGCGTATGGACACCCTTCAGTCGCATGGCCTCCAGGCGACTGAACATCATGCGATTGGACTCATGCGGATGAACATCTATGCGAATGAACACCCAGTCGTGCGTATGGACCTCATGCGGATGGAACTAATGCGAATGAGCACCTATGTGACTGAACTCATGCGAATGGACTCAATGCAAATGAGTCCCATGGGATTGGAACTAATGCGACTAAGCACCTATGCGACTGGACCCTCAGTCGTATGACTCCCCATGCGACTGGACTCCCAATCGTACGAATGAAACCTTAGTCGTGCGAATGAACCCTCAATCGTCCAAATGAACCTCAATCGTGCGAATGAACCTCAATCGCACCTCAGTCGGCCGTATGGCCTCCAGTCGGTCGCCTAGCCCTAGCTGATGCAGAAAGGAGTTAATCCCGAACCCAATCTGCCATTTTCGACCTCCAAGCTCATCCAAACCCATTCTAAGCCTAAATCAACCATCCTAGACCTTAGGAATGCATACCACAACACCATACAAGCACACACAAGCCCGAAAACAAACTCCAAACGCATCACACGCAACACACCCAAATGTGTCAAACACACACACATACAAAAATGGGTTTTTCATGCTTTCCAGCCCCAAAATCGTTTGAAAACACGTAAAAGTGGGGTCCTAGAACTCACACAAACAACCATAACGATAAGAGCTTTGATTTGACTCGCTCCTCAACGATTTTGCTCACTTGAACCTACCCGAACCAACTTTTCTTCCTCTTTTCTCCCTTTCTCTCTTCTCCTCTTTTGTTTGGCTGAAAATGAGTGTGGGGAGATGGTTATGGCTGCCCTCTCCCTTTAAATATCACCACACTCGACTTTCTCTCGGTGGCGAGTTTGGTCCCTCGACTTTGGACTTTATTTATTTTTCTTCACTCGTCGGCTTCAAAATAAATAAATAACCGGATGTTACAAGTCCACCCCCTTAAATAGGTTTCGTCCCCGAAACCCGTTATTCCTCGAACAAACGTGGGTAATGCTGCCTCATTTCTTCTTCAGTTTCCCACATTGACTCGGATCCCTTCCTGTGCCTCCAGTGTACACGCACAAGAGGAACCGTTTTATTCCTCAGCCTCTTCTCCTTTCGATCGATGATTGCCACCGATTGCTCCACATAATTGAGCCATTCGTCTACTTCGATATCTTCCAGTGGAACAATCATATCTTCATTTGCCAAGCACTTCCGTAGATGAGATACATGGAATGTCGGGTGAATTCCACTTAACTCATCCGGTTACTCCAGTCTATAGGCCACCTCTCCTACTCGAGCCATGATTCGGAAAGGGCCTATGTACCTCGGGCTCAATTTGCCCCGCTTTCGGAAGCGAATGATGCCCTTCCAAGGTGAGACCTTCAACATAACCCGGTCACCCACCTGGAACTCAATCGGTCTGCGTCGTTATCAGCATAACTTCTGTCTATCTTTGGCTGCCTTCATGAAGGCTTTGATCTTCAAGCTTCTCAGTTGTAGCCTCGATCACTTCGACGCTCCCTAACTCCTTCTGACCAATAACACCCCAACAAACGGGTGTTCTGCATCTCCTACCGTATAGCATCTCATATGGGGGCATACCAATGCTGGCATGATAACTGTTGTTGTACGAGAATTCAGCTAACGGCAAGTGGTCATCCCAACTTCCTCCAAAATCGATAACACGTGCCCGAAGCATGTCGTCCAAGGTCTGAATGGTCCTTTCTGACTGACCATCAGAGTTAGGATGATAAGCCGTGCTAATATGTAACCTCGTCCCCATAACGTCGTGGAATTTCTTCCAAAATTTAGATGTAAACCGGGTGTCACGATCAGACACAATAGACACCGGCACACAATGACGAGTTACAATTTCCTTGATGAACAGGTCAGCCAGCCTCTCAGATGAATATGTCTCACGGATCGGTAGAAAGTGAGCACTCTTCGTCAGACGATCAACTATCACCCATATGGCATCATACCCCTTCGGGGTACGCGGCAGCTTCATAATGAAATCCATGGTAATGTGCACCCACTTCCATTCCGGTATATCCAAAGGTTGGATCTTCCCATACGGCTTCTGATGCTCGGCCTTCACTTGCAAGCAAGTAAGGCACTTACTCACATACTCCGCTACGTCACGCTTCATACCCGGCCACCAATAATCTTACTTCATGTCTTGGTACATCTTTGCGGCACCGCGACGAATAGAGTATCGAGTCTTGTGAGCTTCATCCATGATCTTCACGCGTAGATCCCCAAAACGAGGAATCCACACACGACCGAATCAGGTTCTAACACCGAGTGTGTTTTCACCCAATTCCGCAACCAAACCTCTCATTCTTTCAGAGTTAAGACGATCTTCTTTCAATGCCTCATATTGAAACTGTTTCACCTGCTTCATCACATCCGAGGTCATGATCAACTGGTATGCTTTCACTCGAGTCGGCTCGAGCCTCTCCTTTCGGCTAAGGGCATCCGCCACCACATTGGCTTTGCCCGGATGGTAATGGATCTCACAATCATAGTCTTTTATGAGCTCCAACCATCGTCTCTGCCTCATGTTCAGATCCTTCTGCTCAAAGAAGTACTTCAAGCTCTTGTGGTCAGTGAATATGGTGCACTTCGTCCCGTAAAGATAGTGCCTCCAAATTTTTAGTGCAAAGACCACAGCTGCTAGCTCCAAGTCATGAGTAGGATAATTGACCTCATGAACCTTCAACTGTCAGGATGCATAGGCTATAACCTTTCCCCTCTGCATCAACACGCATCCCAAGCCCGAGTAGGAAGCATCATAATAAACCACCAGATCTTCGCTTCCATCGGGTAATGACAGAACTGGAGCCTGAGTCAACCTTGTCTTCAATTCCTCGAACGCCTTCTCTTGAGCCTGACCCCATACAAACTTCACGTCTTTTCGGGTCAACTTAGTTAGTGGAGAAGCGATCTTAGAGAAGTCTTGAATGAATCTTGTGTAGTAGCACGCCAAACCCAAGAAGCTACGAATCTCGGATGGCGTCTTTGGTGACTTCCATTGCATAACCGCCTCCAACTTTGCCGGGTCCACCATAATCCCATCAGGATTCACCACATGACCCAAGAATTGAACCTCGCGCAATCAGAACGCGCACTTGGAGAACTTGGCGTACAACTTCTCCCTTCTCAACGTCTCTAGAACCTCTCGAATGTGGCCGGCATGCTCTGTCTCGCTCCTCGAGTAGATCAGGATATCATCAATAAACACGATCACTGATTTATCCAACATCGGCCGACACACCCGATTCATCAGATCCATAAAAGCAGCTGGCGCATTGGTCAAACCAAAAGACATGACAAGGAACTCGTAGTGACCATATCGCATGCGGAAAGCTGTTTTAGGGATATCTTGCTCCTTCACTTTCAACTGATGGTAGCCTGATCGAAGATCTATCCTTGAAAACCAACTGGCACCTTGAAGCTGATCAAACAAATCATCGATTCTCGGTAAGGGGTATCGGTTCTTTATGGTCAACTTATTCAGCACGGTAGTCAATACACATCCTCATACTACCATCTTTCTTCTTCACAAACAGGACCGGAGCACCCAAGGAGAGATACTCGGTCTAATGAACCTCTTATCAAGCAGTTCTTGCAACTGCTCCATCAACTCTTTCATCTCTGTCGAGCTAGCCTATACGGTGCCTTGGCAACAGGTTGGGAACCTGGTATCAGATCAATCTGAAACTCGATCTCTCTGTCAGGTGGCACTCCTGATAAGTCTTTTGGGAACACGTCTGGAAAGTCACACACAACCGGTACATCAGCTAGTTGTGGTGTTGGCGTATCCACATCCATTACGTAGGCCAAGTAGGCACTACATCCACGCCTCAAACACTTTCCCGCCACCGCCATCAAAATTACTTTTGGGATTGTCATGACCCGATCACCATAAACCGTCACCGAACTCCCGTCAGGCACTGACAGCTGAATCATCTTCCTGCGACACAATGTTCGCCTCGTAGTCCGCTAACCAATCCATCCCAAGAACCAAATCGAAACCACCTAAGGTCATCACAAATGGTCTAATAGGAAACTTATGACCCTCTAGCTCCACATCACAGTTCTCTATCATCTCAGAAATCCTGGTAGACTTACCTATGGCAGTTTCTATATCAAAGAGCGCCTCAACACGTCTACTACTAACAGGCAGCTTAGCACGGAAAGCAGCAGAAATAAAACTTTGACTAGCACCAGAATCAAATAACACAGAAGCTAAAGTTTGGTTCACTAGAAACGTACTGGACATAACGTCACGGTCCGTCCTAGCCTCCTCCTGCGTCATGGTGAATGCCCTGGCACTCGCCCTCGATCCTTCATTCCCCGTCTTCTTCACCTTGGAACTCTCAGCCCTCGGCTTCTTACAATCCCTACTCACGTGGCCCTCCATGCCACAATTAAAGCACCGGACCGTACGACAGTCCTTGGCTATATGCCCTGGCTTCCCACATATGAAGCACACATTCAACCCAAGCCTACATTCCCCGCTATGTTCTCTCCCACACCTACCACACTTCTTTATACCAGCACCCGATGTGACCACACAGCGGTCGTCCACCCGTGCCTTCTTGTTACCCGTCGAGGCATCACCCCGACCAAACCTCTTCCCATGCCAGTTCCGATCACCACCACCCTTCTTGCTATCTCCAGTCACCACCACCGTTCTTTCATCATACAGTCTCCCCGCCAAGTCCACCGCCGACCTAAACGTGCTCAGTCGGACAGCGATCATGTGCCTGCGAATATCCGCTGGCAAACCCTGAATGTATCTTTTAATCTTCCATGACTGTGACATCCGTCACCTTAAGGTCCGTCAATTAACGTGTTTGTCCATTATCTATTCTTTGATCGATCATTCCTCATCCTTATTTGACTCTTTATGTAGATATCATGTGTGCATTATTATCGTTGTGTGTGCATTCGCTATGATCATATGTTAACCTTAAAAGACTTTTAAAACTTTCATTTTAGAAACCGTCAAATATATCATTTTATTTATATATTAAATATTTTTAACATAACCATTTCTTAAGTCATAATAACATTAAATGTACTTTTACAATTATAATAAAACATCTAATAAAGTCGTTTTTCAACCGAACCAAATTTGGGAAAACTCGGGGGTTAAGTGCAGGGACTAAACTTGTAATTTTGCAAACTTGGGCTGGGTATAAATACCCTCTTACCAGCCCTAAGCCTTCACATTCACCATCTTCTTCATCTTCATCCTCTACACACACAAAATCACCATTTGAGCACCAAATCCAACCCGAGAGGTCTTGTTTTCTTCTTCTTGACACCGTCTACAACTTAGACTACCCCTTTCTAGCAGGTAGTTGTCTTTGGTTGTCCGTTTTCTAGCCTTTTCACGGCTTTCCAAAACTAGGGTTTCGGGTGTTCGGGTTCAACCCGAACACACAAGGTCGTATGGGTGCGTGTGAGGTCTCTTTGCTTGTGTTTCATGTTTGTGTATGTTTGTTGTGAGTTTCTGGAGGTCCTTGTGGTGTAAAACCCGTGTTTAGAGCAGCTCGGGGGCTGCTCATCCCGACCACAGTCGCGATTCTGCAGATCAGGCGACTGGGTCAACCATGCGATTGAGCCGTGCGACTGAGTGGGTCGTGCGACTGAAATCATGCGTCTGAGCCAATCGCGCGACTGAGTTGTGCGACTAGGCATGTCGTGCGACTGAGTTGTGCGACTGAGTGTCTGTATGCGATTGAGTCATGCGTGTGAATGAGTGTATGCGATTGAGTCATGCGATTGAGTGATTGTATGCGATTGAGTCAGGTGACCGACTGAATATGTGCGAATGTGCGTGATTCGCACAACTGGAGTCCAATCGCACGAATGAAGGTTCAATCGTACGAAAGTAGCTAATTCGCACGATTGAAGGCTGATTCGTGCGTATGGAGGTTGAGTCGTGCGACTGGGTGTTGTGTGGTACAACTGAAGGCCAGTCATACGAATGAAGGCTCAATCGTACGAATGAAGCTGATTCGCACGATTGAGGGTTGATTCGCACGAATGGAGGTTGAGTCGTGCATCTGGCCTGGTTATGCGACTGAAATTGTGGTGTTTGATTCCCTTGTGCGTGGTATGAGTATGACGTGTGATGTTGAGGTAACGTTAACACAATAAGCCATTATTCGGCCACAAAGATTAAAGTCAACGCGAAAAGGGCACACATACTATTTTAAACAAATTAAACTAACGCTTTGCAACGATCAATTGACTTATAACTATTGACACTTATTCAATGCTTCTTCAATAACAATGAGACTTTTATTCAAATATCATCATCAATGGCGACAATGTCTTGTACTTGGATCTACATAAGATCTGGTACGTGTGTCAGTCTGTGTGTGTTATACGCGACCCAGCCGATACGACCCGAACCGACCCATCATTATTACGCGCTTATCATATCATATCATTAATGCTTTACAATAACTGTCAATAGGTGTTTGACTGTTTATTTGCATTCAACATTTGGGATACATTGCTCATACATACTTACCACCTAACAAGTGAGTTTCGTGGCCCCTTTTTACGCTTATACAATATTTCAATCATTTACAACTTGGGGGAAAAGTATGCTTACTCATTTTCAATGTTGTACAACTTACATACATTTTACATACAAGGAATCAACGTAATACTGTGTTGCAAGTACTATTTGATACATGCTTGGGTCTGCTGTGTGGTTCTATCTTTGCAACTATTTAATTCCAGTGTGGGAACCGACGGTTAGGCATTGGTAGTACTACAGGGTTGACACCCCCACCCTCGTTCGATGGTATACTAGCTGGTACCATCAGTGGCCAGGAACGGGCCCTTGGGTGAATATATGCCGACAATTTCTTCGTGTACGTCGCTAGGTTTGGTTGCAAAGCTCATGTCATGTGATATTTACTTGTGTATATAACTGTATTCACGGTATTCCATTACGCTTACATTATACAGCATCACTTACATTTTTAGTACATAAACCTGCGAGCTCACCAACAATTATGTTGACCGTTTTAAGCATATCTTTTCAGGTGATCATGCAAGTCCAGGAATCTAGGTGTGCTGCCTTAGTGGAGACCCTAGGATGCATTTTTGGGACTTAACATGTTTTGATAAACAATCTTTTGAACCATGTTGACGCTTGTAAACAATTATCAACTTTTGAAAATTGTTCCTGGGTTGTGGGAATTAACATTTACAATTTCATCTTTATGTGATATGTGTATCTTTATCATGTTATGCTTATGGCTATGTGTCGTGAACATTGACTAAACACGACACAAGTCCCCTTGTTGTCGGGTGTCGTCATGACACGCTTGTCATCATTTATTTATATTGCTCTCTATCGTTTACCATGTGTTATGACGATCCCGATCTCGTTACATCCCCATGTTTCCGCTTTTAGCGGGGGTGTGACAATGACAAAGGTGTCACTTGGTCCGGCACCAGGCGCACCATCTCATTGAACTTGGTAGTATACTGCTGATGTGTCATGGTCCCCGCCTCCAGATGCAGAAACTCTCTCTCAACTTTATCCATTTCTCTATAAGGACAGAACTCCTCAATCACCAACTTCTTTAGTTCGGGCCATCTCATTCTCCCAATTGCCCGATTACCCTCTGCTCGGACAATATTGTCCCACCAGCATAAAGCTGAGTCCACGAACGAATGAGTGGCAAACATCACTTTCTGATCTTCCCGGCACTCACTAATGTCGAGAACAGACTCCATCTCTCTCACCCATCGGTGAGCAGCAGCAGCAGTGCCATTACCGTCGAAAGTAGGGGGCTTGCATATCATAAACGCCCCATAGTTACAGCCTCGTGCCACCTCTTGCACAGGCTCATCTTCCTCTTCCTCGTCTTCATTATCAGAGAAAATCGTTTCAGGCTCCGGTTGCTCTCATCCCCCGAGGCCCTGTTCCTGTTCTTTCTTTCTCCTTCTTTCACTGCCTTGATAACTTTGGTCACCACAGACGGTAAGATTTTCTGCATGACCTGATGCACTTCTTCAACAACAGCCTCCTTTACCGAGGCCCTCAAGTTAGCACTCTCATCCCCAGCCTCCGGATGAGGGGTCTCAGGTTCTTCAAGAACCACCTTTTCAACTCTTGGCCTTCCTCTTTTGGGTCGCGGCTAAGCATCAGGCCCACCACGGCCTCCACCCCTAGAAGCTTTAGAAGATCTACCACCGGCCATTCTATCACACTGAAAGATTCAAACACCAACACGGTCATTCAAGGAAACAGCTCAGTTTATGTCAAGTATAGTAAGTCCCTAATTACAGTGGCCAGTTGTGATTAGCCACTTACTTTACTCTTCATACCCCGAGCATTACCTATCCTGACTACATCAGTATCTAAATCTACATACAACACATAAACCACATAACATGCGCATGTAATACCGGTTATCATTAAGAAAATACCCGATGGCACACAGCTACTCAGATTGGCATCCCATTCCCTTTCCGTCCCATTCTCAGTTTAAGTTAAGGTTTATTTGAAAATTTACCCATTTCACTTAAACTTTGGCTCTGATACCAACTTGTAAGGCCCCGTTCCCGGGACGCTTACAGTTGGATCATCATCACACATAAAACATATATTTACATTCGTATTTCATAAAGACCGCAGCGGAACATTAAAATAATCTTTCATTTCCATGTAAATGCTTTTGCAAGTTAATACAACATTCATTACAAAATGTAGTTTGTTCGCATTACAATGCAAAAACATTAATCAAAAGAATGCCATCCAAAAAGGATCCGAGTAGCCGCACGTGCCATCCTCAGCAATCATTACCTGTCAACTGGAAACACATAAAAAGTCAGCGTTGCTGAGTGAGTTCTAGTTTTATAATAAAACATACTTTACATTCATTAAAACCTTTCATTTCCACATGCGATCATACATTATACGTATACACAGATAATATCATTATTATCTTCATCATCATTCATACTTTAACTTTTACATTCTTTTATCATTACAACTTTTCCTTTCCATCAACCGTAAACCTTACCCTTCTGTTCATGGTACTGGACCTAGGCCTATCATAGATCTTCTATAATGGTGCACCGCACCTCATGGCCCCAACACTTAAGGTAAAGTTTAGGTGTACTATGCAATACCTTTCTGTTCATGGTTCTGGACCTAGGCCTATCATAGACCTTCTATAACGGTGCACCGCACCTCATGGTCACAGTACCTAAGGTATGAGTATAGGTATACCATTGCCATAAGCAATACCTTTCTGTTCATGGTTTTGGACCTAGGCCTATCATAGACCTTCTATAACGGTGCATCGCACCTCGTGGTCACAGTACCTAAGGTATGCAACAATAGTTCTATACAAATGGTCAATCACAAAGAAAGACCCCGATGTGCATACCATGCTTGCAAGACTTTTTTACTTTCATTACTCATTAATGCATGCATTCTTACTTCATGTTCCTCTTTTCTTTATCTTTCACTTTACGTTACATAATACTTCATTTTGTTCATTAACATGACACGTAAAGCCACAAGAAAGATAAACATACATCATAACAAGGAACATAGCATACACAGTCATCAACATCATACGGCCAACATCATACATACATAACATCATACGTAAACATGCAACATCATCGTCATGCCCAACATAACCTCTAAGGCCTCTATAGTCATCGTACATGAACTTACGGGAACTTCTACGTCAATGCTTACATCTGCACTTTCCCCCGAAAGTTAGAAGTTGAACTAAGCTTCTCCTCGGGTGCAACAGCTCTATTCGGGCGTATGGACACCCTTCAGTCGCATGGCCTCCAGGCGACTGAACATCATGCGATTGGACTCATGCGGATGAACATCTATGCGAATGAACACCCAGTCTTGCGTATGGACCTCATGCGGATGGAACTAATACGAATGAGCACCTATGCGACTGACCTCACGCGAATGGACTCAATGCGAATGAGTCCCATGCGATTGGAACTAATGCGACTAAGCACCTATACGACTGGACCCTCAGTCGTATGACTCCCCATGTGACTGGACTCCCAATCGTACGAATGAAACCTTAGTCGTGCGAATGAACCCTTAATCGTGCGAATGAACCTCAATCGTGCGAATGAACCTCAATCGCACCTCAGTCGGCCGTATGGCCTCCAGTCGTTCGCCTAGCCCTAGCTGATGCAGAAAGGAGTTCATCCCGAACCCAATCTGCCATTTTCGACCTCCAGGCTCATCCAAACCCATTCTATGCCTAAATCAACCATCCTAGACCTTATGAATGCATACCACAAGACCATACAAGCACACACAAGTCCGAAAACAAACTCTAAACGCATCACACGCAACACACACAAATGGGTCAAACACACACACATACAAAAACGGGTTTTTCATGCTTTCCAGCCCCAAAATCATTTGAAAACAAGTAAAAGTGGAGTCCTAGAATTCACACAAACGACCACAATGATAAGAGCTTCGATTTGACTCGCTCCTCAACGATTTTGCTCACTCAAACCAACCCGAACCAACTTTTCTTCCTCTATTCTTCCTTTCTCTCTTCTTCTCTTTTGTTTGGCTGAAAATGAGTGTGGGGAGAGGGTTATGGCTGCCCCTCTCCCTTTAAATACCACCACACTCGACTTTCTCTCGATGGCGAGTTTGATCCTTCGACTTTGGACTTTATTTCTTTTTCTTCACTCGTCGGCTTCAAAATAAATAAATAATCGGGTGTTACAATCCATCTATCTTTTCTTTGAAAATTTTCTCATCATTTTACATTTATAAGCTTGATAGTGAAGTTTTTTAACTTCTTGGATCAAGCGTTCGTTGTGAACTCTGTATCTTTTTACCTTTTCTAAACAATGATTTGAACAAAAATTAGTATGTACCTCTTCAGTTTTTTCATGTTTCTTTGTCTCTTCAGGTAAGAAATTTACCATGAAGACCTTCCGAACAATTGTTTCTTCTGCTTTGGATGCTAGAATAATCTCAACAGCATTGACATTGTTATCATCACAAGTAGTTGCTGGAGTTTCCCCAACAGCATTCTCAAACATTTCTTCTTTAGCCGAAGTAAACTCAACAACTTTTTCTTCACTTTCTTCCTATACTTCTTCATTCATCTTTGATTAACCTGGAGTATTTTCAACAGCTTTCACATAAACCATCCCTTCAACATTCTCACAGACTTCTTCAGCAAACACTCCTATCAACAAATCATCAGACACAAACTCATCGAGTAGATTCTTCTCAACAATTTCATCAGCAATTGGAATTTCAGCTAACAAAGAAGTAGACACTTTAATATCTAAAATCTCCATCTAGTCTGACCAATCATATTCATCATTAGTTTAGGACACCAGAGCTATGTTATTAGACGAGCTAGCTTTATTACCCTTAGTCTCTACCTCCACAATCACCATATTCTTTCCACTATCAGTCTAGTTTGATCTTCCTTTAGTACATTCTCTAGCAAAGTGACCTGGTTTGTCATAGTTATAACATCTCAAACTTGACTTATCAAACACAATCTGGCTAGAGTTGTTCAAACCAAACATCTTCAATCCCATTCTTCTTGCAAAAAAATTCACCCAATATACCACCATTGCCATCTGATACTTGATATCATTTTCCTCAACATCATCAGGATTAACTTCTTGTATGTAATCAACTAAGATGTTAGGCACACTTAATCTTCTGGCTGTAAATGCTTCATAGCTGTTCATGAAAGTGGTGAATAGAGCCAGATACTCTTAAGCTATTTGAATAGTTTGCTTGGTATGGTTGGAGTTTACAACAAAAGCTTATTATGGGCTGAGAGGATTGACTGTGTGGTTGAGCTTGCACTTGATTGTAATGACTTTGATGAGAAGCTTGAAACTGAGGCATGGGTGGTTCCTTGACATTTTAAGAATTGGTTGCTTGTTCTTAACACAACTGGGAATAACTTACACAATAATTTGGATTACTAGCCATTTTAGCATATAATGTAGATGCTTCAGCTCCGATTGTGTTGATGTAATTAGCAGCTCTTTATTTGTCATCCATTTCATAAGACTTGATGGTTGAAATGAGATCACTGAGTGACAAAGTGAACAAATCCTTGGTTCTTTTGAAGGTTGTGTAGTTATTATTTGTAAGGCCCCGTTCCCGGGACGCCTACAGTTGGACAATCATCGCACATAAAATATAAAACATACATTTAAATTTACTAAAACATTGCAGCGGAGTACTCAATAAACCATTTCATATATTAATGACCACTTTTGCAAGACAATACAATCATTGTTAACCGTTACAAAATCTCATTGTCTGCATTACATCACAAAAACATCACTGATATACAAAATGGATGCCATCCAAAAACTTGCTAAGTAGCTGCGCCCGTGCCATCGTTAGCAACCTTTACCTGCCAACTGGAAAATACATAAAAGTCAGCGTTGCTGAGTGAGTTCTATTTTATGAAAATATATTACTTTTCTTTCGTTAAAACAATTTCTTTACTATCGCACGTGATCATACATCGTACATACATCAAGGTAATGTTTATTATCTTCCGTCATCGTTGTTTCGCACTTATCACACGTTTCATACATTTCGCACTTTTCACACTTTTTATTATCTTTCACTTCTATCTAGATCCTGTCGTATGCTTAACCCCTCCTCTTGGGCACAAAGCCATATCATATAGGGTTAAGCGACAAGGATCCCATATCGCACGTATGGAGCAGTCACCAAGACTAACTCATCTGTGTGAACCCTTATGGGTCAGTCAGATCGCACGCTGTAACACACAGTCAGGCTAACAACTCTCATTGAGTTGTGAACCCCTTTACATTTGCTTGCAATACTTTCATACATTCTTTCATTATGTTCCACTTTCATTATCTTAAATCTTTCGCTTCATTAAGATAATACCTTACGTTTATTAACATAATCACACCACGTAAAGCTACATAATCATACACAAAGAACATAAAGAAAACATATACATACATAACATCATCACACATCATCATATAATCATCACACATCATCATATAATCATTACAGATCATCCACTCACATACACATATATATACATAACAAGTACAAGTCATCATAGAATATAACCGACCATCCGCGGGACAGCAGGGGTTCGGGGGCGGCAGCCCCTGACAGTGGGGTCCAGGGGCGGCAGCCCCTGACAGTGGGGTCCTAGGGGCAGCAGCCCCTAGTGGGGTCCAAGGGGCAACGCCCCTGGCTGGGGCCGGGCTGACCTGTTAAAACCGATATTTGGTATGCATTTCCAAATGTAGCACATTTTGTTATAGAAAAATCGATCTTCCTTTTAAAACCTCTTAAAATCATTGTCATTTAAAAACGTATATTTGGTATGCATTTCCAGCCCCAAACAAGTTTAAAACCTTTAAAATAGAGGATCTAAAACTCAAACTAGACTCAGTGAGTAGCTTCTCAATCAAGCTTTCTAGGCAAGGGTCGCATTACGCAGTCTACAGATAAATTAACACTCGAAGGGGTTAATCTCTGCCTAATTTCGCTGCAAGGTCAGCAGATTTGCTGCTAGTTTCGCTTGTAGTTTCGCTGCCACCTTCGCTGCTAGTTTCGCCCAAGCCCAACTTTCGTTGGAATTTCATGTCTACGAAACTACCTGCGAAACTATAGTTTCTCAGAAAGCTCCATAGTTTCACTGGATGACTACACAATTTTGCTGGACAAACCCGCAATTTCGTAGAACGGGCTGAAATTACACCCAGCCCATTTTTAACCCAAAACTTCAACCTTTTACATCCAAATCTTTGGTTTATCATCCATGAAGCTATATCTAAGCTTTTTACATGTTTTCTTACACAAAAACGTGAGTTTTGAATGATTCTTTGCCACTTTCAAAACCCCCAAACCCTAGAATCTGGGTATAATCTAAAGAGACGATTAGATAATGTTTCTTACCTGGATTCTTGGTCTTTTCTTGTTGTTTGGATGTCCACAAACATCGATCTTCAATCTTTTGATCAAACAAGCCTTGAATCTTCACATCCTCTCTACTTTCTCTCTCTACACTCTCTTTCTCTCTAGAAGTTGGGTGCTTGAGTTGCAAATGTGAGTGACTCTAGCTGATCCGTTTATATGTATTGGGTGTTCTTGGGGACCATAAACTCGCCCAACACGTAACCCGTAAGATTAACTCGGTCCATAATCCATTTCCCGCTTATTTTCATTAAATAATCCCGACTAAGCCCATTATTATTAATTGGCTCGTTTGACTTTATTCCGGGCGTTACATTATTCCAGCTATATGGCAAGGAATTCAACAACTTCTTGTTTACTTGGATATTTTCCAAAGTAATTCCTACACTTTTTATCTTGGTTATTAGCTTGACAACCTTGACATCTGAACCTCTAGAGTTTCTCCAAGTATATTATTGAACATATTAAACTCTTGGTTTAACATGACTTTACGACTCTCTCTCTCATATCCTTATTCCGCATAATCTGCTCCTCCATCACATCCCACAAGTCTTTGGCTTTTTTGTAATCCTTGAACTTTTGAGCAATTTTAGTCGTTAGAGCCATCGTGATGGCAGCATACGCCTTGTCATCAAGCTCCAGTTTCTTTCAGTCTTCCTCATCCCAGACGTGTTCAGATTTGGGCACCAGCTCTCCCTTCTTATTGTTACACACAGGAATGTATAGTCCTTGTTTGATTGACTGCATCATTCAGGGTTTGGTGTAAATAACATGATTTTCAAATCTATAAACCCAGTCAGGGTAGTCTTCTTTGCTAAGAAGTCTGGGAGGTTTTGTGCTGGTTCCAATCTTTTTATCAAGGTTGATAGTGGCAGTGATGTGCTTCAGATTTGCCATTTTCAAAGTTAGAAATCAGACTTCTCAAAAATTCTTCAAGCTTGAAGTTTCGCATGAATAACAGAGTTCTTGCACGAACAAACACCAAACTTTTTTCGCGATTACTTTTCAGACTGACTTTTGTAAAAACAATAACTTCTCGCGCAAAAGGACTCTTTTGTAACAAACTTTTCAACTGAATTTTGCAAAAACAAACACTTCTCACATGAATATCAAATTTTCGCGTGCGATCACAAACTTTTCCCCTAAATCATTTTCTCAATTCTGAAGATTTTTAACTTTAATCTTTCAACAATGTGTTCAAATTTGATTAATTAAGTGTTTAGTTAGTGATTTTAGGTTCAATTAAGATTCTAAGTGTCTCTAATTGATTCAATTAAGCTTGTTTAATCACATAAACATCTTCAAATCTTCAATCAACAGCAAAACAACGTTCCACATCTTCAAATATGGTCAAAATCAGCAGAAATCAAGTAGATCTTCAACGAATTTAAATTTGAGGCTCAAGAACACTTCAAAAATACACACTTCAATCTTCAAATAATCAATCTTGAGCATACCAAGCTCTGATACCAATTCTGAGGATAAAAAATAACAACGAATTAATCTCATGAGGAGAATGCGGAATGTAATCGCTCATGGTAAGAAGATTGAATAAGAAACAAACGAACTTGATCACAAATGAAAATAATATTTCTTGTATTGCTCTCTTATTTGAATCAATTATAGTAAGTGTAAAATCATGAAATGACAAAAGCTTACAAATTACATTAAGAACTAACTATATATACTAATCTATGAAGTTCTTGTATAGTTCTCGTGCAACTTCAAAATCTCGCGCGAGAAGCAAGTTCTTGTACGGCAAGATCAGGTTCGTGCGATTTGATCTTGATTATCTTGATTTGAATTACAGAGACTCTAGTTTCAATCCCTACATATTTTCTTACATGTTCCGCTTTTTACGAACTTTACATTTTCTATGAGATGTTTCCACACACATATGCATTTGAACAGGCATAAAAATATGCTTGAGGAAAAGTATAGAAATTAGACAAACTAGTTTTATTCACCCGCGCGTTGTGGCGGGGATTCAGTTTAGTCCATATTTAGATCTCCGTCATTTAAACAATTTCAAACATCCCAAAACCTCTAACTTTCTCAATCACAACCTAATTTTGGTTAAAATGCCTGAAAATAAATTCAAATGCAAAGAAATACAATTCTTGAGGTTAAGGATTATGTTGCAAAAAGAAAAGATTTAATAAGGTTGATGATCAAATTATGTGTTTCAACTCCCTTCTATAACTGAGAGGTGCAGATCCGGTTGCACTACCTTCATGTTTAAAGGAAAATGTTTTTGTCAATAGTCTAAATATTACTCAAATTTGCACCTAAGCAAAACGAAATAAGACTCACACTACAATACGACTGTAGTAACTTTACATTCAAAGCAACAGAATAAGTAACTATTTGTTAGTTATATCAGGCATAAACTCATAAACCTTATAAACGTTATATATGTATGATTGTTTCTAAAATTCACATTATGGGTGCCTCTCATTAGTCCGTGCAATGAAAATGTCTCAAACACAGGTCACCATCTTAAAATAACTCCATCAAAGGTGTTAAGTTGCCAAAAATTATACAACATTTTATATTAAGAAAAACTATTATATCATCATAACACCTAAATATATTACATCAAAGATAAATCAAAATGATTCAAAGACACCTAGTGTATAAAACTTTATTCAAACCTAACAAATTTATAATTGGCATCACAAAATAAAACACCATCAGTTGCTAACCATCGACACCCATTCGACCTATGAGTGTACAAACATAATCCATGTAGAAGTATTCTTAATAGAAGTACACTCAAAAGCAAAGCAAGAAGCGAAACTGAAAGGACCTTTTAAACTAATTCTAATAAAATTTACCCAAAGGCAATTCTAGACTCGGAAAAAATATCAACATCTACTCAACAGATAAATTAAACATATGCACACACTTCTCACACCATAAAAATGCCCACCTATAGAACCAGTAACCGGAGGAGACCAATCTGCAACACATGCTTATCAATATATGCTTGATTTGAGTTTACACTAATGAACAAAAGGGTAACTTACCAATTGGATAACATGAGATACTCCGAATTCTTCCCCCTTGTAAAGTTTCTACTATAACGATTTTTGAATAATCATAAATCATAAACAATTGAACACAAATGTTAGGATTCCTTAAAAACTTGGTCCACAAATCCTTAAAAACCTATGAAATTCTGGTGGAAAGTTAGTATAAGTAGGAATTAGAGCAACCCTAAAACACGTCCATCAGCAAAAAAGCTCTTTTTATTATTAAAAGAAGTGAGAAAGGATTGTTAGCCGTAATGAATGGGAACCGGAAAGTGCAATATATCTTCCCATTGTTCTTAAGATATAGGTGAGAACTAACGAAAATAGGAACTACGTGGGTGTTTGGGAGTGCTTTTTTTTCTTACTTATTAACTTTTAAAAAGTTAAAAAGTCATTTTATAGTGTTTGGCAATATGATGATTATGAGTGAAATAAGTTAATAAGTCACTCCATACTAACTTATTAACTTATTAAAAAAATCAATAAGTCAATAAGTTGTTTTAATAAGGAAACCCAAACATGCCCTATATACCAAAGCACCTCAGTAGAGATAGACGGAGCGCATATGTGTATCCTACAAGACTACCACAACGCCGTCATCCCCACACATCGCCACCTAGGGTTCAGAGACGTCGTTTCTGGGTTAAAAAAACCCTACCCATGAACCCTTAGGTATAGAAAGCCGATGAAGCTCCTCCACACCACCGTCATCAAGGGTTCATGAGCGATTGATTATGAAAAATGAAACCAAACCACCACCACTAACCTTGTCGGCCCCTCCACTTCCTCCTTCCTCTGGTTAATCAGATCAGTTGAACAAAAAGGTTTTCTCTTTCCAAGATGAGATAAGCAGTTGAGATCCAAAGAGAGCAAATGAAAATACAATAAAACTGCTATTCTAACCTTGGGTACTATTCATTCCCATCTCTATTAATAATAGAGTAATATGTATATATTTGAGACCAAGATATAGCAAGTTATTTTGCGAGAATAGACACGATGACTAATTCTTTATACACATTTAATTAATGAAATAATTTCACCCATCAAATACGTATTAGACATTTCCAGTAGAGAGTTGATCAACATCCTAATTATTCTTGTATTTAGGCCGCCAATCAGTCCTTCCCCTCACAATCTCGCCACCAGGAGCACCATCACTACCACCCTCAAATAAGAGGACATGATAGCAATCAACATGATTAGAACAAGCTATTGCACTGCTGTCACCACCACCATCGCCCAACACTGAGGTAAGTGATTTTAGCACGCTATCCTTCCTACATTCTTTACGGTACTCGAGAGTAATGCTAGCAAGCTCATACCTCTCAACAACTTGTGGCACACTCTGTGATAATAACCATGAATATAATAGTTAGATGTACATGTAAACAAGATTCTTGCCTTTTAGAGTATATAGGTGAAAATCTAATTGATGATTATATGTATGTGGTTAATTTTAGACTCTGCATACCTCAAGGATCCAACCAATATACTTCACATTGTTAACATGTTGGTTGACATCCAAATCACTCCACCTTGGCTACATGAAAGATGATCCACAATATGAAAAATTAGTAAAAAGAATTGATACTGAAAATGATATGAAATCTACAGAGAAAGATTAAGGGTGACTCACAGTCAAACCAGTGCGAATATAGCCAGCAGTGGTCTCTTCGAGTTTAGGTGATTTTCTGGAATCAACATCCAAAACCGGAGGTGCATCTACAAAATAACGCTCAATTTCACCTTGGACTTCATGTGGAATTTTTGATAACCTCCTAGTCTCTTTATTCATCATAACCCAATTGCTGTAAGTTAGAAAAAAAATGAAAGGGTGTTATAATCAGCATAGAGAAAATTAAATTAAGATTTGTTGGAAATGATTTATAAGTTGTATAACCTTGAAGCTCTTGACAGAATCTTGCCTGTTTTGCTATCATGAAGAAGCCAATCACGTCGCATACTGTTTCTCCCATTTTTGGCTACCCAAGTAGATACTTGAACAACATCACCCCTGCAATAATTATAAGACAATCAAAACATATCAAAATTTTAAGAGATTTTTATATACATCTCATTCTTAACAGCAAATATATTTTTGGAGGCATAAAATGTATTATATATACTTCCCCTTTCTAATACATATATATTACATATTTATCAATTTCATTAATATTAACCAACTGAATGAATATTTCATATTGTTTTTTCCTAAGTGATTTTTACGTATTGATGTTTTGTTATTATAAATGTTTTAAATTTTGACAATCATCTTTTGTATCTTGAGATATAACTTTGATTATCAGTAATTATTGTTTTGAAATGAAAATTTTAAACTTTGTATTTGGAGTTGTACGTAATTTCATTCTTTTTATTTATATACAAGACTTGAAATTGAGGAATTACGTGTATAATGTTTTTAAAAAGAGAAATGTGTAAAAAAAACTTAGTTGATATATGTATATGGTAATCATACAATAACTAGTTTTTATAAAATGGGTAAATAAGTAATATATACGTTTTAGAAATAAGAAATATGTAATTAATCTTTTAGATTGGGTAAATATGTAATTAATGTGTTTAGGAAGGAAAAATATGTAAATACCCCAAATTTTGAAAGTGCAAATATGTTCTTACCAAGTTGGATAACGGTCAACTATCACACGCATCTTTCTCACCGCCCAAAATAAATTCCTCTTGCACATCTCTGGTGTCGAACCAAATCCATCACCCACGAGTCCAATAGACTTTGCATGATTAACAGCAGTTTCCTGAAAACCATTAATTATTTAATCTTCTGATACTAAACCTGCAACATAAGGACTACGAAAATGTATAATAAAGATAAAAAACACCTGTAAATGATTCATTAAGGTTTCTATTGATGCAGTTTGATTAGCATCTACTTCATATGATCTAATTGAGAAGTTTTCACGAAACAAAAGCCCATCTTTAACAATTTTCCCTAAACCAAAAGGAGCCAAGTCAGCACTCATATCAGGCCGTTTGGTCTTCCATTCTAACATCATCCATTGCTTTTCTGCAGCTAAGAACATTGTTGTGATTGCAGCAAGTAGCATACTCCAATCTGGCAATTGGAAAATAAAGGTTCTTTGGGCATGTGATGTAAGATCATCATCAGTCTTGAGGCCATTTGTGGCATGTGTTTTACTCCCATTTACAACTGTAGGAGCCTGTGAATTCGCTTCAACTTGTATACCACCACAACTAACAGATTTTATCTTATTTCCACGCACATCTACACTACCCCGTTCGTTCCCAAGCCTACCAGATGTTGTCATGGCCCCAGAACATGGTTTTGGAGACAAAACTGGAAAAATTGATGCAGTAGCAACCATGGTTATATTATTCCTAAGTTCGATTCACGTGTATGCTTCTTAGTCAAATCCTTGTTTCGGAAAAGATTTCTGAAAGCTTGTCAAAAAGAAAAGAACCACTAGATCAGAAACTTTCTTGTTACTTATTAGATAGGTAACAACTTAGATAAAAGGGTTATTAGCAATGCCTTAACAGCCTTGATATGTTTTATGGTGAGAGGATTCAATCAATTAACTTAAGGATGATTTATAAGCATTTAGATTCAGCAATTATTAATTATGATACCCTGAAGATGTAAATGGGATTTACTTCATTTTGGCTAGATGCCAAACCTACCTTCAGTTCCATAAAAGCACATGTACACCTAACAAATTGAAATTAATTCACTTTTATGGATTACTACAAAGAAATCAAGCATTTAAACAACTAAAACCAATTTCCAGCACCCTACCTATCTACCTGAATTCTTATTTCATTACTAAACTACAACAAATTTATTCAAAAAGCTCCAGCTGATAAAATTAAGTACATGTAATCGAGTTTCCTTCCGCCTTCTACTCTTCTCGAGATGAATTTACAAAATAAACAAAACGTGTAACATATGTGATGCAGTCGAAAACAGAGAGATAGATAATTGACCTGTTGATTCAACGAGAATACAAGAAACAATTCTTCTAACTATCGTTGATTCACAAAGAATACCGATAATCAGGGTTTATACACACACAGTGAT
>CM046039.1:27741839-27836839 GCA_025215565.1 Flaveria ramosissima | reverse complement strand
TAAACGGGATAATATATATTATGAGGGTATAAGTTTGGATCAGTAGTATGGATCTATATACTATTGAGTCCTAAATCCCCCTATAATCATTAACCTCAGGGGTGAGGCCACATAATATATTGGTAGATCTATCGGGTTAGAATGGCCCGCTCTCGCGACCAGTCGCGCTGGTCAGGTTTAGGCGAGGGAGTTTATATGTCTGGATAGTTGTGGGGCAACGACGTGTTTCTTGGTTTGATTATGGGCTTATGACCTAAATAACATAGTACCTAGCTAGTCTATGTGGATTATATTATGCCTTGTTTCATTATATGATTTTTAAAAGGAAGGAATGTTTGTGAAATTACAAAACCCCGAACGCTCACCAACTTTATGTTGACTCTATTACCCTTCATGCTTTTCAGGGTTGTAGGTGAGCTCTATATGGATTCCCGGAACTTTGTCTTTGGAGGGTCAAACGTTATAAATGTTTTTAAATAAAACTAAGTTTGTGTAATAAAAGTTGTATTCGTTACTACTAAAACGTTTAATGTTGATTAACCAAGTACTTGTTTGATGTGACTTATGGTTTCAATGATTAACAACATTTTTAGAATACGTTTGACTATAAAAGTTGGGACAACTCCAACTTCCGTTACCACCACTTCACGCGACCTTCCGCTGCGGTTTTCGGGGTGTGACAGAAGTTGGTATCAGAGCCAACGGTTATAGTGAACTAGAAAGTATTTTTCAAAAATCTAGACTATAACCTTTAAAAAGAAAATTTGACTCCAAAGACAATTCCATGACATGGATTGAAAGCTAGAATAGAACATTATGTGATCATAATAATCATAATGAGATTAAGATTATTAAATTTTGTGTGCTAGAACTTTGTAAAATTAATATGTACGCATTCATGCATTTCTCTATTTGTAGATGTCTGACCGAGTTAGCCGAGAGAGAGCACCTGATAGAGTAGCCTTAGCATAGCACCGACAGTTCATCAGAGCCCATTTCCTCGACACCATGGTATTACCCTACTCAGCCATACTTCGCAGCTACCATATACCCGGGTATGGAAAACTCGGGGAATGGTTGGATATCTGAGTCAGATGATGAGAGCCCTACCCCACCAGCAGTCACACTCGAGCCTATTGCTGAGGAGCCAGTTGGCTTGGCCTCAGAGAGTGAGACTCATACCGCTGTGACTCCTGCTGCTTCTATTCCCCTCACGCGGCACCCACCAAAGATTAAGATGGTGTATGAGCGAAGGGAGCGCAGGGAGAAGGAAGATGATTGATGATGATGCACCGCCAAAGATTAGGTTGGTGTATGAGCGGAGGCGCAGAGAAGAGAGAGAGATGATGATATGTGATGTTGTGTGTGATGGAGAGTGCATGTTGCCACCCATGCCCAAACGGGCCAAACTTCTAGATGATCAGTGGAGATGGATTATGGAGGCCATGAAAGGTTGGGCTTCGAGGGATGGGATTCCTTCCACCTTCGAGGAGGGAGAGTCGTCTTCTGCTCCACACAGGACTACTATGGGTGGTGAGCCCATCGAGCGTATGATGATTACCTTGATAGCCCAGTGTGTACGACTCGAGAAGGAGTTGCTGACTACCAGAAAGAAGATGAGGATCCAGGAGAAGGTGAGCCAAGCTTTGGATGGAAGATTGATGACGATTGAGGAGGAGAGGTTATTGATGACAGCGCTATGAGCCAGATGCACTTTCGTATAGCAGACCTGGAGACTAGTCTCGCAGAGACTAGGGATCGACTGACCCAGGCAGAGCAGAGAGCAGACGTGGCCGAGACAGCGTTGGGGACAACACAGCAGTACGCGATTATGATGGGAGAGAGAGCGGAGACTTCGATGGCTATGGCTACATTATGTTTGATGATGATTTCATATTTTACGCATGTTGGTAGTGGAGCCTTGTTTTAGGATGATTTTGAGATTAGCCGGGGTACTTGAACACTTTCTTTTGACCGAGTTATAAACTCGATGATGCATGTAGACTATTAACTTATGATCTTTTGATAACTAACTTTTATGTGTTTGATAACCATGTATGAACTTGACGCTTATGAAACTTTAAAAAGTTTTATCCTGATGATATATGTTTAATCGCGTAAATATTTGATTATTGTATGATTATTCAAGGAACCAATTATATAGAATAAACCATCAAAATGATATAATAACAAGCGTACGTAATCTAAACAACTTCTTCCCTACCTTCGGAACAGAATTGAATCATGCCACCTGTAACACGAAACACATCCTCGAGTGGAAACGCCAATTTACCAACCACCCCAGAGGAACTAGCCCAACTGATAGCTCGACACGTCAAATCAGCTCTAGAAACATGATGCCAATCTAGTGGCTGGTCAAGTAAGGATGCAAGAAAATACGGGTAATGGCCTTGGAAATGGAGCAGGAAATGGTTCAAACGTAGGTTCCGGTATTGGTGCAAACAACGGATCCGGTACGAACGGAAACCCAGGTAGTTCATCAGGTGGACAACCACAAGGTGTTCGTATAAGACATTTCAGGATGCAATCCAAGAACTTTTACAGGCGCTGAAGGACCGTTAGACATAATGCGGTGGATCGAAAGAATGGAGACTGTTATAACGATAAGCAATTGTTCTAACGATCAAAAGGTCAAGTATGCAACCTGTTCCTTTCAAGATGCAGCATTGTCATGGTGGAATTCCCAGCGCCAAATTTTGGGCGATACCAACGCATATGAACTTACTTGGGAACAACTAAAGGAGATGGTGCTTAAAGAATACTGCCCACGCAATGAGCTCCAGAAGATTGAAACCGAATTCTGGAATCATACCATGAAAGGAGCTGAGATTCGGACATACACCTCAAGATTCAATGACCTTGCTAGATTGGTACCCGATCGAATGGTCACGCCGGAATACGTCCGAATAGAAAGATACATATGGGGATTGGCACCATCAATAAGAAGTAATGTTACAGCTTCCAAACCTACCACCATCCAAAGTGCAATCGCTATTGCACACTCCTTAACCGATGACGCAATACGAAATGGAACCCTGATCAAGAAGGACGACCATGGAAAGAGTATAATGAAAATTGAGAGGAAGACGGTTAGAGTGAACAGAAGATTATTTGATGGAAAGAGAAAGTGGTTTTGAAAATCCCAAGGGACAAGTAAACAACAGGAGAAATTTTAATCAGAGATCTGAACGGGTTTATGTGGCAACAATAAACAATGGAAGATCAACCAAAGAATCTCAAGGGAAGTGCAGCAAATGTGGATATCCCCATACTGGTGATTGTAAAATTTGTACTCATTGCCATAAGTTTGGACATCTAAGCCAAAATTGCCCGAGCAAAACCTGATGGAAGAATGATCAGAAATGATCAACTTGCTATGAGTGTGGTGTGATTGGACACTTCAAGAAAATTGTCCAAGATTGAATGGATCCAGGGCCAGAGGGAGAGCCTTTGAAATGAATGCCAAGGAAGCACAACAAGAACCGTCAGTAGTTAACGGTACGTTTCTTATCAATAATCATTATGCCTCTATTTTGTTTGACACTGGTGCTGATTTAAGTTTTGTATCCAAAAGTTTGAACCATCATTAGGAATTAACCATGTAAGCTAAGAAAGAAGTATATTATAGAGCTAGCTAATGGAAAGAAAATAGAATCCAATGAAGTAATTAGAATTGCACGATACAACTTAACAACCATTCCTTTAGTATTGACTTATTACCTGTCGATCAGGGAAGTTTCGACGTGGTTATTGGAATGGATTGGCTCTCTCGAATCATGCTGAATAGTAGTTTTCGAGAAATCATCCGATTGCCAACTCCTAGTGGAGAACTCCTAATCGTACAAGGAGAAAGGGAAAACCCTCATTCAAAATTATAAGTGTCATGAAACTTATGGATACTGAATGAAGGATATCCCGCCTTCTGGTAAAGCCATCGACACTAAAAATGAGAGCGAAGAATCGAAGATATTCCCATTGTACGAGAATACCCAGAGGTATTTCCCAAAGATTTGCTAGGGTTACCTTGTTAGGACCTGGTATTTGAACGAAATACCTAGTAATTAGCGTGTTAGACCAACTCAAATAGTGCGGAATCCTATTTGATTGGCGATCCAATCAGTGAGAACACACGAAGAATCAATCAAGAATTGAATTCAACGTTAGAAATCGATTAGGAATCGATCTAATGTGTTATGTGAACTTGGAGAACGATTTGGGAGGTCTCTGGACGGCTAGGGTACGTCTGGAATCGTAATGGGATGAATACTTACGTTTTTCCACGAATTGGGTCTATTTATAGGTTAGTATTGTTCAATCGTGCGACTGGGCCATAAGAATGGTTCAGTCGTGCGATTGAACCATGCGGTTGATTCATCCGCACGACTGAGTGTTCAGTCGTGCGATTGAGTCAATCTTATATGTCAATCATACGACTGATCCAGTCTCCTGGTTCAGTCGTGCGATTGAGTCAGTCGTATGAAGTTATTCATGCGTGTGGTCCATTCGCATGGGCCATTCGCATGAGAACTTCATTAAGTTAAGTTTGAATGTTTTAATTAATGTAACATAATGTGCAACCATTCAAACAATCATAAACCCAATCAATTCAATCACGACTCATTAATGAAATATTAAACATCACAAGTAACAAACAATTCATATCATTTCATCAATCAATAAATTACATCATAATCAGACAGACAAGATTCATTACATTACAAATCATGATCTAGGGACATACATGCATCAACAACTCCCCCTTGGACCTAGATCTATCTAATCTCTTGTCTTCTGCATAACCTCCTTATACTTCTTGTACTTCTCCTCTTTGGTGACTCCTGCGTGAATCTCAAACGCAAAACAGAGTCGTATAACGTTTTGGAACTGGAGGGCTTGTACAATGTCTTGTGTGTCATAGAACAGTGGCCACTTGTATAATGTATAGACATCATTAGCAGACAAGTTGGTTAGCCACATTGGGTCGAATACCCTGATAGTATCCATTTGGCCCTCTTTTCAGAACTATGACAGCTTCAACAATTCTCCAATCATAGTACCACCATTTGAAGTGAGGAGTGAAGTCCTGTGGCATTTCCCTAAGAGGGATTCTCGACATAGTGCGCGGAGGACTCCACTTCAACACAATCTTGGGCTTGCCAGTAATGGCATCAACCTCAGACCTTCTTATGTACCTCGTAGGCTGTTGTGGTCTGAAGTTAACCCATCTGGTGTGGTACTCCTTCTTCAGGGCAGCCCCGAACCAGCCTGACATCTTTCTTGGGTCAGCATACAGCAGCTTTAGCTTAGCCAGCTGGTTGAGCTCAAAACCAGGTAGAGTCTTCAGATCATGTGGAAACCTGAAGTACTCTATGCCCTGTTCCCTCTTAACTGCATACGCGTTAAGGTCATCAAAATAAGCCCATGCAATAATCCTGCCTGACACCTTATGGTGTTTCTTGACTCTGTAGAGCTTGGTGTAGGCATCTTTCTTTGGTGCAGCACGCTGGGCTCTTACTTCTTCAAAACAGGCAGCCCACTCAGCCTTACGAATGTCTACGTCATCATTTGAGGCTTGGGCTGTTCCTTCGGTCTTTTCGGTTTCCTGCTCCATCTTGTCTAGTACCTCAAACGTATCACTGACTAGGGACTCACCCAGATTGGGGACCACATTACCCTCGTTGTCAGCGTACTGAGGGTACTCTTCTGCAGTGATATCCTCTACCTCAATTTCATCAACGTCATTTAGCTCTTCATCACTGGTCGGATCAACTGTTGGAGCATCCTTGACAATTTCATCAGGATTGAGTCTGAACATCTCTGCCAGTTGCTCGTTAGATAGGTCATGAATTATTTCCCCTTCTTCAGGGGTATAACTCACAGACCTTCTTACAATCCCTTGCAGATCAAGAATCATGTTAGTTGAGTCTTGACCTGTTGAAGGGGAGCAATGTCAAACTCATCCCTTTGAAAGTTTGGATCTGTTTGATTTAAACATTCAACACATAAACCATTAGTAAGTAATCAAACAGAATTATATAAACTTAATATATAAACATTCAACACACTTGTTTTTCATTACATGACTCAAACACAAAATAAATAAATACATAAGACATCTAATATGTACTTTTGTCTTGAATCCTTGGCTCGTCGCTCGGAGGAGCAGAAGTGGTAGATGACTGGTCCTGTCGATGCTTCGATCTTCGCTCTTGACCAGAAGCAGAGGCCGATACAGCCGCATCCCCTCCTTCTGCTTCGTCATCATCATCTCTACCTTCTGTCCTTTCTTCCTCAGTCTCTTCATCATCCTCATCATCCTCCTCATCCTCATCATCCTCGTAATCGTCATCATCTCCATCATCCCCACCACCCTCCTTTATCTTCAAAGGCTCATCCTTTGACCCCTTTAACCTCAGCATAATCGTCTTGTTGGTAGTCTCCAACTCCTCTATACGTTTGGCTGATTGGGCCTGCTGGTCCTGGAGTTGGGACATCTCGACTCTCTGAGCATCGATTAGCTGGGTCTGCTGATCTATCACCCGAGCCTGCTCTGCCATCTGCTGAGACTGGGCAGCAGTCAGGTCGGTCAACTGGCGAATCTGCGCCGCCTTCTCCTCATCTGCAGCTAGCAGGCGCATCACCACAACGGTTAAGCGCCGACAGCTGCTCCTCTACCCCGATGTGAGGTAGAGTAGATCCATATACATGTGATGGCTGGGCTGAAGGTCCGGCATGATGTGAGGTGGGTGGTGGTAGTAGCAGTAGTGAATATGGGTCGGTAAGCAGGTGCTGGTGATGTAGGTGTGAATGGTATGGTGGTGGATGGGAAGGATACAGTGGTGGTAGGTAAGGTGGTGGCTGTGGTAGCTGTAGTGGATGTGGTGGCTGTGGTGATGGGTGGTATGTCAGTGGAGGTGGTAGTGGTGGCTGTGGTGGTGGAAGTAGTGGTAGCAGTGGTAACGAAGGTCAGGCGACGCTTCTTCTTCTTCAGTCCGTGGGGTTGAGCCATCCTCTTCTTCCTAGTCCCGGTGGAAGTGGATGCTCCCCCTGCAGCTCTGCCCACTGAACCCGGAGCATAGCTCGGGTCAGTCTCTCTCTCTGTGGAGTCCCGAGGGTGTTCACCAACCACCCTAAGGCCGTGTTCTGTGGGAACAACTTTGCTTCCCACAGTCCTAGTGAGGGGCTCCTCATCCGACTCCTCCTCCTCCTGATCACCAACACTGAACTCCTGATGGAAACCGACCGTCTCAGCAACCTCTCCGGCAGTGGCAGACCCCGGGGGAATAACATCAGAATCAGTGCCTCTAGGTGGAGCAGGCATATCATCCCCGGCGTCGCCGCTATCATCATCATCTGAGTCAATATCTGGTAGAGCAATCTGCTCTACATCTGAATCACTATCATCGTGGCGCCACTTTCTCTTGGCTGGCGCCACATAGTCAGCACGGGCCAGATGCCCAAACACCTCCTGACAGGGGTTTCACCTGCTTCCCCCTGTACACCTTCATCCTGCCTAACGTAGTGTCATCCATGACCTCGAGCACTACAACATCCTCCTTCTCCTTCGGCAGGGAGGGAAGCTTCTGATCTATAATCATCTGCATAAACCTCGGATATATGCAGAAGCCTTCCTTCCCTTTCCCCTCAATGTTCTCCACCAGGTAGGTGAAGATCATTTTGGAGAAGCTGAACGGGTGGTTCAGCACCAATGCAGCATAAGCGTTCTGGATCTGATCCGACAACTCATCAAATCCTCCCTTCCTCGACGCTATGCACTTCAGTAGAACATGCGCAAGATACTTGAACTGGGGACAGAGGTTACTCTTGTTGAGTACCCCAGAATTGATGTCCCCAGAGTACTTGGCTCTCATAAAACATCCTCTAACCGTGAGGGGGTGTAGACGAGTAGGACAATCAGCATCATCCCCTAACTGTAGAACAATCCTCAAATCTTCCTCTGAGATGGTAATAGCCTCACCAAAGATCGTACTCCGGATGCAATGAGGCTCAGAAGATCTATCCACAGTCGCACCTTCCCAGAAGGCCTGCTGCACTGATCTATAAGGTGTACATGGTGTAGAAATAGCATGCATGAGCAATCCTGGATCTCAACAGAAAAGTAATGATGCCCGAGAAGTCAGCTGCGTTTCTGGATGTCAAATCCAGATGAGCACATATGTTATGCTTTGTGCTCATGGTCCATCGACTCGCCATCTGTAACACATAACAATATAAACATTAGTACCTTTGGCTAAGAGCATGATGAAACACTTAAACTTGAATAGAATGTTTCTGTCATGCGATTGAGGTTGTGCGACTGAAATCAGTCGTGCGACTGAACAGTGCGATTGAGGTTCAGACGTGCAGCGAATGATCTCATGTGTACGACTGAGTGTGGGCGACGCACTGAACTCATGCGCAGTACTCTTATGCGGTTACCCCAGTCGTGCGACTGAGTCTCATACGCATGGTTCAGTCGTGCGGTTATTAAATTCGCACTCTTCCTCTCGGTCGTGCGCGACTGAAGTTTATCCGCCTGTCCAATCGTATGACAACCTGTCCGTTCAATTCAAATTAACTTTTTCACCAATTTTGAGTTTTAGACATTGTTATCTGGTTCATTTGACTCGCAATATGTTCTTATAACCTATAACACACTTAATTCCATCTGTTTGAGTAGTTAGGTTAAGTTATTTGTCCGTTTTGTCTCAGCTTGCTTCAGTTCAAATTTTACAGATCTGGAGTCACAATGAACGCGATTTTGGTTTCTTTCCACTGCAATTTACCGTAAAGTCGATAGAGATGATCAGTACCAGAATCGGTGTTTTTAGGAATCCAAGGAAATTTGGCAGAGAGTTGGTTAAGTCGTGGGATTTAGGGTTTCTTTGAGGGTGATGAGTCTCTCGACCGACTCCTCCTCTATTTATACTAACCCTAGATCCAATCGTGCGACTGATTCATACGCACCTTTCAGTCGTGCGAGTGGGACTCAGTCGTGCGATTGGGTCAGTCGCCCTTCTCCAGTCGTCCGATTGATTCAGTCGTGCGACTGACTCACTCGTTCGCACTTAAGCTCCGACTGGGCTAATCGTATGGGCCATTCGGTTTGATGGTCCATACTCATAGTTCATTCGTGCGAATGGATTCCATTCGTATGGTTAGTCCATACGTATGGTCCATTCGTGCGAATGGGTCATACTTAGTTAATTTTCTGCCATTTTTGACCAATTTACATTTAAACCCCTTTTAACTTTCTGAGATTAACGTTATGAACCTTTGATCATCTCAGACATGATCATCTTATCTGGAAAACATTTTGATCACCTCAGACGTGATCCTTTTAACCAATTTAGTCACCTCAGACGTGACTCTTTTAAGCACTTTGTCACCTCAGACGTGACTGTTTTAAATTTTCAAAGCACATATGGTATCTCAGACATGACCCTTTTTGTGAGTTAATTCCCTTCTGATTTTCCTGATGTAGCCCGACACATGACTAAAATTAAAATTAAAACAACTAACTAATTTAAAACCTTTAAACTAATTACATAAACAAACTTGTTTTTGGCTTTTTGTTGAGATAAATCCAGAGATTGATCTACAGGATTTGGTTCGGGAGTAGACAGCTTCAACTTGGATTGATCATATCTGGATCAATTCAATTTTGGAATCATACAGGTAGGTCAAATCATTTGGGACTTGTTATTAAAACTTTTTGATGCTTAAATTCTCGGTGTTCATCCAGAGTCGTTAGCAACTTAAGGAAATCATACTGAAAATCTTAGATCTTCACATTGATTTGAACTTTTGAGAATGTAGCCACAATGATTGTCAGTATGTTTGTCCACTTAAATCCATACACAGACTTTTGACGCAGACTGGTGACTGATTTAGGTTTAATTATTTCAACTAACATTTGTGGATCCCACACTTATATGGTAATCAACATTCCTCGGGAGATTTTGAGCGGTCTACGGGTATTATTACAAGAAGAGACTATTCTAGAGCTTACAAGAGAAGCCTGTCCTCAGGTCAGTGCCATCGCACAACAGAGAGGCGGCAAACAACAATGAATTCTAGAATATCTAGGTTATGCTTATCCTCAGGTCAGTGCCATCGCACAGCAAAGAGGCACACAACCTATCTCCTTGTTAGAGCAGCTTATTTTATTTTATACAAAATGCACCAACAACATAAGTCATTAGTTTTATTGCATTTGTCTTTCATTTTTTTCTTGCTTTGCTCTAATTATGGTCATCCGCACACATTTGTGGCGTTTAAATGCTCATACCTCTTATTGGAATATATTTGATTGTGTTAACCAGTGATAAGATGGAAGCCACAATCAGTTGAACAACTTAGTTTGATCTTGAGATCACCATCAGGTCTAATTGTCTATTGTGTTGAATCTACCAACATATATTTGTGGTCTAGCAGCCTCTAAGTCTACTTTCTTTGTGTCACCTTAGGAGTTGCCAGTTTTCTATCATCTTCCTTTTTATATTGCTTAGACTACACAGACTTATACTTGAACTTTCATCTTTTCAAACTTAAATTTTAAAGTCCCTCTTGATTTGTTCCTGTGTACTATCATTTTCCAAAGGTATTGAATCGGTATCACAGACACAATCTGTAGGATTCTGTGTGCCCAAGACACTTAGAATATTGATGTGGTTAGTACGTCATGATCCAAGTCGGGTTACCCCAATAACAAGCTTAGCAACACCAAATAATATTTAATTGATGATGTGATCATGCAATAAAATATTAACACCAATTAGAAAATGGGTTTTCTAACAAGTTGCATATGACATGGAACAATTTATTAGGATATTTTGTTCAATTATATTATTTGTAATGTTATTTGTATTAGTTAGATGACATTACAAATTAAAATGGCTACATATGTTATACAATTAATTGGTTAGTTGTATACATTTACTAAGAGATACCAAGTTATAAGACCATGTAACATTGTAATGTGTCTAAAATAAAAGGGGGGAAACCCTCATTTCAAAACCCTTTTTGGCCGCCCCCTTCTTGGATTCCTATTGGACCACTTTGTTGATTAGATACAAACAATTAAGGGTTCTCATAACTTGCCTCTTGGACCAGCCATTTGAAACAACACATGCAAAAGAACTCTCTCTCTCTCCCCTCTCTAGTTTACGAAACAAGGCAAGAAGAAGGAGTTTTTCAGCAGCTTGTTTTGGTGTTTTTTTCCTAGCATACAAGGTGTTTTGTAATAGTGCTTGGGGTATACGAAGCTTGAGGATCTCTACATTGAGTTCTTGGTCGATTCAAGCATCCAAAACACTCCTCTAAGTCGACTTTTCTGCTGGAGAAAGGTAGCATTTCACAGCCTCATATGGCTGTGATTTTATGTTCATTAGTGTTTGTTCATAGCTTGTCCATTCATATTTTAAGATCCTTATGTTTGGGTTTGTTTTCACCTAAAAATGGTCACCTAAGAATATGGATTTCAGCTTTAAAATCATTTTTAAAAGCATTATATCCGCTGCGTTTTTCAGAATGTTTAAAGGTTAAACATGGATTTTATGTTCTATCAAACCCTACAATGGCATCAAGAGCCGGTTATATGGATGGCTTGCTTGATTCATCTTTTGAAATTGGTTTAAAAGATGATATTAGACATGTTATAGGCTGGTTTTGGGCTGAAATATTATGTCTTATTGAAATCCCCAACTTTCAAGGTTACATCACACATGCTTGTGATTAAACCTTGAAAGATATGTATGTTGATATGTTGATTGTTTGGACAATATTTAAAACCAAAATTTCAGTTTATGTTGGCTGAAATTGAAGTTTTAAGTGGGGTTAATGATATATTTTGATGATTTAATCATTGGTTGTTAAAGTGCATAACCTAGCTTGTGGCCTTGTGTGTTTGGATGATTCAAGTGGTTGTTTTATTCATTCAATTTGGTTGTAATATTTGTGTTTATTCATTTGGGTTGTAATTATTCATTCATTTGGTTATGTAATAATAGATTAGGTTCATTTCCTTTACTAGAAAAATGTATTAGGATACAATTTTGTAAAAGGAAGATGTACAAGATCAAGACCCAAAGATGGACACAAAGACACAAGAACATGGAGCATTTGGATGCGGTTTCTAGTGGGAGGTTCTTGGAACTTTTATGATATGTTTGACCCTTAGAAAGACCATAGACAACACTTGTGATGGCAAACAAGTGTTGTCAACATAAGGGCTATGGTTATGCACATATGATTGTTAATGTTTATGCTTGGTTGATTGTTTGTTGTCTTGATTGTTTGGTTGATATTTGGATATTCAAAGCAAACTAATTAACAAACTTAACAAGCTGAAAATTGATGGTTCTTAAAGGTTAATAAAAGGTTATTAAAATTATTTAATGATTTTAAGGATTAAAATAGGCTTTAATCAAAGAACCATAAGGTACCTTGTATTTGAAAGCATGCAAATACAAGTACATAGAGTTTTCTAAACTTGTATTTTGAACCTCTAAAACTTTTTTTCCAAACAAGATCAACACCGTCCTTTTACACAACACTTGAGTCACTTGGGAACTCTTAATGGGATAAAGGTCACCTAACCATTTTGAGGGAACTTGTGACTTGAGGTGAGAATGCCTTATTTGTGGGATAAAGGTCACCTAACCACTTGTTTTGGCAACTCACACGTGGGTGTAAGTAGGGTGTCTTGATTTGCAAATCATGTCAAATGGATCACCTACGATGTGGTTTGTTTCCAAATGGTGTTGATGGGATTAACATGTCGACTTTACATATGATGTTTTAAGTCGATCCCATATTTCTAGAAGTTGCAAATGGTTGCAATCGTCAAACGTTGACCACCTTATTAATTTAAAACGTGGGATAAAGGTCACCTAACCACGATTTAAATGTAATGTTGGGTTCTAGATTTTAATATGAAAAGACCTTAAAAGGCATTAAATATTAAAATTAGCAATATCGAAAATACTAAAATTGATCTTTGTTAAATTTTGTAGATGGCCACCAATAATGAAAATCACGATAACTCGTCCGCGTCAAACCAATCACTACGAGCGATCCTCCAAAAGGAACGTCTAAATCATAACAACTTTATTGATTGGTATCGAAACTTGAGAATTGTTCTCAAGCAAGAGAGAAGATCATATGTTTTAGACGACCCTATCCCGATCAACCTAACGAGGATGATGAGGAGGCCTTTAACGATTGGCTGAAATACACTGAGGACTCCGTCCAAGTGTCTTGTCTCATGCTAGCGAGCATGACTCCGGATCTCCAAAAGGAGTATGAACATCACGGAGCTTACGACATGATAACCCAGCTGAAGGAAACGTTCCAACAGCAAGCAAGGGTTGAGCGGTTCGAAACGGTTCGAGCGCTCCATGCATGTCGTATGGACGATAACCAATCTGTTTCATCTTATGTACTTAAGATGAAAAGTCATATTGACCGCCTCGAGAGGCTAAACTGCCCCGTCTCGAAGGAGTTGGCCACGGATTTGATCCTAAATGGCCTAACCAAGAAGTTCGAGACATTCGTGTTGAACTACAACATGAATGCATGGGACAAAAGCATTGGTGAACTTCACTCAATGCTCAAAACGGCCGAGGCGGCCATGGGTAAAAGGGTTTTACCCGTTCTCACCATCAATGAAGGTGGGAACAACAAAAGGCCTCATCCCGCCCCAAGGCAAAGGTTGCCAAGGGTAAGGGACATGTGTGGGAAAGGGGAAAGGGGTGGTAAGGGTGCCACCCAAACCACAAGAGAAGAAGCAAAAGGTTGCTACAAATGACCCATGCTTCAAGTGTGGGGAAATAGGACATTGGGCAAGGAATTGTCCTGTCCATCTCCAAGAGTTGAAAGCAAAGAGGGATGCCGGGCAGACCTCAGGTACAATATACATGATACATATTGATCTTAATGTTACATCTTCAAACACATGGGTATTGGATACCGGATGTGGAACTCATATTTGCAATTTGTTGCAGGGGTTCACAAGAAGTAGGGACTTCAAGAAAGGGGATGTTAGCCTCTTCATGGGCAATGGAACTAAAGTCTTAGCTGAAGCTCGTGGGGACTACATCCTAAGACTTCCAAGTGGCTTGGAAGTTATTTTGAAGAATGTTTTGTATGCTCCTAGTTTGACTAGGAACATTATTTCTGTATCTCAATTAAGACATTATGATTATGTATTATCCTTTATTGAAATGATATTCATGTTTCTTTAAATTGGTATGTTCTATTTTAAAGCTATTCCAATTAATGGTATTTATGAATTGGTTCATGAAATACTTTAAATAGTTCATTGTACCAACTAACACCAAGAAACTCAAGTTGGACTTGAGTGATACCTATCTTTGGCATTGTCGTCTTGGTCATATAAACAAGAAACGTTTACAAACACTTCAAAAGAATGGTCTTTTAAAAACAAATGAATGTGATTCATTTGGTGTTGTGAATCTTGTTTACAAGGTAAGATGACTAGGCACCCTTTAGTGGAACTACCGAAAGGGCAAAAGATTATTAGGAATCATACATTCGGATGTATGTGGTCCTTTTAAGCCAATGACTAGGAATGGTGAAAGATACTTCATTACCTTTACCGACGATTATAGTCGCTATGGGTATGTGTACTTATTAAGGCACAAAGATGAAGCTTTTGAAATGTTCAAAATCTTCAAGAATGAAGTTGAAAATCAACTCAACAAGTCAATTAAAGTTCTCCGTACCGATAGAGGAGGTGAATACCTAAGTGATGTTTTTAAGATCATCTTAGGAGTTGTGGGATTGTCTCACAACTCACTCCACCTGGAACACCACAACATAATGGTGTATCTGAAAGGAGGAATCGAACCTTATTGGATATGGTTCGATCTATGATGGCTAGAAGCTCATTACCTCTATCATTTTGGGGTTTCGCTTTGCTCTCCGCGGCCCGTATTCTAAATATGGCCCCAACCAAAAGGTGGAAAGGACACCTTTTGAGATATGGCATGGAAGAGTTCCATCCCTATCATATTAAGGGTTTGGGGATGTGAGGCTTATGTTAAGACTCCCACCCCAAACAAATTGGAAGTCCGATCCACCAAGTGTATCTTTATTGGATATCCTAGAGATTCTATGGGATATTATTTCTATGATCCACTGGAACAAAAGGTGTTTTGTTGCCAGAAAGGGTGAGTTCTTAGAAGCAAAGTTCCTTATGGAGGAGCTAGCAGTAGAACAGTGGATCTTGAGGAAGATCAAGAACCACAACCCGATGCACGTTTGGTTGAAACTAGCACTCAACATGAGGATGTTGAAGATGATCAAATGGTTGATCAATACACACAAAACGTTCGCAGAAGTGGTAGAACTAGTAATCCACCTGAAAGATACGGATTTTTTCATGGATGGATGCTATATGGTAGATTCAGATGAACCAACCACATACCATGATGCAGTGTCCAATTTGGATTGTGACAAATGGCTTGAGGCCATGAACGTTGAGATGCAATCCATGTATGACAATCAAGTTTGGGAACTTGTTGTACCACCTCTTAATTCCAAAGTAGTTGGAAGTAAGTGGGTTTTCAAGAAGAAAACCGATATGCATGGAAACTTGGATACTTATAAAGCTAGACTTGTAGCAAAGGGTTTCACTCAAACTCAAGGGGTTGATTATGATGAAACCTTCTCACCTGTAGCGATGCTAAAGTCTATAAGGATATTGTTTGCCATAGCTGCTCATTATGATTATGAGATTTGGCAAATGGATGTCAAAACTGCTTTCCTAAATGGATATCTTGAGGAAGATGTCTATATGGTTCAGCCTGAAGGTTTTTGTCGATCCAAAACATCCTAATAAAGTATGCAAGTTAAAGAAATCAATCTATGGATTGAAACAAGCATCGAGAAGCTGGAATCACCGTTTTGATGAGGAAGTAAAGAAATTTGGCTTCATCAAAAACGCTGATGAGGCTTGTGTGTATAAGAAGGCTAGTGGGAGCACAGTAACTTTCCTAGTATTGTATGTTGATGACATACTACTATTTGGAAATGACATTCCAACCTTGGAAGGTGTAAAAACCTGGCTTGGAAGTTGTTTTTCCATCAAGGATCTTGGTGAAGCCGCCTATATTCTAGGAATAAAGATCTATAGGGATAGATCAAGGCGGTTGATTGGTTTGAATCAAAGTGCATACATTGATAAGATCTTGAAAAGGTTCAAGATGGAGAACTCTAAGAAAGGTACCGTACCTATTCAAAGAGGAACGATATTGAGTACGACTCAATGTCCAAGCTCAAAGGATGAGCAAGATAAAATGAAGGCAATCCCATATGCATCTGCTATTGGATCCATCATGTATGCAATGATATGCACTCGACCGGACGTGTCATGCGCTTTGAGCATGACAAGCCGTTACCAGCAAAATCCTGGAAACAGTCATTGGATGGCTGTTAAGAACATACTTAAGTACCTAAGGAGGACAAGGGATATGTTCCTAATCTATGGATCTGGTGACGAGGAACTCGTTGTAAAAGGTTACACGGATGCGAGTTTCCAAACCGATCGTGATGATTCTCGGTCACAATCGGGATACATTTTCATTCTAAATGGAGGAGCTGTCTCTTGGAAGAGCTCCAAGCAGGATGTGGTGGCTCTATCGACTACAGAATCAGAATACGTTGCCGCCTCATTGGCAGCTCAAGAAGCTGCATGGTTGAAGAAATTCATTGCCGATCTAGGGGTAGTCCCTTCCATTCAGGACCCCCTAGAGATCTTTTGTGATAACGAGGGTGCGATTGCACAAATCAAGGAACCCCGTGCTCATCAAAAGACTAGGCACATTGAGCGGAGATTCAACTACATACGAGATGAAGTTGAAAAGGGAAAGATATGTATTCGTAAAGTTCACACACGGATCAAACATTGCGGATCCTCTCACGAAGCTCCTTGAAAAAGCAAAGCATGAAGGTCATACTTGTGCCATGGGACTTCGATATTCTAGTGATTGGATTTGATCTGTAAACTTTGTATTTGGATATGTGGAACTCTTTATTATTTGAATAAAATTATTTGGTTATAATGTTTCAATTAATGTTCCAATTTAGCATGTTTAATCCATGAGTAAATTTATTACTCTAAAATGTCCGTAGTCGCTCATACTTGTGGGAACAAGTGTGAAAGTAAGATTATTATGAAACTTGGATTGGTTGATATTCATAAGGATGAATATAGAGCAATGGGTTGCTACCAAGGTTCATAGATATTTGTGGGATACAAATATTGGACTAACCCGCTCTCAAATTTTACTACATGGAATCTTATTGATTGATCATAAGTAAATTTGAGTAAAGGCGAATATCATTTGGTATCCTCAGACCTGAGACACATATTGGGTTTTGATATTCACCAAGTATTACACCTTGAGCCTATTCTCTTCACTGTCCTGAAATAGATGGACAGTACATAAGGATATGTTCAGGTATAACACAGAGGTGTTTGTGAGAAACGTATGTAGTCAAGATGGAATTTGTTCCTCTTATTCGTTGAGAGTTAGATGTCTAAGGCCTGATTAAGTTAAATCAACAAGGAATGATCATTCTGTGTCCTTGGATTTACATGACATCTGTAACAAAAGGATAGATGATTGATTCACCTAAATCATTTCAAGTAGGGCACTTGAAAGAGATGATGTTATTGAATGGCTATAAGTCATGCGTATTAAGGGTAGTAAAAACCGTTGTTAGGCGGTATTTACTGCTTGCATCAATCTTCTATGAATCTTGGGCAAGTGGGAGATTTGTAGGATTCTGTGTTGCCCAAGACACTGTAGAATATGATGTGGTTAGTACGTCATGATCCAGTCGGGTTATACCCAATAACAGCTTAGCAAACACCAAATAATATTTAATTGATGATGTGATCATGCAATACAATATTACACCAATTTAGAAAATGGGTTTTCTAAACAAGTTGCATAATGACAATGGAAATTTATTAGGATATTTTGTTCAATTATATTATTTGTAATGTTATGTGTAATAGTTAGATGACAAGACAAATTAAAATGGCTACATCTGTTATACAATTAATTGGTTAGTTGTATACATTTACTAAGAATACCAAGTTAATAAGACAATGTTAACATTGTAATGTGTCTAAAATAAAAGGGGGGAAACTTCATTTCAAAACCCTTTGTGGGGCCCCCCCTTCTTGGATTCCTATTGGACCACTTTGTTTATTAGATCACAAACAATTAAGGGGTCTCATAACTTGCCTCTTGGACCAGCCATTTGAAACACACAACATGCAAAAGAACTCTCTCTCTCTTGCCCTCTCTAGTTTCCGAAACAAGGCAGGAAGAAGGAGTTTTTTCAGCAGCTTGTTTTGGTGTTTAATCCTAGCATACAAGGTGTTTTGTAATAGTGCTTGGGGTATACGAAGCTTGAGGATCTCTACAATTGAGTTCTTGGTCGATTCAAGCATCCAAAACACTCCTCTAAGTCGACTTTTCTGCTAGAGAAAGGTAGCATTTTTTCACAGCCTCATATGGCTGTGATTTTAAGGTTCATTGTGTTTTGTTCATAGCCTTGTCCAGTCATATATTTAAGATCCTTATGTTTGGGTTGTTGTCACCTAAAATGGTCACCTAAGAATATGGAATTTCAGCTTTAAAAATCGTTTTTAAAAGCATTATATCCGCTGCGTTTTCAGAATGTTTAAGGTTAAACATGGATTTTATGTTCTATCAAACCCGATACACAATCTACCTTATTTCAGCTAGTTACTTCCTTCTCCCTCATTTTTTTTTGTTTTTTTTTTTAATGTTAACTTGCTGACATATTCTCCCCCTAAAATACTAAATCATTTCTGGTTTAATTATTTTAGGATTTTAATAACAGCAAAATAACATGAGTTAAATATAACAGACGAAAATAAAACAATAAAATAAAATAAAATAAAATTAACTTTAACTAAACTACATCGGACTACACATTATCATCATCAGAATTACCTCACTTTTCTTTTTAACTCCGTTGACCTCTAGCAAATATTGAAAACGTGGTTTATCAAAGGCTTTAGTATAGAGGTCAGCGCGTTGAAAATCATTATTAATTTTAAACCACATCAATTAAGTTCTTTTTCAAAACAGTCTCTTAGAAATGGTATTTAAACCGATGTGTTTGGTCTTAGGATGTTTAACTGGATTTTTAGTTACTGCAATGCAGCAGAGTTATCAACAAAAATAGGAGTAGGTGAGAATTTTAAACCGTAATCCCGCATTTTCTGTTGAATCCAGATGATTTGTGAACAGCAACTTGCAGCAGCAACATATTCAGCTTCACAGGTTGACAATGCAACCGATGTCTGCTTCTTACACAAACTGCCAGGTAACAATATCTTCTCCAAAGAATTGACACCCCCGCTGATGTAGACTTGTAGTTCATCTTGCAGCCCCCGTAATCCGAGTCACTATACGCGGTAAGCTCAAAGTCATCATCATGAGGTAACCACAATCCAAGTGTGGGGTGTACCCTTCAGATAACGAAAAATCCTCTTGACCCCCCGATCAGATGTTGACCTTTGGTTTAGCCTGATATCTAGAACATAACATGTAGCATACATAATATCAGGTCTTGAGGCAGTGAGATACATGAGGGATCCAATCATTCCTCGGTACATAGTGGCATCTACAAGATCTCCATTCTCATCAGGTGCTATATCATGATTCGTAGCAAGTGGAGTCCCAGCAACAGAAGCATTCTCCATGTCAAAGCGACGCTGAGAATGTCTCCTACATACTTGGTCTGATGTAGAAAGATCCCATTAGGTGTTTGATCCACCTGTAATCCGAGAAAGAACTTCATCTCCCCATAGCACTCATCTCAAACTCTTTCTTCATCACTGCTTCAAACTCTTTGCATAACTCTTCGTCTTTGACCGAAGATTATGTCATCAACATAGATCTGTACAAGCAGTAGGTCGCCATCCTTTTCTTTCTTTAATAAACGTGTGCAGTCAATAACTCCCCCTGCGAAAGCCGTGTTTCACAAGATGAGTCAGAGTTTCTCATACCAAGCTCGAGGAGCTTGATGAAGCCCGTACAAAGCTTTGTCGAGCTTGTAAACTCTATCCCGATGATAAGGATCTTCAAATCCCTCGGGTTGACTGACGTAGACTGTTTCCCTGATTTCCCCCATGAAGGAATGCACTCTTCACATCTAATTGGTAGACTTTAATCTTCATGTACGATGCATAGGCAAGAAAGATACGAATAGCTTCCATCCTTGCCACGGGTGCAAACACCTCATTATAGTCAATTCCCTCGACTTGGCAAAAAACTTGAACCACCAGTCGAGCTTTGTTCCTGATAATGACTCCTTGGTCATCCTTCTTGCATTTTAGTACCCATTTGGTGCCAATGACTTTAGCACCTTTAGGTCTATCAACCAGAGTCCATACACCTAACTTCTTAAACTGCAGAAGTTCTTCTTGCATGGCACTCACCCACGCCTCATCATTTAGTGCTTCACTGACATATTTTGGCTCAACCTGCGAAACAAAACATCGATAAGCACCATCATGAATGTAACCTTTCTCCATAACTGAGGCGTAATTAGCTGAGTATAGCTGATTTCGGGTTTGTACTCCTGATCTGACATCCCCAATAACATTGTCAAGGGGATGATAGACGTTTAGTCGTGATCCTGGAGTAGTAGGAACAGCCACCTCAGAACCCGAGATTATGAACATTTGGTTCTGCATCGGAGGTAGTTGGAGTTTGAGGTTCCGAAGTTGAAGTTGCATCATTGGTAGATGCTTGTGGACTTTCAGGAACTGGAACCTGTTCCTCTGACTGTTCGGGTCATCTGCTTCAGTTTCATCTTCAGAGGAGGAGTCACTGTCATCGACTACTCCCCCTGACTGAGTAGATGATTCTCCCTGTGTGCTAGATGGTGTATTTAGAATATCATACATCATCCTAGTAGCTAACTCATCGTCCGAGGGAGAGAGAGGAATGTTGAAGGACTTGAAGAATCCATCATAATCGAAGAAGTATGCAGGTCCTTTGCCTGTAGGTGGTGTGGTATATCTCTGAACGTCGACATTACACCACACTTCTACAAGACCCGTTGAGTTATTGTAAACTCGCTTGTTTGGTATGTTGTATCCTAGAAAAATCCTTCATCTGCCTTCTCACTGAATTTGCCTTCTTGTGTCTTCTTCAGAAGTGTACACGGCGCGCCAAAAGGTTCAAGATACTCCAAATTCGGTTTGCGTCTTTGTAGTAGCTCATAACATGTCTTTCCGTGGCGCTTGACTATTAGGACTCGATTCAGTGTATAACATGCATTTGCCACTGCCTCATTCCAGAATTGGATAGGCAGTTTCGAGTCCGCCAGCATAGTCCGTGCAGTCTCTATCAAGCTTCTGTTCTCCTCTCAGCAACACCATTCATCTAGGCGTGTAGGCAGAAGTGAATTGATGCACAATTCCCTTTTCCTTGCAGTATGCCTCCATCCATTGATTCTTGAATTCTGTCCCGTTGTCTGAGCGTACTTGTCTAACTTTTAGCTTGTAGAGAGATTCCAGTGTGGTTACTTCCTTGAATGACTCAAATGTTTCTGATTTGGATTTCAGAAACATTACCCAAGTGAACCTTGTGTAGTCATCAGTGACCACAAAACAGTACAAGTCGACCTGCAATGCTCCTTACTGACTGGACCAACAGATCCATGTGAAGAAGTTCAAGAGGAAGTTCTATTGAATGAACTTTCTTTTCCTTATGAGACTTCTTTGTCTGTTTGCCTTTCTTGCAAGCTACACAAAAGTCAGGAAGTTGGAAGTTCTTGACATTTACTCCTCTCACTAAATCCTTCTGAATCAAATGATTCATCTTCCTTTGACTAATGTGTCCCATTCTCCTATGCCAGGAGATTGAATCCTTCTCAGTAGCTTTAGATAGAAAGCATTGAACCTCATGATCCTTGTAGCAGCTGTTGACAGATCCAAGACATAAAGGTCTTTATATCTTGAAGCAGTCATCAGAACTTGGTCCTCTGTGATCATTAGTCTTTCTTCAGCACGTAACCTTCTTGTCGTCGAAGATGACTTTAAATCCTTTATCGTAGATTTGGGAAACAGAAAGTAAGTTATTCTGAAGTTGTTGAACGTAGTTCACCTTATCAAACTTAACTTTCTGATTTCCCACTTCTCCCTGAGCTGTGATGTAGCCTCCCTTGTTTCCTGCAAAGGAAACATGCCCTCCTTTATTTGTTTGACGTTTGATAAAAAGGGCTCTATTTCCTGTCATGTGCCTGGATGCTCCGCTGTCTATAATCCACGTGTTAGTCTCAGCACTGTATTGAACACCCTGCACATACAAAGTAAATGAATTAGTTTAGGTTAGGAACCCAAGCTATTACTGTCTTGGGTTTCCCAGAGGCATCACACATCATAAACTCCACCCATTGACCCTTAGAGGGTGAGGGTAGCTCAGGTTCCTTCTTGTCATCAGTATCAGACACGCAGGATGACTTCTCTTTCCATAAGCCAGATTTGTGCAATGCCTGTTTATGATAAACAGTCGTCTGGCTTACAGGTTGGACTTTAGGTTCACTAGCTCTTCTATGTGGAGTTATAGAGCTCCTCTTAGAAGACCTAGGTATAGAGTCCTGAAGATCAATCTTCTTCCTAGGTGTTTGATAGAAAGGACAGTAGGAAGCAATGTGTCCACATTCTCCATAGTTGTAGCATGATCGGCTATCAACTTTATAGTAGACTTTCTTTGTGGAGAAGTGCGTGACACTCTATTAACATCAATCACTTTAGTTTTGACTCTTGTGCGTTTGATGTTTTCTCTGATTAACAAATTAACCGGTTTTAACCTGTTTAGCATCTTTTTCTTTTTGGTTAACTGGTTTTTGACTTGACGCATGTGAAAAAGTAACATTTGAAGTCCTTTTAGGTTCTGATTTGACTCTGTTTGACCCTGACTTTAAGTTAATTTTTTCAAATTCATTTTCCAGATTAACACAAGGCAATTTACCCTTTGCCTTTGAAGTGGCCTCCTTTTGTTTCTTTCCAGATTCAGTAGATGAACATGATATGGTCTGGATCAGTAACAAGAGGAGTGTCATCCACATGATCCTTGATGGGGTTATTATTTACTGGTCTAGACTTAGTGTTTCATCAAGGTCTCAGGTGGTGGTGGAACCACTTTGTAGCCTAATCCCCCCGTTATTCCTTTTCTCACTAATGGTTGAACTATGTGTGAAGAGCTAGTCCAACTATGCAGTTTCTGTTTTAATGAATTAACTTCTACTTCTAGAACTGCCTTTTGCTTCTTAGTGTCCTCTAGGGAGTTAGATAGTACCTAATGTCATTTGCTTGATTAAAGGCAACTACTTCGGTTTCCCTAAGCTGTTTAGTCAATAGGTCTATCTTTTCTTTATAACTATGCTCATTTTGTTTTAGGACTCTATTAGCCTCAGCGCACAGTTGTAAATCTTTTACTAAGTTATCATTATGATCTAATAACCTAGCAAATTTGTCATCTATGCTATTCCTAAAAGTATCACAATCAGAACAAGCATGATTATTAAACATTTGGTCAGTTGTACTTACCTATGTTGGTTCAGAAGAGTTAGCCATCAACGCAGCATCAGATGTCTCTGGTTCTGGTGATTCTGACTTTTCTGTCTCTGACGTGGAGTCTCCTCCTTTGGCTTGTAACTGACCTCGGCTGCAGTTGTTTCTTCCTTCACTATGTGACATTGCTATCTCAACTGCTAGATCACCTTCACTCGCATAATCATCATCAATATCCTCAACACTGGCAATGTTAGATTCTCCTGGTGAGACAAACCTAAAACTCCAATCCTGTCCTTCATCATCATGAGCAGTCAAGGCTTTTGGATCCTTGTTTGATGAAGTAGAACTGGAGCTTGCTTGTCTTGGCGAGTAAAGGACGAGAATGGGTTCCCATTACCCGTCTTCTTTGGCTTGACACATTCTCTCTTGAAGTGCCCCTTCTCTCCACAGTTGAAGCAGGTCACTTTGCTCTTGTCAAAGCCAAATGTGGTATCCTTAGTAGCTACCAAGTTCTGTCCAGTCTTCTTAACAAACTTCTTCGCCCTTCGGACAGCACTAGCTAAGCCCACATTATATCTATCCTTTCAAGCTCCATTTCGTCCACCTGCTCGTAGTCCTCATCTGCCAGATGGCAGTTTCCAATCTTCCGCAACAAGTCCATCGTATGAATGAACCACTGCAGCTAAAAGATCCATATGCTCTCGAGCTACTTCTACGGTCACATTACCAAGGTTCTCGGTCTTCAGTTTGGTAGCACTTGCTTCTGATCCAATATAGTGGGTACATGACGACCCTGACGTGTCTGATCCAGAAGGAGAAGCATATAAAGGACCTGACGAGCTAGACACAAATACAGTCTGGAGAGGTGCTCCAGATGTCTTAGCTTGAGGCGTGGTGTTGTAAAAGCGGGATTTTGTGTGTACGAAGACTTTTTGAGCTCTATACTTCATCCTTAGCGCTTCTTCTCGCAACTTAAGAATGAAGTCATTTATATCCAGCTTTATAAGCATTTCGTTCTGTCTAAGGTTAGACACGAATGAAGCCCACTTATCAGGCAATCCGTTTGCGAAGTTGCTCACTTCTCTCTTTCCATGGTCGTTTCCACTCCATGTGTATGCAGTTCGCTCATCAAGTGGTAAAATCTGTCTATGACTTCGTCTAAACTCTCGTTACCAATAGATGAGAAGTTTCGAATTCCTTCTTTAACTCCTTTGCCTTGATAGCCTTCAATGACGCATTCCCATCATATCTCTTCTCTAGCTCATCCCACAGTTTCTTGGACTGCTTGTTCTCTGAATACTGGTGGAATATGTCTTTGGGGATAGACTGAGTGATCAATGCATAAACCCTTTTCTCTGCATTGTACTTTACTTTCTGTGCGTCTGTCATCCCGCTTAACGTTAGCTTAACTCCATCAGCTCCCACCGGTGTACTATAACCGATCTCAATGGCTTCCCACAGATTAGATGTACTCCATTAAGGTAGATCTTAAAACGTTGTTTCCAGTGGGGAAACTCATCTAAAGTCAAGAGCTTTGGTGGTTTATTGTGATTACCCACCTCACTCTCAAGCAACAGCAGGTTCTGAATCCTCGAGTCCTTCCCTGCAGTAAGGCTGACATCTGATCTTCCATGGCTAATAAACTTAGAATCTAATCAAACAAACTTTCACTGATGCGACTGAAGGAAGCGAATGGTCTAATCGTGCGTATGAACTCTGCGACGGTTCAATCGTGCGGCTGAACTGGGCGAGGTTCAGTCGTGCGAATGCAACTGGTGCGTATGAGCTATGTCGAACGAACGGTTCAGTCGGCCGAATGAGGGTGCGACTAGGTCCAATCGTGCGTATGAGCAATGCGAATGGAGTCCAGTCGTGCGAATGGGTCACTCGTGCGACTGAAGCTGCTGTTTTGCGAAAATTTCTAGGTTTGACGGGTTTTCAGCCGTAAAAATTCGAAATTTCACAAGTCCTAATCGCCTAAGTCCGTAGAAACCAACTTCGATGAGCAGGGAACGTCCAAGATCACTTTTGATGCCAAAGATTGCGTTTTAGTGGGCAAAAACACAAACTTTTATGCAATCTTGATTGAATTAACACGTAATCAAGAGCCAAAGCTCTGATACACTTGTTAGGACCTGGTATTTGAACGAAATACCTAGTGATTAGCGTGTTAGACCAACTCAAATAGTGCGGAATCCTATTTGATTGGCGATCCAATCAGTGAGAACACGAAGAATCGCAAGAATTGAATTCAACGTTAGAATAAACGTTAGAAATCGATAGGACGATCTAATGTGTTCTGTGAACTTGGAGAACGATTTGGGAGGTCTCTGGACGGCTAGGGTACGTCTGGAATCGTAATGGGATGAATTACGTTTTTTTTTTCCACGAATTGGGTCTATTTATAGGTTAGTATTGTTCAATCGTGCGACTGGCCATAAGAATGGTTCAGTCGTGCGATTGAACCATGCGGTTGATTCATCCGCACGACTGAGTGTTCAGTCCGTGCGATTGAGTCAATCTTATATGTCAATCATACGACGATGATCCAGTCTCCTTGTTCATCGTGCGATTGAAGTCAGTCGTATGAAGTTATTCATGCGTGTGGTCCATTCGCATGGGCCATTCGCATGAGAACTTCATTAACTTAAGTTTGAATGTTTTAATTAATGTAACATAATGTGCAACCATTCAAACAATCATAAACCCAATCAATTCAATCACGACTCATTAATGAAATATTAAACATCACAAGTAACAAACAATTCATATCATTTCATCAATCAATACATTACATCATAATCAGACAGACAAGATTCATTACATTACAAATCATGATCTAGGGACACAAAGACAGATCAAATTCCAAATTGATTTGATACCCGGAGCTGCACCAGTAGCACGATCACCGTATCGACTAGCACCCTTTGAAATGCAGGAGTTGTCAAAACAACTGCAAGAATTATTAGAAAAAGGGTTCATTCGACCAAGCTTTTCTCCATGGGGAGCACCGGTGCTATTCGTCAAAAAGAAAGACGGATCATTCAGAATGTGTATCGATTATCGAGAATTAAACAAACTCACCATTAAAAATCGATACCCACTACCAAGAATTGATAGTTTTTTTCGATCAATTGCAAGGATCCAGCTACTACTCAAAGATAGATTTACGATCTGGATATCACCAACTGTTGATAGCAGAAGAGGATGTTCCAAAAACGGCTTTTAGAACACGTTATGGTCATTATGAATTTCTAGTAATGCCGTTTGGATTAACCAACGCCACCTGCCATATCATGGATCTTATGAATAGGGTTTGTAAGCCCTACTTGGACAAGTTTGTGATAGTATTCATTGATGATATTTTGATATACTCACAATCCAAGGAAGAACATGAGCAACATCTCAGGCTAATCCTAAACGTGTTAAAGAAAGAAAAGTTGTACGCAAAATTCTCAAAATGTGAATTTTGGCTTCGAGAAGTTCGATTTCTTGGACACGTTATTAACGAAAAGGGTATCCACGTGGATCCAACCAAGATTGAAGCAATTAAGAACTGGGAAGCCCCCAAATCTTCAACGGAAGTACGACAATTCTTAGGGTTAGCTGGTTACTACCGCAGGTTTATAGAAAACTTTTCGAAGATAGCCCAACCCTTGACCCTATTGACTCGCAAGGATAAGAACTACTTGTGGGGCGAAGATCAAGAAAGAGCTTTTCAATTATTAAAGCAGAAGTTGTGTAGTGTACCCATACTGTCTCTACCAGATGGAACAGAGGGATTTGTAGTGTATTGTGATGTCTCACGACTAGGTCTTGGATGTGTATTGATGTAGAAAGATAAAGTCATCGCTTATGCATCAAGACAATTAAAAGTGCATGAAAAGAATTACACCACTCATGACCTAGAATTAGGAGCTGTTGTTTTCGCTCTTAAAATATGGAGACATTATTTGTATGGGACCAAATGTGTCATATATACGGATCATAAGAGTCTGCAACATATTTGTAATCAAAAGGATTTAAATATGAGGCAGCGCCGTTGGGTGAAGCTGTTAAATGATTATGACTGCGATATCCGATATCACCCAGGCAAGGCAAATGTTGTGGCAGATGCACTTAGTAGGAAAGAAAGGGAAAAGCCGCTACGAGTGCGAGCGTTGAAGCTTACCATATACTCGAACCTTACTAATTAGATTCGCAATGCTCAACTCGAAGCATTGAAAGATGAAAACCTAGAAAGTGAAGGTCTGCGAGGAATGGCCAAGGAATTAACAACAGATTCTGATAAAATGATACGTTTTGCCAACAGAATATGGGTTCCTAAGCATGGAGGGTTACGCAAAGTAATTCTTGATGAGGCACACAAATCAAGGTATTCCATTCACCCAGGAAGCGACAAAATGTATCATGATGTGAAGGAATTTTTCTGGTGGCCTAACATGAAGGGAGACATAGCTTCATATGTTAACCAATGCATGACTTGCTCCAAGGTAAAGGCAGAATACCAGAAACCATCGGGACTTCTACAACAGCCGGAAATTCCGAAATGGAAATGGGAATGCATTGCCATGGATTTTGTGACAAAATTACCTAGGACAACAAGTGGTTACGATACCATTTGGGTAATTGTTGATCGATTAACAAAATCTGCACATTTCCTACCGATGAAGGAAACCTACAGTATGAGCAAATTGGCGAGTTTATACATCAAAGAAGTAGTGTCACGCCACGGTGTACCAGTTTCAATCATATCAGATAGAGATAGTCGATTCACCTCTAGATTTTGGCAAACCTTACAAGAAGCCATGGGTACCCGATTAGATATGAGCACGACCTATCACCCACAAACAGACGGACAGAGCGAAAGAACTATTCAGACTTTGGAAGATTTATTGAAAGCTTGTGTGATCGATTTTGGTGGAAATTGGGATACTCATCTACCATTAGCTGAGTTTTCCTATAATAATAATTATCACACCATCATCAAGGCCGCTCCTTTTGAAGCACTGTACGGAAGGAAGGGCCGATCGCCGTTATGTTGGGCCGACACTGGAGAAAGACAATTAACAGGACCAGAAATTATTCAAGAAACAACAGATAAGATTGTTCAGATCCGAAAAAGGCTAGAAATTGCTAATAGTCGGCAAAAGAGTTATGCAGAAAACCGGAGAAAGCCATTAGAACTCATGGTCGGCGATAGAGTGTTCTTGAAAGTATCTCCATGGAAGGGAATTATGAGATTTGGTAAAAGAGGGAAGCTGAGTCCACGATTCATAGGACCCTTTGAAATCCTGGAACGGATTGGGAAGGTTGCATACCGATTCAGATTACCAGAGGAACTGGGTAATGTGCACAATGTATTTCACGTATCTAATTTAAGGAAATGCATGACAGATGAATCTCTAGTTATCCCTCCAGATGAAGTAAGTATCAACGACAAACTCCAATTCATCGAAGAGACAATAGAGGTCTTAGATTGGAAAACTCAGAAACTCAGGCGGAAACAAATCAGGCTAGTTAAAGTTCGATGGAACTCTAGAAGAGGACCTGAATTTACTTGGGAACGCCAAGATGAAATGCAACAAAAGTACCCACACCTGTTCAAAACCGGATTTGACTCAGGTCCAACAGCGTAAATTTCGGGACGAAATTTCTTAACCGAGGGGAGACTGTGACACCCGGTCAAATCAGGTCAACTCTCGAAACCATCCGCAATAATTAATTTATGATTATTTAACGTTTAAGTCTGATTAAACAAAACCCTGCATTAATGTTTAGCAAACATTGTAAACGTTTAACGATTTCTTGAATAATTATAATAACAATAATAATATCAACAACAACAACAATAATAATAATAATAATAATAATAATAATAATAATAATAATAATAATAATAATAACAACAATATCCAAGATTGATTTCTAAGTCTTGCATGCAAGACAACACATTCATTTGAATGTGTTTAAAAATCATCCTCACACACACACAACTCTTCCACTTCCTCTTCCACTTTCACACACAAACACACACACCACCACCACCTCCCATCGGCCGCCCCTTCCCCCTCCCCCTTCGCCGGCCACCGCACCACCACTTGTCGCCGTCACCATCACCACCGACCGCCGCGACCACCACCCCCCACACCCGACATCATCTACCACCGGCACCACCACTCACACCCGACATCACCTCCCACCGCGACCGTCACCCACACCCGACATCACTCCTCCGCCGCGACCACCATCACCACCGCGACTACCACCTTCACCCGAAACCGCCACCACCACTGTCACCTTCACCCGAAACCGCCATCACCACCGCCACCTTCACCCGAAACCGCCACCACCACCATCACCTTCACCCGAAACCGCCACCATCACCGTCACCCGACACCATCGTGAATCCCCTTCCCCCTCTTCCTTTCACCTTCGGCTAACACCAACAAATAACCACCTTCACTTGCATTTACCTTAAAGCACCCTAGTTGGAACTTAGTTTAGAACCCGAAGTTTCATCAAGGAATCGAGGATCAAGCTTGCATTGTGTTAAAGATTCCATCTAGTGTCACCAAAGGTATATTAGATTAGACAATGTATATATGTTCATGCATGGATGATCAAGATAAGGATCTTGATGAACCCTAGTTCACCCATTAGGTATTGTATGAAATGGTTGTTTTAATGATTTTGTATGCAAAATGGCTTATGTAATAGTTAGATAAATCTGAAAATAGATTGTTAATGGATGATTAGTGGATGAGATCATGTTACATTAAGGATCTAGATGGTAAAAATGTATGTATGTATGTATATATCATGTATGTAAGTAGGTAAGATCATGTGGATGGAAAGAATGATGAAGTTTGGTCTTGATAAGAACATTAGGAAGGTTTATTGGATGATAGATTATTACTAATATGATAATTTAGAATAATAAGTAGGTTAAAGATTTTGGATGACTATGATAAGAAAAATAGTTAAATATGACTAATTTAAAGTAAAAGAAATTTTGAACACAATTAAAGGACTCTCCTAGATAAAAGCCAACTAAAGGACTTTGAGACTAAGATTTATGGTTAAGATCAAACAAATGACCAAGGAGACACCACGACTAACAAACCCGATTAGGACGACGGTTGAAACATCGAAAACATACCAGACTAAGAATGAAACATACCTCGGACAAGCTACGACAAATAAAAGAAAATATACGTATATACTTTAGACGACTAATTAATAAGCTATATAATAATAAGATAATAGATGTATTAATAATCAAATAATATTAAAAAGAGTTATTTTATAAAAAGATATAATGAGGAAACTACTTCTTGAATTCTACATGAACTCAGGTAAAAGAAAGCCCGATCAGATAATCATTTTTAGGGATGATGACCAAAAGTGGAGATGATCGACTCCCTGTTTAAGAAGGTTTTAGACACCCAAGATGATGGTATAATAGGACTTTTGACACAAAGTTTATTAGTAACAAGTTATTAATCGAGACTTTAATAAAGACTAATATATATAAGATAAGAATAGAAAATTTGTAGCTTATAGCACAAGACTCATAGTAAGGACATAAGACATGTAACCTTAATAAGAAAAGAATTATTTCTATTTACAAAAATATACATTTTTTTAAATAAAAACATGCCATTTTAAAAACAATCAAATAGAATGGGTGAAATGCATTCGTAAGCATGAATTATCATATATTAATCGTAATGCTTATGATTAGGGTTTACTATTGAAAAGCATTGCACATTGGTTCATTCCGAAAACCACACTCAAGGTGAGTCCTTCGGCCCCATTTTTAAATGTTACTTTAATTGTTTTGGGGGAAAAGCATGAAACGATTCTTTAAAGTGTATGATGAGTTAAACGGGATAATATATATTATGAGGGTATAAGTTTGGATCAGTAGTATGGATCTATATACTATTGAGTCCTAAATCCCCTATATCATTAACCTCAGGGGTGAGGCCACAGAATATATTGGTAGATCTATCGGGTTAGAATGGCCCGCTCTCGCGACCAATCGCGCTGGTCAGGTTTAGCCGAGGGAGTTTATATGTCTGGATAGTTGTGGGGCAACGACGTGTTTCTTGGTTTGATTATGGGCTTATGACCTAAATAACATAGTACCTAGCTAGTCTATGTGGATTATATTATGCCTTGTTTCATCATATGATTTTTAAAAGGAAGGAATGTTTGTGAAATTACAAAACCCCGAACGCTCACCAACTTTATGTTGACTCTATTACCCTTCATGCTTTTCAGGGTTGTAGGTGAGCTCTATATGGATTCCCGGAACTTTGTCTTTGGAGGGTCAAACGTTATAAATGTTTTTAAATAAAACTAAGTTTGTGTAATAAAAGTTGTATTCGTTACTACTAAAACGTTTAATGTTGATTAACCAAGTACTTGTTTGATGTGACTTATGGTTTCAATGATTAACAACATTTTTAGAATACGTTTGACTATAAAAGTTGGGTCAACTCCAACTTCCGTTACCACACGTCACGCGACCTTCCGCTGCGGTTTTCGGGGTGTGACAGAAGTTGGTATCAGAGCCAACGGTTATAGTGAACTAGAAAGTATTTTTCAAAAATCTAGACTATAACCTTTAAAAAGAAAATTTGACTCCAAAGACAATTCCATGACATGGGTTGAAAGCTAGAATAGAACATTATGTGATCATAATAGTCATAATGAGATTAAGATTATTAAATTTTGTGTGCTAGAACTTTGTAAAATTAATATGTACGCATGCATGCATTTCTCTATTTGTAGATGTCTGACCGAGTTAGCCGAGAGAGAGCACCTGACCTTAGCAGTAGCACCGACGGTTCATCAGAGCCCATTTCCTCGACACCATGGTATCACCCTACTCAGCCATACTTCGCAGCTACCATATACCCGGGTATGGAAAACTCGGGGAATGGTTGGATATCTGAGTCAGATGATGAGAGCCCTACCCCACCAGCAGTCACACTCGAGCCTATTGCTGAGGAGCCAGTTGGCTTGGCCTCAGAGAGTGAGACTCATACCGCTGTGACTCCTGCTGCTTCTATTCCCTCATGCGGCACCCACCAAAGATTAGGATGGTGTATGAGCGAAGGGAGCGCAGGGAGAGAAGGAAGATGATTGATGATGATGCACCGCCAAAGATTAGGTTGGTGTATGAGCGGAGGAAACGCAGAGAGAAGAGGAAAGTGATTGATGATGTTGTTGTGGAGAGTACACCCATGCCCAAACGGGCCAGACTTCTAGATGATCAGTGGAGATGGATTATGGAGGCCATGAAAGGTTGGGCTTCGAGGGATGGGATTCCTTCCACCTTCGAGGAGGGAGAGTCGTCTTCTGCTCCACACAGGACTACTATGGGTGGTGAGCCCATCGAGCGTGTGATGATTACCTTGATAGCCCAGTGTGTACGACTCGAGAAGGAGTTGCTGACTACCAGAAAGAAGATGAGGATCCAGGAGGAGGTGAGCCAAGCTTTGGATGGAAGATTGATGACGATTGAGGAGGAGAGGTTATTGGATGACAGCGCTATGAGCCAGATGCACTTTCGTATAGCAGACCTGGAGACTAGTCTCGCAGAGACTAGGGATCGACTGACCCAGGCAGAGCAGAGAGCAGACGTGGCCGAGACAGCGTTGGTGACAGCACAGCAGTACGCGATTATGATGGGAGAGAGAGCGGAGACTTCGATGGCTATGGCTACATTATGTTTGATGATGATTTCATATTTTACGCATGTTGGTAGTGGAGCCTTGTTTTAGGATGATTTTGAGATTAGCCGGGGTACTTGAACACTTTCTTTTGACCGAGTTATAAACTCGATGATGCATGTAGACTATTAACTTATGATCTTTTGATAACTAACTTTTATGTGTTTGATAACCATGTATGAACTTGACGCTTATGAAAATTTAAAAAGTTTTATCCTGATGATATATGTTTAATCGCGTAAATATTTGATTATTGTATGATTATTCAAGGAACCAATTATATAGAATAAACCATCAAAATGATATAATAACAAGCGTACATAATCTAACAACTTCTTCCCTACCTTCGGAACAGAATTGAATCATGCCACCTGTAACACAAAACACATCCTCGAGTGGAAACGCCAATTTACCAACCACCCCAGAGGAACTAGCCCAACTGATAGCTCGACACGTCAAATCAGCTCTAGAACAACATGATGCCAATCTAGTGGCTGGTCAAGTAAGGAGGCAAGAAAATACGGGTAATGGCCTTGGAAATGGAGCAGGAAATGGTTCAAACGTAGGTTCCGGTATTGGTGCAAACAACGGATCCGGTACGAACGGAAACCCAGGTAGTTCATCAGGTGGACAACCACAAGGGTGTTCGTATAAGACATTTCAGGGATGCAATCCAAGAACTTTTACAGGCGCTGAAGGACCGTTAGACATAATCCGGTGGATCGAAAGAATGGAGACTGTTATAACGATAAGTAATTGTTCTAACGATCAAAAGGTCAAGTATGCAACCTGTTCCTTTCAAGATGCAGCATTGTCATGGTGGAATTCCCAGCGCCAAATTTTGGGCGATACCAACGCATATGAACTTACTTGGGAACAACTAAAGGAGATGGTGCTTAAAGAATACTGCCCACGCAATGAGCTCCAGAAGATTGAAACCGAATTCTGGAATCATACCATGAAAGGAGCTGAGATTCGGACATACACCTCAAGATTCAATGACCTTGCTAGATTGGTACCTCGAATGGTCACGCCGGAATACGTCCGAATAGAAAGATACATATGGGGATTGGCACCTCAAATAAGAAGTAATGTTACAGCTTCCAAACCTACCACCATCCAAAGTGCAATCGCTATTGCACACTCCTTAACCAATGACGCAATACGAAATGGAACCCTGATCAAGAAGGACGACCATGGAAAGAGTATAATGAAATTGAGAGGAAGACGGTTAGAGTGAACAGAAGATTATTTGATGGAAAGAGAAAGTGGTTTGAAAATCCCAAGGGACAAGTAAACAACAGGAAAATTTTAATCAGAGATCTGAACGGGTTTATGTGGCAACATCAAACAATGGAAGATCAACCAAAGAATCTCAAGGGAAGTGCAGCAAATGTGGATATCCCCATACTGGTGATTGTAAAATTTGTACTCATTGCCATAAGTTTGGACATCTAAGCCAAAATTGCCGAGCAAAACCTGATGGAAGAATGATCAGAAATGATCAAGCTTGCTATGAGTGTGGTGTGATTGGACACTTTAAGAAGAATTGTCCAAGATTGAATGGATCCAGGGCCAGAGGGAGAGCCTTTGAAATGAATGCCAAGGAAGCACAACAAGAACCGTCAGTAGTTAACGGTACGTTTCTTATCAATAATCATTATGCCTCTATTTTGTTTGACACTGGTGCTGATTTAAGTTTTGTATCCAAAGAGTTTGAACCATCATTGGGAATTAAACCATGTAAGCTAAGAAAGAAGTATATTATAGAGCTAGCTAATGGAAAGAAAATAGAATCCAATGAAGTAATTAGAAATTGCACGATACAACTTAACAACCATTCCTTTAGTATTGACTTATTACCTGTCGATCTGGGAAGTTTCGACGTGGTTATTGGAATGGATGGCTCTCTCGAAATCATGCTGAAATAGTATGTTTCGAGAAAATCATCCGATTGCCAACTCCTAGTGGAGAACTCCTAATCGTACAAGGAGAAAAGGGAAAACCCTCATTCAAAATATAAGTGTCATGAAAACTTATGGATACCTGAATGAAGGATATCCCGCCTTTCTGGTAAAAGCCATCGACACTAAAAATGAGGAGCGAAGAATCGAAGATATTCCCATTGTACGAGAATACCCAGAGGTATTTCCCGAAGATTTGCCAGGGTTACCTCCACAAAGACAGATCAAATTCCAAATTGATTTGATACCCGGAGCTGCACCAGTAGCACGATCACCGTATCGACTAGCACCCTCTGAAATGCAGGAGTTGTCAAAACAACTGCAAGAATTATTAGAAAAAGGGTTCATTCGACCAAGCTTTTCTCCATGGGGAGCACCGGTGCTATTCGTCAAAAAGAAAGACGGATCATTCAGAATGTGTATCGATTATCGAGAATTAAACAAACTCACCATTAAAAATCGATACCCACTACCAAGAATTGATGATTTGTTCGATCAATTGCAAGGATCCAGCTACTACTCAAAGATAGATTTACGATCTGGATATCACCAACTGTTGATAGCAGAAGAGGATGTTCCAAAAACGGCTTTTAGAACACGTTACGGTCATTATGAATTTCTAGTAATGCCGTTTGGATTAACCAACGCACCTGCCATATTCATGGATCTTATGAATAGGGTTTGTAAACCCTACTTGGACAAGTTTGTGATAGTATTCATTGATGATATTTTGATATACTCACAATCCAAGGAAGAACATGAGCAACATCTCAGGCTAATCCTAAACGTGTTAAAGAAAGAAAAGTTGTACGCAAAATTCTCAAAATGTGAATTTTGGCTTCGAGAAGTTCGATTTCTTGGACACGTTATTAACGAAAAGGGTATCCACGTGGATCCAACCAAGATTGAAGCAATTAAGAACTGGGAAGCCCCCAAATCTCCAACGGAAGTTCGACAATTCTTAGGGTTAGCTGGTTACTACCGCAGGTTTATAGAAAACTTTTCGAAGATAGCCCAACCCTTGACCCTATTGACTCGCAAGGATAAGAACTACATGTGGGGCGAAGATCAAGAAAGAGCTTTTCAATTATTAAAGCAGAAGTTGTGTAGTGCACCCATACTGTCTCTACCAGATGGAACAGAGGGATTTGTAGTGTATTGTGATACCTCACGACTAGGTCTTTGATGTGTATTGATGCAGAAAGATAAGTCATCGCTTATGCATCAAGACAATTAAAAGTGCATGAAAAGAATTACACCACTCATGACCTAGAATTAGGAGCTGTTGTTTTTGCTCTTAAAATATGGAGACATTATTTGTATGGAACCAAATGTGTCATATATACGGATCATAAGAGTCTGCAACATATTTTTAATCAAAAGGATTTAAATATGAGGCAGCGCCGTTGGGTGGAGCTGTTAAATGATTATGACTGCGATATCCGATATCACCCAGGCAAGGCAAATGTTGTGGCAGATGCACTTAGTAGGAAAGAAAGGGAAAAGCCGCTACGAGTGCGAGCGTTGAAGCTTACCATATACTCGAACCTTACTAACCAGATTCGCAATGCTCAACTCGAAGCATTGAAAGATGAAAACCTAGAAAGTGAAGGTCTGCGAGGAATGGCCAAGGAATTAACAACAGATTCTGATAAAATGATACGTTTTGCCAACAGAATATGGGTTCCTAAGCATGGAGAGTTACGCAAAGTAATTCTTGATGAGGCACACAAATCAAGGTATTCGATTCACCCAGGAAGCGACAAAATGTATCATGATGTGAAGGAATTTTTCTGGTGGCCTAACATGAAGGGAGACATAGCTTCATATGTTAACCAATGCATGACTTGCTCCAAGGTAAAGGCAGAATACCAGAAACCATCGGGACTTCTACAACAGCCGGAAATTCCGAAATGGAAATGGAAATGCATTGCCATGGATTTTGTGACAAAATTACCTAGGACAACAAGTGGTTACGATACCATTTGGGTAATTGTTGATCGATTAACAAAATCTGCACATTTCCTACCGATGAAGGAGACCTACAGTATGAGCAAATTGGCGAGTTTATACATCAAAGAAGTAGTGTCACGCCACGGTGTACCAGTTTCAATCATATCAGATAGAGATAGTCGATTCACCTCTAGATTTTGGCAAACCTTACAAGAAGCCATGGGTACCCGATTAGATATGAGCACGGCCTATCACCCACAAACAGACGGACAGAGCGAAAGAACTATTCAGACTTTGGAAGATTTATTGAGAGCTTGTGTGATCGATTTTGGTGGAAATTGGGATACTCATCTACCATTAGCTGAGTTTTCCTATAATAATAGTTATCACACCAGCATCAAGGCCGCTCCTTTGAAGCACTGTACGGAAGGAAGTGCCGATCGCCGTTATGTTGGGCCGACATTGGAGAAAGACAATTAACAGGACCAGAAATTATTCAAGAAACAACAGATAAGATTGTTCAGATCCGAAAAAGGCTAGAAATTGCTAATAGTCGGCAAAAGAGTTATGCAGAAACCGGAGAAAGCCATTAGAATTCATGGTCGGCGATAGAGTGTTCTTGAAGGTATCTCCATGGAAGGGAATTATGAGATTTGGTAAAAGAGGGAAGCTGAGTCCACGATTCATAGGACCCTTTGAAATCCTGGAACGGATTGGGAAGGTTGCATACCGACTCAGATTACCAGAGGAACTTGGTAATGTGCACAATGTATTTCACGTATCTAATTTAAGGAAATGCATGACAGATGAATCTCTAGTTATCCCTCCAGATGAAGTAAGTATCAACGACAAACTCCAATTCATCGAAGAGCCAATAGAGGTCTTAGATTGGAAAACTCAGAAACTCAGGCGGAAACAAATCAAGCTAGTTAAAGTTCGATGGAACTCTAGAAGAGGACCTGAATTTACTTGGGAACGCCAAGATGAAATGCAACAAAAGTACCCACACCTGTTCAAAACCGGATTTGACTCAGGTCCAACAGCGTAAATTTCGGGACGAAATTTCTTAAACGAGGGGAGACTGTGACACCCGGTCAAATCAGGTCAACTCTCGAAACCATCCGCAATAATTAATTTATGATTATTTAACGTTTAAGTCTAATTAAACAAAACCCTGCATTAATGTTTAGCAAACATTGTAAACGTTTAACAATTTCTTGAATAACTATAATAATAATAATATCAACAACAACAACAACAACAACAACAATAATAATAATAATAATAATAATAATAATAATAATAATAATAATAATAATAATAATAATAATAATAATAATAATAATAATAACAATATCCAAGATTGATTTCTAAGTCGTGCATGCAAGAAAACACATTCATTTGAAAGTGTTTAAAAATCATCCTCACACACACACAACTCTTCCACTACCTCTTCCATTTTCACACACAAACACACCCACCACCACCACCTCCCATCGGCCGCCACTTCCCCCTCCCCCTTCGCCGGCCACCGCACCACCACTTGTCGCCGTCACCATCACCACCGACCGCCACGACCACCACCCCCCACACCCGACATCATCTACCACCGGCACCACCACTCACACCCGACATCACCTCCCACCGCGACCGTCACCCACACCCGACATCACTCCTCCGCCGCGACCACCATCACCACCGCGACTACCACCTTCACCCGAAACCGCCACCACCACTGTCACCTTCACCCGAAACCGCCATCACCACCGTCACCTTCACCCGAAACCACCACCACCACCGTCACCTTCACCCGAAACCTCCACCATCACCGTCACCCGACACCATCGTGAATCCCCTTCCCCCTCTTCCTTTCACCTTCGGCTAACACCAACAAATAACCACCTTCACTTGCATTTACCTTAAAGCACCCTAGTTGGAACTTAGTTTAGAACCCGAAGTTTCATCAAGGAATCGAGGATCAAGCTTGCATTGTGTTAAGGATTCCATCTAGTGTCACCAAAGGTATATTAGATTAGACAATGTATATATGTTCATGCATGGATGATCAAGATAAGGATCTTGATGAACCCTAGTTCACCCATTTAGGTATTGTATGAAATGGTTGTTTTAATGATTTTGTATGCAAAATGGCTTATGTAATAGTTTGATAAATCTGAAAATAGATTGTTAATGGATGATTAGTGGATGAGATCATGTTACATTAAGGATCTAGATGGTAAAAATGTATGTATGTATGTATATATCATGTATGTAAGTAGGTAAGATCATGTGGATGGAAAGAATGATGAAGTTTGGTCTTGATAAGAACATTAGGAAGGTTTATTGGATGATAGATTATTACTAATATGATAATTTAGAATAATAAGTAGGTTAAAGATTTTGGGTGACTATGATAAGAAAAATAGTTAAATATGACTAATTTAAAGTAAAAGGAATTTTGAACACAATTAAAGGACTCTCCTAGATAAAAGCCAACTAAAGGACTTTGAGACTAAGATTTATGGTTAAGATCAAACAAATGACCAAGGAGACACCACGACTAACAAACCCGATTAGGACGACGGTTGAAACATCGAAAACATACCAGACTAAGAATGAAACATACCTCGGACAAGCTACGACAAATAAAAGAAAATATACGTATATACTTTAGACGACTAATTAATAAGCTATATAATAATAAGATAATAGATGTATTAATAATCAAATAATATTAAAAAGAGTTATTTTATAAAAAGATATAATGAGGAAACTACTTCTTGAATTCTACATGAACTCAGGTAAAAGAAAGCCCGATCAGATAATCATTTTTAGGGATGATGACCCATAGTGGAGATGATCGACTCCCTGTTAAGAAGGTTTTAGACTGCCAAGATGATGGTATAATAGGACTTTTGACACAAAGTTTATTAGTAACAAGTTATTAATCGAGACTTTAATAAAGACTAATATATAAAAGATAAGAATAGAAAATTTGTAGCTTATAGCACAAGACTCATAGTAAGGACATAAGATATGTAACCTTAATAAGAAAAGAATTATTTCTATTTACAAAAATATATATTTTTTTAAATAAAAACATGCCATTTTAAAAACAATCAAATAGAATGGGTGAAATGCATTCGTAAGCATTAATTATCATATATTAATCGTAATGCTTATGATTAGGGTTTACTATTGAAAAGCATTGCACATTGGTTCATTCCGAAAATCACACTCAAGGTGAGTCCTTCGGCCCATTTTTAAATGTTAATTTAATTGTTTTGGGGGAAAAGCATGAAACGATTCTTTAAAGAGTATGATGAGTTAAACGGGATAATATATATTATGAGGGTATAAGTTTGGATCAGTAGTATGGATCTATATACTATTGAGTCCTAAATCCCCTTATAATCATTAACCTCAGGGGTGAGGCCACAGAATATATTGGTAGATCTATCGGGTTAGAATGGCCTACTCTCGCGACCAGTCGCGCTGGTCAGGTTTAGGCGAGGGAGTTTATATGTCTGGATAGTTGTGGGGCAACGACGTGTTTCTTGGTTTGATTATGGGCTTATGACCTAAATAACATAGTACCTAGCTAGTCTATGTGGATTACATTATGCCTTGTTTCATCATATGATTTTTAAAAGGAAGGAATGTTTGTGAAATTACAAAACCCGAACGCTCACCAACTTTATGTTGACTCTATTACCCTTCATGCTTTTCAGGGTTGTAGGTGAGCTCTATATGGATTCCCGGAACTTTGTCTTCGGAGGGTCAAACGTTATAAATGTTTTTAAATAAAACTAAGTTTGTGTAATAAAAGTTGTATTCGTTACTACTAAAACGTTTAATGTTGATTAACCAAGTACTTGTTGATGTGACTTATGGTTTCAATGACTAACAACATTTTTAGAATACGTTTGACAATAAAAGTTGGGACAACTCCAACTTCCGTTACCACCACGTCACGCGACCTTCCGCTGCGGTTTTCAGGGTGTGACATATATATATACGTATATATATACGTATATACGTATATATATATACATACATATATATATACGTATATTCGTATATATATACGTATATATATACGTATATACGTATATATATAGGTATATAGAGAGAGAGATCTAGAATAGACGGAGAGAGATGAGAGATATAGATATCGAAGATCTACGTATAAGTAATGAAGAGGATAGAACGGAGAGAGGATAGACGAGAGAGTAGATAGAGAGACGGAGAGAGATAGAGATAGTATACGGAGAGATAGACGGTAGAGAACGGAGAGAGAGACGGAGAGAGGACGGGGAGAGAGAGAGGAGATATGAGAGAGGAGAAGATGATAGAGATATAGAGAGAGAGAGAGAGACGGGGGAGAGAGAGAGAGAGAGAGAGAGAAGAGAGAGAGAGAGAGAGAGATATAGATAGAGATACGGAGAGAGAGAGAGAGACGTGAGAAGAGAGAGAGAGAGGAGAGAGAGAGAGAGAGACGGGGAGAGCGAGGAGATAGATAGAGAGAGATACGGTGGAGAGAGAGAGAGTATGAGAGATGAGGAGATAAGAGAGAGAGAGAGAGAGAGAGATAGAGAGAGAGAGATAGAGAGATAAGAGAGATAGATAGATATAGAGATAGAGATAGACACGGATATATAGATAGATATAGAGAGAGAGAGAGATATAGAGAGAGAGACGGACAAAGGAGATAGATATAGACGTGTAGATATAAGAGTAGAGATATAGATATAGATATAGATATACGGAGAGAGGAGAGATAGACGGGGAGAGAGAGAGAGAGACGGAGAGAGACGGTAGTATAGATATATACGATAGATATATTATAAGTAGAGATAGATATATATAGATGATATATATAATACGTATATATATATATATTATATTATGATAGATATATATATATATATATATACGTATATATATAGGGTATATATACGTATATATATAGACGTATATATAGATAGTATAGATAGACGTAAGAGAGAGGTGTGTGATATATACGTATAGATATATACGTATATATATATACGGATAGAGATACGTATAGAGAGACGGATAGATATATACGTAGATTATATATCGGAGATAACGGAGATATTATAGGCTAGAGAGATACGAGAGATATACATACGTAGATAGATACGTAGAGAGAGACGGAGAGGAGACGGATGAGATATGAGATATAGAGATATAGATAGAGTATATAGACGAGATACGTATATATATAGATATATATAGATAGATTAGATATATGATATATCTATATATAGATATATATAATATATATATATATATACGTATATATATATATACGTATAGATATACGTATATATATACGTATATATATATACGTATATATATACGTATATTATACGTATATATATACGTATATATATACGTATATATATATACGTATATATATACGTATATATACGTATATATATACGTATATATATACGTATATATATACGTATATATATACGTATATATATATAATATATACGTATATATATACGTATATATACACGTATATATATACGTATATATACGTATATATATACGTATATATATAGTATATATATATACGTATATATATACGTATATATACGTATATATATACGTATATATATACGTATATTATACGTATATATATACGTATATATATACGTATATATAGAGTATATCTATACGTATATATATACGTATATCTATACGTATATATATACGTATATAGATACGTAGAGAGATACGTATATAACGTAGTATATAGATATACGGATAGAGATAAGATAGATAGATATATAGAGAGATTAGAAGAGGATATATAACGTAGTATCTATATCTAGACGGATAGCGATATATATAGAGATAGAGAGAGAGAGAGATAAGATGAGAGAGAGAGAGAGAGAGAGAGAGAGAGACAGATGAGACAGACGGAGAGAGAGAGAGAAGGAGAGAGAGAGACGGAGAGAGATATAGAGAGAGAGATAGAGAGAGAGAGAGAGAGAGAGATAGAGAGAGAGAGAAGGAGATAGAGATAGAGATAGAGATATATAGATATAGAATATAGATAGGAGACGGATATATAGATATACGTATAGGAGATATGTATACGGATATACTATAGAGATATATATATAAATATATACCTACATATATATATATGTATAGATATATAGACATATATATATATATACAGACATAGATATATATATAGAGATATATATATATCTAGATATATATATATATATATATATATCTATATATATATAATATATATATGTGTGTGTGTGTGGTGTGTGTGTGTGTGTGTGTATGTATGTATGTATATGTATGTATGTATGTGTATGTATGAATATGTATATATATAAAGAGAGTGTGTTAGGATGTAAAGGTTAAATCATTAAAAGTGTATAAAAAGGATTTTAAAACACTTATATTGGCTCAAACGAACTCTAATAACTCATTCTAGCGTTGTTGGAACCATCTCGTTGAAGTCTCTACTCTTAGCTTTTAGGGTAGCGTTTAGTTTTTAGATTTTAAAGTTTTATTGTTAGTCTAAGGGTTTAGTTTTTGAATTTTAGTTTTTTTCTTTTGTAGGGATAGGGGTTAGTTAGGTTTTTGAGGGCTGGGGATATTTTAGTTTTTTGAGGGTGGGTTGGGGGTTAGGGTGTGGAGTTAGATTTTTTAGGGTGAGGGTGGGTTTGACTGGTTCAAACACTATTATAATGACTTAAATTAGAGTTTATTTGGTTATTAGTATTTTAAAATTCTTTTTAGGATTTTTCCCCTTCTAGCCTAATCCTCCTCCATTTTAGTTGAAAAACTCATTATTGTCACCACCCGGATCATCATCGGAGGGTTTGGTGGTTCATCCACCATTGAAGAGTCTCGTATTCAAAATCATGTGTTTTTTTTCTAGCTTAAGCTCTCTTTCTATCCATGTATTTCTACCTCTAAACCATAAGCTATCTAAACATGATAGATATTAACATTTCCCCTTTAAAGCATGTTCGTTTTTTAATTTAACCAGTTTACACAATTCACATATTTTTCCCCATATATGAAACAAGGAAAACAAATCTAACATATAGTTATTATCATTTATACCATCAAGAAACACATGAAAATTTAATTTCAAACTCACGCTCTTTAAATTCATCAAATGTATATAATAGATACAAGTGTGTTCTCAATGAATAAATATATAATTAGCATAACGAGTATAAGAAGAAAAGATAAACTTTTTGAAAATTGAGTTTCTTACAAAAACTAATTTTTCTTAACCATATATATGTAATTGCAATTGATATATTTTTAATATTTGGTTGTGTTCTACTATGTGAGAGTTTTATAATAAACTAAACTGTGTCAAAAATGAGAAAAAAGGTACTTTTATTTATTTTAATTGAAAAACTCACTTTTTTATTTATTTGCTTTATGTTCTACTATGTGTTGTATCATATAGTTTCCTATATATAGAAAAACTATCTTTAGTTAATTTAATTGAAAATTTCAATGGTTCCCCTACATAAACAATAAAATACCACAACGAGATAACCCGTTTCAATCAATAGTTTTGATAACTTTACATCCAAGAACAGAAAAGAAGATATCTAGATATGCATACGATACTTTGTAAATGAACAATAATTAATGTTATTAAAAACTGGAAACTCCACAATTAGGTAGGCTAAATGAAGCCTTTCCGGATCTCTTCAACCTTGAAAAAAAAAAGACTGTTGGGTTAAAGATAGGGTGGGGAGATCAAGTGGTATAAATCAGATAAATTGGGTATGGAAGAATAATTCGAGGGCAACAGTGGAGATGGAACTATTAGTAGAATTAGAAGGGATCATGAGAAACATTAATTTAAATGTAGATGCAGACAAATGGGTTTGGGAGTTGGACAAAACTGGTGATTTCTCAACAAGCTCAATAAGAAAATTGGTTGAAAAGAGAATACTCCCCTATGACCAGGAGAGTTTCGATTGGATCCATCTCATACCATTAAAAGTCAATATAATGTGTTGGAGATCCTTCAAAGATAGAATCCCGGTAAAGCAGGCACTAATCAAGCGTTGGGTGGTGGTTCAACCTTCATGTCCGATGTGTGGATGGTTGTCGGAAACTGTGAATCACTTCTTCATGCATTGTCCATTGGCGATTGCGATATGGGAGGCGGTTAGGCATTGGTGTCGGCTCCCGCCTTTTCAATCGAACACTTTATCAAGCCTAATCAAGGAAGTTGGCGACTGGATGCTACATGGGCGGCTCAAAGGAATTGTGAAGGCAATAATTTTATGTCACTATTGTTAGGGACCGTGTACAGACGGAGTACTAACTGATTCTGCGTTTATACTGGATCAAATAGTGCGGAATCCTATTAGATTGGCGATCCAATCAGTGAGAACGAGAACCCGATCGATATAAGATTGACTAAACGTTAAGAACGAGTAGGAATCGATCAGGAACGAACTATGAACTTGGACAAGCTGTTTGGGACGTTCTGGACGGCTAGGGTTTATATGTATTCGCAATATCTCTTCAAGTGTTTCGAATTCTTCTATTTTTCCACGAATTAAGTGGTATTTATAGGTTTGTAGTTTTCATTCGTACGACTGAACCATTAGCATGGTTTAGTCGTACGACTGAATCATGCGATTGAGTCATGCGCATGAATGAAGGTTCAGTCGTGCGACTGAGTCAATCTTATGTCTCAATCATACGACTGATCCAGTCTCCTGGTTCAGTCGTGCGACTGGTCCATAAGCATGATGTATTCATGCTTATATGGTCCATAAGTATGATCCATTAGCATGAATACTCATCCGACTAGGTTGAACACATTTCTCAATCATTATTGACTTAGAATTGTGTACAAAAACCTCAAACCTATATAAGAAGTTCATACATATGAATCAAAGATAAATAAACATCAAATCATATATCATATTTCATTGCTTGGTCAAATTACACATATGTAAGACATGAAAGACTTTTACATTTAAGCACATAAACGAGGAACACATGTATCTACAAACTCCCCCTTGGACCTAGTTTACCATATCGTCTAACATTATTTGCATGTTCTTGGAACTTCTTGTACTTCTCTTCTCTTGTGACTCCTGCATGTATATCAAATGAAAAACAGAGTCGTATGACGTGTTGGAATTGAAGAGCTTGTACAATGCCTTGCGTGTCATAGAACAGTGGCCACCTGTATAAAGTATAGACATCTTCAGCAGACAAGTTAGTGAGCCACATTGGGTCAAATACCCTGATAGTCTCTATCTTACATCATTGTTCAAAACTATGACCGCTTCCCATGTCCTCCAGTCATAATACCACCATTTGAAGTGGGGAGCGAAGTCCTGAGGCATTCCCCGTAAGGGAATCTTGGACATTGTGTGCGGGGGATTCCACTTCAGCACCACCTTCGGTCTTCTAGAAATAGGATCAACTTCAGACTTATGAATGAACCTCTTCGGTTGTTGAAGTCTGAAGTTTACCCACCTGGTGTGGTATTCCTTCTTTAATGCAGCCTCGAACCATCGTGACATCTTCCTCCGATTAGCATACAGAAGATCTAAACATGCCAGATGGTTGAGCTCAAAACCAGGAAGAGTCTTCAGATCATGAGGATATCTGAAGTACTCGATTCCTTTCTCTCTCTTAACACCATAAACATCCAAATCTTCAAAATATGCCCACGCTATAATCTTGCTTGACACTTTCTGATGTCTTTTGACTCTGTAAAGTTTGGTGTAGGCATTCTGCTTTGGAGGTGCGCGCTGGGCTTTCATTTCAGCAAAGCAAGCGGCCCATTCAGCTGTCTTGAGATCAACATTAGCATCTGAAGCTTGGGCTTTACTTTCATTCTTTTCTTTCTCTTTCTCTATCTCTTCCAACTTATCAAAAGTAGCACTGTCGAAAGTATCACCCAAGTTGGGGATAACGTTTCCTTCAAGGTCAGTGTACTCTGGATAATGCTCAGCTGTAACATCCTCAATCTTAATCTCATCAACATCCTATAGCTCCTCATCACTCAGTACATCTACTTCTGGAGCATCTTTGACAATTTCATCAGGATTGAGTCTGAACATCTCAGCTAGCTGGTCATTGGTCAGATCATGAATGATTTCTCATTCTTCGGGAGTATAGCTCACTGACCTTCTAACGATCCCTTGCAAGTCAAGAATCATAGTAAGTTGAGTCTTAAGTTGCTGAAGGGGGGCGACATCATATTCATCTGTCTGTTGACCTTCATCTATTTGATTAAACATTCAACAACACACATAAATCATTAGATAAGACATTTAAAACATACTTAATCATTAATTACATTAATGTAATACACATTTCAAGTACAAAAGATTCAAATACATAAACATCTAATCATTACTTTTGTCTTGATCAGTAGTCTCTTCAGCTTGAGGAGCTGAGGATGAGGCTCCTTGATCTTGAATTCTGTTTGTACGCCTCTCTCTCGCAGATGGATTTGAGGCTGACGTAGAGGCATCACCTTCTTGATCATCTTCGTCATTATCATCACCATCTTTTCCTTTTCCACTTTATTTCTCTACATCGTCATCATCATCATCTTCCTCAGATTCATCTTCATCCACATCATCATCATCCTCATCATCTCCACCATCATCACCATCACCTTTGATCTTTAGGGGCTCTCCCTTAGATCCTTTCAGCCTAAGCATTATCTTCTTGTTCTTCTTCTCCAATCCTTCAATCCTTTTCACTGATGATATCACCAACTTGTTTTGACTCTGTAGTGCTTGGTGAGCTCGGCCTAAAGCTCTCTCATACTGAGCATTCTTCTCTGTCAGCTGAACGATTTGCTTGCCTTGGGCGTTGTTGACCGCTATCAGCTAGTTAATTTGATTTGCTCTCATGTGATATGTAGCTAACAGCTTTAGCACCAACCTGTTGAGGTTTGCCAGCTGTTCCTCTGACCCAACAGAGGGTAGAGTGTAGTCATGTGTCATTTAGGATTGGGTGGATGTACCGGCTTGGTGAGTGGTGGTTGTGGTGGTGGATGTGGTGAAGATGGGAGGAGGGATGGGAATGGATTGTGGAGGAGTAGGTGTATGAGTGGTGGATGGAGCTGTGGCTGTGGTGGTGGGTGTGGTAGTGGTGGTGGGAGCTGTGGTAGTGGTGGTGGCCGTGACAGTGGTAGTGGCTATGGCAGAATATGTAATCACTGTAAACCTTGGCCTCTTACCCTTTTTACCATGAGGGTGAGCCATTCTCTTCTTCCTGGAGCCCTTTGCAATAGGCGCTCCCCCTTGGCCGCTGGGCTGGTTAGGGGTGTAAGTAGGATCAGTAACATCAGCAGCTGCACCCCTTGACTTAGCCTAGAATCCGCCAACCGCCTCGATCCCTCTATCTGTGGCCACAACCCGGCTCCCGACAGTCCTCACTAATGGCTCATCATCTGACTCCTCATCCTCATTGACCAAGAAGTCTTGGTGCAAGGCAGCCTTTTCAGTTCCACCAGGTGCCTCACCACCTTGACCTTGATCATCATCGTCGTCTTCGTCTATGGGTGCCATGATGGGTTCGACGTCGGAGTCACTGTCATCGTGACGCCACTTCTTACGAGATGGCGCCACGTACTCCTCGTTTGCCAAGTGTCCAAACAGTCTCCTCATCGGGGGCTTTACTTGCTTCCCCCGGTAGACCTTCATCCGACCCAGTGTCATATCATCCATAATCTCTAAAACAACCGCATCCTCCCTCTCTTTAGGCAGTGAAGGGAGCTTCTGATCAATGATCATCTGTAGAAATCTTGGATACATGAAAAACCCCTCCTTCCCCTTTGCCTCTATGTTCTCGACCTTGTATAAAAATAACATCTGGGAGAAACTGAACGGGTGGTTTAGCACCAGAGCAACATATGCATTCTGGATTTGATCTGACATCTCGTCAAATCCTCCTCTCCTCGACGCAATGCACTTGAGGATGACGTGAGCTAAGTACTTAAACTGGGGGCACAGGTTGCTTTTATTGAGCACACCAGCATTGATGTTCCCAGTGTACTTCATCCACAGAAAGCAGCCCCTAACTGTCAGAGGGTGTAGCTTGGTCGGGTGGTCACCATCTTCTTTAGATCCAGGACTTGCCTAAGATCGGCTGCAGTAATACTCATCTCCTGTTCGAAGATCGAGCTCCGAATGCTATAGGGCTCAGTGGACCTATCAACAGTAGCCCCTTCCCAAAAGGTCTGCTGGAGTGATCTGTATGGAGTGCACAGTGTAGATATAGCCTTGAAGATCCTCGATCTCCTGAGAAAGGCAATGATCCCCGCAAACTCAGAAGCATTCCGAGTGGTAGCATCTAAGTAGCACAGATGTTGTGCTTGGGGCTCATGAACCATCTATCAGCCATGTTGCTGTAACACAAGAAACATATACATTAGATTAGTGCATAACAGAAGACAGTAGGAACTTAAACTGTTTTGATCAAACTGGCTCAGTCGTGCGACTGAACCATACGACTGAGTTTTAGTCATACGATTGAGTTCAGTCGTGCTATTGAGCCTGCGACTGAGCTTAGTCGTATGCTATACCATGCGGTTGAATCAGTCGTGCGACTGAAACCATACGCATGATTCATACATGCGATTGAATCGTGCGTTTGGCTCAATCGTGCGACTGAAGTTCATTAGCATGTCCATTCGCATCCTACTCTGTTATACTCTAGATTTGAATCTTTGTCACAATGTTATATTAGACTTCGTGTTTAGACTCATTTGTACCGCAGAGACTTTAAATAACACTTAATGTCCTTTACATCAACTTTAATGTCCATTTAAGTGGTTTATTTTTAGGGTTTAGTCTCGGTTCTAGGTTTTAGCATAATTAGTCCTTAAAGATGCAATTAAGAGGTTCATTTGGATCGATTTCAGTCGCCCAGTACCTATAGATGAGTAGAACACACGTTAGAATCAAGAATTAGGAATCACAACAGGAGAAATTTTGGCAGAGTGTGTGTGCGGATGAGCGATGTCAGAGAACTTTGAAGGGTGGAAAGGGTTACGACCCCTTTATTTATACTATTTTAAATTTCAGTCGTGCGACTGGACCCATACACATGCTTCATTCGTGCGACTGGGTTTCAGTCGTGCGACTGGCTCATACTCCTTCATCCATTCGTACGATTGGTTCATTCTGGTGATCCAATCGTATGGATGTCCCATACTCATGGTCGAATCGTATGATTGCCCCATACTCATGGTCCAATCGTGCGATTAGCTCATACTTATGGTCCAATCGTGCAAGTGGCTCATACTTGTGGTTCAATCGTGCGATTGGCTCATACTTATGAGTTTGACATCATACACTTTCACACACTTAAAGTTTTACCTTTTGATATAACATTATGAACACCAATCATCTCAGACATGACCCTTTTTACATTTAAAACCATTTGATCACCTCAGACGTGATCCTTTTAATTTAGACCGATTGGTCACCTCAGACATGACCTCTTTTAGTGAGTGATTCATAGGTTTCATCTAGTTGTATAGTCCGACTTTTACCTAACAAAAGACTAGAAAAATAGAAAAACAACTTGAAATTATAAACAAAACAAGACATATTTTTGGGTTTTTTGATTAGAGATGGATTAAAATCTTTTAGAAAACCATCTAGCAGATTTTTCTTCCTGAACAGCACAGCTTCAAGTTAATTTGATCATTTCTGGAACGATTCATTATGGAATCATACAGGTATATCAGAATCATTTGGGGCATTTTAATAAAACATTTTGATGCTAGATTCTTCTTTTGACCGAGAGTCAATAGGAATTTTAGGAAATCATACTAGAGCTATAAGATGCACACAATGATTTTGACTGTCAAGAATTGCAGCCACGATGATTGTTAGTATATTTGTCCTCTTAAATCCATACACTGATTTTTGACTCACATTGGTGATGAGTTAGGTTTGATTGTTTCAAAAAGCTTTTGCGGATCCCACACTTATATGGTAATCAACATTCCTTAGGAGATTTTTTAGCGGTCTACGGGTATTTGACAAGAAGAAACTATTCTAAGAGCTTTCAAAGAGATGCCAAGCCTCAGGTCAGTGCCATCGCACAGCAGAGAGGCGCAAACAACAATGAATTCTAGAATATTTAGGTTATGCTTATTCTCAGGTCAGTGCCACTGCACAGCAGAGAGGCACATAACCTATCTTCTTGTTAGAGCATTTATTTTTCTTATTGCACATAACGCACCAACAACATATGTTATTAGCTTGATTGCATTTAGCATTTTTCCATGTGCTTTGCTCATTTTTATGGTCATCCGCACACATTTGTGGCGTTTATTTTGCTCGTCACCCCTTATTGGAAATACGTTGATTGTGTTAACCAGGGATAAGATGGGAACCCACAGCAAGTTGAACAACTTAGTTTGAATTTAAATCACCAATGAGGTCTACTCATCTATTGTGTTGAATCTATTGACACATCATATAATGGACTAGCAACCTCTAGATCTACTTTCTCTATGTTACCTCAGTAGCAGACTAGTTTTACTATCATTTTTCCTTTTATTTTGCTTAGAATTCTCAGACTTATACTTTGAATTTTGCATCTTAATCATTTAAGTGCTTTTGAGGTCCCAAACAATTTGTTCCCTGTGTACTATCATTTTTCATAAGCGTTGAATCAGAATCACAGATTTGATTTTATTTCTTTTAGCTAAGCTTCCCTCGTCCCTCGTTTTTTAAGTAATTAAATACTGCACGAATTAAATACTAAACTAAACTATTCACCCTCTAAAATTTTAAAACCGAAAATGATTTTGTGTTTTGGGATTTTAATAGACAGGAAAATAAAATAAATAAAAGAAAATAAAAAGAAACTAAAAAACTTGTCGGACTACGCACTTTCTTCTTCTAGAATCACATCACTTTTCTTTTTCACGCTATTAACCTTTAAAAGATATAAAAACCGCGGTTTATCAAATGCTTTTGTGCAGAGGTCGGCGCGTTGAAAATCTTTATTAATTTTAACAACATCGATTAATTGCTTTTCAAAACAGTCACGTATAAAGTGATATTTAATACCGATATGTTTAGTTTTAAGGTGTTGGATCGGATTTTTGGTGACAGCAATAGCAGCAGAATTATCAACAAAAATAGGGGTGTTAGAAAATTTCAAACCGTAGTCACGCATTTGCTGTTGAATCCAAACGATTTGTGAACATCAACTTGCAGCAGCAACATATTCAGCTTCACAAGTTGACAGAGCAACTGATGTCTGCTTCTTACACTGCTAGGTGACTAACCTTCTACCAAAGAACTGACATCCCGCAGATGTTGACTTGTAATTCATCTTGCAACCACCATAGTCCGAGTCACTATACACTGTAAGCTCAAAGTCATCATCTTGAGGATACCACAACCCGAGTGTTGGAGTACCCTTCAGATAACGAAAGATCTGTTTAACTCCGATGAGATGATTCACTTTTGGTTTTGCCTGATATCCGGAACAAAGACACGTTGCATAGATAATATCAGGACGAGAGGCTGTGAGGTACATTAGGGATCCGATCATTCCTTTGTACATTGTAGCATCAACCAGATCACCATTTTCATCGGGTGCCACATCATGGTTAGTGGCAAGTGGAGTTCCAACAACTGAAGTATTCTCCATGTCGAACCAACTGAGGATATCACCCACATATTTGGAGTGATGCATGAAGATTCCTTTTGGTGTCTAATCCACCTGTAATCCAAGGAAGAACTTCATCTCCCCCATAGCAATCATCTCAAACTCTACTTTCATTACAGATTGAAATTCTTTACATAATTCTTCATTCTTGGAACCAAATATTATGTCATCCACATATATCTGTACCAGCAGTAAATCACCATCTTTTTCTTTGATGAATAACGTACAGTCAATAACTCCTCTGCGAAAACCATGTTTCACTAGATGAGTTGAGAGTTTCTCATACCAGGCTCTAGGGGCTTGATGGAGCCCGTAGAGAGCCTTGTCCAGTTTGTAAACTCTATCCCGATGATAAGGATCCTCAAATCCTTCAGGTTGACTGACGTAGACTGTCTCACGGATTTCACCAGAAGGAATGCACTTTTTACATCTAGTTGATAGACTTTAATCTTCATGTTGGATGCATAGGCTAGAAAGATACGGATTGCTTCCATCTGAGCCACAGGTACAACACTTCATTGTAGTCAATGCCTTCGACTTGTCTGAACCCTTGAACCACAAGCCTAGCCTTGTTTCTGATTATGACTCCTTGGTCATCTTTCTTACACTTCAAGACCCATTTCGTGCCAATCACCTTAGCACCTTTTGTTCTGTCCACAAGGGTCCATACTCCTAACTTCTTGAACTGTAGGAGTTCTTCTTGCATTGCACTAACCCATGCCTCATCGTTTAGGGCTTCACTCACATATTTTGGCTCAAATTGAGACACAAAACATCGATATGCACCATCGTGAAGATATCCTTTTTCCATGACTGAGGCATAATCAGCCGAGTATAGCTGATTTCTTGTTTGAACTCCTGATCAAACATCTCCAATGACGTTGTCCAAGGGATGATAAACATTAATCCGGGATCCAGGAGTGGTGGGAACAACTACCTCTTTATCCAGATTGTGAAACCCAGGTTTAGTATCTGAAGCTGTTGGAGTATGAGGTTCCGAAGTGTTAGAGGCATCATGATGTGATGCTTGTGTACTTTCATTAGTAGGAACCTGTTCCTCTTGTTCCATATTTGCAGTCTCAACTGCTTCAACATTAGAAGATAAATCACTTACTTCAAGCTCTCCCCCTGAAGGGCTAGAAGTATCATCTAATGGAGCCGATGATGTCGAGTCTGGTAGTGGAGTGTTCAGAACATCATACATTATCCTCGCAGACAGTTCATCATCAGTGGGAGAAGGTAGTAGTTTGAAGGATTTAAAGAATCCCTCATAGTCGAAGAAGAAGGAGGATCCTTTTCCAGCAGGGGGGTGGTGTATCTTTGAACATCAACGTTGCACCACACTTCTACCTGACCCGTTGAGTTGTTATAAACTCTCTTGTCTGGTATGATGTATCCAAGAAAGATACCTTCTTCTGCCTTCTCACTAAATTTCCCTGTCTGATTTTTCTTCAACAGCATGCACAATGCGCCAAACGGTTCAAGATACTCCAGGTTGGGTTTACGCCGCTGGAGGAGTTCATAACATGTTTTTCCATGTCATTTGACCACTAAGACTCGATTGAGCGTGTAACAAGCATTAGCCACTGCCTCATTCCAAAATTGAATAGCCAGTTTCGAGTCAGCTAGCATTGTCCTGGCAGTCTCTATCAGGCTCCGATTTTTCCTTTCAGTAACACCATTCATCTGTGGAGTTTAGGCAGAGGTAAATTGATGAATGATTCCTTTCTCTCTACAGTATGCCTCCATCCACTGATTCTTGAACTCTGTGCCGTTTTCTGATCGAATCTGCCTTACTTTCAGCTTGTAGAGTGATTCCATAGTAGTAACTAGATGTTTGAATGATTCAAAAGTTTCTGATTTGACTTTCAGAAACATCACCTAAGAGAATCTTGAGTAATCATCCGTTACTACAAAGCAATAGAGATCTCCAGCAATGCTCAAGAGGAAGATCAATTGAATGAACTTTCTTTGCCTTGTGAGACTTCTTAAGTTGTTTCCCTTTCTTACATGCTACACAAAAATTTGGAAGTTAGAAGTTCTTGACAGTTACTCCATTCACTAAATCATTTTGAACTAAATGATTCATCTTCCTTGGATTAATGTGTCCCATTCTCCTATGCCAGGAGATTGAATCCCTCTCAGTTGCCTTTGACAAGAAGCATTGAATAGTGTGATCAATTGTGGAGGCATTTGATAGATTCAAGACATACATGTCGTTATATCTTGAAGCTGACATAATAACTTTATCCTTATCAATCACATAGTCCTTCTTCAACATATAGCACTTCTTGTTGTCAAATACAACTTTAAATCCTTTATCACAGATCTGGGACACTGAAAGTAAGTTGTTCTGTAGTTGTTGAACATAGTTGACCTTGTCAAACTTCACTTTCTCGTTTCCAACTATGCCTTGAGCGATGATGTAGCCTCCTTTATTTCCAGAAAATGAAACATGTCCCCCTTTAATTTGTCTGACCTTGAAAAGGAGAGACGAATTCCCTGTCATATGCCTGGACGCCCCACTATCAATAATCCAGGTGTTAGTAATAGCGCTGTAGCGGACACCCTGCACATTCAAAGAAACTTATTAGTTTTGATTTGGGACCCAAGCCTTAACTGCCTTGGGTGACCCGGAGGAATCACACATCATAAACTCAACCAATTGTCCTTTAGAGGATGAGGGCATATTTTTCTTCTTAATCTCCTCACTATCAAACACTATAGTTGATTTTTCTTTCCATAAGCCAGTTTTGTGTATGGCCTGTTTGTGATAAACAGACGACTGGCTTATTGTTTGAACTTTAGGTTCACTAATACTCTTAGGTGGAGTATTAGATCTCGATTTAGAAAAACTTTGTTTTGCATCAAAAAGTTCAATTTTCTTTTTGGGCGCCTGATAATAAGGACAATTAGGAGAAATATTTCCTCGTTTTCCACAATTGTAGCAAGATCTCCCTTCTACAAATTGAGGAAAATATTTATGTGGGTTTGAGTTTGGTAAAGGTGTGACCTTTCTCTGGTTGGGTTTTGTCACTTCTCTTTTAGATGTTTCAGCTTGTTTAACAAAATTAATTGTTTTGACATTTTGAACATCTTTAACTTTTGGTTTACTTGGACTTTGATGAATAACACGTTTATGGTTAACTGGTTTAGTCATTTTGGGTTCTGACATCAACATTTGTGACCCTGACCTTACATTAACCCTTTTAATTTCATCATACAAATTCTTAACTGGCATTTTTTCTTTTGATTTTAAGGTAGGCTCCTTCTGTTTAGTGATAGAGTTCACAGGTTTACTTGTAGAATCGGGATCACTAACCAGAGGAGTGGACACCATATGATTATTTACCGGGTTATTATTGATAGGTCTACATTTAGTATTCAAAAGAATCTCATATGGTGGTCGAACTACTTTGTAACCCAAACCTTCCCCATTATTTCGTTCTTTCACTAAGTTTTGAACTATGTGAGAAGAACTAGCCTAACTATGCAGTTTTTGTTTTAAAGAATTAACCTCGACTTCCAAAACTGCTTTTTCCTTTTTGGTTTATTCTATAGAATTTAAATAGAACTTTATATCAATTGATTGATTTAAGGCAACAACCTCGGTTTCCCTTAGTTGTTTCCCTAAAAGTTCTATCTTCTCTTAAAACTGCACTTATTTTGTTTTAATATACGATTAGCTTCAGTGCATAGTTGTAAATCGTTTACTAAGTTATCATTGTGTTCTAATAACCTAGCAAATTTCAAATCAATGCTTTCTCTAAATTTGTCACATTCATTACAAGCATGTTTTTCAAACAGTTGGTCTTTAGAACTTACCTGTGAGGAATCGATTGAATCAGCCATCAAAGCAGAGTTAGACTCTTCGGAGGCTGGAGATTCTGAACTAGTTGCTCTGAGCTCTTCCTCAATCAAGTGATTTACCAAGTTCGCAGCTTCTTCGGTATCCGACATCGCTTGCTCAACTGCACTCTTACCTTCACTAACAGACCCATCATCTACTACTTCGACAAAGGCAATATTTGATTCTCAAGGAGAAACAAATCAGAAGGACCAGTCTTGTCCTTCATCACCTTGAGCAGTTAGAGCCTTTGTCTCTTTGCTTGAAGAAGCAGTTCCAATCACGTCCTTGTCTTGACGGTTGAATGTGGGAAATGGGTTTCCATTTCCAGTTTTCTTGGGCTTTACACATTCACGTTTAAAGTGCCTCTTTTCACTACAGTTGAAGCATGTGACTTTGGTTTTGTCAAAACCAAACGTCATATTCTTAGTGGCTACTAGGTTCTGTCCCGTCTTCTTGACAAACTTTTTAGCTCTACTGACTGCACTTGCCAAGGCCCACATGATGTCCATTCTCTCTAGCTCATTCTCATCAACTTGCTCTTAATCGTCATCTGCAAAATAACAATTTCCAATCTTCCCGGCAACTAAACCATCATAGGATTGGACAACAGCTGCTAGAAGATCCATGTGCTCCTTTGCAACTTCCACTGTGATATTACCGAGATTCTCGGTCTTCAACTTTGTAGTGTTGGCTTCAGGCTCTATGTATTGGGTCCCTGATGACCCTGACGTTTCTGGTCCTGAAGGAGTGGTTTGGGAAGGAGCAGATGAACTAGCCACGAATGTTGTTTGTAATGGTGCTCCTGAAACAGCTGGAGACGAAACTGAGTTGTAAAGTGAAGGATTCTGAACATAGGATCCTTTCTTCGACTTGTATTTCTTCTCAGTTCTTCCTCTCTTAACTTCAAGATGAAGTCATTTATGTCTAATGTCGTAAGAATGTCATTCTGTCTCATATTAGACACAAATGAATCCCATTTCTCAGGCAAACCATCAGCAAAGCTTGAAACTTTATCTTCCATTGACGTAGTTACACCATGAGTGTGCAACTCACTCATTAGATGATAGAATCTGTCAATAATATCATCTAAGCTCTCATTCCCTATCGAAGAGAAATTATCAAACTCCTTGAGAGCTTTAGCCTTTAGTGCCTTTAACGTTGCATTTCCATCATATCTCTTCTTTAATGCCTCCCATAGCTTTTTAGCCTGCTTGTTCTCAGAGAACTGATGAAAAATGTCCTTCGGTATCGACTGAGTCAACAAGGCATAAACTCTCTTCTCAGCATTGTAGAGAATCTTCTAAGCTTCACTCATTCCTCCCAAGGTTAACTTGACTCCATTAGCACTAACTGGTACCGTATAACTTGTCTCAATGGATGTCCAAAGATTGGGATCAACTCCATTTAAGTAAATCTCAAACCACTGTTTCCACTGAGGATAATCATCTAACGTTATCAGCTTCGGCGGTTTATTGTGATTTCCTATCTCAGTTTCCAGAAGAAGTAGATTCTGGATGCGTGAGTCCTTTCCGGCAGTAAACGCAGCAAACTGATCTTCTATTTCTATAAACTTGGTACTTGGAGAACATGACAGTTTCAATCGTACGAATGGATAATGAGTATGGATCACTCGTGCGAATGAAGGGTGCGAATGAATCCAATCGTGCGATTGGATTCAGTCGTGCATATGAACAGGACGATTGGTATCAAACGACTGGAGTTGTTCAGTTGTGCGATTGAGGAATGCGACTGAGTTCAGTTGTGCAAATGGAGTATAGGGATTAGTTCAATAGTACGAATGAGCTATCGTGCGACTGAAGGCTGCTGTTTTTGCAAAATCGAAGATTTTGACACCTTGACACAAAATATGATTTTTCTAGGAACCCTAATCTGCCGTATAGCGAAAAAACGAAACTTTAATGCCAGAAAACGTCGAAAACACCTTTAGAAGCAAAGTGGTGACTCTTTTGATTAAAAAGTAGGTTTTTGACACCAAACCTAATTGAATAAAACGCAAAATCAAGAGCCAAAGCTCTGATACCACTTGTTAGGGACCGTGTACGGACGGAGTACTAACTGATTCTGCGTTTATACCGGATCAAATAGTGTGGAATCTTATTTGATTGGCGATCCAATCAGTGAGAACGATAACCCAATCGATATAAGATTGAACTAAACGTTAAGAACGAGTAGGAATCGATCAGGAATGAACTATGAACTTGGACAGGCTGTTTGGGACGTTCTGGATGGCTAGGGTTTATTTGTATTTGCAATATCTCTTCAAGTGTTTTGAATTCTTCTATTTTTCCGTGAATTAAGTGGTATTTATAGGTTTGTAGTTTTCATTCGTACGACTGAACCATTAGCATGGTTCAGTTGTGCGACTGAATCATGCGATTGAGTCGTACGCACGACTGAAGGTTCAGTCGTGCGACTGAGTCAATCTTATGTCTCAATCATACGACTGATCCAGTCTCTGGTTCAGTCGTGCGACTGGTCCATAAGCATGATGTATTCATGCGTATGGTCCATAAGTATGGTCCATTAGCATGAATACTCATCTGACTAGGGTGACCATATTTCTCAATCATTATTGACTTAGAATTGTGTACAACAACCTCAAACCTATATAAGAAGTTCATACATATGAATCAAAGATAAATAAACATCAAATCATATATCATATTTCATTGCTTCGTCAAATTACACTTATGTAAGACATGAAAGACTTTTACATTTAAGCACATAAACTAGGAACACATGTATCTACAACTATTTATTTTAATCTAGAGGAGTAGGAACAAAAAGCTTTTTGTAGGCATCAGTATGGAGACTGAAAAATTAATTGGTGAAGTCAAATTTATGTCTTTCTTATGGATAAGGAATAGGGGGAAGTTTGAAGATGTTAGCTGGGATTCTTGGTGTAAATTTCATTTATGATGTTTTCCTTTACCTTGTAATGCTCTAGTAACTTGCTAGCTTCTTGATAATATCGCTCCTTTTGCTGTTAAAAAAAGGTAGGCTTTAGTATTGTTCGGCGACACCTTCGAGAGAAGTATTTATCATTTATGGTTTTAGGCCTAATGAACGTTGGTATTAAAGATATAACATATATGCGAATTCTATATTTCTACATTTGTGGCGCTCATAAGCTCATATATAGGATCAAATTCTATCCACGTCACCAACATAAATATCATATGTTCTAGTGTGAACCTATCTTTGGGTTGGCTAAAAAGTGCAAGCTATATATCTATATAGGTAGATATAATAAATGTGGGTTTTACCTAAGAATTTTAGAAATGTTCGTGGAAAGAAATGAATAGTTGAAATAAACATTTATTATTTAATTTCAGTAAAATATTATTATATTTTTTTTAAAAATGAACAGTATATTATGTAAAATTTTATTGTTTTACCGTATAAATGTGTTGTTTTACCATTATAGCAAAAATTATGATGGTTTACCATTATTGTGAAGGGTCTTAGAAAAAGCCATCAATTTATTAAAAAACTGTAAAAATCACATTATAGGTAATAACGAAATTTATAAATAATTTATTTTTTTTAAATTTTCTTAGGAGTATGTGAGTAAATTATAAGCTCATGGTTTTAGGTAATTAATATAATACTAATTTCCAACTTGTTTCATGCATTGTAATTGTACTTTAGGCCTTAAAGGTTGTACCATATCCTTATATATTTAACAAATTAAATTTATATATCTTACTAATTATTAATTTATTTATGCATTATGGGTTGTAAGCTTTATTAGGTTGTACCCATTTTTGTTTTTTTTTTGTTTTGCTTTCTCCCTCTTAATCCCAACATGTCGTAACGTGCGCGTGTGTATAGTTCAATGTTTTTGCATTTATTTTTTCCCGTTTCACGGTCTTGTCATAATGCGCGAGTCTGACCAACTTAGTTATTATTTTTAACGTTTTACGTTTCATGTGTGCGGTTTAATGCTTTCACTCCAACTCCCCATTTGGTATTAATTTTCTTGTTTTTATGTCTTTTATAATATGAGTTTTTCTAGTGTTGATGGTCGTTGGTAGTGTAAAATTGATGCTACTTGAAATGGTTTTACGCCCCCATCGTAACACGAGAGCTTTAATACTACTTATATATTATTTAATTTAAATCCCCTTTAATCATGATGGAGAAAATATCGAGTTACATATACGTAACATTTGTGTTTACATATGTAGCTCACACTTACGCATGCGTAACCATTTGGTTTTCACAGTTTCGCATAACTTGTGGTTTTCTCATTGTGTTTATATATAGACACATGCATATTGTAAGATCCTATCCAAGGAGACCTCATAGTTAGCATAACATAAGCATGCATAATTTGAAAACTAAAATGTTATAGAACCCTCAGAGTGAAGAGTCATATAATCCATATAACTACTAAAACATTGATTTCAATAGTCTTAAATCAAAAAAGAATATAAATCCACTAGAAAATAGGATAGTTCCATATTCTACCCAAGAAAGCCAAAACTTTGAAATCAGTTACCTGAAATCAATCTAATATATATCTAAAAGTCACATATTATTCTCTCTACCCCCCCCCCCCTTCCCTAAATTTTTTTGAAGTCCATAGCTTTTTTATATGTTATTAATTTTTAAAATAACATTTATGCCATAAAATCAGGCATTTTTTATCTTTAACACAAGTATGATATTGCAACATATAGTTTCTTCTAAAAACACTTTTTAAAACCATTGAATAGATGTTATTTACATGACCTTTTACAATTGTTGTACATAGAGTTATAAAAACTGTATATGGGTTGGTGTGACTCATTGACAAAAGTGTATATAAAACGAGGCTTTGTGTAATAAATGAGTTATAAAAACCTTGAATAGAGTTTTAACACCATTATAACACTAAACACCTGAGGTATAAAAAACGAGGACAAACTAAATGCCATGCTAAATTTGATGACAAAATTGTGTTGGACCAAAAGAACCAATGAGCCTGATCAGAAAAACCTCTAAGTCCCACAGACATTACAACTGCTGAAGATAATCACATCAGCTGAAGACATCAGCTGATTACAAAGGTCTGAAGACAAAGTCTAAAAGCAAAGAACTGAAGACAAAGTCTGAAAGCAAAAAACTGAAAACAAAGTCTGAAGAAGAAGTGCTGAAGACAAAGACTGAAGACCAGAGTGACCAGCAGTTGTCACAACAGCTGAAATTGTTAACTTCAGTAGTTGTGATGGTTTTACTTTTCAGTACTTGTAACTTTATATTTCAGTAGTTTATTGTTTCAGTAGTTATTAGTCAGTAGTTTCATGTAATTGTACTTAGCATTCATTGAGATGTAATCAGTTGTTGAGAACATCTCAGTAGTTTGCATATTTCAGTTGTTTTGTTAATTTTGTTAGACGTCACATTCCTCTATATAAGGGATGTTGACCTAGTTGTATTTAAACCGAAGCATTACGCGTGAATGAAAACATCCCTTTAACAGAAATATTCTCTCTATAATTGTGATTGATTGTCTTGCTATTCATTACTTTCTTCTTGAATTCGATCTCATTTGTGATATTCCGCTGCATAATTCAAACCTAATTGATCCGATCCTATCAAATGGTATCAGAGCAGGTTAATCATTGATCGATCTAACAATTGATCATTGAAACTGTTCTTTTGATAGCAAAGGTTGATCAAATTAGTAGTTTTGCAAGAATTGATTATAGAGATTGATTTCTGTGCTTCCGGTTCATTAATTGTGATTCTAATTGTGTTTCTAAGTGTGTTGTTGAGTTTTCAAACTAGACCGATTTTAATCTCCATGACTTCAATTGAATTAGTGAAAATGACTACTTCAATGAATGATCCTCACAATACTGGCTCCTCAACTAAGCCTCCTATGCTTGTTAGGATGAGTATAACATATGGCAACGCCGAATGCTCCATCACCTGTCTGTTAACAGTTCAGGTTGTTGGAAGTCTGTGGTTCATGGACCATAGAAGCCTATGGTGAGTAATCCTGAAACCAAGGAGATGGTTCCTAAAAAGAAGGAACAGTATTCTGATTAGGATTTAAAACTGTTTGAGATTGATGCTAAAAGCCCATGGAATTCTTGCCATGGCACTGCCTAATGAAATCTATTCTGGGCTCATGCATCATGAAACTGCTTATGATCTCTGGGTTGCTCTAAAGGAACAATTGGAGGAACTGATGAGGTCTTAGCAAACAACAGAGAAATCCTTGCCCAGCAATATGAGACATTCTCTCATAGGAAGTGGTGAGACAATGACTCAACAGTTTGAGCGGTTTTCATGTTTAATTTCTGAGCTTAAATTGGTTCAACATGAATACACAAAAGCCAGATGAATAATAGATTCCTCAGATCCCTGCCTGAGAGATGGGACACTTACACCATTGTCCTACGCTCCAGTGCAAATCTGGATACTCTATCTCTCACCCAACTTCATGGGAAACTCTTAACATTTGAGAGAGAGATAGAACAGAAAAGGAAATTATCTTCATCTGGAAAGCTCACTGATGACTTTGTACCAGGTAATACTGCTCTGGTTGGTCATGAGTCTGAATATGCCTCATCTGAAAGTTCATATGATGAGCATATTGATTTCTCTTCAAACAGTGGAAATCATGATTTTGTTGGAGTTGAGGGAAACTCAAGTTTTAATGCTGATAATTTGTGTTTTATGATGGATGATTTGAAAGGAATTGCTGATGATGATCTTGAAGAGATGGATATTTTGAGCCAAATGACATTGATTAATATCAGATCTCAAAAGTTTTATAAGAGAACAGGTAGGAAATTACCTGGTCTCTCTTGCAAAACCAAGGTTGGTTTTGACAAGAGTAAGTTGAGATGTCACAAGTGCCACAGACTTGGACATTTTGCTAGAGAGTGTAGATCATCTGGATCTAACTCATCTGCACCCTTTGTGACTTTTCCAAGTAATAATTCTCAATCCAAAGGGCAACATTCTACCAGTTCTGATCATCATTCACAACATCAATCATCTCCTGCATACTTTGTCCCTCAAAGCCCCATGCCATATCCTTATCCATGTTTTTACATGCCTCAGTCTGGTCAAGTTTCAGTACCAATGGCTCAACAACCACATGCTCTACCTGATCCTCAGCCTTCTCAAACAAATCAGCAATCTCAACCTCAATCTCATCAGAGCTTTTTCACCCCTGAGGTTGTTGACTGGAGTAGCCTACCAGATGATGTCTCTGGTTATTCTGAGCAAATTGCTGGTGCTGGTCAACATGGTGGTGATAATACTTTTGGAAACCTTGCTTTAATGGCCCTGGAATCTACTGATGACAATCCTTCATCATCACAGGTACCATAGGTATCTTCTGAGGCTAAGGCCAAGATTTGTTCTGAATCATGCATAGCTGCTTTTGTTTCTATTAGGGAAGCAAATGTACCTTTAATTAATCAAAATCTTGACCTAGAAAAGGCAATTTCTAAAAGAAAATCTGAGTTTGAGTCTGTGTTCAAAGAGAAGGATGAAGAGATTTATAAGCTTAAATGTCAAATTACTGATGAAAAGGCTAAGGTAGAGGTCATTCTAGAAAATCACAAGAATCTCAAGGAAACACTTGCAGCTACCCAAGTTGATTGTGAACGATGGGTAACATCCTGCAAGGGGTTTGAAATGCTTCTCAGTAAGCAAACTGCTTCCAATGTGAAGTTTGGGATTGGGTATAATCATACCATACCTCCCATAGATTTTACTCCTAAGTCAGAAGTACAATCTGAGGTTGAGTGTCATTCCCAAACCACATCATCAGGTGTTTCATCCTCTATTGAAAATTCAAAATCTGAGGATGAAGATAGTGTGAGTATCTCAGTTAATCAAATAATTGATGATCCCACTACTTCGAAACACTTGATCAAGAAGAGGCTGAGAAATTCAGGTGTTGTTCCACAAGGTACTCAAAGTACTGAAGGGCAAAACACAACACCTGAAGAGCATTTTAAATCAGAAGAAAATAAGCAATTCTTGACAACTGCTGAAGAATCTATCAGGATTCTAAAAAATACTGATAGCAAACTACTGAAGAAGAAATCTTCAGTTGTTGAAAATCCTTCAGTACTTTCCAAAAGTACTGAAAGGAAGAAAGTACTGAAGAACAAATCTTCAGCACTTTCCTCAACTTTAGCAGTTGATCAAGAAAAGATGAAAAGAAAGCCATGTGAAATATGTGGTTTGTTCAATCATCTAACTGATGAATGCTGGTATAACAAGGGTTTAAAATTCAATAAAAAGAAAATCATTAAGCAGGAAATGCATAAAATAAAAATGAATTTCAAACCAAGTTTGTACCTCAATCATCTCATTCTGATAAACCTAAGCTTTCTCAAAATGTCACTAAGAAAGAAGGGGTTTTTCAAACAACAGTTGCAAATATTCCTCAGGGAATATTGAAAACTCAGACTAAGTCTGTGTCTTTTCAAAAGAAGGGTGTAGAGAATAACAAGAACAAATCATCCACAAGTACTGATGTGTCAACTGAGTTGAAAACTCTGTCAACAAATCAGACACAACTTGTGATGATGGTTCCAACATCTATTGGGGAGAGTTAACCAATTAGATGTTTCTGTGACTAAACCACTGAAAAGGATACCCAAGCAAAAATCCAAGGAATCCTTTTCAGCATCATCTACATCTTCAAAAGCTGTTAATCATGCACAACCTGTTAGTTTAACATCTGTTGATGAAAACAGACCCAAAACCAAAAAGGTTTGGGTCTCAAAGGCTAACTAATGTTTGTGTTAAATGCAGGGTTCTTCATCATGCCAAAGAAGCATCTGGTATGTGGACAGTGGAGGATCCATGCATATGACAGGGAGCAGCTCTCTTCTTCATGACTATTCCCAAAGGAAGAAGGGGTTTGTTTCTTTTGGAAATGATGCCAAAGGTTACATCATTGGGAAGGGTTTTGTCTCAAATGGGGAGATAAGATTTGATGATGTCAACCATGTGGAGAACCTCAAATACAATCTTTTGAGTGTCAGTCAAATGTGTGATAAAGGGCATGTTGCTCTTTTCACAAGTCAAAACTGTCGGATTCTGTCTTCCACAGTTTTGGCACAAGATTGACAAAATATTGGATGAGTATACTCTCCTGAAAGCCAACAGGATTGGAAGAGTATATGCTTTAGATCTATATCAAAGAAAATTGATCTAAAAGGCCATCCATGTTTGTTCTCCAAAGCCTCTCCTCAAGAATCTGAACTATGGCATAGAAGGCTGGGTCATGTGAATTTCAAGAACATGAATCAGCTCATTCATCATGGGTTAGTGAGAGGCTTGCCATTGAAGGAGATCAAGTGTGATGATACCTGCCCAACTTGCTTAAAAGGAAAGCAATACAAAGCTTCATTCCCTTCTATAGAAGAACCTAAGTCCACAGCCTGCTTGCAATTACTGCACATGGATCTTTTTGGTCCTGTGAGAGTAATGAGCATGGCAAAGAAAAAGTACTGTCTGGTAATTGTGGATGATTACTCAGATATGTATGGACTTTCTTCTTGCACTCCAAGGATGAAGCAGCTCAAAGTATTATCTATTTTCTGTTACATGTGGAAAAGCAATATTCACTTCCAGTTAAGTGTGTGAGAAGTGATAATGGGACAGAGTTTAGGAATCACACTCTTGATGAATTCTATTTGTCTAAGGGAATCAAAAGACAATATAGTATTCAAAGAACTCCAGAGCAAAATGGAGTGGTGGAGAGAAAGAATAGGACCCTGATTGAAGCTGCAAAGACAATGTTGGCTGACTCTGGTTTGCCACTAACCTTTTGGGCTGAAGCTGTCAATACAGTTTGCTATGTTCAGAATAGAGTATTAGTGAATCAGAGGTTGATGAAGACTCCTTATGAGCTCTTACATCATTTGGCTCCTTTGATTTCATTCTTTAGAGCTTTTGGGTGTCCTTGTTATATTCTTAACACAAAGAGTATCCTTCAAAAGTTTGATTCCAAGGTGGATGCAGGGTATTTTGTTGGGTATTCATCTACTTGCAAGGCATACAGAGTGTTCAACTGCAGAACAAAGATTGTTGAAGAGACTTTGCATGTCAAGTTCAATGAATCCCCAAAGGACAAGATTCCTCAAAACCCTGTTGAGATGTTTGACTTGGACATACTGCAATATGTTCCATATCAGCCTCCACCTGTTATGGTCTCTGAAGTTCCATCATCTCCAACTGAAGATACAAATGCAAGTTGTAGTGATCATCTTCCTAGTTCTACTACACTTGATGTTCCTGTAGCCTCAGCAGCTCCATCCACAACAAATGCTGATGAAATCTCTGAATCCTCTACTTCATTTGAACTGCCATCTCAGTCTAGGTTTCAAGAGTCTACATCAACATCTGCTGCTGCTAATCTTCTACAAATACTTGCACAGATATTATTGCATATCAAGAATTGAAGAATCATCCTGTGTCCCAGATCATTGGTGACATAACTGCTGGTGTTTCAACAAGAAGTTAATTGTCCAATTTTTGTCTCTATGCTCTCTTCATCAGTCAGCAAGAGCCAAAGAATATCATGTTGCTTTAAGGGACAATGGATGGGTTTTGAAGCCATGCAGCTGAGATTCTTCAATTTCAAAAATAGCAAGTGTGGGAACTGGTCCTCTACCCCCAGGTAAGTGTGCAATAGGCACTAAATGGGTGTTTAGGAATAAACTGATGAAAAGGCCAAATGTCAAGAACAAGCCAGACTGGTTGTACAGGGGTTTTCACAAGAAGAAGGTATTGATTATGATGAAACCTTTGCCCCTGTAGCCAGACTGGAGGCAATTCGTTGTTTTTAGCTTATGCTGGCTTTTCATAACCTTAAAGTTTTTCAAATGGATGTCAAAAGTGCATTTTTATATGGTAAAATAAAAGAAGAAGTTTATGTGTGTCAACCACCAGGTTTTGAAGATCATAAACATCCTGATTGGGTTTATAAGCTTGATAAGGCTCTTTATGGGTTGAAACAAGCACCCAGAGCCTGGTATGAAACATTATCTAATTTTCTTCTTCAAAATAATTTCACTAGAGTTTCCATAGATAAAACTTTGTTCATAAAGAATGCTGGCATGCATAAGCTCCTTGTTCAAATTTATGTTGATGATTATTTTTGCATCATCTGATTCACAGTTGTGTGATGCATTCACAAAATTTATGCAACAACAAGTTTGAAATGAGTGCAATGGGGAATTACAGTTCTTTCTGGGTTTACAAATCAAACAACTGACTGATGGAACTTTCATTCATCAGTCAAAATACACAAAAGATTGTTAACCAAGTTTGATTTACAAAACTGTAAATCCTGTTCTACTCCCATGTGCAGCAACACACAACTGGATGCTCATCAAAAAGGTAAAGTAGTGATGAAACTCTTTACAGATGTATGATTGATTTCGTTCCTTGATGTACCTAAAGGCTTCTAGACCAGTATTATGTTTGCAACTTGTGTCTGTCCTAGATTTCAGGCTGCTCCTAAGGATTCCCATATGATTGCAGTCAAGAGGATCTTTAGATATTTGCAGGGAACTAAATCACTAGGACTATGGTATTCCACTGGCCACTCTTGTAAATTGGTTGCTTTTTTCTGATATGACTATGCAGGGTGTAAGTTAACCAGAAAATCAACTTCTGGTGGATGCCAATTTCTAGGCAATTGTTTGGTCTCTTGGCAGAGTAAGAAACAAACATCAGTTGCTACATCAACAGCTGAAGCAAAGTACATTGCAGCTGCAAGCTGTACTCTCAGGTACTTTGGCTTCAAAATCAGTTATTGGATTATGACATTACATAGACTAAGACTCCATTATTAATGGATAGTTATTCAGCTCTTTGTATTGTTAAGAATCCTGTCCAGCATTCTAGGACCAAACATATTGAGATCAGACATCATTTCATTAGGGATTGTATGAAAAGGTCTGATTGATCCAAAGTTGTGCCTAGTGCTGATGAGCTTGCAGATATATTTACTAAGCCTTTGGATTAGTGCAACATTTCATAATCTTGTACTCAGGCTTGGTATGCTTGCAACTAGAATAATTTGACAACTACTGATGCTCTTAGTTCATAAATACTGATGAGCATTAGTATACTTTGTCAAAAATAAGTGCTGATAAGTCATTTTATCTTCAGTACTTTACAACTACTAAAGACTTAATTACTTAAAAGTACTGAAGTATCTTATTGTTCAAAAATACTGATGTAGTTCAAACTACTGATGGTTTTGTAATAAATAAGTACTGATGACCAATGAAACATCTGAATCAGTGATGATCTGGTGAGGGTAAGTGTCAAGGTCATTGAAACAGACATGAACTTTGTGAATTGACGACACTATTGGTTTCATTTCCAACAACTGAAGCCAAAACCAAGTCTTCAGTAGTTTACAACTACTGATGACCACACACCAATGTCTTCAATTTGTTTAAACCTCTGAACGTTTTATAAACCATGTCTTCAGTTGTTTTCTAACACCTGATGACTAACACCAACACTTTCACTTGTTTTACCTCAGCCGTTTCATAACCTATATATACCTAACCCTAACTTCAACCTTTTCATAACCCACTTTCCAAACGTTCATCTTCCATTAATGGCGACCATGCAAATCAAACCTCGACACAACTGTGTTGCTCATCTTACCAAATCACCTTTCTGGAACAAGTTTGATGCTGCTATCGACTTGATGGTTGATTCCCAATACCGCACAACCTTTCTCCTCAATCCAACCATCTACCCTGATACCCTGTGCCAGTTCTGGACGAACGTTACCGTTCATACTGATGAGAATGATGCCACCATCACTCTCCAGTCTTTTGTTAACCAGAAACGGGTGATCATCACTCCTGAGATCATTCGTCAAACCCTAGACCTAAATGATGTCACCTATCCCACCAAGTACCCAAAAGGCACCATTGATCTTTCTTTTGCTAATCATGGTTATGAAGGTGACCTAAGTGCTACTACCATCCTAAAGAAGCACTTCCATGATGCTGAGAGACTCATATTTCACATGATCAATGTCTGCCTGGCTCCCAAAACATCCTCTTGGGATCAAATGTCATCCAGATGGCAACAGGTATTATATTCTATCCTTGAGCATACAAATCTAAATTTTTCTGATATTATCTTTTTTGAACTTAAAGATTTGGCATTGAAACCTGTGGCAAATAGATGGATTTTTTATCCAAGGTTTCTTATGGCAATCATTTTGAATCAATTAAAATCTGATGGCCTTGTTGGCTTTGGAGTCCCTGCTCTCCTGGTTTTACCAGAGGTATACTCCAGGCACAACTCAAACCCACAACTCAAAGAGGCTGCCAAACTGGTCAAACCCAAGCAGAGGGAACCCACAGCCTCCACCTCCGAATCAAAAGTCCCCTCCAAACCCAAACCAAAGAAAACCAAAAAGGCTACTCAGGGAGTTGAGTCCCCTGATGATGCCCCTGCAGCACAAACGCAGGATGAGACTACAAGCCTTAATCCTCTTGTAGTTTCAATGACTCCACCAGCTGAAACCGCTCAGGTATCCTCTCAACAGGATCCTGATGCAACCAAAATTGGGGAAACCACATTGCTGGAATCTATCTCACTTGAGAAGATTACCATTGAAGAGCACCACTCTCCCCAGGTGCAAACCTTTTCACCCCCATCTCCCACTGATACCGCCCCTACAAGCCCAACTGCAGTCATTGCACAAGTGCTGACTCAGCTACATTCCTCTACCCCTCCCTAGAAACCTGTTACTACTAGGAAAACCTCAACAGCTGAGGGAGAGGATCAAAATGTAGTTGATATCCAACAGCATAGGGATTATCAAGTTCAGAAATGTGGAGACTAGAACATCTGGTGAGGCTACCTCTTCCCCTGTTTCAGCACATGAACAGGATGAAGCTGGTATCATCTCTAAGCCCTCATCAGAGGCAACTGTCAATGAAGGACATGCTCCTGAGACAAGAAGTCCCCAGTTCCAAGACAAAGGGGCACATGTGATCACTGATTTACACTCAGCACATGTTCATCCTGATTCACGCAGGAGGTCAGGTGATTCAGTTTATACTGATGATGACCTGGGCTTTTTCTTTGAAGTCTTAGCCTAAAATACTATTCTTGAGGCTGAGGTTTGTAGATTGAATGATCTGCTTCCCATCATGCCTCAGGAATCAAGACCATCTGCCCCAATAAACCCACAGATGGCAGCTTCTGTTGAAGCTTCCCCAAACACTGAGCCACTCAAATTAACCAAACCACCAGCCTCTGGCTCAGGCACCAATCTTCCTTACCTCTCATCACACCCATCATCACATCCATTGTTCATAAAACCATTGATGAGAGGCTCTCCTTAGATATTAAATCCCTTGTGACTGATGCTGTGTCCAAGCACCTTTCTGACATTCAAAACCCTAAACCCAATGCAACCAAAAAGGGGGAGTCTAAGTCAGTAAAGGATGGTAAAAGGAAAAGAGATGAAGAGGAAGAAGCTAAGGAAGAGAACAAAGGCAAAGAGATCATCACCTACAAAAGAAAGAAAAGTATTGGTGATCAAACTGAAGATGAGAAGAGGTTAGATGAGATGATCAAAGAAGCTGATGACCAACATAGCAGATCCATGGACAGGATCATTGATCAGCTCTTTAGGCAAGGATTTGACACTGCAAAACTTGACTCAGAGATCAGAAGACTTGAGATTCAAGAAATTGAGGATCGATGGGCAAGTTGCAATGAAGAAGAAAGGGAGAGACTAGAGGCTATGATTAGATTTCTTTCTAAACATTTGGGAAGACCTATCATTGAGATTAAGTCATGGTCCAGAGATAGCATCTTGGAGATAACTACCAAGATATGCTCATCTGAAAGCTTCAACAAAGGCTTAATCATTGAAGCTCTGGATGAAGCTGGTGCTGGAAAGAGAACTGATATGGCCAAGTTATCCAAAGCCACCCTCACCAACAAAATGATAGAGCAGCCTTTCAAATCTCCCTCACCAAAACAATCTTCCAAGCCAACCTCACAATCAAAACTGCCTATATCTAAACCTTCAAAACAACCAACCTCTCAACTTCCAAAACAATCAACCTCACAACCATCTAAACCAATCCCTTCACCCAAGAAACCCATCCAAGAGTCCACCAGTGAAGCACCAAAAAGAAAAAGAAGGTTGCTGAGGATGGAAGAAGAAGAAGAAGAGGATAATGAAGACAATCTACCAATATCTGCTGTTCTTGAAAAGAAGAAACTGAAGCCTAGGAGTCAATCACAAGCAATAACTCCTGAAACTCAAAGGCTGACAGTTAAGGTCAAAATTGAAGAAGAAGAACAGCAGAAGCAGCATGATGAGCAGTTTCTTAAGATGGTTGACAAGGACTTCCCTCAGTCCTCATCCATTCAAGCTATGAAGATTCAAGCTCAAAGGCTGTACACTCTCAGGCATACTTTTCAACATCAAAAGGAGAGAGTGAGGATTTGGCCAGATCCCAGGGTAAGTTCTAAAATTCACAAGAAAAATTTACCAAGTAGATATCATGGCCAAGTAAGAAAGACTTTGAATGCTGCAATCATGCTAGCCATGGTAGTCTCACCCTGGGAAATCATTGAAGAATTCAAGAGAGCTCATACATCCAAATCAACCCCTATGTCTATTCTTGAGAACAAAATGATCAAGAAGGGGTTGCTGTACAAAAGACTTGAAGATCTTCAGAAGAGTGAACTCCAGTTGTTACTTGAAGGCTCTCATCCAGATGAATTCGCATATAGAGAGATAACAACTGTTGAGCTAAAGAATGGGAAGACAGTGAGGTACCTGTCTGAGTACTATGGGTCTGAGTTCTTCTTTGAGGGAGAAGCAGAAGAACTCACTAAGGAGGAACAAGTTGTTCTCCTTGAGGCCTATGCAAGGGAGTCTTTCAGACTCATCAATGGGAAATAGGTTTCATGGTTGGGACAAGACTCTGTGTCCAATTGCCCCAAGACAGACTTCCCTTCCATACTTAGCCAATCAAATGATTAGAAACCTTTTCCTGGCCTGTGCTTATTTGTTTACCTTTGAAGCTGATCAAGAGAGTACTTTTGCCAAAGAATAAGTGGGATCTTCAATAAAGTTAGAGGTTTTGGCTGCATTGGTTCAGGGGGAGTTTGTTGGACCAAAAGAACCAATGAGCCTGATCAGAAAAACCTCTAAGTCCCACAAACATTACAACTGCTGAAGATAATCACATCAGCTGAAGACATCAGCTGATTACAAAGGTCTGAAGACAAAGTCTGAAAGCAAAGAACTGAAGACAAAGTCTGAAAGCAAAGAACTGAAAACAAAGTCTGAAGAAGAAGTGCTGAAGACAAAGACTGAAGAACGGAGTGATCAGCAGTTGTCACAACAGCTGAAGTTGTTAACTTTAGTAGTTGTGATGGTTTTACTTTTCAGTACTTGTAACTTTATATTTCAGTAGTTTATTGTTTCAGTAGTTATTAGTCAGTAGTTTCATGTAATTGTACTTAGCATTCACTGAGATGTAATCAGTTGTTGAGAACATCTTAGTAGTTTGCATATTTCAGTTGTTTTGTTAATTCTGTTAGATGTCACTGTCAAGTGACATCAGCAGACGTCACATTCCTCTATATAAGGGATGTTGACCTAGTTGTATTTAAACCGAAGCATTACGCGTGAATGAAAACATTCCTTTAACAGAAATATTCTCTCTATAATTGTGATTGATTGTCTTGCATATTCATTACCTTTCTTGCTTGAATTCGATCTCAATTTGTGATATTCCGCTGCATAATTCAAACCTAATTGATCCGATCCTATCAAATTGTAAAACTGTATACACCCCGATTTTTTCGAGGCTTGGTGTGGCTCATTAACATAAAAATTTAAGCAGCAAAATTAAAACATAGGACTTAATTAAATCTTTAAAGATGTCTAGATATGTTTTCAGCCTCCAAAATATACAATATTAGAAGTTTAAAATACTTCCAAAGTCATACGGGTCTAACTATTACAATCATGTTATCAAGTTAACCACAAAAGGTACTAATTCCTCAAAAGTCCAGATATAAACTACCAAATAAGCTCCCATCTCAATGTCTTAAAATACATTCTCAAATATACTTTAGCTATAAAGCTAAGTTCACAACATGACTCAAATAATCAACCATAGTTTGTATAGTAGGTGTATATGTGCATAAAACATTTGTGTCCCATCAATCAATTCGCACTCATAGTCGCAACCAAGAGAGTTAGTAATGTCTAAATGTTAACCCCTGTTAATATTACACTACTATGTCACACATATATGATGCAAATCCATGGTGTGTGGGTCGCGTTTCAACTAGATCGACGCTATCAATCATGCAGCCCATAAAAGTTGGCCAAAAGTCTAGTATTCCCCAGTCTCTATCAGGGAAAGAACCGAAAGAGGTGGGAATGTTGCTCCCAAGTTCAAATAGTATACCTAGATGTGCATATAGCTCAAATGTGTTAATGATTGTATAAAAGTTCATGTAAGCATACACCATAAAATAGTTGAACTCAAATAGAATTTACAACATTGTTGGACCAAAAGCACCAATGAGCCGGATCAGAAAAACCTTTAAGTTCCACAGACGTCACAACAACTACTGAAGTCCATAACAGTTGAAGACAACAACTGATTACAAAGTCTGAAGACAAGTGCTGAAGATAAAGTCTGAAGACAAGTGCTGAAGACAAAGTCTGAAGACACAAGTGCTGAAGACAAAGTCTGAAGACAAGTGCTGAAGACAAAGTCTGAAGACACAAGTGCTGAAGACAAAGTCTGAAGACACAAGTGCTGAAGACAAAGTCTGAAGACAAGTGCTGAAGACCAAGTCTGAAGACACAAGTGCTGAAGACAAAGTCTGAAGACACAAGTGCTGAAGACAAAGTCTGAAGACAAGTGCTGAAGACCAAGTATCAGACGTTGTCATAACAGCTGAAGAGGACTTCTTCAGTAGTTGTGACGGTTTACTTTCAGTAGTTTTATGTTTTATCTTTTCAGTAGTTTTGTAAAACGACTAAAGAGTTTGTTCTTCAGTCGTTGTAGTTTCAGTAGTTTCTTATCAGTAGTTTTATATTTTATACTTAGCACTCTGATATGTTCTTAGTAGTTGTGAACATTTCAGTAGTTTGTTAAGTGTTAGTTATTTTTGTAATAGATCTGCCAGTTGTCACTATCCCGTGATAACAGCAGTGATTGCACTCTATATAAGGAGTGTCAACCTTATTGTAATATGTGAATGATTGAGCAGAAATATTTGGTATAATTGAAACATTCCTTATCACATAAATATATTCTCTCGTATTTGTTTACAAATATCAAATTCTTGCTACAAATTGTCTAATTCTTGATCTTATTCCGCTGCATTACACTCTAATCCATCGAACTTGTGATCACTGATCCTGACAAATGGTATCAGAGCAGGTTAATCATTGATCGATCTAATAATTGATCATTGAAACTGCTATTCAAGATCCAAGTTTGATTGAATTAGCAATTCTGCAAGAAACAGTTATAGATATTGAATTTTCTGTGTTTTTGGTCATTCATCCTGAGATTTATTCTTGGTTTTTCATTGAGTCTGTTGTGGTCTGTGTAAAATCTTTTAAAAGCTTGAATTAAATTGTATTTGGACCTAAAATGACTACTCCTTCCAATGATCCTCACAATACTGGTTCCTCAACCAAGCCTCCAATGCTCGTTAGGAATGAGTATAACATATGGCAACGACGTATGCTCCATCACCTGTCTGTTAACAACTCAGGTTGTTGGACATCAGTGGTACATGGTCCACACAAGCCTATGGTGAATAACCCAGAAACCAATCAAATGGTTCCGAAGAGGAAGGATCAATACTCAGATGAGGATAAGAAATTGTTTGAGATTGATGCAAAAGCCCATGGAATTCTGGCCATGGCACTACCCAATGAAATCTATTCTGGGCTAATGCATTGTGAATCTGCCCATGACCTCTGGAATGCCTTGAAAGAACAATTTGGAGGAACAGATGAGGTCTTGGAAAATAATAGAGAGATCCTTGCCTAACAATATGAGACATTCTCTCATAGGAAAGGTGAGACACTGACTCAACAGTTTGAGCGGTTCTCTTGTTTGATCTCTAAATTAAAAATGGTCAAACATGAGTACACCAATATCCAGATGAATAACAGATTTCTTAGATCACTGTCTGAGAGATGGGACACATATACTATTGTCCTACGCTCCAGTGCAAATTTGGACAAACTATCTCTCACCCAACTCCATGGGAAATTGCTCACATTTGAGAGAGAGATAGAACAAAAAAGAAAACTGTCTTCATCTGGTAAGCTCACTGAAGACTTTGTACCAGGCAACACTGCCTTGGTTAGTCATGAGTCATAATATGCTTCATCTGAATGCCAGTATGATGAGCATATTGATTTCTCTTCAAACATTTCTGATTCTGCATTTGTGAGTGTTGATAGTCAATTTACTGGGTGTAATAATGACAATCTTTTCTTCATCATGGATGATCTCAAGGGGATTGCTGATGATGACTTAGAAGAGATGGATATTTTGAGCCAAATGGCCTTGATAAATATCAGATCTCAGAAGTTCTACAAAAGAACTAGAAGAAAGTTCCCAGGACTCTCTAGCAAAACCAAAGTTGGTTTTGACAAGAGTAAGTTGAGGTGTCACAAATGCCAAAGGCTTGGACACTTTGCTAGAGAATGTAGATCATCTGGATCTAATTCCTCTGCACCCTTTGTGACTTTCCCTGGCAATAGTCAACAAAACAAAGGGCAACATCCTGTCAATTCTAGCCATCATTCTCAACCACAATCTCCTGCATATTTTGTTCCTCTGGGTCAAATGCCATACCCTTACCCTTGTTATTACATACCACAAACCAGTCAAGTTCAAGCTCCTATGGTATCACAACCTCATGCACTACCAGAACCTCAACATCTCATCAACCTCCTCAACCTCAACAACATAGCTTCTTCACCCCTGGTGTTGTTGACTGGAGCAGTTTGCCAGATGACATGTCTGGTCATGAACAACTGTTCACAGGTGCTGATCAACATGGTGGTGACAGTCCTTTTGGGAATCTAGCACTTATGGCTCTGGAGTCTACTGAGGGTTCCTGCTCAAATGCATCATCTTCACAGGTAACTCAGGTATCTTCGGAGGCTAAAGCCAAGTTATGTTCTGAATCATGCATAGCTGCCTTTGTCTCTATTAGAGAGGAAAATGTAGCATTAATAAATCAAAAACTTGAGTTTGAGAAAACCATTTCCAAAAGAAAAGCTGAGTATGAGTCTGCTCTTAATAATAAAAGTGATGAGATTTATAAGCTTAAATGCCAATTAAATGATGAAAAGGCCAAGCTAGAGGTTATTCTGGAAGACCAGAGAAGTCTCAAAGAAACCCTTGCAGTCACCCAAGTAGAGTGTGATCGATGGGTACAATCATGCAAAGGTTTTGAAATGCTTCTTAGCAAGCAATCAGCTTCCAATGTGAAGTTTGGCATTGGTTATAATCACACTGCTCCTCCTACAGATTTTGCTCCAAGAGTAGAAGTGAAATCTGATGGAGAAAGCAATAACCAATCCACCTCATCATGTGACTCACTTTTGATAGAACATCATCAAAAGTAGAAGTCAGCACTAAGTCCTCTCAGAACCAATCAGCTGATGTTGATGGTTCCATTGCTGACACTCACATGATCAAAGAGTTGATCAACTCAGGAGTTAATTCTGGAAGTCCTGAAAGGACTGGAGAGCAAGATTTAACACCTGAAGTTCAAACTCCAACTACTGTCAGCACTGAAAAGAAGAAAACTGTCAGTAGAAAGAGTTTGAAGACTACTAAAGAGGAAGTCAAGAAAGCAAATAATGCTTCCAAAGTACTGAAGAGCAAGTCTTCAGTAGTTTCATCCTCTTTAGTTGATGATCAACATAAGATGAAGAAGAAACCATGTGAAGTATGTGGTTTGTTCAATCATCTTACAGATGACTGTTGGTACAAAAGAGGATCCAAACTCAAACATAAAGAGGAAATTAAAGAGAAAATGGTTAAAATGAAAACTGAGTTTGAAGCCACATTTGTACCAGCAACATCAAATCCTGTAACCCTTAAGTCCAAAAAGAAATCCAAAAAGGAAGGGGTTAAACAGGTAACAGCTGAGATTGCTCAAAAGAAGAAGGTGCAACATAAGAACTTATCAAACTCCAATGCCAATGTGTCTGAAGAGCTGAAAGCTTTATCACAAAATCAGACACAGCTGGTTATGATGGTTCAACATCTATTGGGAAGAGTTAACCAATTAGATGTTCCTATGTTGAAACCACAGAAAAGGAGGTCCAAGCCAAAGGATTCCTCTTCTTCACCATCTTCTTTCTCTCAGGCTGTTGTTTCCAACAAACCTGTTAGTTTACCATCTGTTGATGTGAACAGGCCCAAAACCAAAAAGGTTTGGGTCTCAAAATCTAACTAATTTGTTTTGCTTTGCAGGTTCTTCAACATGCCACAGAGGCATCTGGTATGTAGACAGTGGAGGATCCATGCATATGACAGGAAACAGATCACTTCTTAATGACTACTCTCAAGGAAGGAAGGGGTTTGTGTCTTTTGGCAATGATGCAAAGGGTTACATCATCGGCAAAGGCTTTGTTTCCAATGGGGAAATAAAGTTTGATGATGTTAACCATGTGGAAAATCTCAAGTACAACCTCTTGAGTGTCAGTCAAATGTGTGACAAAGGCCATGTTGCTCTTTTCACCAGTCAGAACTGCCGGATTCTGTCATCCAAAGTTCTAAGTTTGATTGATAAGGTGTTGGATGAATACACTCTCCTAAAGGCCAACAGGACAGGAAGAGTGTATGCCTTAGATCTTTCCAAGAAAATAGATCTCAAAGGCCATCCTTGCCTATTTTCCAAGGCTTCCCCTCAAGAATCTACTCTATGGCATAGAAGGCTGGGTCATGTTAATCTCAAAAACATAAATCAGCTGATAAACCATGGTTTAGTAAGGGGATTGCCTATGAAGGAGTTCAAATGTGAAGACAACTGCACTGCTTGTTTAAAAGGAAAACAGCACAAAGCTTCATTTCCCTCCATAGAAGAACCTAAGTCCAATGCCTGCTTACAGCTTCTTCACATGGATCTCTTTGGTCCTGTGAGAGTGATGAGTATGGCTAAGAAGAAATACTGTCTGGTAATTGTGGATGATTACTCCAGATTTGTATGGACTTTCTTCTTGCATTCAAAGGATGAGGCAGCTCAGAAGATTATCAACTTTGTGTTGTATGTTGAGAAGCAGTATTCCCTCTCAGTCAAGTGTATTAGAAGTGATAATGGAACAGAATTTAGAAACAATACACTTGATGAGTTCTACCTCTCAAAGGGAATCAAGAGGCATTTAGCATTCCAAGAACTCCTGAACAAAATGGAGTAGTGGAGAGAAAGAACAGGACCCTTATTGAAGCTGCAAGGTCCATGTTGGCTGATTCTGGACTGCCAATGACTTTTTGGGCTGAAGCTGTCAATACAGCTTGCTATGTACAAAATAGAGCTCTAGTAAATAAGAGGTTGATGAAAACTCCATATGAAGTTCTTCATCATTTGGCCCCTCTAATTTCATTCTTCAGAGCTTTTGGATGTCCTTGTTTCATTCTCAACACACGGGATCAACTCCAAAAATTTGATTCTAAGGTGGATGCAGGGTACTTTGTTGGTTATTCATCAACTTGCAAAGCATACAGAGTCTTCAACTGTAGAACAAAGATGGTTGAAGAGACTCTACATGTTAAGTTTAATGAATCTCCAAAGGACAAGATTCCACAAAGCCCTGTGGAGATATTTGATTTGGACATACTGCAATATGTTCCTTATCAAACTCCTGCTGTTGCTCCTGTCAACAGTTCACCACCTGGTGGTACTGCTGGTGCTAATGATGATGATGATAGTAGTACTCACCTCTTCAAGTTTAGTGATCAACTGCCTGATTCAGCTAGACCTGATGTTCCTGTAGCTCCAGCAGCACAATCCACAACAAATGCTGATGAGATTTCTACAACTTCAACTTCCTTTGAATTACCATCTACTGATTGGTTTCAAGGAAATGCTTCACCATCACCATCTGTTGCTGCTGAGCCTGCTACAAACACTTGCACTGATCTCATTGTGTACCAAGATCTGAAGAATCACCCTATGTCTCAAATCATTGGTGATATCACTGCTGGCGTATCAACAAGAAGTCAATTGTCAAATTTCTGCTTCTATGCTCTCTTCATCAGTCAGCAAGAGCCAAAGAATTATCACATTGCTTTAAAGGACAATGGATGGGTTGATGCCATGCAGCTTGAGCTTCTTCAGTTCAAGAAACAACAAGTGTGGGAACTGGTTCCTCTACCTCCAGGTAAGTGTGCAATAGGCACTAAATGGGTGTTTAGGAACAAAACTGATGAAAATGGGCTTATTGTTAAGAACAAGGCCAGACTGGTTGTTCAGGGGTTTGCACAAGAAGAAGGTATTGATTATGATGAAACCTTTGCCCCTGTAGCCAGACTGGAAGCAATTCGATTGTTTTTAGCTTATGCTGCTTATCAAAATCTTAAAGTTTTTCAAATGGATGTCAAAAGTGCATTTTTGTATGGGAAAATTAAAGAAGAGGTTTATGTATGTCAACCACCAGGTTTTGAGGACAATAAACATCCTAATTGGGTGTATAAGCTTGATAAGGCTCTTTATGGGTTGAAACAAGCTCCTAGAGCCTGGTATGAGACATTATCAAACTTTCTTCTGGAAAATAATTTACTAGAGGCTCCATAGATAAAACTTTATTCATTAAGAAAGCTGGGCAGCATAATCTACTTGTTCAAATTTATGTAGATGATATTATTTTTGCATCCTCTGATCCACAGTTGTGTGATGCCTTTACAAAGTTGATGCAACAAAAGTTTGAAATGAGTGCCATGGGAGAATTACAATTCTTTCTGGGTTTGCAAATCAAACAAAGGCTGATGGAATTTTCATTCATCAGTCCAAATACAAAAAAATCTTTTGGAAAAATTTGATTTACAAAACTGTAAGCCCTGTTCTACTCCCATGTGCAACACCACACAACTGGATACAGATCAGAAAGGTAAAGTGGTTGATGAAACACTTTACAGATGTATGATTGGGTCCTTGATGTACTTAACAGCTTCTAGACCAGATATTATGTTTGCTACATGTGTTTGTGCTAGATTTCAGGCTGCACCTAAGGAGTCTCATTTGATTGCAGTCAAGAGGATCTTTAGATATCTGCAAGGCACTCCATCTCTAGGTTTATGGTATTCTACTAGACATTCTGGTAAATTAGTTGCTTTTTCTGACAGTGACTATGCAGGGTGTAAGTTGACCAGGAAATCAACTTCTGGTGGATGTCAATTCCTAGGCAACTGTTTGATTTCTTGGCAGAGTAAGAAACAAACCTCAGTTGCTACATCAACTGCTGAAGCCGAGTACATTGCTGCTACAAGCTGTACATCTCAGGTACTATGGCTTCAAAACCAATTATTGGATTATGGCATAACGGAGACTAAGACTCCAGTGTTAATGGACAGCTCTTTGTATTGTCAAGAATCCTGTCCAGCACTCTAGGACTAAACATATTGAAATCAGACATCATTTTATTAGAGATTGTTTTGAAAAAGGTCTGATTGATCCAAAGTTTGTTCCTAGTGCTGATGAGCTTGCAGACATTTTTACTAAGCCTTTGGATAGTTCAACTTTCCACAACCTGGTGTTAAGGCTTGGTATGCTGCAGCTAGAATAAGTGACAACTACTGATGATCTCAGTAATAAATACTGATGATCATTGGTAACCATGTCATATATAAGTACTGATGAGTTCTTTTCCCCTCAGTAGTTTTTATAACTACTGAAGGCTACATTCCTCACAAGTACTGAAATACTTTATTTGTTAAAACAGCTGATGTAGTTACAACAGCTGATGAAATCACAACAGCTGATGTAGCTACAACTACTGATGTCAGAAATGCAGATAAGTACTGATGACCAATGAAACCTCTGAAACTCAGATTTAAGTCTGATGAGTAAGTGTGGAGGTCAGACTGAAACAGCTGAAAAGCTATGAATTGACGAAAACAGCTGATGAGTAATTTCTCTTCAGTTGTTTCTACAACTGCTGTTTCTAAACAACTGAAGCCAAACCTATGTCTTCAGTAGTTTACAACTACTGAAGACTAACACCAAGTCTTCAGCTGTTTACAACAACTGATGACAAAACCACTGTCTTCAGTAGTTTCACAACTACTGATGACAAACACCATGTCCTCAGTTGTTTCACCACCTGAAGTCAAAATTGTCTTCAGTAGTTATACTGATGACTAAATCAGAGACTTCAGCTGTTTCATCATCTGCCGGTTAAACCCAAGTCTTCAGTTGTTTTATAACAACTGCTGATCACACCAATACGGTCAGTCATTTCAAACCTCTGAAAGTTAATACCACGTCATCAGTAGTTTCAACAAATGATGACTAACACCAAAACCTTCAGTCGTTTTTACAACCCTACCCTATAAATACCTTATCCCACCTTCAGAGTTTTTCTCACCTCTCTTCTCAAACCTAACGTTCAAAAACTCTGTAACCTCTCTTCATCAATGGCGACCATGCAACTAAAACCACGACACAACTGTGTCGCTCACCTCACAAAATCGCCATACTGGACCAAGTTTCACAACGCCATTGATTTAATGGTTCAGTCACCTTACCAAACGGCTTTTCTGTTAAACCCCACCATATATGCCGAATCTCTTAGCCAATTCTGGACAAACGTCACTCTTGTCTCTGAGGAGAATGACACAGAGTCTCTTCAATCGTTTGTCCATAGCCAAAAAGTGGTCATTACTCCAGACATTCTTCGCCAAACCCTCAATCTGGATGATGCCACTTTCCCAACTGGTTATCCAAAGGGCACAACAGATCTATCATTTGCCCACCATGGATACCAAGGTAACCTGAGTGCATCTACCATATTGAAGAAACATTTCCAGGATGCCGAACGTCTCATCTTTCATATGGTAAATGTCTGCCTTGCCCCCAAGACTTCATCATGGGATCAAATGTCCACAAGGTGGCAACAGGTAATGTACTCCATCCTTGAGCAACAACCTTTAAATTTTTCTGAAATACTATTTTTAGAGCTCAAGGATATGGCCCAAAAACAACTTGCTAACCGTTGGATATTATATCCTCGGTTCATAATGGCCATAATTGAAAACCAGCTTCAAGCTGAGGGACTTGTTGGCCTGGGAGTCCCTGCTATGGCTGTATTGCCTGAAGTATACTCCCGGCACAACTCTGACCAATCACTGAAAATGGCTGCCAAGCTGCGCAAACCCACGCAGCTGGAACCCACAGCCACCACCACCAAATCCAGAGTCCCCACCAAACCAAAAACAAAACGCCCCAAAACAGCTATTCAGGGAGATGAGTCCCCTGAAGATGCTCCTGTACCACCAAGGCAGGATATACTTGCTGGTGTAAACCCCCCAGCAGTATCAAAGACTCTACCAGCCACAGCCGCTCAGGATTCCTCTCAAAAGGAGCCTGAAGCAACCAAAGAAGGGGTACCCACAAATCTGGAATCTTCCTCATTTGAGGAGATTGCCATTGAAGAGCACCATTCTCCCCAGGTGCATACTGATTTTACCCTATCTCCCCATGAAAATGCCCCCCAAAGTCCAACCATTATAATTGCAAATGTGCTGACTCAGCTGCATGCCTCTCCTCCTCCCCAACAACCACCAACAAAGGGAAAACCACAGCCATTGAGGAAGAGGATCAACATGCTTCTGACAACCCACAACACGGGGTTTAAATGTTCTGTCTCCTGGTGTAGATAAGGAGATCAGAATATCTGGTGAGGCTGCCACCTCTTCTGAATCAGCACATGATCAGACTGAGGCTGGTAACATTGCTAAGACCTCATCAGAGGCAACAGCTGATGAAGGACATCGTCCTGAGGCTGGAAGTCCCCAGTTCCAAGAAAAAGGGGCACATGCTAAAACTGGTCTACACCCAGTGCATGTACATCCTGCTACAAGCAGGAGGTCAGGTGATTCAGCATCTGCTGATGATGACCTGGGCTTCTTTTATGATGTTCTGGCCCAGAACACAATTCTTGAGGAAGAAGTCTGTAGACTACAAAGCCTACTTGACCAATTCTCTCAAGAAGCAAGTCCATCTGACACCAACATAAACCCACAGATGGCACCTTCACCTGAAGGTCTCCCAAACACTCAGCCAATCAAAACTTACAACCCACCAGCCTCTACTTCTGGCACTGCTTCTCAGGGACAGAACCCCTCTGAGCAAACAGCTGCTATCTTCCAGCAATCCCTCCCTCTCATCACCCCAATGATCACAGACATTGTGATCAAAACCATGGATGAGAGGCTTCCCTCAATCATACAACCCCTGGTGGAGGAGATTGTGAGCACAAGGCTTTCTACTACTCAAACCCTTGCAACCAATGCAACCAAAAAGGGGGAGAGTCAGTTAGTGAAAGCAAAGAGGAAGAGCATACCGAAAGAAAAGGAGACTGAGAAGGAAAAGGAGGTTGTGAAAGAGACTGAGAAGGAAGAGGAGTATGTGAAGGGAGCTGACATTGATCAAGTGGGTGAAAGTCACAAAGACTTTCATATCACATATAAGAAGAGGAAGATTGAAAGAAAAGAAAAAGAACTCCAACTTGATGAGATGATCAAAATGGCGGATGCTACACATAGTAAATCAATGGACTCCATTATTGATCAACTGTATAGACAAGGGTTCGATACTGCACAGCTTGACTCAGAGATTAGAAGACTTGAAGTTGAAGAAATTAACTCAAGATGGGCAAGTTATGATGCATTAGAAAGAGAAAGACTGGAGATCATGATCAGATTCATTGCAAAGTACCTTGGGAGATCATTGATCGAGATTAAGTCATGGACCAGGGACAGTATCTTGGCAATAACCACCAAGATCTGTACGTCTGAAGCATACACTAAGGGATTGGTGATTGAAGCACTAAATGAGGCAGGTGCTGGGAACAGAAATGAACTAGCAAAACACTCAAAAGCCTCACTCACTACAAGAATGCTAGAACAACCTGCAAACCTTACCACTTCAAAATCACCACTACCACAACCCATTAAACCAACTCCTTTACCCTCAAAACCAACAGCCGATGATGCATCCAAGAAGAAGAAGAGAAGGATGTTGAGGCTAGAAGAAGAAGAAGAAGAGGATGATGAGGAAGAAGATAGGCTGCCTCTTTCCGCAGTCCTAACTTTGCCTAAAGCCAAACCTATGCCCATCACTCCCACCTCACAGATGGAAACGGTGAGAGCTAAGATAGAAGAAGAACAGCAGCAAAGGCTTCATGATGAGGAGATGCTGAAAAGCATAGACAAAACTTATGCTGCTTCTTCATCAATAATCAGTATGAAGAAAGAAGCTCTGAGATTGTACACCCTTGCTAACACATTTCAATATCAAAAGGAAAAGGTGAGAATATGGCCTGATCCTAGGGTGGCTCACAGAATTGTAAAGAAAGACATTCCTGCGAGATACAAGGGCCAAGTAAAAAGGATCGTAGATGAAGAGATCACAGTGGTCCTTGTAGTATCACCCTGGGAAATTGTAGAAGACTTCAAGAAGGCTTATGAGACTAAACAGCCTCCCCAAAAGATGTTAGAGAACAGAGTAATTAAGAAGGGGTTAGTCTACAAGAAGCTTGAGAACTTCAAACAAAATGAGCTCAGTCTGTTACTTGAAGGTACTCACCCAGATGAGTTTGCATACAGACAGATTACAACAGTTGAGCTCAAAAATGGCAAACAGGCCAAGTACATCTCAGAGCTGTATGGGCGTGAAGGATTGTTTGATGGTGAACCAGAAAATCTTACCATGGAAGAACAAATTATTTTCTCAGAGCATACACCAGAGAATCCTACAGGCTTATACATGGAAGTGAGTCTCATGGATGGGGGAACAGCTCAGTGTCCAATTCCCCAATACAGAGCTCCCATCCATACATTGCCAACCAAATCATCAGAGACTCATTTCCAGGCCAGTGCTTATATGGGTCATCTTCTCAACTGATCAAGAAGGAAAAAGACCAACCATTTTGCCAACAATAAGTGGGACCTCAATAAAGTTAAAGGTTTTGGCTGCATTGGTTCAGGGGGAGTTTGTTGGACCAAAAGAACCAATGAGCCGGATCAGAAAAACCTTTAAGTCCACAGACGTCACAACAACTACTGAAGTCCACAACAGCTGAAGACAACAACTGATTACAAAGTCTGAAGACAAGTGCTGAAGATAAAGTCTGAAGACAAGTGCTGAAGACAAAGTCTGAAGACACAAGTGCTGAAGACAAAGTCTGAAGACAAGTGCTGAAGACAAAGTCTGAAGACACAAGTGCTGAAGACAAAGTCTGAAGACACAAGTGCTGAAGACAAAGTCTGAAGACAAGTGCTGAAGACCAAGTCTGAAGACACAAGTGCTGAAGACAAAGTCTGATGACACAAGTGCTGAAGACAAAGTCTGAAGACAAGTGCTGAAGACCAAGTATCAGACGTTATCATAACAGCTGAAGAGGACTTCTTCAGTAGTTGTGACGGTTTACTTTCAGTAGTTTTATGTTTTATCTTTTCAGTAGTTTTGTAAAACGACTGAAGAGTTTGTTCTTCAGTCGTTGTAGTTTCAGTAGTTTCTTATCATTAGTTTTATATTTTATACTTAGCACTCTGATATGTTCTCAGTAGTTGTGAACATTTCAGTAGTTTGTTAAGTGTTAGTTATTTTTGTAATAGATCTGCCAGTTGTCACTATCCCGTGATAACAGCAGTGATTGCACTCTATATAAGGAGTGTCAACCTTATTGTAATATGTGAATGATTGAGCAAAAATATTTGGTATAATTGAAACATTCCTTATCACAGAAATATATTCTCTCGTATTTGTTTACAAATATCAAGAAGGCTTATGAGATCACAGTGGTCCTTGTAGTATCACCCTGGGAAATTGTAGAAGACTTCAAGAAGGCTTATGAGACTAAACAGCCTCCCCAAAAGATGTTAGAGAACAGAGTAATTAAGAAGGGGTTAGTCTACAAGAAGCTTGAGAACTTCAAACAAAATGAGCTCAGTCTGTTACTTGAAGGTACTCACCCAGATGAGTTTGCATACATACAGATTACAACAGTTGAGCTCAAAAATGGCAAACAGGCCAAGTACATCTCAGAGCTGTATGGGCGTGAAGGATTGTTTGATGGTGAACCAGAAAATCTTACCATGGAAGAACAAATTATGTTTCTCAGAGCATACACCAGAGAATCCTACAGGCTTATACATGGGAAGTGAGTCTCATGGATGGGGGAACAGCTCAGTGTCCAATTCCCCAATACAGAGTTCCCATCCATACATTGCCAACCAAATCATCAGAGACTCATTTCCAGGCCAGTGCTTATATGGGTCATCTTCTCAACTGATCAAGAAGGAAAAAGACCAACCATTTTGCCAACAATAAGTGGGACCTCAATAAAGTTAAAGGTTTTGGCTGCATTGGTTCAGGGGGAGTTTGTTGGACCAAAAGAACCAATGAGCCGGATCAGAAAAACCTTTAAGTTCCATAGACATCACAACAAGTATTGAAGTCCATAACAGCTGAAGACAACAACTGATTACAAAGTCTGAAGACAAGTGCTGAAGATAAAGTCTGAAGACAAGTGCTGAAGACAAAGTCTGAAGACACAAGTGCTGAAGACAAAGTCTGAAGACAAGTGCTGAAGACAAAGACTGAAGACACAAGTGCTGAAGACAAAGTCTGAAGACACAAGTGCTGAAGAAAAAGTCTGAAGACAAGTGCTGAAGACCAAGTCTGAAGACACAAGTGCTGAAGACAAAGTCTGAAGACACAAGTGTTGAAGACAAAGTCTGAAGACAAGTGCTAAAGACCAAGTATTAGACGTTGTCATAACAGCTGAAGAGGACTTCTTTAGTAGTTGTGACGGTTTACTTTCAGTAGTTTTATGTTTTATCTTTTCAGTAGTTTTGTAAAACGACTGAAGAGTTTGTTTTTCAGTCATTGTAGTTTCAGTAGTTTCTTATCAGTGGTTTTATATTTTATACTTAGCACTCTGATATGTTCTCAGTAGTTGTGAACATTTCAGTAGTTTGTTAAGTGTTAGTTATTTTTGTAATAGATCTGCCAGTTGTCACTATCCCGTGATAACAGCAGTGATTGCACTCTATATAAGGAGTGTCAACCTTATTGTAATATGTGAATGATTGAGCAGAAATATTTGGTATAATTGAAACATTCCTTATCACAGAAATATATTCTCTCGTATTTGTTTACAAATATCAAGAAGGCTTATGAGATCACAGTGGTCCTTGTAGTATCACCCTGGGAAATTGTAGAAGACTTCAAGAAGGCTTATGAGACTAAACAGCCTCCCCAAAAGATGTTAGAGAACAGAGTAATTAAGAAGGGGTTAGTCTACAAGAAGCTTGAGAACTTCAAACAAAATGAGCTCAGTCTGTTACTTGAAGGTACTCACCCAGATGAGTTTGCATACAGACAGATTACAACAGTTGAGCTCAAAAATGGCAAACAGGCCAAGTACATCTCAGAGCTGTATGGGCGTGAAGGATTGTTTGATGGTGAACCAGAAAATCTTACCATGGAAGAACAAATTAGGTTTCTCAGAGCATACACCAGAGAATCCTACAGGCTTATACATGGGAAGTGAGTCTCATGGATGGGGGAACAGCTCAGTGTCCAATTCCCCAATACAGAGTTCCCATCCATACATTGCTAACCAAATCATCAGAGACTCATTTCCAGGCTAGTGCTTATATGGGTCATCTTCTCAACTGATCAAGAAGGAAAAAGACCAACCATTTTGCCAACAATAAGTGGGACCTCAATAAAGTTAAAGGTTTTGGCTGCATTGGTTCAGGGGGAGTTTGTTGGACCAAAAGAACCAATGAGCCGGATCAGAAAAACCTTTAAGTTCCACAGACGTCACAACAACTACTGAAGTCCATAACAGCTGAAGACAACAACTGATTACAAAGTCTGAAGACAAGTGCTGAAGATAAAGTCTGAAGACAAGTGCTGAAGACAAAGTCTGAAGACACAAGTGCTGAAGACAAAGTCTGAAGACAAGTGCTAAAGACAAAGTCTGAAGACACAAGTGCTGAAGACAAAGTCTGAAGACACAAATGCTGAAGACAAAGTCTGAAGACAAGTGCTGAAGACCAAGTCTGAAGACACAAGTGCTGAAGACAAAGTCTGAAGACACAAGTGCTGAAGACAAAGTCTGAAGACAAGTGCTGAAGACCAAGTATCAGACGTTGTCATAACAGCTGAAGAGGACTTCTTCAGTAGTTGTGACGGTTTACTTTCAGTAGTTTTATGTTTTATCTTTTCAGTAGTTTTGTAAAACGACTGAAGAGTTTGTTCTTCAGTCGTTGTAGTTTCAGTAGTTTCTTATCAGTAGTTTTATATTTTATACTTAGCACTCTGATATGTTCTCAATAGTTGTTTACATTTCAGTAGTTTGTTAAGTGTTAGTTATTTTTGTAATAGATCTGCCAGTTGTCACTATCCCGTGATAACAGCAGTGATTGCACTCTATATAAGGAGTGTCAACCTTATTGTAATATGTGAATGATTGAGCAGAAATATTTGGTATAATTGAAACATTCCTTATCACAGAAATATATTCTCTCGTATTTGTTTACAAATATCAAATTCTTGCTACAAATTGTCTAATTCTTGATCTTATTCCGCTGCATTACACTCTAATCCATCGAACTTGTGATCACTGATCCTGACAAACATGTATTTCACCACAGAAAGGTTTAAGTAAAAGGGGGAGTTTAATCACAAAACTCATTGACTTCTAGTCACGATGGTAGTGGTTTAGTAGGCTCAACAGGTTTTAGTGCTAACGGCTTCAAGTGACAAGAATACCTATGTCCAAACAACGTGTTACTAAAGCGCGAAAATCATCGAGTTCTAGTCACAATAGTAGTGGTTTATTAGATACTATTAATTTGTTTGGAAATAACCAGGTCTTCGACTGGATAACTTTAATGCAATAAGTTTAACTTATTATTTTCAATTGTTATTTGTTTAATAAAACTTATTAGCTAACCATAGTCAAGTCACTCTCAATTACAAGTATTCATTAAATCGAATTCAGTCAAATTTGAGTTAATCGAATCAAATAAGTTGAATTTTGAAATTGTCAAACTGAATTCGAATTCGATTCGAATTGTAAAGATAAATCGAATTCCAATCAAATTGAATACTTTGAAATAAGTTTTAGTGTATATCTTTACTCAACGTATTTATGTTGTGATAGTAAACAACTAACTTAGATTTTGTATTCGTTAGTTATTGATCATTGAAGAAGCTCTTGTTTGTCTTAACCGGCCCAGATCCAACAAGTGGTATCAGAACTTTGGCTCTTGATTTGCTTGAGTTCATTTTTAAAACAAATTAATTATTTCTTCTTTTGATCATACTATCAAACACCACCATTTCCTGACATTTCCCTACCCTCTCAAGATGACTACTCTAGCTATTTCGAGTGAACATGATTTGAAAAATGGGACTCGGACCAAACCTACCATGTTTACTCCACTTTGATTATGATACTTGGAAAATTCGAATGGGGGATTTCATAAGGAACCAAGACATAAGATGGTGGGTCTCAATTCTGAATAGACCACATGTCCCCATGGTCCAAGCCACTGATGAATATAGAGTAATGGTTTCAAAAGATCTTACAAAGTACTCAGATGAAGATCGGAAGAAGATGGACGTGGATTCAAAGTCTCTATGGCTTATCAGAATGAGCATACCCAATAGCATCATGCATGGCTTCAAAAATTCAAAACTTCTTAAAAGTTTTGGGAAGCCTTTAAGGCCAGATTTGAAGGTACGGCAGACATGAAGGAAAACAAAAGAGATGCCTTTAAATAGAAGTTAGAAAATTTTGGTTTCTTAAGGGGTGAAACCATGACTACTATAAATCTTAGATATGTAGAACTTCTAGACTCTCTTAATGAAGCTGGATTGGAGATGGAGAATAATAATGTTCTTAGGAAGTTTTTAAGATCCCTACCAAAAACATGGACAATTTATATTGTGTCCATAAGAAGAACTAAGAATCTGAAGACAATGACTCTTGAGTAGTTATATGGCTCTCTTAATACTTATCAAATGGAGATAGATGCGGATGAAGGTTCACTGAGCAGATCTTTAAACTTATCAAAGTCATCAGCTCTCATGACCCCTATTCATGAGCCTATTCATTATCACTCACACTCCCAAGTCTATCAAAGTCCCATGGTGACTCATCAAGCACCACCTACCATGAATCTCTTACTGTTGAATCTCAATCATCACCATCATTCAATAGATGGAATCAACCACACTCAACATCCTTTTCATAATCATATCCCACAAACTCTGCCTTTATCAGTGATCAAGCCAACTTCTTTCAACTCTTTGAAAAAGATTTGGAATACATTCATCCAGATTACCTTGAAGAAATGGATATCAACTATCAGATAACAATGATATCCTTCAGGGACAAGTAGTTTCAACAGAGGACCCGAAGAAACTTCATTAAGCAAAGAAGATCAAGATTTGGATTTGACAAAAGCAAGGTAAAGTGTTTCAACTGCAACGAGCTGGGACATTTTGCCATGAAACGCAAAGCGCCAAAGTCTAACCTATCTTCTCTCAGCACATCCAACCATCAACAACACTTAACTCACTAAAGCACTCCCTCATCCTTTAGCCAAAGGAATACATGAGCAATAGCCTCAGGAGAAGAGGTGATTGACCGGAGCTCCCAAGTGAAAAATGTTACTCCCATTAAAAAAGTTTTGATGGCTGGAAGTTCAAACCTCTCATCACAGGTAACTCTATAACCTTGATGTACTCTTGAATGCATAGCTAAGGTTAACTTGTATAGAAGTCATAATTTGGATCTCATGAAAGATGTTGAATCAATCAATCTTCTTAAAACTAATTTTAAGAAAACTGATCAAGCTCAAAAGGATAAAATAATAGAGCTGGAAAAGATTGTTTCATAATTAAGACCTGAACATACCAACTTAGAAACCCAAATTGATGACCTCTTGATCATATTAAAATCAGCACAGGGTAATTTAGCCATTGCCAAAACTTATGCTAATAAATACAATGTTTAAACCAAGACAGGTGTAATAATATACACTCCCACATATACCACTAAATGCAACCTTGAAATAAAGAAGCAAGTTCTGCCGAACCCATCTGTACAAAGCAATCTACTGAAAAATTGAGACACCAGAGAAGGATAGGAGAAGGATGATGTGGTTAAGTTGTAGACAAAGATGAGGAGAAGAAAGAAAAGGAAGAAAAGAAGAAAATGAGAAAAGGAAAAGAGGGCAGAAGATCTGAAGGCAAAAACCAAAGAGGATGTGATCAAGAATATCAAGATTGCAAAAGGATTACCATCTTCCGAATCGCATCAGCTATCTCCAAATCAGAGACCTCTCCCAAGACAAATCTTTAGACAAAGCATAGCTGCAGCAAGAAGAACCATTCCAAAGATTATTGTGCTAAAACCTCACACTCTTCAAAAATGAGACCCTAACCCTATGTTCAAAAGCCATTTCTGAAGCAACTAATATTCATAATAAGAGGTTCCCAAAGAAGAAAATAAATATGTTCACTCATGTTGATCAAAAGATAAACAAGAAGATGAGTGGAACTTAGGGAAATAAGAATGATAAAATGAAGAAGGAGCTACAAAAGATAAGGCACATGCTAAAGTCATCAAAAAGATTGAAATCATATGCCTAATATAGGGAAGACTAATATTATGCAAAAGACTTTGATTACAAATCCTTGCTCATTCTTTCAAACATCACAACAAGCCCAAACCCTCAAGAAAGTCTGCAGCTACCAAACAACCCTCAAAAGAACATGTTCGGCAGCCAAATCTTTCAAGTGCCAAACAACCATCAAAAGAACATGTTCGGTAGCCAAAAGAATCAGCAGTTACAGACCAAAAGAAGAAAAAGAAGAAATTGGATAAACCTTCACCATCTCCAAAAGCTAAAGGGGGTCAAAGCACAATGGATGATGTGAAGACAATAGGCAACACCAAGAGAAAAGCCTGGTTACCAAAGACATCTGTCGTATCCTTAGTTGACCCAAATCCAACTCTCCCCTTCTCAGCATTTAACATTTTTATAAATATACCAAAATATGAAATACCCAAGACTAAATAGGATTGGGTCCCTATTCATCACTAACCAAATTGCTTATATGCAGGATCATTCACAGGCAAAAGCTAACTTTGAATTGTGGATAGTGGATGCTCATGGAAGATGACAGGTGACAGATCATGCCTGCTGAATCTAGAACCATATGAGTGTGGATTTTTTGCCTGTTGAAGTTATACAAAAGGAGGATACATTACTGGCAAGAGGACATTTAACAATGGCAAGGTAAGTTTGGATAAGGTGAATTATGTGAAATAGGTAAATTATAATCTATTGAGTGCGTCTCAGTTGTATGACCAAAAACATAACATTTTTTTCACAGAGCAAGAATGCATTGTCTTATCCCCTGGTTTTGAAATTTCAAATGATAATATACTTTTAAGAGCTCCAAGTAAACACAATATGTACATGCTCAACATGCAAAATGCATTACCTTGAGGAAATCTATCTTTTTTTCATTTGCAAAGCATCCCTGAATGAATCCTCTCTTTGGCATAGAATATTAGCACATGTAAGTCTGAAAACATGAATAAGCTAGTCTGGAATGGGTTAGTCACTAGACTGATGTGCTCTAAGTTATACATAAAAAACATATCAAAAACACATCAATTATTCTTTAATATCTTCTTTAAAATGGTGATTATGTAATTAAAAATATTAAATTATGTTTTTAGATATTCAAAAGGACAAGATGGATAAAAGAAGCATATTTAACAAGAATTTGAAGAAAACCAAGCTTTGAAATCCAAGCATAAGGTTGTGCGTCATTATGCATACCCTCATAACTTGTCTAAAACACACCTCATGTTTAAATTGGCATGCCCCCGTGATTGGACATCTCAGAGGACAAAAAGTATTGTCCCCCATAAGTAAGCACGGGGCCCTGCCATGTGACATCCGTCACCAAAATTGGTGCATTGAATATTAATTTTGACTTTTTGACTTTGACTCTTTCACTTTAACTTGGTCTAAATATGAAATTTGACTTGAAAGTTGACCTATGACTTGTTATGAGAATAGTACATTAGTCATGTGTAGACACACTAAGTTCTAAAACTATGTATTATGGACTTAATATGTTCTAGTGGGCCTTGGATATTGTGACAGTGGATGTTCACCGATTTGAATTTAGAATGATGTTTGCATGCTTAAAATTGGACTAAAGACTTATAAATGTAAAGATATACATCTTATGTTAAGAACGCAAAAAAACAGGACATCTGTGGGCTTTGCCTAAAGCCTACTAAATAGACTTAATTTAATTCAAAAATATAAATTAAATAATTTATATAGCATATAATAGTCCGTTGGAATCGTATTAACAAGGAGAATTCAAAAACGCAAAAAATTGTACGACACCCGTATCGAGACGAGAAGAAATTAGATGAAATGGGCAAAGGCCCGGGAGGCCCATCTAAGGCCCCCTTAGCCGAATCCAGCCAAAAAAAGTGGGTTCCCCTTGTTTTCCTTTCATTTTTTGAAATTTCTTGACAAGTTTCTCTCTAACTGCAAACCCTAGCCGTCACCATCCATATTCTTGTTCTTCATCATCCACATCAAAAATCAGCATCATTACATCATTCTATTGATTTTTGAAACAATCAAGATATTTAATATCATGTTCTAAGCAAGCTTTGTTCATCTTGTTTTCAGTTAAGAAAAATCATTTTCCTTGATGATTTTATTCTTTTTTCTATCTTGATATTGATTATATTTATCATCTAAACATAAAATAATCATCTAATATACTCATAT